>JAREIS010000195.1:1217500-1817500 GCA_030060385.1 Muscicapa striata striata | reverse complement strand
AGATTAATTTTCATAGAGGAAAATAGGAAGATTAACTCCTGGAGGTAATCTGCTCTTCCTTACTCTGACATTGCTTGGATGGCAGTCTTATGTGCAATTTCCTTGAGATGGCAACCTAAACCTTGTGGGCTGCAGCAGGATTTGAGTCACACCTGTCTGGAGCAAGATCTGGTGCAGCATTTGGCCCATCAATGCCTTGAGATGTACCTGGGAGACAAGTAGTCTGATAACCAAACCATGTAGCTATTCTTTGTTAAAACAAGACATTTTAAATCAGGTCTGAATGCTTAACAAGGCAGGCTGAAAGGGCTTAAGTCAAGTGGTGTCTTCCCCAGGTTATTTGCCTTGCAAAAGGAAGAAACATGATTTTGTTTATGTTACTGATTCTCCATTAAAAGCAAGCCTTAAAATTACAGGGTTTTTTTGTGCAAAAAAAGACTGGTGAGATTGTAACAGGATGCTGCAGCCTTCCTTTTCATATAAGAAGCTGTTAGGAATCTTTGTCCCCACCTTGACTGGGCAAATGGGACCCGCTATGAGCATTGTGGGATTATTACTCCCCTTTACTAGCCCTAGGGCTCATCCTCAGGATTGACCCTGCACAGAAACACATCTGAATTTAACAGGTGTGTGGCAAGGTTAGGTTCAAGGTGGTCATGGGCTTCACATGGAATTTATGGGCATAATCCTGGAGCTGTATTCCCCATGCTGCAGGGTGACACAAAATAAAATAGAATATTTCAGTTGGAAGGGACCTACAGGAATCCTCTAAGTCCCTCTGTCTGACTGCTTAAGGCTGACCAAGTTAAAGCATGTTATTAAGGGCACAGTTCAAAAGCCTCTTAAACACAGAGGGAACATCCCCATGCTTTGGGTAACATCTGTAGGAAACCTTACCACATGAAGCATCCCAGCCCTGCTCCCATCCCTGTCCTAGCTACGCTGCTCGTGGTATGATTTTCAGGAGGGTAGATCCACTGTAGAAGTGTCCAGAAGAGCTGCCATCAGGAATGACTTGGAGAAGCTGATGACCTCTGTGCATGAGGACAGTGCTTGGCTGAGAGCAGGGCATTCCAGACTCCGGGCAGAGGTGACCGCTGGAGATGTTGGCAAAGACCACGTTTCCCAGGGGGTTAGCTTGCTTTATTCCCCTAAAAGCTTGGAGGAAAAAGCTCCAATGAGATACAAAAACCTGGATGGGGTCCCTCAGGGGGGAAGGGGGGCTGTCTGAAATCTGCTTCCCAAACAGCGCTGCGTTATCAGTCGCACAGGTGCGGTGTACATGAGGGTAATGAAGGCAGGATAGGAGGGGATTAGTTGGATATTGCAAACAAGTTTGTGCTAAGTGGCTTAGGGTTCATCCTGTCCTGCTTCTAAATACTGACTTCTGCTGCTTTCACCTTCCAAAACACATAAATGGTTGATTTTGATTAGTAAACAAATTTATACAGATAAGCTTCAGCCATCTGTTAACAGAAAGATGTGCCCCACCACCTTGTCTTTGACATTCAGAACTGAACTTTGGTGTTTTGGTGCAGGGTGCCCAGGCTGGCATCCATCTGAACTGCCAAACACAGCCCAGTCCATCCTGTGAGAGTGTGTGACACATTTACCCCTTCTGAAACTCAGTCCTAGGTCCTGTAAGTACTCATTCTTGTGAGCCTTGACAACCAACAGGGCATTACAGTGCAGAAAAAGATGGAGAGTACTGAAGAGACCTCCTTAGCTCCCATCACCCTGTCTCTATCTGCAGAACCTCTGTAGATCTCTATTTGCAGACCCATTTAGGTCTGGAGTAGCTAAAAATAGAAGTGTAACTATATGTAGCTGTTCTAGAAGAAAAGAAGAAATAACTAACAATAGAAGTCAATAAATGCTCTGCTGACACAGTTCACATAGAGCCTTTCTCCAGGATGAGTCAGGTTCTTGGCTTTGGCTTTCATTGAGTTTCTTACCACTGTTCTTAGTAAGAAGGGGTCATTACATCATATCTAATATTTAATGGGAAGCTTGAAAATATTCCTAAACTCCATGTTACCCTTCTGCATGCCCTGGGCATTGCTTAACTTGATTGTCCAAGTCTACCAAAACTGTCAGCCACAGAGTAGATTCAGAAGCAATTTGAAACATCATTACCTCTAATTTGTTTTTAATTCCTCTCCTGAAAACCCAGAAAGCTGCTAGCAGTTTCAGAGTGATTATGGGGTTTGCTTCTGGTAAGTAAAACTCCTTGGAAGAAGGCAGAAACTTTGCAGGATCTGGGGGGCATTTCATACTATCATTTCCAAGGCTGACTCATTGCAGCATCCCATTCAGGTTCTCCCTGTGCAAGAGAGCCTGGCAGCAGCCAACAGCCTACAAGTGAGCAGTTCTTTTCCCCACTTTATTAGGATACTTGAGGCCTGTGAGTTTTTCTACCCTTAGCATTATGGGATGTGGTTGCTTTTATGTCCAGACATAGGCTTTTGGCACCTTTGTGTCCAGTGTGTGGTAAGGCAACGTGCCTGTGACAAACAGGAGGGAGTCTGCCTGACAAAAGCTTCCTCTTCTCATCTTGAGCTTGGGTTGCTTCCCCTTAATGTTTGCTCATGGGCAGAGCAGGGGACTTTTTTCCTGCAGTAAACCAATACCTTTATGCTCCTAAAACACATCAGCGTCCAGCCTGCCCTCTACTAAGGGTAGCACCACCATGCCCAGACCCAAAACTTGCCCATTGCTTAAGACCATGGCAGGAGCACCCAGACTGGTCCTGTCCCCATAAACAGTGGCTGCAATCAATCCCTGCTCCCACACAGAGCTATTCTGGTCCATGCAGATGGAGTCAGAGCAGCCAGCAGATGCCATAGTCACAGGAGTGGTGGGGCAGCTCCCATCTCTGCTCTCACACCGCTGCTCACCCAGCAGAATTGATGGACTCTGTATCCTCCGTGGTGCCATTGGGTGGCTGCAGGAGAAGGGACAGAGCAGGTGTCACTGATCGTGGGCTGGTGGAGCCACAACTGGAGGAAACATCGTTGCAATAAACGTGCAGAAGCCGCACTAAATGGGGAAACGTGCGGCTTTCCCGATGAAATGCTGCCTTCCCCAATTCCCTGTGCCACTTTTTCAGGTGCTAACAGGTACATCCACCCTCTCCACTCCACACCTGCATGACCAACTTCTTAGAACACCTCTTCACCCTCCATAAAAGCTGCAGATGGTGACATCAGTTCTCGGTGCCTGTGAGGTGATTATTTCTGGGTTAAAATATCAAGTCCAGGACAATCCCTGGTGGATGCCCTGGCGCCAGGGCTGCCGATTCCAGGAGGTGGCAGCCTCGCACAGCGCAGGGCTCCCATGTGCTCGCCTGATCCCACCCAGCTATTCGGACAGGGCATGAAATATTTATCTGCAGATGTATTTGGATCAGATTCCCCACCACCACCTCTCTGTATCCGAACGGTCTCTTTCCACCCTTGCAGGCACGGCAGTTTTCCTCTAAAATGAGACTTTGCAATCTTGTCAATGTTCAAGCTTAAGCAGAGTTGTGCAGTGTTTTTTTGGGTGGTTTTTTTTTTTTTTTTTTTGTTAGTTTGTTGTAGGGTTGTTGTGGGGTTTTTTTTTTGTTTGTTTGTTTTTGTTTTTTTTTTTTTTTGTTGCACTGTGGAAAAAAAATTAAACAAAATTACAACTAAAGGCTTTAAAGCTAATCTGAAGTTTCTGGTACATAGAAATCATTAAAATCCAGCATGTTTTACAACAGAAAAGGTGAAGTGAATTTGCAGAGTGTGTATTTTTCCCTTCCCCATGCTCATATTAAAGCTTGCTCACAATATTGAGTGAGCCTTTGGCCAGAGACGTGCCGAGCCTTGCCCCCGTTGATCAACAGGGATTAAAAAAAGACACCTGGGACTGCTCATGCCGAGGTAATGAAGCAGGAATCTGAGGGCTCTGGAGAGCAATTTGGAAAGTTTCTTTTCTTATTGCTCTGGCTGGGGCAGGCTTTTCCCCAAATTTAGTATTCTGTCCAGGAGAATATAAAATAATGAGACTCCTGCTGCTTCCTCGGGGAGACCCTTGAATTGCCTTGGAGATATCACTGTCAGCCTGAGTTTTTTTTCTGTCTAAAGCTGACCTGAAAAAAGGAGCAAAGAAGAAAGCAGGGGGGACATAAGCCTGTTTTGATGCTTTCTGGTGGCCAAAATTACTTTTATAATTTGTTTTTTGTTTTTTTTAAATAATTTTTTGTGGGAGGATATTTTTGTTGATTCATTTTATGTAGGAAACACCAAGGTTAGGAAGTTCACTCTGAAAACATTTCTCTTTGGAAAATGAGAAGAACAGGGTATTGGTCACAGTGTGCTCTCAAGGTCTCTGCAATCGATGGGGAAGGGATGCTATGAGGCTGAACAAACACAGGGTGTTTCACTGTTGTCCACTGAAAGGATCAAAAGCTGTCACAGTAAAAAAGAAAGAGAGAGCAGCTGCTGGAGCAGCCAGGGGAGGAAAATCTGGCCGTGAGATGTGGGGTTTACAACAGGCTGGCTTTAGGGCATGAGGAATGCAAACGCCAAGGAGTTCCACCAACATGTTCCTTGCAAGTCAGGAGGAGGAAAACCAGAGTGCCCCATGCAGAGGGCTAGAAAAAGCTGTTAAGAAAGAAAGTGATTCAGTAAGGAGAGATCCATTGCTGTTTCAGCTTGCTTTTAGCAGCTCTAAAATTGCCCTGATGCTGAGCATGGACCTGTTGTGTCTCTGATGCTGCCCCTTGGGCTCTCACTGCTGGCTGCAATCTCTGATGGTCCCCCAGGAAAGCCATTATTCCACACTTCATGACACATTGGGGGCTGCTCTGCAGAGCAGAGCTCTGGCTGGCTGCAGCTGGGCTTGCAGACAAGGTGAGAAGGGCAGATGTGCCACTACAGTGGCTTTTTTATGGGGCCCTGTGTGCAAATTACACCTGCCACACAGCTGCTCCAGCTCTGAGGAATAAATGTGAGAAGTTTAGCGACCATCTCTGTTAGCAAGTTAAGTGAAATGGGGAGCTGGGCAAATCATAGCATGGTTTGGGTTAGAAAAGACCTGTAAATGTCAGCTAGCCCAACTGCCCTGCAATGAGCAGGGACAGCTTCCACTAGATCAGGTTGCTCAAAGTCCTGCCCAGCCTAGTGTTGAACACTTCCAGGGGCAGGGCACCCACCACATCTCTTGGTGACCTATGCCCATGTTTTATCACTCACATAATAGAAAATTTCTTCCTTAAAATACTGGCTCAACTCATTGTATAATTTGCCTGGGTGTTGCTTGTGTTTCACTTTGGATGGATATGAAGGTTCAGGAACTTGGAACTGCAGCTTCAGGAAGTGTCACCCAAACCTGGCTGCTTTTGGTAAGCTGGTCCCTGAGATTTGGGGTGGGAGAAAGTGTGCTGGGGGCACTGGCCAGCTGTGGGACACCAGAAATAAACAGTGGCTTCAAAGCAGTCTGAGAGGTTGGATCACAGTAGCCACAGGGATGTGCCAACAGACGATGAGATAAGCTAAGAACAGAGTTTGCAAACAGTGCTGGGAGTTCAGTGAAGGAAAATCCAAAGATAAATCCTTGGTGAGAGCTGCTTCCCAGTCTCTATCCCTTTGGATACAGGTGACCTAGTCCACTTTCATCCCACAGGGATTTAAAACTGGTTATGCAGCCTGTGGAGGGTGTGCCAGCCTTCAGCTGGGTATCAGTCTTTGTTAGGGCTGGTGCAGAGCTGGGATGTCTACCATCACCCCAACCCTTTCTGAGCTGCTCTTTTGTTCACTGGAGCAAAAAAAACAGGTCTCATGTGAAGGGCTGAGCAGCTGGGGCCACCACCTGAAAATAAAAGGCCACAGGGATAAAGGAGAGCTGGTGGAGCCCCTTTTCACACAAAGGAGAATAAACATATGGAATAGGTTAACATGTGAGGTGGCTGAAGCCATGCTATAAATAAGTTCAGGAGGCATGTCGACAGGCTGCTGGGAAAAAAAGCATGGTGGGGAGGAAGGGATTGTTGATATTAGGGTGGGGGTGAAGGGACCCAAAAGATAAGCTTATGATAAAGGGAAAATAAGATGGAGAAGCAGTCTGGTCTCTTCTTCCAGCTGTGCTGTGAGTTGGAGGAAAGAGCTGTTTGTGATCCACATGTCTGAACCAGCAGTGATTGGTCTGTTCAGCATAAGGAAGGTTTTGCCCATAAAACTGGAGAGTGTTGAAGAGAGCAGGCACCATGGTGTAAGAAATTGGGTGTTAGGTGCCTCTGGTTTTGGATCTGCTCTAAAGGGTGGATGTGTGGGTTTGGAGGCTTATATTGATCAGAAATACATCTGGAGGGGCGTGTCTCCAGACAGTGCCTTGCTGAGAGGGGAAGGGGTGAGGGTGTGGGGGAAGGACCTCAGCTCTGCAGAGCACCTTGCTGAGGAGCTGTGACAGAGTGCAGAGACCCCTCTGTAAAGCCCCCTCTGCAATGAAGATGAAGAGGTCATGTCATGATGGGGTGAGAGGAGAGAGAGGAGATGCACTGCAGTGGTGCCTGGGGGAGACATGGAGATCACACACTGCTCTGAGAAAGCTCAGAACCTACTCCTGCCTCAGCCCCCAACAACATTCATTTCTTGATGTCATCAACAGGCACCAGGAGAAAGGAGTGGTGAATTCAAGTAAACTACTTGGGTATAGTGGATGATTTTGGCCAAGCAGCTCTTTAGAAACTAAAATACCACCCAAGTCCACCAAAGCCATCCATCTCCAATATTTTAAGTAATCTTTTATTTTCTGTGTAACAGACCTCTTTAATAACTCTGCATTGGAAAATCCCAGCACTTAAACAAGAAACGTGTCCTGAGCTTTGCAAAGGAAGATGTTTCTAAAATCCTCAAATGAACAAGCATCCCCTGGACAAACAGAGTAAACATCCTGTGCTGTGGTACTTGCAGACCCAGCCAAACTGATTTTACCAGCTATAATAGCCACTTCTTTGGCTGCCCTGGTGGGAAATGAGCTGGAAATCTTCAGAGTGAGAAGCCAAGGTTTGATAAACTGGAATTTTAAGTGATGTTAATGGTGGGTTGCACTTCCAGGGAATGCAGCTGATGGGTTTTAGGGGATTTCTGATGTTTATCCTGACAGCTCATGGTGTGTGCTCTGACTTAGTGGAGCCTGGCATCACTCACAACAGAAAGGAGACATTATGGCCCCTGAATTGCTTTCTTTGAAAATCAAACTCTTCTGCTACCCAAGTGAACAGTAAAGACATCTGTCTTGCAGAGGTGACAGAGCATCTGTTCTGGGCTGGGACTCCCCTCCCCACCTGGGCTGTAACAGGCCTTTCTGAGATTTCAGGCAAAAGTTTGGGATGCTATTGCAAGTCCAATAGCTACAACCTGAGCAGAGTGACCTAAGGGACAATGTGTCTGGTGAGCATTACTGGTGGAAATTGAGGCATTGAAGGAACAGTTATGGCAATGATAGAACTGTGGAATTGTCTAGGCTGGAAAAGACTCCATGATGATCGAGTCTAACCACTAACCCAGAAATGCCAGGACCATGTCCCTAAGCACCACATTTACATGCCTTTTAAATACCTCCAAGGCTGGTGACTCCAGCACTGCCCTGGGCAGCCTGTTCCAATGGCTCTGCTGCCTGTGAATGCTGAAATGCCTGGGTGGCTTGTGTGAGTCACCATATTTTGTGGCTTCCAAAATTCCACTTAAATTGAAATGCAGGCACGTAAGTCCTTTTGCAGATCTGGGCCTTGGAACAAATGTTTTAGTTCAAAATTTTCCCTGTAAATGTACAGAAAGTAACCTAATGTGATGTTAGCCTATAGACATCACAGCCCAGTGAAAGCATCATCAGATGGTTCCTCAGAGTTAATTCATCCATTCATTATTAATGTGTGCCCGGAATTTCAATTTACTCTCATTAAAACGTGATTGATGGTAAAGATACAGCACATAACAGCCACACTGCACCAGCTCTTTCTTTGCACTCAGCAGAAAAACACAAGAGCTGGTTTTGCTTTGCTTTCTGAGCAAAAGTTAGACTTTTCTGGTCTTTCTATGGTAGCTGCTTTTCCTTTGTCTCTTTCATATGTCATTGCTATGCTGTAAATATGGAAAACCAGAAAGAAGTGGAGAGCAAGCAGAGGAAATGCTGCTACTGGGCTTGCAACTTGAGTGCAGGCACAGTGAGAAGGTGCTCAAGGGAGTGACACTGGTGCCCCACGCTCGGAGCTGGAGATGGGGCCCCGTTAAACAGAGCAGTGTCACCATGGCAGAGCATGAGGGCAGTGCCACCATGGCAGAGCATGAGGGCAGTGTCACCAAGGCACAGCACGAGGGCAGTGTCACCATGGCAGAGCATGAGGGCAGTGTGTCCTGGTTTGAAGGACAGGTATCTGCCAAGAAAGGCAGAAGCTTCTCTTTGAAATGGAGAATGTAAACCCCCTCCCTCCAAATTATTATAAATTTGAAATTAAGGGGCTCTCAGGCAAAGATATGGGAAATAGGAATAACTGTTCTTTACTAGGAAAATTAAAATAGAAATACAGTATTACAAAGAACAATCCCAACCCTGACAGAGTCAGAATACAACCTGACACCCTGTCAGTCAGGGTGTTGGTAGCAGTCTGATCAAATGGTGGCTACAGTCCCCCTGCAGTGGCAGGTGTGGTTCAGCTGAAACAGTGCTCCTGTACAACAATGCAGCCTTCCTCCAAATGTCCAGGGATGATGTAGAAAGGTTCAGCTTCTCCTCTGGAATCCAGTGGAAAGAAGGTAACTTGCTGTCCAACAGCTCTGTTTTTATCTAGGTAGGAAAGTCTTGGCTCCTTCCCCTGGCTGGAGCATCTCCCAATGGGATGATGTAATTTTATCAGTCATAGAGTGGGACTTAATGGGCCAGCAGCAGATGATATCTTCCTGGAGGGAGGGTGGATAGAGGTGATTGCCCCATCTTGTTTTAAAGATGGCCCATTAGCAGATGGTATGTGCCAGGGAGATAAGGGTCACTGCCCCACCTGGTTTTAACAGATGGTGATAGCATACACATTTCTGGCCACATCAACCCAACACAGTGTCACCATGGCAGAGAATGAGGGCAGTGCCACCATGGCACATAGTCACTGCCACCCTCCTCCTCCTCCGAATGTGGGCAGTGATTTCCTGGGTAGCCTGGCCAGGCTCCAGGCTGTGCTCTGAGCCAAACCCTGGCCTCCAGTCGTACAGGAGTTAGGGCCTCATTAGTTTCTTACTCCCATGTCAGCAGGCTGTTAGCAGGCTCTGAATTGGCTTCTGGAGAGGAGCCAACCTTCAGCAGCATGGGCTCAGTCCCCCCAGCAAGCTCTGCTGCTGCTGGAGAGATGCATTTTGCATGCATCCCATGACACTGATCCCTCTTGAATAAAGTTTTGTAGTTGATGGTCCCAGAACTTCCATGCCAGACTCTGCTGTCTACCCAGGCTCCTTGGAAAATGTTTCTCCTTCAGCTACTTTTAATCTCTTCCCTGCTCTCCAAATTCCTGGGTGTCTTGATCCAGAAAAGGCTTTTCTTGATTGTTTAGTTCCCCAGAGAGCTGTCTGTAACCCTGCATGTTGTGTTGGATTGGTGCTCTCCTCTGTGAAGCAAACATCTGAAGAATTGGCTACCCTTTCATCTCTTGAGCCAAATTTTCAATGCTAAGTCAGAGTCAGCAGGGTCTAACGTGGTCTTCAGATCTTCTTCTGGACAGCTCCAGCCTTAGCCTGCAAAGAGCTGCTCTTTTCATCTGGCACAAGGCACAAAATCCACTGGCAAGAGATTTTCTTCCCTTAGATGCACGTGGGGGAAATACTGTTGCTAATCATGCTTAAAATCCAAGCTGGGCAGAAAAGCTTTGAAATGCCTTTAAAAAGCAAAACATTTATGTATGGCTGCATAACCTATGCTTGGAGAAAGGAGAAAGAGAACTGCTGGTGTCCCACCATGATTGGGTTTTTTTCACCTATTCCCTCTTGATCTCATTCATACCTTTCATTTTCTTATTTCTTTTCTTTTTTTTTTTTTTTTTTTTTCTTTCCATACTTAGATCTCCCTGGTAATAAGGTCCATATGTTTATTCTCCTTCCAGGAAAAGCAGCTCCAGCATTCACATTGCACACTTTTACACTGCCATGTTTCACTAATGTGCAGCGGTTTGTTAGGAAGGATTTCAAGGCTTTCTATAATTTCCAAAGTTGGCAATTAGATCACTGCCTCCCCTCCGCCTCTTGCAGTGAAAATAAACTCCTATTTCCTTTACTTTCCCTCATACCAATACCCAGGAATTTCTGAATGTTTTATGATATCTCCAAAGCTTTGTTCCTCTGGGTAAACAGAATATCCTAGACAAGGTCATGGATCACATACATGAGTCTCTAGCTGAGATGTAACCATTCCTTTGCAAAGCAAGGCTTCTTCTTGCCCCTGATTCCCACACTGCAGCTTGACACCTTCTCAGCTGCTGTCTTTTCTGCAGCATTGCAGATGGGGAAGGTTTTCCCTGCCCTGAGAAATGAATGGCTTTTGTTGCCACACGAAGAACATGGGTGTCTGAGTCCTTTACTTTGCTCTTTCTCTGTCACCTTTCTGTTTCCCAGTGGTCCAGCAGGATATGTGATTGCTAAGCACCCTCTGGTTCTCTGTGTACATCTCATGGGACAATGGTGGTGGTGGGTTTGGTAAGGATGGGAAACTGCAGATTGAGAAATAGAGGGGCATTTTTCCAGACTGACTGACCATTTTTTGAATCATATCAAGTCCTTAATTCAGGCAAAATTTCAGCTCAGGACAGCAAGATTTTGCATAATTAAATGTCACCATGTCCCACTTAGCTTTAAGAGATGGACTCTGCAACGGTATGAGCTTACAAGTGAGATTCTGGGAGTTTCAAGGCATTCAGTGCTGCTTTCTGAAAAGCTGTGAGAGCTTGGTAGAGATTACATCAAACTTACCTCCAGGAAAATAAAAAATGCAGACTGTAGGAGCTAAGCAGTTAAACATGAGGAGAGAATCCAGGGCATGTTCATGAGGAAGTTTTGCAAATCCCAGTTAGAAAATCTCAGTAATATTTTGGGGTAGATGAAACAGAGACTTTAATAGGAAGAAAATATCCCATGTACTGTGGAGGAACTGTTCCTAGCCAGAAGCCCTGAGCAGAGGGGATCAAGTACAGTGTTTCTTTCAGAGAAAGAAGAAATTGCTGCTGAAAGCAAAGATATCAACAGTGTGTCTGAGTAGTCCTATGGATTGCTGTTCCTTTATGCTAATAACTTTGAACAAAGAGAAATTTCCCCAGCAAGTGGCACTTTTTCTGGACCTGTGCTGTCAGGCAGGAAACTCAACAGAGATTTGAGTTGTTTGAGATCTGAAACTTGAGTCATTCAGAAGACCTAATGGCCTTCCTGTAACATTCTTTAAATGACAAAATTCACATCTTCTCACTATCGGCTGTGACTTCAGTTATGCCAAAATTTCACTAACTGTTTCTTCAGGCTTTTTATGTGAGTTATCACAGTCTGAGATGGGAGCATTATCCCCATGCCTTCATTCTCAGAACTGGCACTTCTTTCTTTAGCAAAAGAAGAGGATGCAAAGTTGGGAATGTGATGAGCCCTATGGTTAGGGGACAATTTCTGTCCTGGCTCAGAAGATGTTTAATGGTTGCATTGTGCTCCTTAATTGTTTAGAGGTGGATAGTGAATGTACAGTTTTCTCTTTCCTTATTGAGTGTAGAAGCTCTCAAATCAGGACAAAATGTTTTCAGTGTCTTGATGTTTTCTTTTATATAATGAACTTTCACTTCATACAAATTAAGGCCATGTGACCAAAAATCTATGATGTATTTCCTTCTCCTCAAGTGATAATAGTCACCAAACTAACCTTGTGTTTGGTACTGCAAAACACTGAAAACCAGCATTCAGTGACATTGCCTGGTTTGCTATTTCAACAGAAATTCTAGTTGAGATCCTTAGAAGGTCTCCACCTTATCTCTCATGCCAATTCTGTCTGACAGTAATGCATCTGTATCATTTCCATGATTAAGGTACTAATCTACCTTTACTAAGGTAGTGCCAAACTTTGGGCAACAAGATAATGAGGGATCCTGTGTAGCATTTATTTTACACTGTACTTGAGCATTTGTTTAAGCCATCATGCAAAAGGATATTTGTCTAACTTGAAGAGAAGAGAGAAAAGTCAGCTTTTGTGTTTCAGGTGGATTCTAAAGTTGTTTAAAAATATTTGCTGACTTCAGAAAAAGGGAGCTCTTTTGCATTGCAACGAGTCTTCAGGCCAAGCAGCAGAGGAAGTGGGGAGATATGGCTTGAACTGTCACAAAGGAATCAGATTCTGTTAAACCTCTAGATTACCCATTCATTGGAACTGGTTTCCCTGAGAGGGGGATTTTCTCTGAATTACACAAGAAGATATCACCTAGCTGGCACCTTCACTCGCAAAAATAGTCTGGAAAGATCCTATTTTCCAAAAGTACTGAAGGAAGCTCTGGATGCTTAGCCCTATACCTGATTTTATACTCTAGGAATGTTTTAAACTCCTCACAGACATTTTATATTCATGGAGTGTGAGTTCTCTGTGATTCAGCTCTGGGTGAATATTGATTTTGTACCACGCTCCACAAAGTTCCACTTGTGCACTGTGGAGAGGAAAAGCCCTGGATTAAAGCTGTTGTAAGAAAATTCAGTCATGCAGCTCGTGTATGTGGACTTGTATAGATTATGGCCATGCTTTATCTCCTGGATTAAAGCCTTCTTTCTTCCTTGGCCTGAGAGCTGGCTGCACAGGGACACACAGGGCACATGGGGATGCACACTCTCTGCCAACTCATTTTGTTGCTGTCTCACCACAGTTCATTCTGCCTTCACACATGAGACTGAGTGTAGGAAAATCACCTGGCAAGGAAAGGGAAATCTAACCCGACATGAAGACTTAGATGCTTCCTTGGAGCATACCAAGGAAGCTGTCCAAGGCTGCCCTCTAATTTTGGATCTTGGCATGCAGTGACACATCTCATCCCTGGCAAGGACAGAAGCTCTCTTTAGGTCTAGGTGTCAGTGGCACGAGTCTGAATATGTTGGATTTCTGTTTCCATTTCTCTGGAGATGTGGATGAAAATCTGAAACAACACCTGCTGACTGTCAAATCTGAATGAAGTTGCTGGGGATGGGAAAAAAAAGTGGGGAGAAGAAATCTACTGCTGCTTTTGCCCATGTTTTATCTTTGGAACTCATCTATTTGGTAAAATCATCAGCTGTCTGGGCATCTGCCTGTTGCTTAGCAGCAGAACTGCTCTTCTGATGCTCTGGAGGACTTTATCTGGGGACATGTCAGAGGAAAGAACTGGTCCATTATTGCTCTTAAACAGCAGATTTCTCTTTTTCTTTATCCATGACTTAGACCAGCCAGTAATTTACAGAGAAAACACCTTGTTCCTCAGTAATTCAGTTTAAGGATGTATAGAAAGAATCTGAATGTCTTCTTTAGTACTTTATGTACTCTATGCACTTTAGAACTCTTATTAATTCTCTAGTACTCACGAATTTTTGTTATTCACAAAATTTATCTGGGTCTTCTTGCTGCCAATGCTATCATGGGTGTTTGCTCATTGAATAAGACGTATGTGTCGTTCTGGTTTGTTGATAGCATTGTGAATCAATAGCTGTCAGGGGATGGTAGATAATTTGTGCCTTGCATTATTGCTAGGGAGAAGGAGGGGAGGTGTTCAGGAAATCAGAGAACACAATAAATAAGTAGGCACATGGGTATTTGTTTTATTCTGCATTGGCATCCAGCTAAGCCAGAGATAAAACCTAATGGTTTTTGGTGCAGCCCTGGGTGACTGGCTGTGAGAATGGCAGAGGATAAACAGTCCAAAGGCACACACTGGCTCTCAGGGCAGTGTTCAAAAGTCACTCACGCTATTGTCCTGTTCCTGAGCACACCAGATCTGACATGTGCACTTCACTATTTGTAAATCTCTGTCTACCTCTGCACAGCCTTGGCCAGCCAAGCTCTGTTTTGGAAGGGTTGCACTCTTTCACCCAGCACAGCTGGATCCAGAGGAGCAGCAGCTGAAGAAGCTGATGTTTGAGCAGATGATGTACTGTGAATAGTTTGGAGAAGACACATGACAGCATGGGACAGGACAGGAACAGAAATCCAGAGGCCAACTCCTTAAAAGCAGCACTGGAATCATGTCCTGTAAGCTCTGCTCTGCTGTACCATCTCCTTTTGGAAAACCTCATCCAACTTCATCCACTTGTCCAGTCCAGTGCAGCTGCTGCACTTTCTGCCTTCAAATTCCTCTTGGCTGATCTCAAAGTGGGAGTTGCTTTCCCATAAGGTCCTGTGCCCAGGGCTGGACCTGCAGAGTCCACCACTGCACTGAGCCACCTCTGACTGCTGCTGGTGCTGAGCACGGGCTGGCCCTTGGTGTTTGCCTGCAGATCTACTTCCTCTTGTTGCAGCTCGGTGCCAGAAGAATTGGGAAATTCAGTGACAGAATCACAGCATCATTAAGGTTGGAAAAAATCCCTAAGCTCATTGAGTCCAATCATTAATCTAACAGTACCCTGTTGCACAGCTTAGCCAGGGAGGTTGTCAACCACATTTACCTCAGGGACCAAAGGTTGCTGAGAGTTCTGGCCCAAGCCCAGCCTCTCTCTGCTCTGCAGTTCTGTTGCAAGCAGCCAAAATCTGCCTATCAGGTTCCTTGCCGTCTCCCATCCCCGTTTCCTATCTACTCTCTTCATATGATGTTCTCCCCTCAAAGCTGAGCTTTACAGGCTGTCTCTGTGCAGTCCCACTGCTAATCCAGGAGCCAGTGCCAGCCTGTGCTCCAACCCACACTGGTCACAATGTTCCTCCTATTGCCATTCCTTGGAAGAAGACTCCCCCAGCCATCTTTCTTCCACTTGACTTTTTGAATAAATGACCCAATCTAATAATTGTTTTGGCTCTGATGGCCAGAACACATCTTCCTGTTGGCCCTAGTGCAGCAGAGCAGATAAATGGGGGATGAATTTAGACCTGGAATGCAGCAAACAGGGTGGATGGACATTGGCTTTCTTACCCAGATAGTCTGGGATGTGTTGGCACCTGTTCAAGCAATTCCTCGCTCAACCTGGACATTCCTATCTACTTTTATAACGTTAGTGGGTAATGTTATGCAGCACCGAGGATAAATTCAAGGCCCAAGTGATTCCTGTGTTGTACAGAGGTACTTTGAACTTCTGGCACCAGATGTGGCTGATGGCGCCCGTTTGAGCTGAGCCTGTTGCTGTACACCAAAGCTCACCTCTTCCAGCTGGCACAGCCAGACCTGGCTGCGCTTCGTCTGCTCTGCACCTCATCAGCAGCGAGGATGATGCTGGAACCAATTTAGGTGCTGATGTGGTAGACAGTGCGTGAGGCAGAGCAGGATGCTGGGAGTGGCTCTGCATCTGTCTCCCATCACGGGGTCTGGCTGGGATTTGCTGGCTGTGGGAAGAGCAAATCCTAGCGAGCGAGGAGTACACGCGCCCGCAGCGCTCAGTTGTGCCTGGGATTGCAGCTGGGAGGGAGCAGCCTGTAATGAGCAAGGTTATGGCATTAGTTTGGGTGTTGCAAGATCTGGGCTCTTCTGCTGGGCCTGTGTCATTCACTTGTGAGATTTGGATCTGTTTTTTCCAACCCAGCAGAGCCTTAAGCCCTTATGCAGTTGTTAAAATGCACAAAAATGGTCTTGATGGGGTGTGGTGCAGTTTAGCGTTTGGAAAGAGGTGTGAGGCTGGTTTATTGGTGAAAGGAGTCTTAGAAAATTCAAAGCATTGTTCTGACCCTCATTCATGGAGTAGTTGAGGTTGGAAGGGGCCTCTGGCAGTCACCTGTCCAACCCCTCGCATTCAAAGAAGGGTAATGCCTCTTGTACTGCTGGCTTCCCAGCATTTTCTTTACTGGTTGTGCAAGGTTAAGTGAATTTTGAATTTTTTAATACTATTTCCTTGCAAAATTCCTTCCATTGTTTGTCTGGTCTGCCTATCTTTGAGTTTGAAAGAGCTGTTTGGGCTGAATGATGCCAAAATACGGAGTGGAGCGTTTTCTCTGCACACCCTCTGCTTCATGGACAAATGCCTGGAAAACAGTCTGATTCACAGCAGATTTCAAGCCTGTGGATCCCCAGAGGGATCCTCTGTTTATATCTGAGGGCTCTGGTGCATAAGGGAGATTGCAGTGCGTGCACAGAAATGTTTATGAGGGCCTGTTTCTAAACTGGAGCAGATGCCACCCTTTTGGCTTTGCCACAAGACTCTGGGCTATCAGCAGCCCTTGGATGCCGAGCAGCTCCAGTGTCCCAGAATGAGAGCAGGAGTGCGCAGGAGGAGGGAATACCAATTGCCAGAAATCTGTTCACCACAACCAGGTCTCCAGCCCAGCTGCAAGCCTCAGCTTGCAACAGGAGCAGCTGAAGAGTGCCCTTGGTTTGAGAGAGGGCTGGGGCAGGGCTTAACCCTCCTCTTCACATCTGTGTTTCCTGGGTTTTGGAAACTGTCCTCCAAACCACAGCCCTCTTAGAAGCTCTCAGACATTCCTTCATTCCTGGTTTAAATAATAACGCAAATTTTTTTGCTAGTTATCTGTCTCCTGCCCAGCACCTCATCAACAGGGCACAGAGCTTATGCCTGCCTCACGTGGGCAGGCATCCTCTTCCAATTTTTTTGCAAAGTATGAAAGGCTAACAGAAGAAAGCTGGTTGCTATCTCTGCCGCTGCTTAATCCTCTGTCTCCAATTCCCACTATCAGCACTATCAGGGAGACTTTTCTCTCTGCCACCATGTTGCAGAACTGCAGATAACATAATCCTAAATCCCAGGTAAAATTTTGACCCTTCCTCTGTGCAGCTTTATTTTTGAAAGCAAAGTCTCTTGCATCAGATGAATCACGGCTGGTAATATTCTCCTTCAGCCTATATTGCCTTAGCATCAAACCAAGCCCCATGTGCTTTCTGCTGTCTTATTTTCTGAAATTATTTTCAGTTTTCATTTGAAAATGTCTTTTAATGTGGCCTTGCATGTAAGACCTTCTGGGAAGAGGAATCAAAAAAATTCCATGATGCATCTTTCCCTCCTGAAAAGCTTTGATTTATGGCTAAGAAGAATTATGCTTGCTGCCCATAAAGTAATTTTTTCAACATGTTGGCTACAGACGGGGTAAGATTACTTCCAAATCCAGATAACTGTGGATTTATCAAGCCATCTAAAATGCACATACACATGCACATATGTCTAAAAATATCCAGTGGGGCTTTTTTTTTTTTTTTCTGTACATAGAATAAATTCAATCGAATTCATTAAGTTGCCTTGGTTTATTACCAACGGAGTTGAGACTGGGCTATGGTCCAGGGACTGCATCTGTGCAGGTATTATTACCATGATCACCTGCACTTGTCATAGACCAGATTTTTTTCTCTGTGTGCTAATTACAACCATAATGTGTGCTTTACTTGCAAACAGTAATATCTTATAGGAACATACTTTCATTCTTAACTGAATTACAGTAAAAGCACATGATTCATGATGCCATTCTTTGGAAAATCCCAAGTGGTTGGAGTTTAAGCAGTATGGGAAGTTATGATGAGCCAACTTCCAGGTTCCTGTGGGTGCTCATGTGCCTGTTCAGGGACACACAGTGGGTGAACCTTGTGGGTTAATGCACTAAGTGGAAAGGCTATGTGGAGGCCTTTTCCCAGGCAATGAGCAGCTACAGTGACCCTGCCATCTCCAGCCATGTGGGCTTGCTCAGCATTCACATGCAGTGTTGGCTTTTATGTGGATGTGGGTTAAAACCTTTTGCTGACACCTTTATGGTGTGTTTAATTCTGCTCCAAGATTAGGAAACTATTTTTTCATCCAAACATCAAGTTTTCATGGCCACTTGGCAATGACAGCAGAGGCAGGAGCTGGAGGAAATCCTGGCACATCACAGACTGGGGATTAAGGATCTTGCAAGCATGCTGTCTCCTCTGGACCTCACCAGTCTTAGGCTGCTTCCTTAAACAAGTTCATGCCACCTGTGCCTGTGCCACTGGCACATTGTGGGCTACAAGGAGCTCAGCAAATCCAGGCTACCGTGGTTAATCCTGGAGGTGCCAATGGCACCTTCCAGGGCAGGTCCTGACCCTTGTGGTATCTGCTGTACTGAAAAAGAGGGCAAACCACATATGCAGCCTTTCCTAAACTAGCTTGGGTCGCTGTGCAGGAGAGTTAGACCTGTAAATTAGTGGCAAATTAGAGGGAAAATGTGGCTCTGTATTCCTTAATGTGACCACAAGCTGCTATTAGGGTGTGGTGTCCCATGCATGCTGTGGTGTTTAAAGCCTCCTCCTGCTCCTGCACCTGCCCAGAGTCAGTGGCTGCTGACTAAGTCCTGAACCAGTTCCATAAAGGGGGAGCAAAATTTGGCTGCTTAAGAAAATCCACCCCTAATGGCTTCTGCATCCCTAGAATCTCACCTTCTTGACATGAAATACTTATTCACACAGTTTGAGGGCCTCTTCACAGTCAAGTCAAATAAAGCACCAGAACTGTAGCCATGATTTTCTGAACTTGTTTGGAAAACTTCTCTTTTTGGCCACCTGACTTGGTGTGGTCCTCTGGCATCTAAAAGATGTGCTGTGGTCCTGTTGCATGTCAGGTTGCTCACATGAAGACCCCTAAAACTTTCCAGTGTCAGGAAGATATTGCTGCTTCTTCTCTTTGTAAAAAGAGCTTGTTACAAAATGCATCATACATGATTATAAAACCTCCTACCTTCTGTTTTAGGTCTTTCAGGGTGGAACTAAAACGAGCCACTCACAACAGTGTCTCTTTGGGGTTTCATACTTAAATGCTATTTTTTCCCCCTATAGTAACAGGAGAAAAATAGGCAGTGACAACTGATGGAAGAGGAATTTGAGCATCTGGAACAGGGTAAAATCCAAGAAAATAGTGAACACTGTTAGATCCCTGCCCTGGATTCTGAATAGTTTTTCCATCCCACAAAAATACTCATGGAAGAGAGATGCTTTTCTCCCAGTTTAACTGTAACAAAAAGCATGCTGTGAATCAAAGGTGCTTCCAAGAGCATCTGGAAATATTTCCCACCCCAAGCAGAGACTGGTGATGCCTTCTGTGAACGATTTGCAGCATCAAAAAAAAAAAAAAAAAAAAAGTGGGTGAAAGAAGACATTTTCAGGGGTGTGGAGGAAGCAGGTGGAAGAAAAACAAGGGCTGGATGTTGGTCAGCAGCTGGTATTCCATGGTGACACCAGTGTATGCTGCTGTGAATGCAGTGCCACTGGTCCTGGGCAGCTGCTTGACTCTGTGATGGGTCACACAGGGCTTGTTTCCAGCTGTCCTGGTGCCTTTTCCAATGGGAACAACGTGGTTAAGAGCAAAGCTTGGTCTGTGGAACCCCCTGGTTCCCACCTGGGTGGCAGTGTCCTGCTTGGCAGTGGGAGACCCCCAAGGTTCATAGTTGTTGTTGAGTCCAATTGCTGGGGCACATTTCTGGGATGTTCTTTTGTTGGCAATACCTGACTGTGGCCATTTCACAAAGAAAACAACATCCTGAAGCAATGGTGAGGATCACTGGGATGGGCCTGGTACATGGATTCACCCCCTTCTATATCCAAACCATCTCTGCTAAGGCAAGTGCCCCTTTGAACTGAAGATGCAGTTCTGGGACTGTGCTGCTTCGCCCAGGGGGACCAGGAAGGGTCCTAATCTCTCATCTGACCCTCTTATTTTAAGGGGGGAAGGCTTTATAGCCAGTGTAAAACTGCAAGAATTGGCTTTTCAGTTGGCATGCTCTGACACATATTTCCTATGTGATCTTGGCCAGTTATTTGAGCTCTCTGTGTCTCAGCTCCCCATGAGAAAATTAGGACTTCCCTTACCTTGAGATTGTATTCCTTATTGTCAGGGAGGGACTAGGAGATCACAGGAGAGATGGATGCTACATGACTTGGCACTCACATGTGCTATAAACAGCTCTCAGCAAGACTCCTCTCCCTTTCTTCTCTGTTCCTCACTGCTGAGGTTTCCTGTGTAGCCAGTTCTGCTTGCAGTGGGTTTCTAAGAGCTGGTTGATATGGACTTCTACTGATGCCAGCTCTCCAGTCCAAGATAGCCATCAGAAGACACATAACTTTGACTGCAGGCTCACCAGTGGGTCACAAATCCCATCTGTGAGGGCATGGTTAATTCACCCCAGCTGCCAGTGCTGCCTGGTGCTCCAATTCTTCCACCTGCTGCCCCTCCAGGCCTGGTTGGGTCTATTGCTCTGTCATGGACAGTGTCAAGTAATGGACATAGAGGGGTTTTTTAATGACTCGTTACATGAAGAAAGCCTGAGATTTCTGAGCCTAAGAGAGAACAGCTTCTGCAATTAAATGGATGCTGTTCAGCACAGGCTGTTCACTTTTCTGGTTTCCTAGTGGTAAAGTCCCAGCAAAAGCCTTGGAGAGTGATATGTGGAGAATACATAAAGGCATAATATGGCAGAGAAGAAAATCAGAGTTTTTTCTCATGCGTGTGCCTGTCTGCTGAGATGTATTTATTATCAGTTTCATATAATTTTATATTTTCCAATGTATTTCAGATATATGGTATGATGTAAAAATACAGAGTCTCACGACAGTGTTATAAATGATTGCAAATTACCAGCTGGGAAATTTGTCTTCTGCAATATATAACACAATGGAAGTACATTGTGTTTAAAAAAAAAAAACAAAACTCCTATATTTAAAAAAATAAAATAATAAAAAAGAAATACTTGTCACAAGCAATCTGTTTTGCAGGAATTTTCTGGATACAAAGAGGAGATTTATAAACCCTGCGGTGTGTGCAGGGAGCAGGGATGAGAACACGAGCTGCTGGCTGGCGTTGGGCTGCAGTGGCATTCCTGCAGCTCCCTGTGTCCAAGCCATGTGTACAGCATGGATCGCTTCCAGCCGGGAATCCAGCAGCGCTGCCGTCCTCCTTTCCAAAACTTGGGAAGGCTGCACTTCCCTGGTGGGGCTTGCATGGGTACAGGACAGATGTTTGCTAGTCAGCAATTGGCCTTGCTAAGCTTTGGACGTGATTCTGGACCTTTTTCTTTTTTTCCCTCAGAGACAAGGAAATAAATTACTTTAATTCAGCTGAGGATGTGAAGAGCTGCTGTTCATCATGGAAGGAGTAGGCGTTTGCATTTTTTGTGAAGGTAACTAGATTTTTGAGCAACATGTATTTCAAAATAATTGTGCATCCGTGGGAATTCAATTCCTGCTTGTGTGCCAAATAACCAGACATCTGTCAATTGATATAAAACTGGATGCATTTGACTTAATAAGTAGCAGGCTGTTGTTGTTAGGACTTGCCACCCAGAGAAGCCAATGGCAAATGCTGAGCATTTGGCTATTGATGACTGTTGATCCATGTGCCAATAGCAATAATAAGGCTAACCAAACTGGCTCACAGAAAGATGAAAAAATCCCTAGACTTTCATCCCAGGTTTGGAAGCAGGCAGTATCTACCGTTCTCACATTAGCCAACACACAGAGGGATGTGGAATGAGAGTGTAAAGGGCCAGAAGTGATGAAAAACATACTTCACATTGCATTTCTGTGAAAAATTGCTTCCAGGAGCGTGGTGGTGGGAGAAATGGGCTCACTGACCTGATCAGTGAAGGCTCACATGAGTAGCAGCCAGGGGCTTGGCTGGGGCAGGGATATAAACCTTCTTGTCTTGGCCTGAACAGATCAGTGCTGGTGGATTCCATTCACAAAAGGAGGAATACCTCATATTTTCATGCAATGGGTAGCCTGATGTAGGGGTCCTTCTATTTTATGGCATCCTTGAACTGTCTGTTTTTCCTAGTCTCATAACCATCTGGTAGTCATTAATATCCCCTTGGAAAGCCAGGAATTTCTTTTCCCCCTAAAGACACTTAACTTTCCATGCTTCCTTGACTGTTCACAGAGCCTCCAAGAAGATCTCTCCCAGCTACTTGCTAAAAAAGTGTTTTTAGGGAATGGATTTACTGCTGAAGAATATTTCAAGCTTTTCCTTTCCATGCAGGCATCTTCCAAGGCCATGCCCCCAGTCTGTTCCCTGGGTGGGATAAGTGCACATGGCCAAGGAGGTGTCAGTGAGGGAGGACTCATGGCAGCCAAAGGCAGCCACCATCTGAGCTCAGCTTCACCTCCTTCATAGCCAGCCAAGAGAAACACTGAATTCTGGAGTGTGAAGCATCTGCCCTCATGTAGCCATCTGTCTTGGGATGAGATGGATCACAGCCCTATTGCTCTGGATTGACTGTAATGGGAGAGTATCTCAATTCATGGGATGGATGGCAATGCTTTGGAGCCTAATGGTGGACAGGATGGACACCTCCTTTGATCACTGGTGTTGCAGGAGAAGCTGCTTCTACTATATGTGACAGGTCTGAAAAGGATCACTGACAGCTTTGGCTTCAAGTGTGCATGAAAATCTATCTGTTCTCCTGGATGTCTGGTGGCACAGTGACCTCAAGGCCAGAACAAAATCCTGACTCAAAATGAATGCCTAATAATGGGCAGAGATGTATTTATTGGGCTGAGAGTGGATTCACTCAGTCCTTTTTGAATATGCTAAAAATAAGCACAAACACTAATGGCCTCTTTAATGGTTAGAAAGACATTAATGTTAATGGACTTCTCTCCATGCTATCCACTCTCTGCCTAAAATGTGTTTGGTGTCATTGGCCAAAGTCAGACAATATCACCCAAGCTAATTCTGTCTGAGTGAGTTAATGAGCAGCACAGGCACTCCTCTAGGGATTTCAGGTGGCACAGCTGTAAAATATTTAGTGAGATAAGGACCCATGCTGTTTCAAAATAGTCCAAAGAAACACATCAAATCCAATTTTTGATTTGCTAGGACTATGTCCTCTGCATACTGCTGTATTTTCTGTCTCTCCATTTTTTTTATAGAAATATCCAGGGAGCAAGGCAGGGTGGAGGTGGGGAGGAGGGGAAAGGAAAAAAGCCTACTAAAGGCAAATGTGGGAGATTTTGATGTATCTATATAAACCTGGGGTTTTTTTTGTTGCCTTTTTTTTTTTTTTTTCCCTCTGTCCCTGGGGATGGAATTTGCATTGGGGAAGGTGGAGGGAAGATGGGGAATGCATTTCTGGTAATATCCAGCTGCTTTTGTTAGATCACACGCTAATTCCCAATCTCTGTATTCCGCAGCCTTATTTACATTACATTATCATTTCATTTATGGGCCCCTCGGAGCTCGCCGTCACTTTGGGGAGCTCTCTAAATTTGCCTTTCATCACGTATTAATGAAGTGTTAATAGCTCACCCAAGCCATTTGTGAGCAAACACCATGTGATGTGTTTGTGTTGTGCAAACAGCCCGTGTGCTGTGCTAATGCACCACGGTGGGGATGAGGCATCTGCCACCTCCCTGATAATTTCTTCTTCCTCTGCTTGCTTTGCTCACACATGACATCCCCACCCTTTGGAGGCCAGCGTGGACCCCTCTGCACAAAACTGAACTCCTGAAGCTCTGTGCACCACGTCTGGTGGCAGAAGACAGGAGAAGGAGGCAAAGTCACTGAAATTTGGGCAGTTCCTGGGGCCGGTCCTGGGCAGGAGATCTGCTGGATGTGTGCACATCTGGCAGCTGGTTTGCTCCAGAAATCAGGCAGAGCAAAGGGAGAGGCAAGGGTGGTCGATGACCTCTTGCTGCCCAAATTGGTAGGACAGGAGGTCTGAGCCTGTGCCACGCTCCCCAGTGCACCCAGGGGTTTGGGGATTTTGCTGCCTGTGCTTTAGCAGTTAATTCTGTCAGTGTTTGTGTCTGGTTATTGATTTCTGGAGAGTTCTTCCATCCAAACAAGACAAATGTACAATCATAAGAAACTTAATTTTTCTTTGCTATTTTAAACATTTTTTTTTCAAAATGACCAATTTGCAACTGCAGGGGAGAATCCAACCCTTCCTTTTTTTTTTTTTTTTTTTTTTTTTTTTTTCCAATCCCCACTATGAGAGAGCATTTCATCAACTTTTTTCCTTAGGTAGTCAGGAACTGCACATTTTCCATATTCTCGTCTGTGTTGCCTCTTGGTGCATTTTCTTACCTTTCCTTTTTTTGTCTTCAGCTGCTGCTGGACACCTTCTGCCCTGACCTGGCAGCGCTCACATTGCTGCTCCTGAAATACAGAGAGGAATAAAATCTGATACTCTGGGGGGTGTTCTCCTGGGCATCATGCTAAGCTCTTGCAGGATCAGACCATTGCTTTCATGCAAGTGATGGGAAAAGGCACAATGATGTATTTTAAGTACACTTTCAGGAAGAGCTTATTGACAGGTCCTTAATAAATGCTTAATAAATGCTAAATAAATGCATCTTCCAAGCATCATTGCTGTGTGAGAGAGGGGGTGATAAGCCTTTTGAAGAAAGTTTCAATGTCCCAAAACAACCCTTCCCCATCATCCCTTGGCTGCCAAGGCAGCAGGGCAGGGCAACAGGGGGCTGTGGTGGGGATAATGCAGAGTCTGGTTGTGCATAATGGGCCCTGATCACTTGGAAGGTGGTGGGGAAACATCAGCTTGTACAGGAGCAGACCTTGTTACTAATCCAGCATTCCCATTAGCCAGGGATGACATTTGCAGCCCCTCCCAAGGACAGAGAGTGTTTCTCGCAGCCTTTGCAGCCTGGGCCACGCCATGTTGCAAGATACACCACAAAGCCCAGCTGCAGGGATGCTGTGGCTTTTAAACATATTCAAGATGCATGGTGCCTCCTTTTTTTTTAATGCACCTCCCATTAATTCTCTAGGATATGTGATAGGATGCGACCCTCTCATGGCTGACCTTTTAATAACAATAAAATCGCTCAGTGGTGCACTTTATTTTGATTTATCATTGCACAACATAAAGGGATTATATATCAAAGGAGGCACTAAAATGATAAGACTAATAAGAAGAGACCAGAGGAAGATGGGGAATAACTGGAAGAAGTTTCATTGGTATTTTCAGTCCAAAAAGATAGGAAACTATGACTTATCTTGAATGGCCTCGGGAATTAATTTTTTTTTCCTTTCCAGCAGCTGAAAATGGATAGATCATGTCAAAATAAACTCATATTTAAAAAAAAAATATACAGGCTATGTAGAATTTATCTCCAGTAATTGGAGTACTGGACATTTTCTGCGGGCTTCTGCTATGTTATTTTTTGTATTTAAATTATTTTCAAAAAGGAGATCTATCCATAGCTGTCATATATTTTGATTTTATTTCCTTTTTATTATCAGGGCAGTTTGATCCATTGGCAAAGCAAATATCAAAAGTTAGGCTGACAAACGCCTCAAGATTTTCTTTTAAGAGAAGAAGATGTTAAAGGGGAAATGATTACTCTAAACCTCTTATTTTATTCCCCTTACACACAAGCTGACAGATAACAACCATGGTGTTTGGAGCACAAACGTGTTTGTCAAAGTGATGTGTAGGATAACCAAAATGCTTTGTGAGTCTGAGTTATGTTTGAATAGATTGAGTAAGAATTTCCAGGAAAACTCTAGGAATATCAAAACATGACTTTTTCCCTTTATGAACTAGTGAAAGTGAGTGATTTCACGTATTTAAGTGATATTTAAAGGAATCCTCATTGTATCTGAGCTTTTTTGTTACAAAGATTGGCTTGCGGTTAAAGAATAAAAATTTTTAAAACATACCCAAATCGTTCTGTATAGAGCTAAAGGTTTTGTGTGAGCTTTTTGCCACTGTTTGCCAAAAAAATCCAAACTCTCCCTTCCAGCCCTACCTGACTCCTTTCTTCCTTACTTTTTCCAGCAGAGCAGCAACTGCACCAGGAAAGGATGGAAAACTGGAGGCTAAAATTCAGCCATGGGAGGTCACCTAGTCCAGCCTCTTTCTTCTGCTGCAAACCTTGGAATTACCAACCATTAACATTTCATCAGCCCAAGGATTTGGATGGCAGCTGGCAGAGGAGCTGTCTGAAAGCAGCCCAGGCTGTGCTGCAGACCAGCCCTTGTGAGAGTGTTTTAGGGGCAGCTGCTGTGGTTCAGTCAAGCCCTGGCTGTGGCTGTACCAGCCTGCTAATGTCACAGCTGGACTCCAGTCCCCTGTGTGCCTGGAGAGCCATAAATCCACTGCAGACTGCAAAAAGAAGGAAAACGAGCTCAAAGGAGGCCTGAATACACAAGGAAGGAGGTCTTGCAAGGAAAGAAAAGAAACAATTTTAAATATGGGCTTGGCATGCTGTTTTGTGGGCTCCTGTCTTTGAGAAATCCAGAGACGGGTGTAAAATCAGGGTTAATGGGGCACTGGAAGGCCACAGAGACTGGGATGAGGGGAAGGAGGTAGGCAGCAGCCAGAGCTGGAGAAAACAAAAAGGAAGAAATGAGGAAGTGTCTGAGCAAGTACAGGTGGGGCTCTGATGCTCATTGAAGTCCCAGCTGAAATGGATACTTCAGCCCATTCCTGAACGAGGACCTTTATGAAAGACATTTTTGGCTTTGCAATTTTATCCTGTTGGCTGGTTTAGGAGGCGAGCTGCTCACAGCATGTTTCCTGCTAGGATGCTGGGGAGCATTTAATTTTTTATTCCAGGAGTGGAAAATAAAAGATGAAAAGCCTGAGTTCAAAAGGTTGGGTTGGGTTTTCTCCATCAGTTCAGCAGACTTTATTTTACTGTAGAGCCAGTTCATCCAGTTTCTTGAGGATGCTGGTCCTGTGGACAGGGAGATGGCCAGGAGACACAACCAGTCACCAACCCACCTAAGACATCAATCACCTGTTCTTTATTGGTTCTACAGGAGTGTGTGGCAGTGGGTTCTTCTTCTACATGTTTGAGCTAGACAACTAAATTTAGGAGGAAGAATTTGGCCATCTCTAAGTAGTTTTATGTTGCAAAATGTAAAAACAGGACTGCTTTTTATGTCTTCCCAAGGGTTTTCATAGGGGTCTCTGTCTTTCCCTGCGTGATCATAGAAAATATTCACAGAATCATGAGGTTGGAAGAGAGCTCCAAGATCATTGAGTCCAACCCAGCCCAACACCTCAAATGGACCATGGCACTGAGTGCCACATCCAGTCTTTCTTTAAACACATCCAGGGATGGTGACTCCACCACCTCCCCGGGCAGATCATTCCAGTACTTTATCACTCTTTCAGTAAAAAACTTTTTCCTAATATCCAACCTGTATTTCCCTTGGCACAGCTTAAGACTGTATCCTCTGGTTCTGTCAGCTGCTGCCTGGAGAAAGAGACCTACCCCCACATGGCTACAACCACCTTTCAGGTAGCTGTGGAGAGTGATAAGGTGATCCCTGAGTCTCCTTTTCTCCAGGCTAAACAGCCCCAGCTCCCTCAGTCATTCCTCACAGGGTTTGTGTTCCAAGCCGCTCGCCAGCCTTGTTGCCTCCTCTGGATGTGCTCAAGCATCTCAAGGTCCTTCCTAAAATGAGGGGCCAGAACTGGACACAGCACTCAATGTGTGGCCTTACCAGTGCCAAGTACAGAGGAAGATTGACCTCCCTAGTCCTGCTGGCCACACTACTCCTGATACAGGATGCCATTGTCCTTGGCCACCAGGGCACACTGTTGGCTCATGTTCAGTCGCTGTTGACCAGTACCCCCAGGTCCCTTTCTGCCTGGGCACCATGCAGCCACACCATCCCCAGCCTATAGCACTGCAGGGGGTTATTGTGGCCAAAATGCAGGACTCGACACTTGGACTTAATAAGCCTCATCCCACTGGACTCTGCCCATCCCTCCAACTGTTCCAAGTCCCTCTGCAGAGCTCTCTTACCTTCCAACAGATTGACACACGTTCCCACCTTAGTGTCATCTGCCAATTTACTAATGAAAGACTCAATATCCTCATCTGTGTCATCAACAAAAAATATATATTGAAAACCTCCTTGCACCCAGATCACTCTCTTGCACAGGTTCAAGGCCAGAGCCAGAGCTGGTGCAAGCACAGATGGTGTTGTTAGACCTGTGAGGGGAATATAGAAAAAAAAAGGCAAGTAGAAAAGTGCATTTCAAGCGTTGTCAGCCCTCCAACTTTGAAGTGCCAGAGCATGTTTGCTGCACTCATTTCTCAAGGTCCCCACAGAATTGCTGAGAGGAAGAAAGCCACGTTTAGAAAAGTTGCCAGATGACAAGACCTGGGGATGTAGGGCAGAGAGCAATCACACAGTGCTTTGCTTGCTCAAAGTGCACCTGCAGGGAGGAGAGCAGGGATGGGAGTGTATTTTTGTGACAATGGGGGGGAGCACAGGAAGGGATGGAAAACCTGCTAAGTGCACATAAATACATGAAAATCTATCTTGAGGCTGCTCCTCTGAAAAAGCCACACTTCTATATGCACAGACATTTCTGTGTGAGTGTACAGCTCCATTTCAGCTGCAGGCTGTGAGCAGCACACCTTGGTGTGCCTATGTGCTGTGTAGCTGTGAAACCCTGAGCTTCCCAAGGCCAGGGGCATGCAGGACACCAGGTTTAGTGTGGGACTTGGCAGTGCTGCGTTGGACTCATTGGTCTTAGAGGGCTTTTCCAGCCTAAAAGATTCTGTGGTTCTATGAGGTCTGGTTTCATAACACTCCTGGAGGGCATGAGTGTCTTCTGGATGGAAAATAACAGCATAGCAAAGAGTTAACAGATCCCTTTCATCTCCTGCTCTTGGAGGCAGAAATCAAAGCCATGGTGGTGTGGCTCTGCTGAACAAACTCGCTGTAATTATCTGACCACGGGCTCCTGCCTGAGAAACCCTGGGGTAAAAAAATGTTTTCTGAGCTTCAGGTTAAAAAAACTGCACTGTTTCTTGAGAGAGAGACTTGGAGATGCTCAAGCAGACTGAGAGAGTAATGCAGCAGGTTAAAGTCCAAGCTCAGAGCTGTGTTTTGCCTGTGGTTCTGTTTCATTTAATTCAGAGAGTGGGAGATGAGCTGGTTTTAAGCCCAAACAAGCTGTGCTGTTAACAGTAAGGATGCAGTGCTTAACCTGTTTTTATATTCCTTCCCATCCTTCTCTGAGTAAATCCTGACAAGGATGTGCTGGTTGGGCTTAGGAAGGCTCGTGATTTTGCAAACACTATGCTAGAGGAGAAGGAGGTGTTGAAGTTTGTGGCTTATGTAGTGTGTTGGTGGTTGGAGCAGTTTTTTAGACAGAACCCAAGAAATGCTTTTAAATCATGCAACTCACAATAATTTATGAGGTTCCCTTGTCTGTACTGTCGTTGTTTAGCAGGCTGCATTCAAAGGAGCTCCTTTGCCCTGGAAAATTCTCTGCAAGGGATCACCACCTAAAAATTACTGTTTCAAACCAGAACTGCCATGATTTGACAAAAGCTGAGCTCAGTTGTTTCAAAGGGATGCATTAATGACCAGATAATTTTTTAAATCCAATCACTCTTTGCAGAAGAATCCCTGTCCCTGCTCTCAGCAGCAGCTCAGTTTTCTGTATCTTGTACCCACACCTTTGTGGAGGAGGGCCAAAGGCAGTGTGACTTTGGATTGCAGCCCTGGCCTTGGCCCAGGCTGGGGCTGCAGCAGTGCCCTGGCCACGCTGTGCAGGGGAGGGAAGGGAGGGTGCAGCTGGGATTTACCTGCCCACGCTGTCTCATCCCTGCTGGGCACCTGCACCATGTCATAACACACACCTGCAGAGCTGAACAGCCCTGGAGGGACCCACACTCAGGTGAGCTGTGTGATGTGATGTGTGCTGTGCTGGGCCAGCCAGCCAGCAGCACAATTTTGGCCCTGAGAAGGGTCACGAAGCTGGAGCACTTACTCCTGGAGGGATGATGCACCTGAAGGCACATTGCTTGTGTTCTACCTGTGTTCATTTCTCCCAGACAAATATAATCACCATTCTTTGGTTTTAGTGCTTTTCAACTATATATGAGATGTGGTCTGTGGCTGAGGCTTTAGTTGCTTTCCTGTGGGAACACAGGACAATTTTTTTCTGTGCTCCCAGCTTAAAAGCAAGGAGAGTCTTCTTGTAGTGTTCTGAAAGATAAGCCTGAGTCCTCAGGCTGTGGCCCCTATTAAAGACATGATGTGATAAGTCTGCCCTGGCCTATCGGACTGGCATGGCAGGGTGGCTCACCCGAAAGCACTTGATTTACTACCCATAATATTTTGATTAAAACATCGGTCTTATCTGGCACAGCCACATGAGGCAGAGACAAACCTGGTTCGCCGACAACTTGAAATGTTGCTGTTTCCTTGGCTACCCTCGGGGATTAGTCCTTGGTCCAGTGCATTTCAATGTAATTATCGATGATTTAAGGCAGGGTCCTTCCTGATGATAAACCACAGGTGGCAGAGGAAGTGAGGGATGGCAGGTACCAGGGATGGCAGGGAGCTCAGGGGGAGCTGAATCCCCAGGCTAAGCACAGCTCAGGAAAAGGCACATGAGTAACAGCCTGATGCAAACCAAGGCATCTGATTTGGAGAAAAGAGACCAGACCAGCCCCGTGGGAAACCAGAGGCTCGGGGAAGGATGTCAGGGTTGCTGTGTAATTATCACAGTAGCCACTTTCTAGGGCAAAGAAAGAAAGGGCCAACAGCTTCCTTGGAGATACAAATCCCTGCTGAGCACAGGACAGAGTCCCTGCCTTGTGCACAAGGTAAGTGAAACTGTCCTGCTGAAGGTAAGCTGGCCAAGCACACCAGAGCATGGAAAAAATAAAACTATCCAGCAGCTGGAAAGTGGATTTTGTGCGATGAGGCTGCAGGAGTCTATCCTAATCCTGCTCAGCGTAGCACAGGGAAAGCAAAGAGGGGACTTGGTTGGTGTCAAGGGGATGTTTGCTTTGCAGGATGGCTCGAGGAGCTGCACCAGATCCGGTGGCTGGAAAATGAAACAGGAACAGGGAGCAGGGCCCTGAAAGAAAATGAACATTGGTGGAGAAGATAACATCCCACAGGGAATGGCCAAGTAAGGGTTGAAACCTTAGGGAAACCTTGCAGGCACCAATATTCACCAGCAGCTGGACTCTCACCTTGCTCAGACCTGCCTGCAAAGAGGCCTCAGCTGCTTCCTGTGGCTCTGCCTGGTGCCAAGGGAGAAAGAGATGCTGTTTATCTCCCCATCACAGCCACCTACCTCCAGAGGAGAGGGATTCCACACTGAACTGGACTTTATTCTAAAAGACTCAATTTCTCCTGGCTTTGGAGAGCAGAACAATGCTCAGGCAGTAAAGCTGGATAGCAACTCCCTGCTCCTCCTGCAGTGATCACTACTCAGTCCAATGCTCCATCTTCCCATTAGGTTGTCCCCAAGGACTACACAAGAATGTTTCCCTCAACACACGTTTTCTGAACATGTTTTCAGCCCCTGTTTCTGAAGATATTCTGGTTTTTTTCCTGAAGCATCAGAACAAGCTGCCAGTGGGGCTGGGCCAGGTGGTTTCAAGAATCCCATGAGGGTTTCCCTGGGTCATTGTGGAATGAGCTGCAGCAGCTTCTCCCTCTGCCTGAATGAGGGTCAGATGCACAGGTTTCTGCAGGACTTATCACTAAATCTAATGCTATCTTGATTTGTTCAGCATTTTTTGGAGTTCATAGTGCAGTTTCTCAGTCAGCTCACCTTTCTACTGGGGGTAGGGGCTCCCACAGTGTCTCTGAGAGGCTCTGGATCCCAAGCATCGCCTCCTGGATTGGCAAAGCCTTGGGGCACTTGCAATCCCATACCCTATGTACAGGTGGGAAATGCACCTTTAGGTGCAAATTTGAAGAGTGGGGGGGATTTTGGTCAACCCTTTTGCTAGGTCCATCTCCTATGTAAGGACTAAACAGCTGGGGTGAAGAAATTCAACATTTTCACAGAAAAAAAAAAAAGAAAACACTATTTAAACACAAAATATTCTTTTATTTGTCACTGAAGGCTACACATGGTCATCTCTGTCTGTCTGCTTTTTTTTTTTTTTCTAGAAGGTATCTACATCTGCACTTATTTACAGCCTGGTTGTATTTACACAGTCAAGAATACAGTATTAGAAACACAAAGTATCGAGAAAAAAAATTTCTCAAAAAATTAGTTCCAGACTTCAGGAAAATTATTACACAGGGTAATGACAAGAGTCTTCAGTGCTGGGCTTACAGATGCAGCTTTGATACAAAGTCCTCTTCTTGGGTGGAGCTGCATTAGAAGTCCTCTCACAAAATAAACATTTTTCTTTCGAATAGAAAAGTGTAATTCTTTTGATTGGTTATCTCAATAACATCTGTAAACTGTCCAAACACTTTATTTTTCTTTCTTGAAAGTTTTGTTTGCTTGAACAGTTTCCATCTCTACGGGAAAAAAATTATATATATATATGTATATATATTTTTAGTTAATTTTCATTTGTGGTTTTCTATGCTCCCCAGAAAGCATTGACCTCTGGAATGGGAGTTAACAGCTGAGCTATGTAACACTTGGTCAGGAAAATAAAGTTTTATGGTAATTAAAGGAGAGTAGGAAAGAAACACAAAAGGTTTCCCTTGGGTGGCCTGGGTTGTTTTTGGTTGGGGTAGCAGAGGATGGAAAAGTGCCACAGGAAATGGCCCCCAGGACATGGAACAGCCCTTCAACCAGGAGCAAGAAGGGGGGTCCTGGACAGGGCCCTCCGTGCCCTGGGGTGTCTGTTTGAAGTTTGCTTTACAGTCGCAAGTAATTTTATTTAAATATATTCAAGAGATGAAGAAAGCCCAACTCAACACAAACAAACAAACAAAAAAAGGAAAGCAAACACAAGAAAGCTGTGGGGTTGTTTTTTTATTTTTACAAAACTCATGAAAATTCTTTGGTGTAACGGGGGACTATTTAGTGATCATAATAAAATGAGTGACTATAATAAAAAGAGGTACTGAAAAACTAGCTTGTCCTGTGGAGGACTGTAGCAACAGGAGCAAAAATGCCCCAGGCCATGCTCACTGTGGGATGGAGGATGCTGCTGGCCACATGGCAGCCAGATTTTGCCCCATCCAATGCATCCCTGGCATGGAGGCACAGTGTTCATCTTCACCAGGGTTGGAAGAGCCACCAGGGCGAGGATTTAAAGTGAGTAAGATTTAACAAGCAAAGCGATCTCCCTAGCTCCATCATTAATGCTACAGGCAATCATTTCTCCTCCCCTTTTAAAAAGCAGCCATAGGACTAACCATGATCCCTGGCCCTGGTTTCAATTACACCGAGATTGAATCAAAACAGACTGCTGTGCCATAAATACGAGGGGGGCCCTCTCTGTAAATCGTAAAATTGAATTCTAAAATTTCATGTTAAGAGCCTTGTCTTTGCATAATGGATTGCGCTGCCATCCATCACGGTGACACTTACAAGTCACAGCTGAAAAAGTACTTTATTAGATTTTTTTTTTTTTTTTGAACAATTTTGATTTATTCTAGTTACACTGTCTGTATAATAGACTGAGCAGAATTTCATGCCGGTCCCTATGCTCAATAAAGCAACTACAGATATATTACAGAAATCCCTCACTGTTCCTAAGTTACAGCCAAATGGTGTCTCAGGGACTGCTCCCAGTCATCTGTGTCTTCTAAACCTGAATCAGGCACCAGGTTCTTAATGACCTTCATCTCATCAGCTCTCGCCTGGTGTTGTTTAGCATTGTTGGCCCACTTTCACTGTGGCTCTGATCAATAGCTGTGATGACAAAGATATGATGAGCTGCATGACTCCCTCTGGTCACCACTGCTTAATGATTTTTCCAAGTGCCAATCTTCAGTTGAAAGGGAAAAAAATAAAATCAAATCAAGATCTCAGAGGAAACATACGTGGCATTTCTCATGATGCCTAATTAGTCTTGCTCCTCTCCCCCTGGGCTGATGAAAAACAGGATGTTTTTCAATCCTGTTTTTCAGCTGCAGAGTCCTCATGGCACTGCTCATGTTTGGATGCCACACCAAGTAGGTCTCATCACTGTTGTCCCTTCAAATGGAGCACGTTTCAGTACCAGCTCCAGCTACTGAAGACTTGAGTTGTTGCTCCTTACTGCTCTCACTGAGAGATGCAACCTCTGCTCCAGAGCACTGAATTTTCTCCTCTGAGCTGTGAGATTTGGTCAGAATCCTTCTCACCACTCTTTGGACTGGAGACAAGACCAAAGTTGAAAGTAAGTGAAGTTACACCTTTATATTTTGATGGGGAACTCCCTTTGGTGAGGGGCTGAGTCCTCTTTTTGGGACTCAAAAAAGAAAATGACTTCTCAAAATCAAACCTTAAACATTGTGAGACTTAAAGCACGGTGACATTTTCCCCAGGAGATGGTCTGCCACGCCTTCAAATGGGCCTTTGAAGCAGCATCTAGAGCAATTGTTGATATGCTGGAGGGAAGGGATGCCATCCACAGGGACCTTGACAAGTGAGTGGTGGGCGAGTGTGAACCTCATGAATACAGGCTGGGCAGAGAATGGATGGAGTGCAGCCCTAGGGAGAAAAGCTTGGGGGTGTTGTTGGATGAGAAGCTCAACATGACCCATCAGTGTGCACTCACAGCTCAGAAAGCCAAATGTGTCCTGGGCTGCAGCTGGGCCAGGGAGGAGATTCTGCCCCCTTGCTCTGCCCTAATCAGATCCCAGCTGGAGTGCTGCATCCAGCTCTGGGGATCCCAACACAAGAAAGATGTTGGAGCAAGTCCAGAGGAGGCCACTAAGATGCTCAGAGGGCTGGAGCATCTCTGCTATAGAGACAGGCTGAGAGAACTGGGAGTGTGCAGCCTGGAGAAGACTCTGGGAAGCCCTTGGAGACCCTTCCAGTGCCTAAGGGGCTCCAAGAGAGCTGGAGAGGGACTTTGGACAAGAGCATGGAGTGACAGGACAAGAACAGATGGCTTCAAACAGAGAGGGCAGATTAGGTATTAGACAGAAATTCTTTCCTGTGAGGGTGGTGAGACTCTGGCACAGGTTGCCCAGAGAAACAGTGCATGTTCCATCCCCGAAGTGTTCAAGGCCTGCTTGGATGTGGCTTTGAGCAACCTGGTTTTGTGAAAGGTGTCCCTGCCAATGGCAGGGAGTTTGGAAATGATCTCTAAGGTCCCTTCCAACCCAAACCAGTCTCCAATCCTATGACTGGGGATTAGTGCTGTGGGATTTGCACCCAGGACCTTCCGGTCTCATGGAAGCAATAAATTACTTCACACCTGCACACAAGCAAAGCAAGAAGGGTCAGGCAGCCAGAATGGTCCCATGGGGGGCAAAAGGGACATCAAAAAGGCTGAGAAGGGGCTACAGGGCCATCAGTGGAGTGGAAACGCTTGTGGATAGCGGAGTGCAGATCCTTGATGAGGGTACAACTCCTTGTGTTTGCAGCCCATTCCACAGAAATCCCCTTGAGATCCTGTAGAAAAAATATTTTTCACTAATGAAGGGGTGAATTTAGGGCTTCAGGACTGAAAATGTTGTTTTGCCACCTAGGTGAAGTGGAAAGCTTTCACAGAGGCTGAGGATTCAGGAATGTAGTACCTGTTTTTGGACAGGTTGGTCCTCAGTATTAGACAGCCATCCCTTAAAAATTTTTGTTTTGATAGAAAGGAGCAACATATACATATATATACTTTTACATATATATTTTCCCCCCTTTTTGGCACAATGTCCATAGTTCCCACATTGGATGCAGGCCCAGGAGAAGACCATCACAGACCTGGCAGGCAGACAGGTGCAGTCACATCCCAGTGCTGCTTGAGGATGCAGAAAAATGCAACACGAGGGTCTTGCCTTGGCCATGGCACAGAGCTCTGGGCTCCTGGCTCTGGGCACGCTGGACAAGCATGGCAGGACTGGGAGACTCTTGAAAAACAGGTGAACTCCTCAAAGTCATTAACTCATGTAATAACCTGAAGAGTCTGCATAAGGCTGTAGAGGTGCCATCTCAGGCTGGCAGGGTTCCAGTAGGAATATTTTACACTCGAATCCCTTTTCTTGGCTCAGTGGAAACGTGGCCCATTTACCCTTGCACTGCTCCTCTTAGCACTTTAACACATGGACAGAGATGGATACAGAAACACCACTTTTCTTCGGAGCTGCTTGGTGTGGGGTAGTGTAAATGGGAAGTATGTCGAGCTCTCTGCTCTGTGGGTCTTTACCAGGGGTTCATACTTTTTGACCCTGCTTCCTGCAGGTCTCTTTTTGTTTCATTCATGCTGTTTGAGACACTCACAGTCATCACAAGTTTGAGGTTTAAAGAGGGATTTTTCCCTGGTGTGACTTGGAGAGGGGGAAGCAGGCAGCTGAACAGCACTGGCAAGAACGTGCTTCTTCCTTTGAGTAGGTGGTTACTGCTGGTTTGGCTAACAATGCCCCTGACCCCACCTGTGCATCCTCAGGGCAACCCAAGCTTACCAAGTGCTTCACACCACCCATACAGGTGGCAATGCCATGGCCTTTAAAGCATCCCTGGCAGACAGCTGCCAAAGCAACTGCTCCCTTGCCAAAGCCTGGAGTGGGTCTGGCTCTGCCAGAACTGGATATCCTTTCCAGCTGCCTGTGGCTCACTCCTGACAAAGTAATAAAGGTTGTGGGCTGCAAGGGGCGGTTCAGAGTACGGTGCTGGGACACAGCATCAGCATCATCACCCTTGCAGCAAGCAAGAGAGACAACCAGAAAATCAAACCCAGACTGCTGGTCATGGCCACACAGCCAAAGGTTTAGGGATTTGGAATTGGAGGAGGAACAGTCTGTTAGGGGAATTTCTGTCCCATCACCTTCCTCCTGGCAACCACCGGGAACAGACAGGCAAGGCAGACGGAGCTGGCAGCCGGCATCTACGGAGAAACCGTGAGAGCACCGGGGCTGCCAACGTTCCACTGCTCGAGGAGTGCACGGCCAACACACCCCCCGCTGTGTCTGGGGGTGAGATCCTGCAGAGGAGTGTCAGTCTGTGCTGGAGGATGGCAGTGGTGGTGGCGTGAGCACAGAAAAGCTGCCTCTGAGTACACAGGTGCATTGTAGAACTGAGTAAGGAAACGGCCTTGGCATGGACTTGCACATCTTGGGTTATCTCTCTGCAGAACTGGGAAAAGCCGAAGTGGATGGAATTTAAAAAAATATAAAAAATTCAGGACTGAGCTGTTCCCAGAGAAACACAGGAGAGCTCTTAGACTCACGACACGTGCAGGTATCAGTGTGATAGAGACACCTATCTGGGACCAGGGTTGGCCACCCCCAGCCAGAGCTCCATTGAGAGGTGGGGTAACACTTCTGCCTGCAGGAACAGCACAGGACTGTTCCAGGCGGGGAAGAGGATGCTGAGCTCATCTCCTTGCTCTCTTGAATTTCAAGGACTCTTGCAAATACCAGAGCACAGAGGTTATGTGAATAAAAATTACATTAGCATGCTGAGCAACTTTGTCAGCAGTTTCTTATTAAAGCACTTGGTCCTCTCTGTAGTGGGCATTTCCATTCAACCTCCCCCTAGTCACTGCTAACAGTCAAGTGGGCTCTCCATTAAATTTGAGCTCGTGTAAGAAACAGTGAGAGGGTTGATTTCAATATTCTCCTTCTTGTCCCACCACGCACAAGCTGTTGCTACTTATTAAACATTTTAAAATCCCTGCTGCCAAAGTCCCCAGGAGACATTTATCTGCCATAGTCATAAACGACTTGCCAGCATGCTACTCCAAACTGCATTTCCCAGCCAATAAATACAAGCTCCAGAATCAGGAAAAGCAGGGTTTGGCTCTAATTTTCAGTGGTATGTCACTGGGATACTATAACTACTTTTAAATTCAAATCAGCTTCCTAAAAATTAACTGGTTTTATCAGATACAGCACAGTGGACTGTTAAACACGTAGCCTCATGTACTGAAACACTATACATTTAATGAAGTTATGCCATTAGCAAATGTACAACATGGGTGCATTAAATCCACCTATAGAACAGCTCTACGTATGAGAGAGGATTTATTTTAGCTTTTCTCAATAGAGCAGGAGTCCCTTTACTTGGCTTTTGCTAGGTTATTTAACTAAAACCAGGATTTGCTCACACACAAAAAAAACCAAAAGGTATCTACTCTCATAATGAAAAAGACTGATTTTTTTTCTTTTTTTTATTCCAGTTCAGGAAGGAAGAGGATCATCCTGCAAGATAATATAATCAGCTCCTTTGCCTCTATAATCTACTTCTGCTCAGCAGGAGCCCCCAAAGAAACACTTTATGTCCCAAGTGAAACGTGAAAACTACTTGTAAGTTCTCTTTTGAGGCACATGATTCGGACGGTCACTTTCAGAGTATCAGAGTCAGCGTTGTCTTCCATCTCCCTTGTTTCTGGGAAGAGCTCTCTGGCATGCCATGGGCTCACCCTGCTCCAGGTGGAAGGCTATGTCCCTGCCCCAAATCAGAAAGGGTTAGGATGACACAAGTTAGCACAGACACCCATTTCGCACTTACACCTAAGGACATACGTTGACGACTCCCCACTTCAAATTCCTCACAAAGAGGGGGGAAAAGAAACAAACAAAAAAAACCCCAAAACAAAAAAAATCAAAAACAAAAACAAAAAAAGGACAAGAGACAGTAAATTTCACTGTGATCACACTACGGCAAAATATACCTTCTGTTCATTGCAAAAAACGCGTGAAGGCCAAATTAAAGAGGGAAAAAAGTATGTTGCATGAGTTACAGTGCAACCGTATTATTCCTTCTTTTTCTATTTTCCTCCCCCCCACCTTGTTCAGTTTAGAAAAAGGATTGAGTACAACACAGTCAGGTAAGTGGCCACAAAAGAGTAGCTGTCTTTGGCAAGAAGTCACCGCATTGACCCTCTCTGTCACCTTCTGCCCATTTCGCTCTGTCTCATGAAGTGGATGTTGTTGGCGCTGTCTGAGAGTTCAGGGTACTGCTCCACCGAGATCACAAAATAGCCATCGTAGCCCTGTACCCGGCCCGTGTTTAGCACTTGCTGCTTCTCCCCTTCTGTCCACGAGCGAATGCCCTCCTCCCCATCCCGCAGTCTCTGCTGTTCCCGGGACCAAGCCTGGGTGACGGCGCGCTGCCGCGCCAGCTCCAGGACACGTGCCTTCTCCTCGTCCAAGGTGGTCCCGTAGCGCGTGTTTAGACACAGTGCTCCGTACTGCAGCTGGATGTCCGTGTAGCGTCTAGTCCTGCCGCCCAGCACTGTGTTGATCTGCGACACCGTCACGTTCACGCCGTTCTCCAGGGTCCTCCGCCCGCCGCTGAGGCCCAGGATGGAGAGGTCGCCCTCCGACGGCCCCTGCTTAATGAAGTAGTGCGTGTCCACGCCGTCGATGGTGAAGTGCAAGTTCTCCAGGTAGTGGGCGTTGTTCAGGATGGCCGCGATCCTGCGCCCATCCTCGTTGGCCACGCTGATGATGTCAGTGGCCACGCGCCCGTCCTTCATGGCGAACTTGACGCCCTTGCCAAAGATGGAGCCTCCAGAAGCAAAGTTCCTGCTCTTCTTGACGTGCCGGCACCCAGCGATGCTGGAGCTGTAGATTTGTTCAAAGCGCTCCAGGGTGACAAAGGCCTTCAGCTGCTTCTGCACTTCACACTGGACCCCCAAAATGGACTGAGCAGGGAGAGAAAGAAGAGAACGACATATTAGAAAGAGAAACCTGATGACCCAAAGGCATTATTAGGATGCTGGAGAGCAGGAGAACATACTGGAAACATGTAATGAGGAGCTCAATTTTTTTCCCCCCTTATCATATTTTTTCAGAATTTTAATTCCTTTTCATGGAAGACACATGTTGTCCCCCCCTAATGCTCATTGTTTCTGTAAACTGAATTGTATTTAATCTCACAGATTGAAGAATGTAGAGGTAGAAAAATATTTTTTTGCCTCAGTGGTTTGGGAGTTGAGTTTGGATATATAATTAGGTTGTGTTTCTTCTGCATATAAGAAACAATTTGTCTTGTGGCCATGATGCTTTACCGAAAGCTTTCGTATTTTCTGTGAAGTGTAGAACCATTTGTAAAAGTTTCCTCTATTTTAACTCCACTTTGTAACTCTTTGTGTTGCCTTCAAAGGCCCTGCATGACCTGTACAACCCTCAAAGTAGCCATAACCTCTCTGTATTCCATTTCAGCCTGGCCAAAGCAGGTTGTTCAAAACTCAGAAAAGGCATTAAATCCAAAACTTATTTCCTGCACACCTTCTACAATTTGCCAGGCTCCCTGAGTTAAGGCCAACCACACCTGATGCTCAAGTTTTGGCTTATATTGAAGCAAAACTGCTGAGAGACAACAGCCCAGATGATTTACAATCTGGTACAGTACACAGTTACCTTTACTGTTAGTGTATAATGGCCCAAGTGTACAGCAAGTCAGCAGCTCATCATTACTGCAAAATGCTCTGGAAATGCTCCCATCAGTTCATGGCAGCACTGGCTTCTTACAGATTCCTGTTCATGAACAATTATTTGCTCAAATTTCACAAAAGCAAGAGAATTCCATGACAGAACTCTCCTGACACTGCCAACGGCTCAGGTTCAATAATGTAATGACACCCAGGATTAAAAATAGGCTACAAAGTTTGCTCCATTCCAATTATTTTGAGGAAATTCAACACTCATGAAGGATATTGCCTTAAAATGTCCATGAACTCGAGATTCACATCCTGGGTGCAAGAAGACAATTCAGATGATGTGTGCATTTCAGTGTGGACCTCTCATATAAGACTTGTAACATGATAAGGAAAGTGAAATAAACCCTCATTTCCATGGTGGACATTTCCAGGGAAGAGTAATAAATTACTAAAAATAAAAATAAAAATAAAAATAAAAATAAAAATAAAAATAAAAAAAATAAAAATAAAAATAAAGGATTGAGCATTGCAACTTGCTCAGAAATTATGAGCCATTTTTACTGACAAAAGAGAAAACTATAAGGGAATAGAGGAACATAGTTTCAAGAGCACATTTTATGTTGTAGAACATTAAAATTGCCAGAAACTACTTTTGTTCAAAGTGCTGAGCAGGCTGGTGCTCCTTCTCCTTTTCCCTTTTTGATTGACAGCATAGCAGGTGGAGCAGGAACGAGTTCCCTATGAAAAAGGAGCTCTTTCTGGTTTTCTCCATGCTGCCTGTGGGGCATCTCACACACCCCCTAGAGAGCAATATAATTAACAGAGTGATAGGGAGCAGAGCCCAGCTTCTCTGCCAATTGCACAAGTGCTCTAATTATGCAAAAAGTGGACGTAATTAATGTAGATGTCAGTGATGATGGACATGGAACAATTAGGCTTCTAAGCTCCATGAAGCACTTACTGTTCTAAACAAATGCACACTGCATAGCCTTGGTAATTAGCTATTTCCTCTTCAAAGAATGCAGAGTTCTTCTCAGGTGTATCTCTTAGGGGTAGACTCTAGGTGGTCCCTTTACCACTTTGTATATCCTGCTGCCTTTCCAACTTGCCTCAGTAACATTTACCAGTGATGGGAAAAGGCATCTCTCAGCACTCATACCAAATCACTGCTCACTCAAGGATGTATATCGGGTTTTCTGTGCTACACTGCTATGTCCTGTGATCACTTATGTCTCACCATCTATATATACATCACCTTGTTTACCAGCAGGTGAGTGATAAAGAGTCCCTGGAATTAATTGCGCCATCTACTGATTATCACCTTGGGGAAGGGAGCTTGGGGAGGTCAGGCAGTTCTGGGCATGGATGAATACATCCTATCAAAAATTGCCCCTGCTCCCATTCAATTTTGTCTTCATCACTTTATTCCTGATGAGCTGCAGGAACTCTAATATGTTTTTGATTATGAGCAAATTATTAGGTAAAGATCCTCTATGAGTACCTCCAAATTATGTTGCCCCAACAAACCAGTGGATCTGGACACCCCTGTATATCAAAATTCATAGGCAAAGACCTACCCTCAGGGGTCTTAATCAAGAACAAAAGCACAACCATAGGGTTTTCTACTGAGGACTGGTTACTTCTGGGCTCTCCCCACTTTTTTTTTTTTTTTCACATAGGGAAGCAGGACATGAGATGTGCAAAGCTGTAATACTGAACATTCACCATCACTTAGAATCACAGACTGGTTTGGCTGGAAGAAACCTTAAAGATCATCTAGTTCCAAACCTCCTGCCACAGGCAGGGATACCTTTTACGACACCAGGTTGCTCAAACTTAACTATTAGCTATCAACTATTCCAGTAACTAAATGCATCTCTGTTTCCTTGAAAACAAGCCCAGAATGACTTTGAAATGGCTTTTTGAGTGCATTTCTTCGATGAAAGAGTGTATTTGGGAACAGCATTTTGTTAAAAGGAAAAGCAAATACATCCAGCAGGGAAAAAACCCCAACCAACAAACACAAGCAAACCAGAGCACAGCCAGTGTGTATGCTGTGTTGTGAATATAAAGAGGGTGGAGGCAAGCAGATTATATGTAGTTCAAAGAGACAGTGTATTCCTGACTTTGAAATTACCATTTCTGTTTAATCTTAGAACTCATTTCAATGAACTGGCAAGCAAAAGAAACAGAAAATTTCCATCCAAAACTGCAGTGGCATGTGCTATTCTCTAAAAATTGCTGCTGCTTTTAGCCACTGTAAACCAAGGCATCTATAAACCAGTTTTACAGATGAAAGAAGGGAATTCATTGCTATTTTATTTCAATATTTGTTGCTCTATGTGAGTGACAAATATGCTGGGCTTGTTTTTCCTCACAGTCTTTTTTAATCAGATGTCCTTAGGTGACATTTCACTTTATCTAGTAACAACCCTTTGGAGAGAAGAGAACGACCTTCATCATTTGTTCTCTGCTGCACAAAGCTCAGGAGAGCAGCACATTACTGGGATCTCTGAATAGCCTCTTGCATCTTGCTGGCACCTCTTGAGGATTTGAAATACCATCGCCAGATCCTATCATCTGTTGTTTTTAAATACCGCCTTCCAGTGTGAGACTGAAAGCTTTAATTTCCCATCAAGGATCCAAGATGTGAAATACGTGAACATGTTTCCAAGTTTCTTTCTATCCTTGTGCCATTACAGACACATAGGTGTTTCTCTTACCACCATATGGCTTACAATGGAGAAAGCTACTTTTTCCAAAAGATTTGGAAGTTACAATTTATCTGATACATGGTTCATTTTTAACTCCTTCCTATTTATCACAGAATCACAAAAAGGCTTAGTCTGTAAGGAACCTAAAAGATGATCTTCTAACCACCCCCACGATGGCCAGGGATGCCCACCACTAACACCAGGCTGTCTGAAGCCCCATCCAACCTAGCCTTGAACAATCCCAAGGATGGGGTGTCTTGTCTGGGCAACCTGTGCCAGTGCCTCTCAGCTCTCTGAATAGAGAACTTCTTCCTAACATCTAATCTATACCTCTACTGTTTTAATATAAAACTTGACCTATCCCTATTTGCCAGTGTAAAAAGTTGCTCTCCCTCTCTTTCATAAGCCCCCTTTTTATTTACCCTGTATCTCTCTGTTAACAAAGCTGTTGTTCAGCCATCAACCTCCTCCCTATATTCCACGTGGCCATTACCTGGAGACAATTCTCCATCTGGATGTGTCCACCAGCATGGCTGCACTGCAGGCTCTCAGGCTGTCTGAGAGGTGACGTGTGGGGCAGCAGAGGTGAGCCATGGGCCAGCAAGGCCAGTGCTCTGGATGTTGCCTGGCTGGGGATGAGCCAAACAGGAGCACTATCTCAGTGGCTTAGAGGAGAGGTCTCTGCTCCACCCTGCCACTGTACATGACTGTAGGAGGATAACAAGGTTGAGTTCATTAAGCAGATTTCAAGTGTGGAGAAGTAAGAGGATTTGCCTCCTCTTGCTCATCATTCTTCGTATTTCTCATCTATTTTCATAAAGCCTCAAGAGCTTAATGTCTTTGATACTTCAACTCCTTTCCCTGCATTAGATCTTTTGAAAACCCACCACTACACATTTGTAAAACATAACTGGGGCTGATGGACAGACGTGCAGACAGTGGGACAGTTCAAGCCCAAGCCAAAGCACTTGCAATGTCAGGATGCTTTCCCTGAATGATGAACACTGGCAGAGCCAATCCCTCAAACAGATTGTCCTTGGAAGAAGCTCTGCCAGAAAGCACAGCCCTATAGCTCACTTCCTGGCTGAGTATCCCAGAGCAGACCTTGCCTCCAAAATGCTGCTCCAGAAGGGATGCCAAAAACTACTTTTCCAGCAAAGCCTGTAACAGGCACTGCAGAAAACTGGACCCCTCCTGGAGACAGTGCCCACAGCATGAGGAGAAGGGTAGGTATAACAGGATATAGATAATGATACAAGTGTTGACTCTAAAACACCCCTGCCTGGAAATAGAGTTGTTCTGGCTCCAACAATTACCTGACAGCTCAACAAGACAAAAAGGAAGAGAAGAAAAGAAAAACAACAAAAAACCAGAAGAGAAATTGGATTCAGGTGCTGCAGTTCCACAGTATGCCAGAGGTCACCCAGAGTCCCCCAGTGGCCAATAACACTGAACTTGTTCAACAAACAATTTAGTGGCAGCCTCACAGTCGTGGGGAGGAGGTGGGGGGAAGTGCTGCACAATGGAGTATTGGATTTTAAATGTCACTTTAGAGCTTTAGGGGGTTAGAGCAAGGTTTATGACGTGCTGGCTGTTTTTGAGGTGGTGGATGCTCAAAGTCAGAATTCTCTCTCCTGTCTTTCAGGTCTGCAAGATGAATACCAAAAATGTTTTGGTAGGAGATGCTAGGGCCCTCTGGTTATGCACTCTGAAGAGAGATGAAGCAGCCATTTATGGGTGTTGCTTTGCTGTTGTGTTCCTGTTAGTTGCTCCTCCCTGATAAAAGAGCAGACTCAATCTGCTGGGCCATAGCTTGGATCAGCAAATCCAGTGGAGTAGCTTAAATACACTTTTGCCTATCAAAAGGAGGTATGTGATCCAGAGAAACTATGGATCAGAAGACATGGAGATGACAAAGTTGTGGTACATCATTCAGTGATCAATGCCTTGTCCAGGCTATTTTTAAATGACAAAAGATCTAGAGCTTACTTTGTATGCTCTGCAACACCATTTTAAAGTTTGATCAGTCTTATTAACTGAAAATGTTTCCTGTGCTTCCATTTACCTTAGTTTAATTTTGGAATTTCCTATATGAAATTTTAAAAAGTTTATATTTTCTTCCACATGCTTCATCAATAAATACAGAGACAACCAGTGGGAAGGAAGACTGGACTGTGTCTGGGAGCATGTATTGATCCCTGGAAGGGCTGGGAGTGAACAGAACTTTATGTGAAACATCAGTGTAGGATGCATGGATAGGCGTAGGAGAAAATGGATCATGGGTTCAGGTTTCATATGTGAATATGAAATATGTGAATTTGGTATATGCAAATATATGCCTACAATATGCTGGGTGTGACAGAAAGCAAGGGAATCCTGCTCTACAGCATTTAAGAGCCACTAGCTATCACAGCACGATACTGCAACTGTAGAGCGAGATAAAAATGCTCATGTTTTGTTGCTGTCATAACACAGGGGAAGAATATGAAACAGCCTGCAATGGTTAAATTCCACTTTCAACATCTGAGTGCAAAGGGACTCATCTGGAAGCATGACAGCTGTATAAAGTGCTCTTTTAATGAGCAGGTCCCTGTACAGCTTCTGGCTTTAAAAACCTGTGAGGGACATGGAGATTTTCTTTCCTTCTTATTGCTCATTCAGGCAGATTCACCTAAAATGGGTGGAGGAAGGGAGGGCTCTCCTTGATTTTATTTCCAGCTCAGCTGCCTGTATGAGCAAGGGTCAGTCTTCACCTCAAGCTGTCACTCAAGTTACTTGGCTATTCAAAGAGTCAAATAATGATACTATAATACACATTGGAAAGTTATGTATATATATACACACACTATAATACAAATAATTATAACTAATGATAAAATAATATTATAATAACACTACCAATAATAATAATTTCTGTGGTGGTTCTGTGACAGTTATTATCCACAGCACACAACAATACAGAGATGGTCTTCTCTGTAGTCTCTGGGTGAGCCTTTCCTGTTCGCCTGCTCCTGTACAGCTTTGCCCATGGAGACTGTGTCCCAGCAGAGAGGAAGAAAAATCCTGAGGCTTCTTTCATTAGAGAAATAACTTCTGTTAGCATTTTGTTGTTTAATCCAAGGAAATAAGAAACAAAAAGGGAGTCTCTGAGCTCCAAACCAAAACTGAGTTACTGCACTGTAATAGTTTTCAAGCATCAACCCAGTCATGGCAGCAAAAGGCAGAGTTTTTTTAGTCCTCTCATATTTTTAAGTAACACTTCATATAACTTTCTTGTTGAAGTTGAAGCTGGTACATTTTAAACTTGTCTTCAGCATGGCTATGAGGCTGAGTACCAACGACAGACTGACACATGACTACTATCTATCTACAGTAATTTGTTAATACCTTCGAGTGATACCTTCTGTGGTTAAAGAAATGTGACCCGGTTTAAGATGTGTACCTCAAGAATCTGCTGCAGGACATCAAGATTTCAGTGAAGCCATGGATAGGCTAGGAGGGCAGATGCAATCAATTCCGTTGCCTACTGTTCCTGTTTTATTAGGAGAAACATTGAGAGCATGTCCTGATCTCCCCAAGCATGCTGGTCCCTCACTGCTCTTGCAATGCTTGAACACAGAGCAACAGCAGGTGGGAATTCAGACTAAAGAGGATTCAGACTAAACAGATGAAAGCCACCCCAGAATACAATCAAGCTATGAAATGAAAGAGAATCCTGTGAGGCAAATGACTTTCAAGGTCGTACACTGATAAGCAGTAGAACGGGGAGTTAACCCAGGGCTCTCAAACCCTTATCCCGTGTTCTAACCTCTAACAGTGATGCCTCTTTCTTTCAGCTGAGTAAGTCCCAACAGGAAGATGGGGAAATGATTGGGCTGCAAAAGCCTTTTTCTTGCCAATTTTATCACTGAATTTTGCACCAGCATTTACTAAAATGGCTTGGGAAACAAGCCTGTTTTTAAAAGCAGGACACAGTTATAGGGGATTAAACCTGGTCAGGTAAAGTTTAATATCATCAAAAAATTCTTCCTGGACAGACTCTCTGCAATGCAAAAGAGTTTTCTGTGGAAGTAGTGTAACTTCTTTTTTAAGACATTTAAAACCAGAATGAATAAGTTTCTAGAATAACAACAAAAAACCCAAAAAATCTTTATAAACCTATTCTGCATCAAGATTGGCTTTTTTTTTTTTAACTTCTAAAAATTCTGAGTGCAAAGGCCTTGAATTTAGCCTGCAATATGTGATAATGAGGCCTCATGTGGGAGAAAGAAACAGTAACACACCACTTCACTGAGCAACCACCAGAAAATATCACAGGAAGAAGCACCATGGCACATGGCAGTAGGGAACTTAATATGTGATTATTTGGTCAGATTTCAATACTGGAATGGGGTCTGACTTGCTTTTCATCTTACAACACACTGGTAGAGCTTTTTTAACCGACATTGCAAATGGATAGTTTGCTGATAAGGATATGAGATATAGTGTGGAGATACATGAATCACCTTGCTATTGTCCCATTCCTGTGTTTTCATCTGTGTGTGGATTAGCTCATAGGATGGCTCCATCGCATCCATGTCTGGCTTGGGGTAGCCGGGGATGACATTGTGCAGCTGGAACCCAAAGGTGAGCAGCCAACTGTTGACATCTGGAAGCAAAGAGAAACATAAATAAGGTTATCTGATCTCTCAAGCAGGATTGCCCAGGAGAAGGCCCAGAGGAACCCACGGTGTCTGGCACTGTAGCATTCTGGACAAAATGATGAGTGTCTGCTTTGTGTGACGAGCAGAAATCTTAATGGTCCTAGAGAGAGCTGTGTGCCAAAATCTGGCCTTTCCACCTCCAGCCAGAGCCAAATTCCGCACTTTCCCAGCTCTGAAACAGAAATGCTGGCAATGAGCAAATGGCCCAAATCAAAGCCAACTTCATGTCTGTCCTTCATCAGCAGAAACCAAGCACTGATTGAAGGCGTGCAGAACTGCAGCAATAGCAACACACTTGGAGGCTGAGATGCTCCAGCCAATTGGGGAGTTTTATCCAGTCCTACAATCAGCTCAGAACACCTCAGCCACAATACTTCTCTCCCAGAGGACTCTCAAAGGGCCTGCAGGCTGAAGACTAAATTTAGAGCTATGTGCCAGAATGCCAGGACATCCAGGATGGATGGCTCAGGCTGTCAGGCAGGTGCTCACAAAAGAGGCTCTGGACATATCCATTGCTTTTCCCATGGATTTCCACCTCAGTCCAGAATTTTCTGGCATGTTTCATAAGAAGCTAGAGTTTGAGAATTAAACCAGTGTAGAGTCACATCATCTTTTATAGTGGTATTTACAGTCAGCCTTCATACTACCTGCAAGGTACATTATAGTGCAAATAAGTGGACAGACACGAGACAGATATTTTGCTTGGACACTTCTTACAAACATCTTAAAAACTGTCCATGGATGGTGAGAAAACTGATGGTGACTAGTGATAAATTATTGTCTTATACAAAAGAGGGACCACTGGCACTAAAGGGAACGTGATGGAAAACCAGCCATTTGGGACACCATTCCTGCATTTACTTGCCAGTAGATTACAAAGTCTTCCTTGAGTTTTGATTGCACAGCTATTAGGAATAGTAGCTGAAAGTTAATCTGCTGGAGGAAGACATTATGAGGCTGGGTAACTCCTAGATCTGCTTGGGATTAGGATCACTTCCCCCCTTAACTTCAGAGCATTTGATGAGCACACCTTGTTTGCCTTCACTTAGCTCCAGAGGACACATCTGCTACAGTCCCTAAGCAATATGCTGTGCATGTGGCACGCAACAGCAACTGCAAGGTAAAGAAAGCTATGAAGGTAAAGTTGAACTAATATTAGCTCCCAGGAGTATTAAGTGTTTGGATGTAACTGGAATTTTGTTGGTGATTGCTCCGCTTCAATCTGGAAGTGCAAAGACTTGATTTTCATTTTGCTAAACTCAGTAAGTGTTGTTGAAACAATCTGAAGATAGAAAAAATTTAAATAATCAAATATGCATATTTGAATTTTTTTTTTTCTCTATTCCCATGAGCATAAATGAATGTTTAGAAGAACTGGTTGGAAAAGAAATTATGGATGCAAGTGGTAAATAACACTGTTGCAGATGACTGAAGAATCAGGAGCCAAACAAACAGACTATCTGTTGCTTGTTTTCCTACAGGCCAAAATGTTGCGATTGGGCAGATGTCCAAAAAGCCCTTGCGACAATCCATGTGGAAGAGGGAGGATTTCTGTAATAAAAACACTTCTGTTCACTCAATGTACAGATTGTTTTTGGAGTGTCTTTGAAACAGAGAGGTTGAGAGGGTATGAAAGAAATGAAAAGGCTCATTTGATTATTTTGTTGCCTAGTGCTAAGCAAGCCTGCTTCCAAATCCTTCTTATCTCAAATGAAGAACTTTGATGTACATATTGTAGACCAGGTGGTCAGGAGAACAAAGTAAAACAGTGAAGGTCAGCATTGGTGCAGGAATAATTTTTCAAGCACTTCAAAAATGCTAAAAAGAATACAGAGCATGGATGTTGAACTGCTGAAAAATATGTAACATGTCTGGAAATATCCAATACAAGTTTTTTTTTAATACTTCTCAGAAAACTGACTTCCAAAACATTTGCTAACAGGAGTTTGTTCTTTTTGGGAAGTGGTGTTGGAATACCCAGAACAAAAAAACCACGAAAACAAACAACCTGAAACCATGGGAGGAAGGTGTGGAGCTGAGAAAACAGAGGGGAAAATACTAATTTGCCAGGAGGCAGTGACAACTTTTTTGACAGAAAAGTACATTTCACATCACAGAGGTTTTTTTCAGCTACAGTAACCCTGCCAACACATTTCACAGTAAATTCATTTGAGGGCAAAGAAAAAGAGTGCTTAATGCAGACACATGTAATGGAAATGTCAGTTCAATCCATCAAGATTGCTGAAGCTGGCAGCAAAGCTCTGTGCCATGAAGTGTACAATCACTAAAATATTCATGTTTAACAATGGGCCTCTCAAAACATAAATACCTGCTTCTCCTGCTCTCCCCTCCACATACCTTCAATTTCCTTAAGTTCAGAGACCTCATCATTGTGGACAAAGCACATGTTGGTCACCCATATCCTGGGCACTGAGCTCCCCTAGGGACAAGCAGGTCCCAGACTGCGAATGGAGGGACAGGAAGTTCCCTGTGCCCAGATCCGGGCAGATTTGGCTGTGATGACAAGGACAGTCTTGTCATGGCTCCTGCCCACGAGGTGCCTGCAAGCCTGAGCAGAAAGTAGTGCTGGGGTAGCAGCCTTGTGTCACAGCACTCATCATGTAGCATGGCCTGCTTCTTCCATGGACTTGGGGAAGAGAAACTTGATAAATATATTTGGGCTCTCTATTCTTGAAAAACTAAAAATAGAACTTATGAGACCATGGAAAAAATTATTTGGTGTATATAAAATATTAGTGTATCAGTTTTGACATCTTGATTTTATTGTCAGAGTTGTGTGGGAAGCTGTGAACCTGTTCTAACATGGCTAGAAAAAAATATTTTGTCCTGTCTTAATCTGAGCAGGAAAAGAAAAATCTGTTAATATGTCACAAAGCAACAGTTCAAAAACTGGATCAGTTAAACCAAAAATTTCCAATTAACTTCTGAATTAAACTCCATTTTGGTTTTGGCTCCGTATTTTTCTTTTCCAGTTTTCAATCATTAGTTTACACTTAACTTGAAAAGGTTGAAAATCCAAAACAAATTTTTCTTTAAGGACATTTTGGAATTTGTCATTTAGACAATTTTGAGAGCTATTTATGTTTCTGCTGAGAAATTTTTCAAGCTCAACCCTTCCCCATAAACAAATTCAGTTTTGACAAATAAGTATTTTCTGATAGGAAAAGTTATCAGAGTGAGAGCAACATACAGGATCTTAACCTGCATCTTTTGACATATTTTACTTCCCTTGTGGCATCATCTTCCCAGCTCTGGAGAAAACAACTTTTCATGACAAAACCCCATGATCTAGTCCTTATGATTATTGCAGAAGAACCTGAAAGCACAAATCCTAATGGCTAGAAAAACAATCAGGATAAAAAAGCCCAGGATTTTTACTTTGTAACATTTATTTGCTATTAAGAAGCTCTTGTAACTCAGGGGAACACAATTATTGTTGAATATGGGAAGGTTGAGATGGATGCAGCAAGAGGATTTAAAAATTAATTCTATCTCCTTAAGAAGTAAGACTTAATGATTGTGGCACTTGGCTTCTCAATGGGAAATGTTTAGAAAAGAGTCCCAGCAAAAAGTCTTCTCAAACTCTTATTGCTACCACTGTTGCACACAGTATGGAAATAGATTTGAAGGGGGAAAGGGATAAAACAAAGCTGGCTGGAGATAAACATGGGGGCAGCACACCAGTGTCAGAGGGACAGTTTGCTAGTGAGGTCCTTCAGGCTATCTCAGTACAGGCACGGGATGGCAGCAAACATGCAAGTGTGATCAGATGGCCAAGAAGGCCAGTGCTATCCTGGCCTGTATCAGCAATGGTGTGGCCAGCAGGACCAGGGCAGGGATTGTCCCCCTGCACTGGGCACTGGTGCTGTGTTCAGTTTTGGGCCCCTCAGTACAAGAAGGACATTGAGGTGCTGGAGTGTGACCAGAGAAGGGCAACAGAGCTGGGGAAAGGTCTGGAGCACAAGTCTGATGAGGAGCAGCTGAGGGAACCGGGGGTGTTTAGCCTGGGAAAAAAGGAGGCTCAGGGGTGATCTTATTTCTCTCTACAAGTGCATGAGAAAAGGTTGCAGTATGGTGGGGGTTGGTCTCTTCTCCCAGGTAACAAGCAATAGGATAGGAGGAAACAACCTTAAGTTGCACCAGGGGAGGTTTAGATGGGATTTTAGGAAAAATTTCTTCACAAAATGGGTTGTTAGGCACTGGAAGAGGCTGCCCAGGGCAGTGGTGGAGACACCATTCCAGAAGGGATTTAAAAGACATGTAGTTGAGGCACTTTGGGGCACGATTTTGCGGTGGATGTTGTAGTGCTGGGTTAATAGTTGGACTTTATAATCTTAACAGTCTTTTCCAAACTACATGATTCCATGAATATAGGAAGGACATTTAACATACAAAAAGATTTTCTGTAAAAATACCCCAGAGCTCATGTTACAGTGATTTTGCAAAGTTTCAGGGGAAGCAGTTCAGAGATTGTGTTAAGCTTTGGGGTAGGTGTGCCCCAAAATCTGTCCTTTAAGTCTAAAGCACCTTATTTTCTTGACTTTTTGTAGGCCCTGTTAATTCTGTGGCAGATTAACTTTGAACTACATAGCTAGAAGTGTAGTAGTCATGTAGACACTCTGAAATGGCTGACTGTAATCAAAGGTTTAAATTGCTTTGCCATTCTGCTAAAACAAATCTGTATGCCATTTGTTTAGTTGCAAATAAATCTCTAGGCAAAACTGTGTAAACAGAGCTGCCCCTCTCTACAAAGGGAAATGTTATCAGGACATTAATTGGTAGCTAAACTTCAGATACCTGAGGAGACAAAAAACTATAAGCAAAATAAAAAGAACAAACACCTAAGAAGAGAAAAGGAAACAGGTTTGGGAATTACAATCTCCATCTACGCTAATAAATTAAACATGCCCTGTACATGGGGATCGAACTGGCAATTTAAAACTTATGTCCATTAATTAAAGAATGGAAAACCTCATGGTGATCAGGACACCGCGAGAGGAATTACCTATTGTACTGGTTTTGGTGAGGATAGATTTCTTTCCAGTAGCTGGTACAGGGCTGTGTGTTGGATTTGTTCTGGAAAGTGTAGATAACGCAGGGATGGTTTTGCTACTGCTGAGCAGAGCTCACACAGAGTCAAGGCCTGTTCTGCTCCTCACCCCACCCCATAAGTGAGGGGGCTGGGGGTGTACAATGAGTTGGGAGGGGACACAGCTGGAACAGCTGACTGACCTAAAGGATACCCCAGACCATATAAAGCTGGGGAGGAAGAAGGAAGCAGAGGACGTTTGGAGTGATGCTGTTTGTCTTCCCTAGCCACTGTTTTGTGGGATGGAGCCCTGCTGTCCTGGAGATGGCTGCCTGCTGATGGAAAGTAGAGAATGAATTCTCTACTTTTGCTTTTCTTGTACAAGCAGCTTTTGCTTTTCCTATTAAACTGTCTTAATCTCTGTCTATGAATTTTCTCACTTTTTCAGTTCTGCACCCCATCTGGGGGCAGTGATTGAGCAGCTGTGGTGTGGGGCTTAGTTCCATCTGGCATTACACCATGACACCTATGCGCTGGTGGCAAGCTGGTGAAAATGTTTCTTAATTTAAATGTCTTACCTGTCATGTAACATTTGATATCCTGAGAATTGCTAATGGGGTTGTTGTTTTTGAACATATAGAGGTTGAAAGGCATTATGTTATTGCTACTCAGATGCTTCCACATGTCATGGTCCGGACTCGTCCAGCGACCTGCTAGCACATCGTAGTCTCTACGCCCCATGTGGATAAGCTTCGTGAGGGGGTCGTACAGTCCTCCATGGTAGCCAATGATGATCTGGAAGTTGGGATTGGTGTCCATGTAGATCTCCCCATATGCTGTGTACAGTATCTGCTTGATCATTAAGCCAGTCCCACTGAAGACAGCCAAAGGAGTGCCAATGTTATCACAGGCTATGTAGAATTCATCACCGCTGCTGAGCTCCATCGCAAAGAGGTGGCCCTGGAGGTCGTAGTACAGGGAGGTGATCTCGGAGCTCGAGTGGTTGTACAGATGAGTGACCTTGGTTGGGTTGGTCAGATCTGCATAGAAGAACTGCAGATGATGGCCATGGCTGGTTTTACTGGAGACTCTCCTTCCTAGGCCATCATAGCGGTACTTCACACTCCACCCACCCGCTTTATTGTAAGCTTTGATGAGCAGGCCAGCTGAATTGTACTCAAAAATATCATTGCCCCTTTGCTTCAGGAAGCCATCTTCATCCATTTTGTACTGCACATCCCCCAGTCTAGTAATCCTATCCCTGAGGTCATACCTGAGTGGTGTAAGGCGGGCACTATTTCCTGGACTCAACAGATGGAGGTTTCCATTTAGATCATAGCTGTAACGCCAGAGAGGTTTGTCATTGATAGACACAGTCTGCAACTGGCCATCAGCATCATATTCATATGAGTAACGAGTTGTGTTTGCGTAAGGGCCAACCTTCAGCTCTTTCTTAACCACTCTGCCCATGTTGTCGTACTGCACAGTCATCCAGTACATGAGAGACCGGAATATCTCATACTGGACCTCCTTCATCCTGCCATAGGCATCAAAATGTTTCGTGTGGGTCATGACAGCAGTGGTGATAATCTGGTTGATATCGTAGTAAATGACCCCAAATTTGCCGAATTGCTCAGTTTTGCCTGACACATCATCGTACCTGTAGAGATCAATAGGCAAAGGTGTCTCGTTGATGACCGCTTGCATGCTGGTCACACGGAAGCTGTTGTCATAGTTATAGTCAAAGCGTGCATTCACCATGCCTTCCTCTGTGAAGCGGAAAATCTGTCGGTCAATGAGGGGTCCTATCTGTCTGTACCTGATTGTGCACGTGAACCCTTCATTCTGCAAGTTTATGGTCTTCAGCATGCCCGCAGTTTCATCGTACGTGAAACTGATCTTTGTGGTGTCGTAGAGCATCTCAGCTAACTTGGACAGCTTCCCATACTTGTAGATGACACGTCTCCCTGTGCCCAAGTACAAAGTGTGGAGGAGCTGCTCATCCTCTGTGAAGTCCTGAATTACTGAGGCATTGCCTTCTGGTGGCCGGTAGATGTTCCTGTAGTAACCAATGGAACGAATGGTTTCCAAAGTCTGACGGGCAACGTTGGGCATGGTCACCGAGGACAACCGGTCATTCTTGTCAAACTCAAAGATGTACTGTCTCTGGCTGTGAAGGAGCAGCACCATGGACTGGATGGGAAGAAGAGAAGTATAGATTATATCCCTGTTTTTCAGGCAAAATTATACTCTCACAAAACCTGAAAGATTCCTCAATCCAAAAAGCAGGGCAAGTAGGACAAATCTTAGCACCCACAGAATTAAACAGTGAGAGGTAAGGAGCTGCACATGGCACATTAAGTATCCTCAAACAGGAATGGGCCAGTGGAAGAAGCAGTTAATGCAGTGAGGAAGGTCCAAGTTCAGAATGCTCAGTTTTTCAAATCACTACCCTATAGCTGCCTTGCCAAATTCTCTGTGCCAATAGCTTTTGAAAACTAACTAAATAAAATTGGTAGAGCTACTTAAACAATGCATGAAAAAGTATTCCCCAACACCTTCTAATGCTGAATTAATTCATTGTGTCAACCCATCTTCTATTATCCTCTTCCTCCAAACTTCTGCCTGCATGCTTATTTTTTCTGGGATTTTTTTTTTTTTTTGCATATAACAAACAATCCACATAGACTGTATAAGACAATCTTTTAAAAAACTTTTTCATTTTTAAAGGATGCAACACAACTGCAGTTTCCTTAAATTGTTTTAAGGATGGGTGCCATTCAAAAGTCATAAATAAAAATTCCAACCCCAGGCATATAGTATATGGATCTGTGGGTCACTGGGCAGTGTAATGCTGAATGTTAATACCCAGAAAATATAAGTTTCATGCTAACCTACAGAGTGCAGGTCCTGGGAAACATTACAGAGTGTGCTACAACAGTGTGGCTGAATTGATGCCTCACTTATTAATTACGTGTGTTTTTGTAAGAAATGGGCCACTTGAAGAAAGCAGGATGTCAGACTGTGTAGTTTGTTTTCACATGCAAAATTCTACTGGAAATCTCTACTGTTCTCTCTGCTGGCTATCTGAGTGTATTTTATATTGCAGTCAATTCAATAAAGCAAGATGGTGCTTAAAAAAATCACATGTCAAAGCTTCACAATTCACATGTTCTCAGCATGAATGCAAAGAAAGCATCTCAGACAATTTTCAACAGCTCTGTGTTGTTCTGGCACCAAAGTCACTATGTGCACCTCAGTGAGACAGAAGAGGAGGACTGGACCATAAGGACCAGCGATTACCTGAGGTGAAGGAGTGCAGCTGTACTGATGTCAAAGGAGTAAAGCCCATGTGCCTCAAATGCACCATCTCCGGGTGCTAAGAGCATTCTTACCTTCTCCAAGTAGGTGTAGCTCCATGATTTACCATCAGCAAAGATTCTGGATGTAATTCTGCCAGACTGGTCATACTCCATCCTTTCTGACATCGTGCCCCTCTGAATCCCTGCAATGTGTCCTCCTGGGGAATAGGTGACATTGACCCCGTTCAGTCTGCTGCTGGGTGACCAGAGGCTCGGCCTCCCTGCCTGGTCGTAGAGGATGCGGAGTGTGAACTTGCGATGGTCATCATAGATTTTCTCAGTCCTCGTCACACGATCAAAGTCAAGGGACAGCAGGTTTCTGTTGTGAACCTACAGGAAAAAAAGGGAGAATCAGGAAGCTGGAAACAGTGTAAGTTAAAAACACTAGCCTTGTTTCACCAAATACCTCTTTACATTGCACCAGAGAGTATCCAGCTTTTCACCACCACTGGATAGGACACAATTTTTAAAGCAAAGAGGTTTTTTTTTTTACAAGGCAAAAACGTTGCTTTTATTGACTTCAGTGAGGAGAGAGGCAGAAGTACGGTACTTTTGAAACATCCCCACAGTGAAAGAATATTGCTCATATCCCAAATCTAGGTTTAGGACTGCTACAGCAGATGTGGCCTACAGAACACAGAATGACAACTTGCTGCAAGGAATATTTCCAAGATATTCTGTTTATCAAACCTTGAATATTGAGTCTTTTGCTTTCATGAGTATCAAAAAATACTTGTAGAAAAGAGATGGATGTTGTGCCAATACAGCAGAAATCAGTGTTTTTCTCTGAGTTTACTGAATATAATGCAGGCATTGGAGGTTAAGTGTTTCCTCTGAGATGAAATATGGAGCCTTTAACCACTGCAGATGTTACATAGAGCAGGAACTTTCCTGTAAGAACCAGAGCTTTAACTTCATTGTCCTGGGGTTATTCAGAGTGGCATAATTATATTCTGATCTTTGGAAATGCAGAGGCACTGGAGGTACGCAAAGGTTTCTACTTCAAAGGCAAAAAGGAATACATTTTAACTCAGAGACTGCAGTGCACAGCAATACAAAAAGGAGCTAATAATACAACTAATGTTTAGCCACGTGTGCAAGGAGACTTACAAAACCACATCACCACAGCAGCAAAGGATTGGTTTGAAAGCAAGGAGGAAAACTAGTATTCCCAGTAGGAGCTTGCCAGTGAAGATAGCTCTTTCTCCATCCTACCACTTCCAAATCCCTTTCAGCCAGTAAACATTTTTCTTCTGGAATGGTGTAGACTGTTTGTGGATGAATCTCAAACTCCGAAGAGCTGACCTGGTTTTCAAAGTTTCCTTTGCAGCCCTTCAGTGACAGTCAGTAAACCAGAGCTTGCTGCTTGCTATGAGGTTTTCAGATCAAGTTAAAACACTGCCCTATCCTGCTTTGAGTAACAGCGACACTCCTGACTGGAAGTGCTCAAAAATATGCAGATATGGCACTTGAAGACATGGTTTAGTGGTCAATATGGTGGTGGTCTTTATTTTAGTTCGACTTGTAGGACTTTGCATGGTTGGACTTGATGATCTTAGAGTTCTTTTTCAACTTGAATGATACCTGATCCTACAATTCTGTGTCCTAAGCACTGTCCTGTGATCCTTCCAGCTTTGAGCTTGGCCATTGCTCAATGGCCAAGAATGTATGATTGAATTCCTGCTGTATTTTTAGGGATGTGCGAGTATCTGAGAGCTAAACAGCAAGAGGAAGGATGGGGTTGAATCAACAGAGAAGAGGCTCCTCAGTTCTGGAAGAACAGGAGAGAGAAGGGCTGAATCACTACAGTGCTTTTGTCTTGCATGGGCAGACATCTATGCCTAGAGAATGGGGACACCAGAAAGCCAGAATTCAAAAGAAGGTATCCCAGGAGCTGGGGAGAGAAGGGATTGTTGCCATGATGTAAGTGTGAGGATGATGTAAGAGAAGAGACAAGTGCAACATCAATTTTCAATTTAGGAAAAACAATGGTATAATAACAGTGGGTATGACTTGAGGGAAGAAACTCTGTAGAAAGGTAGACAGTGCCCTAATTAAATATCTGTGAAATAGAGTGTAAATGCGTATTGGGAGAGAAGAAATCAGCCACTATAACAGAGAAGCTGGAAAATAATTTAAAAAGTATCAAGACTCTTCAGTACAGATGCACATGTGTAACTAAGAGGAATTTGGTATTTCCTAGGTGCTTGCTGCTATAGAGAAAGAAACACAAGTGGCAATTCCTTGCAAAAAAAGAAAAGCAGGAAGTAATAGCATCTCTGCCTCCCATATATTCACAAAGCAACTCTATCTTTTTTCTGATCCAGGTCTTTGCCAAGAAATCTGGAAAGAGCTCTTCTAGGGTTGGAACAGTAATCCAGGCTGAATAAGGTCTTCCTGAGAAGTATGTTAGCAGCAGTGCCATTCAATGGGCTGGAAGGACCGAACAGCAGGTCCCTGGATAGCTCTTTAAGCTCAGTCCAAATGTCTGTATTCCCTGACTGGTGCCATAAATTGTTCCACCCTCCCTATGCTCTGGCAAGCAATGTCTGTGTGACTAGTTGGAACCAATCTCCCTTTTCCTGTATTTTATTTTTTAATGATTTGTTTTCTTCTGCTCTCTTGGTGTGCTGTCTCTTTTATCTGAGAAGTGCTGCAGTGCTAACAGTAACCCCTCAAGGTGATGAGCAAAGTGAACCCTACCCTGCCAGGAGTCTCTGAAGAGGGTCTAAATCTTTTTCATACTTGTTCAAGGGCATGCCTTGTATAAAAGTGAATTTTCTGCAGAAGAACTGACAGGGCTGCAGGCTGCAGTCCAATAACTGTGTTTTATGGTGAGCAGCTAAATAAGGTGCTATCCTCCATCCCAGACCTTATCCTGGAATGCAGTCTGAAAACCTCCGGCAAAAAGATTTTGCCTCTCAGAGTGTTTGACAAGGCTTGTGATCAGCATAGGATCAAGCCAGGGTAAATTTACATCCACAGCTCACAGTGTATTTGACATCCCCTTTAAAATGTGTGAGAGACTAAATTTAACCCTAAACTCACGTTCCACAGTACTTTATTCAATCCCTTAGCTTCCTGTGGAAAAACAAAATAAAACAAAACAAAACAAAACAAAAAAACCAACAAACAAACACAAAAACCCCCCAAAAAAACCCCATAAAAGCATAAACACACCATCATCTCTGATTTCTCCAATGCTTCCTTTGGCACTCTTTTAGCTTAAATGATAACTAAACAACATGCATTGATCTCCCTGGGAACACAAGAGCACAAAAATGGAGGACATTGTCATGAAAACAGCCTGACAATCTTCAGCAGAGGAGGGCAAAAAATACTCCTGCAAAGAGAACTCCAGGAGCTGACAATGCCCATGTGATGAATGGCTGGCTACAAAAGAATTTCCCCAGCAAATTGCTAAAACTGTTGGAGTGACCATAGCCAGACCTCAATGTCTTGCAGAAATTGTGGAGATCATCCTGTACTATCTTTATTAGTCAGCAGACCAGGAATAGTTAGCACTGTATCCCCCTTCTGGCCATGTCAGCTCTGGGGATTTCTGGGATAGTAGGTCTCAATGCCACCATTAATCTGCTGCTAAGGTCTTGGGAAAAAAAAAGAAAAAGAAAAAAAAAAAAAGACAGGAGTTACCATGGTTAAATAAATAGAAGAACTGAGCCAGCAGCTCTGTCTCTTTTTCCTGTTCTATTTGCTTTATTGTCAGAGATTATTTTACATCCTTCTTTATTGAAAAACTCAAGTTTATTTAATTAAAAAAAAAGGGGAGGAGTCCAGTTCCTCGAAGCAGGGTTTACCTAATGCTCTCTCTGCAAATGGAGACTGTTGCTGCTGTTGGCCAGGGATGGGTGGAATTCATAGCCAGCCAATCTGCAATCTCACTGCCAGGTGGGCAGACAGAGCATCACAGCTTTTCAGACAGAGATCAGACAGAGAGCATCACAGCTTTTCATGGGGAGTGTGCGACAGCAAAAATGAAAGACGCTGCTTTAACATATTTGTACTGCTTTACATCTGCCTGGCCAAGTACAGAGAACAGGGAAAAAGGTATCAGGGCTGTCCTCTTTCCCTTCACCCATGAAAAGTCCCTGCTATGTGCCTTATCCATGCAATAAGGATCCATGTATTGTATTATTTCCTAGGGAGGGTCAGGCAGGTAGCTGTGAAAGTAGCTTCATCATGCTGGGAGCTGGGAGCTCATGGCAACAGGCTGCCAGTCCCCAAACACACCGTCAGAGGAAAAGGAACAACTCATAAAAAGCGGGTCCTTGTGATGACAGCAGAAAGGATCATTCTTTTACAGTGTCCAGATCCTGTTGTCCTCACTTCAAAGGCTTCATGGAATGATGCTGGAGCCTCTTCGGGGTGTTCTTTCCCCATGGAGCACCATGTCTTTGCTGCTGTCTTGTGTGAGCAGTAGAGTGAGTGGAAAGTAGTAACTTAGTCACATATAGCAGAAAATGGTAAAATTTCCCCAAATGAACAAAAACATGTTGAATTTAACTTTCCTAAGTTTCTCTCCTGCCAGGGAAAGCAGCAATTATTGGTGTGAGGGAAGAGGAGAACATCACACAGAGAATATGTTAAATGTTGTGCAATCCCCAGGGAGGCATTAGCACCTTGCAGGTCTTTGTATGAGGGGCGCAGATGCTGCCATGCATGCACAGGCACACAGCTTCGAACATCTTGTACACCCTCAACTATTCTGAACCCCTGAACACAGCCATAACTGAGTCCTTTGATCATGCAAGATGCACTTCTGCTTCACTAGAAGCAGATAAGCTCACTGATAAGCTCAAAATGTGAATAAATGCTGGCAGATTTACAGGGATACCAGCAAGTAGCCTGAAAGTTCATTTTGCAAGTGTTTTTCCAACTGTAGTACAATATAAAACACAGACACATTCTGTGTTTGAATCTACTGCAAAAATTTTGGGAGATAAAACTGATACAGGCAGCTGAGCTGTGGCTAAATGAGTGAAAACTGTTTTGAACATCAAATAGCTGTGACCCAGCTGCAGATTTCAGAAGGTCTTCTCTTATCAGAAAAAGACCTTTCTGAAAATTTCATCAGTTATTGAAATGAAATGAAATGAAGTGAAATGAAATGAAATAAAATAAAATAAAATAAAATAAAATAAAATAAAATAAAACAAAATCCCTAAGACAAACCCAACAAAAAAGCAGGTGACAACCAATCTGCAGATACACAGCAGTTTACACTGAAAGAGCAGCTTCAGTTTTCATTACTGTTTGCATTTCTTCTCTTGGTAACGAGAGATGAGGCTATCGATGCATGGGGAAAAGAACAGAGGCTGGGGTGGAGAGATTGAAGAGAAATACTTGACAAGTGTGAGTGAGGAGAGACGGGACAAATCACACTAAAGTGGCAGGGGTCATGCAGCAGGGAACAGGGAGAGATGAAGAGCAAGGACTGGGAAACACATATCCTGAAACCAGAGCACTGATATTTACTGCCAAGCTTAAGTGTGAATAAATAGCTGCGGTCTTTTTGCTGTGGTGGCATTACATACACTAAGCATTTTTCTCAAAGGGTCTGAATTTGCCAGGTGCTGAGCATCTTCCCAGGAATCGTTCATTAGCCTGTGACTCTGAGACTAGCAAGGTACAGGGTGAGTGCACAGGACTTGCTATTACAAGTTCCCAGGTTTGCCAGCAGTTAGCAGATGAATTACAGTTTATTGGGTAAGATCTTTAAACAGCCCTGACAAGTATGAGGTGCACTGAGCGGAACAATGTTTTCAAAACACATCAGTCTCAAGCACAGAAAGGTCTGGGCACTCCTGGAGGGAGAGTACTGTCAGGCTGGAGCTGCTTGTAACACTTCAGGGAACAATAGCAATTGTGGTGCAATGCCTTGCAAGCCCAGTTCTTCAACAGGTTCAACAGACTAGCAATTTCAAGAATCCAGAGTTTTTTCTGAGGTTTCCCAATGAAAAGTGTTCATAGAATCATTGAATGGTTTGAGTAGGAGGGGGCCTTAAAGAGCTTCTAGTTCCAACCTCCCTGCCATGGGCAGGAACACCCTCCACTAGACCAGGTTGCTCAGAGCTCAATCCAGCCTGGCCTTGAACACTGCCAGGGATGGGGCAGCCACATTATCCCTGGGCAAACTGTACCAGTGTCTCACCATCCTCACAGTAAGGAATTTCTTCCTAATATCTAATCCAAACCCTGTCTTTTTCAGTTTGAATTCATTGCCCCTTGCCCTATAACTCTATGCCCTTGTCCTAAGCCCTTCTCCAGCTCTCTTGGAGTCCCTTTAGGTAATAGAAGGTGCTCTAAGATCTCCCTGGAGCCTTCTTTTCTTCGGGCTAAACAATCGCAGCTCTCTCAGCCTGTCCTGATATGCTTTAGAAGGCTTTCAGTGCTGTGCTCTATTACTGCCAGCAGCATGGGTACAAACCACCTGCACTAACTGGTGTGGTATTTTATAGTTATGACTGTCCCTGCTTGTTTAAGCAGCCTGAGGTGATGGTTGAATCTGTGGTGTCTGGTGGGAGGTCAAGCATTCCCAGTGATGCAGAGGACTGGTAGGGAGATCAGCAGTACCACCTTTGATGGTTAAGGGAACATCAGCACATAAGGAGACATAATGATATACTCCAGTCATAAAGGTTATGTCACTGAGGGCGAACAATCCTCTGTCCTGCAGCTCCATCCCTACTGCAGACAATACAAATCACACCCACCCCTTTCTGTCACGAGACTGGGGACTGATGAATGGCAAGCAGATGCCAGAAGTGCTCGTGGCTCTCACTTACCCTCAGCCGGCGCCCAAAGACAGTGACCTGCCCTCTCGCTTGCTCCTTCCTCTGCCTCCACTCCACCAGGTTGAGGCCATTGTCGATGGGCAGGGTGACATTCCTCTTCCCCACCGTGGGGTTGACAGTGCCAGCCAGCAGATGTGGCTCAGTCTGCAGGGCCACCTCCATGCCATTGGCAAGCATCAGTCTGAGGGAGCCGTCAGCACCGATGTAGTAGCTGTTTCGGACTTGGTCTGCAGACAGAAAAGAGTTCTTTGCTGATCTTTGATGATACAGCTCCAGCTCTTCATTTGCTCCCTCACCTAGGCTGCACCAGCATTTCGGATGGTTATAACCAATGTATTCTGTTACTCACCCATCCCACTCAACAGGAGCAAAACATGGGTTTCATCAAGGAAAGTAAACATGGACAATTGCTTTTTCATTCTGATGAGGTTTGGCACCTCATATTCTTGCAGAAGGTCTGGCACAGGTTAAAAAAAGTGAAAAAAATGTGTAATAGCTTACCAAAGGATGCAGGTTCAAACTTCTTCCTCTAGGCTAAAACACTGTGTGGTGAGATATTTGTTTTAAATCAATCTGACTGAAAACTTTCCATGCTTTTATATCCTACAGATCTTAATTTCACAACAGTTTATGAGAAAGTGGGGCCACCTACTTTCCTCAGCTCATTCACTGTCTCACAAGTGACAGGAAATTGCACAGCAAGTTAATGCTAACCAGTTCCCCAAACAACAGCCAAATCCTTTCCCTTGAGAAAGCTTTCAGGAGGCAACTGAAGTCCTCATGTTTGGAGAGAAAGCAGAGGCATTAAGCTCCAACACGTCTCTATACATCTGGCCTCCACCAGCTTTGAAAGATCAGATTTTGAGGCCAGTATTTGGGAATTGAGGAGTTGAACAGAAGAGCAATCTCTCTTCTATATCCTTCAGGAATCAGGCAGGCTGAAAGCCCATCCTTTGAATCTCCAGCTGGAATTTATCTCCACAGAGAGTAGCTCATGAAGGGTAAGAAAGAATGAGATTTACTCAGCGCAGAATGGCTTTAAAAACATATTATACAAACACTGCCTTATCAGAAGCTTCTCAAAAGCTGGAAAATATTACCATTTCTGTCTCCCAGGCTGCCATAAACTTTTAATTGTGAATAAAAACACCCACTGAAAATTCCCATTAAGTGTTTTTCCTTTCTGAGGCAAACTGGGTTTTGTTCACTAGTTGCTCTGCCATAGCTCAGCAGGAAACAAAATCACAGTGACAGTACCATTTCTTGTCCCCAAGAAATAGATCAGGAAAGAGTACAGTTTGGTATAGTTAGGGAAGGAAACGTGGCACCAACTGGTCCTTTTTTATGTGGGTCTCATCCTGCTCCAGTGGTAGCCAGCTGGAGTTCTGCCACAGAGACCTCAATAGACGCTCAACTTTACACAGCAATGATAATGAAACCATTGGGGCACAGGATTTTGCCAAAAACATACAGCAGTGATCCACAATGCAGATCCAAGTATTATAGCTCTACCACTGAGTATGTAAGCTGATGGTCTCTGACACAGACTCCAGCCAGATCAAACCCCCTTCAAGCCTAAGTCTGCAAATGGAGAAAAGGGCCAGCCAGTTGGTTACCACACCTTTCTTAGACACTTGGTTTGATGCTGAAGTATTAGGAGATGTGCTTTAAATCAAATCCCTGAACAGTGAATATATCCCTCCCTCTTTTTCCCTTCACCAGGAAGCAGAGGAAGGCTTGAAGGTTTACATCAAATTAATCAGACATATGATGTTCCTTTGTCTTACATAAGCAATAAAGGGTTATTGTCACCAATGCTGTGGTACAGTGTGGGGAATGTAAATCCTCTACTTCCAACATTTTCCCAAGAGAAGACTCTTCCCTGGCTCTGGAAGGCATTTCTCAAGGGCTACATAAAATCCATGGACTGCTGGATGCTGTATTTTAGGCTGCTTTGGCTCTAGGGCACTACTGCCCTACTTTGGCATTGAACAAACGCTCACTTTGTCACTAGTCCAGAAGACAAAATCCCACTGGAGTGTTGATGTGCCTGTTGTAGAAGCTCCTAAATCCATCCTACCCAAATTTACAATCTTCTGAAAATGCTTTCTCAGATCTCACCTGCCCACAGTGTAATCCAGGTTTCCTGAAAGGTTCACCAAAAATTTGTTTCACCAAGCCATGTCTTCTGCAACATTATCCAGATCTTTGTTTTAAGTCAGTTTCTTCAGACCCAAATAGTTTCAGAATTTTATACTCCTGACTATGGTTAAGCTCATTGTAATTCTGCATGTTCTAATGGCCAGAATGTCCCTGTGCTGGAGGGCAGGACAATGACAGAATTGACTGTACCATTATGTACCATACACCATTATGTAACTGTGCCTTCAGCGCTGAGTGTATAAATCACACCGCATGAGGTGGTGTAGGTTGCATCTATCTTACAGGCTCAAGTAAAGAATAAGAAAGTCATGGTGTTTCCCTACAAGAATATGGGGACAGCTTGAGGGGGCTGGAACCCTCTCAGCTGCCTTCTTCAGAAGGGTAAAAACAGTGTTTCAGGCAGAGCAGCACTTTCTTTCAGGAAAGGCTGATGTTGTTACAAGGAGGGGGAAAGAAATTGTATCCCAGAGATGTGGGAAAAAATGTCACTCTGGAACACGCTTGCCTCCACTTGGAGGCTCAGTTTGTTCCTCACAAGGAGAAAAGATGTTTCACACCCCATTGTAATAAATCACAGACAGAGTGAGATCTGGGGAGTAAAGAAAGGAGAGTCTGAAAGTTCCTTGCCTTTCCCCAAGCCCCAGGGAACAGGTATGACAGCTCATCCTGATCCTAAGGAGGCTTCAGCTTTCAGAACCTGGAGATCCAGGCTGGCACTGTTTGTGCAGTACAGGTTCTGCCACTACCAGTATGTCAGCACAGTGCTCCCCTGCTATTTATTCCTCTTTTATTTCCCACTTAATTTCCTTTTCCTTCACCTAATCAGTCCTCTGCTTCCCACCTTCCTACCACAGGCACAACTGTGTTCATTTCTCACAGCCACAAACTTGTCCCACCAATCCTACCCCACCTGTCCCCTTCTTTGTGCCTTTCCACACTATCTCTTAGCTCAAACACACACCTTTAGGACACAGGGATGGTCATTTTACTGGATGCTTCCCTGTGAAAGTTTGAAACGCCAGTGAAAAAAGAATCAAATCTCCAGCAACCAGCTGGAAGCCTGCTCCAGGAGGAGAGCAACTGTTAAGTCAGAAGCCATTAAGAGACTGAAGCAAAGGGGTTAGCTGGAAGTGTGGCTTGATTTATGCAAACCTTTTAGTTACAACAATAATGGTAATGATGATGGAGGACTGTACTGCACGAGCCTGCATGGCAAGGGGACTGGCTGGGAGCAGAAAAACAGCTGCAGAGCATCCACTGTGCAAGGCAATGAGGCTAAGTAGGTGTGAGTGTGTGTGTCTGTACCAGCATGTGGGGAGCACTGGGGGCACTGAGAATGCAGGTTATTTTTGGTGCTGGGATTATCAAGACAATGCTTGCTTCCTCATGGATGATCCATTGCAGCTTGGTCAGGAGAAGGGATGGTGGCCCAACTCACCTTGGAGCAGGGTGTAGAAGGCCCCTGATGCTGACAGATTGGTTGTGATTGTAACATCATCCTTGCTGGAGGTTTCCACCTGGACATGCACGGAGCTGTCGGTGTCGCTGCGGAAGCTGCTCACCTGGCCAGTGGGGAAGGTCACGTTGGTCAGGCGGCCAAAGCTGTCGTACCTGAAAGAGAGAATGCAATGAAGTCAACACCATCAACAGAGGACGAATCATCCCTTAAAGCAGAGACCAATTCTTCAAGTCATCACCCAAATTTTTCAGAGAAAAATGTACTGTCACTCTTTCAGACAGTCTTGACTATTTTTGGCCTCATGAGAAGAAAATCACAGCTTTTAGCTGAAAAAAAAATGAAGCAAAATTAGAAGATTACATATTAATTTGTATTTTAACAATGTTTTCCCAAAACTCCTCACCTGCACTATCCTTTTTGTTTACAAGAGTAACTTTATTTCCCATCTACGATGCTGTGCCTTACAGAAAAGCACTGGCCCGTGTATCCTGTCTAGCAGAACTAGGAGTTTCTGAAGGCCACCAACTCATTTGTCTGGTTGTGTCCTGAGCTCAGCAATTTAATTTTTTTCCCCTACCTAATTTAAAAAAGCTAAATATTAAGGTAGCAGCAAGGACCCGACTGGCCACATCAGGTAGAGAACTGTCCTTTGTGAACACAGTGTAGAGTCCTGAGCACATCTGAATCCCCATGTCTACCTTTTACTGTTCCTACTACCATATGGAAGGACTGATTTAAGAGTCTAAAAAAGCAGAGCAGTTTTCACCCCTACTGTGTCCTTGGCTTTTCCAATGAGGAATCAACATAAGCACCATCTGGGAAGGTTTCTGTGATGTGAACACCTGTGTACCAGGGCCCAGGTAAAATAAGCTTCCTACAGGCAGGCCCCACAGCAGTTAACAAGCTGGGGTGGGGGGTGGGGCAGGGTTGATAAAAAGAGAAGCAGACACTTGTGTCTGGAGCCCTCCTGAGTTAAGAGAGCAACACATCATTATGCCTCCCATCTGTGGCATTACAAAAAGTTCACAGACCCAAAAGGCTGGCAAGGGACTTTTGCAGTGAGGTTATTGTAGGTGAAATAGAGAGCAATAGGGAGCTCTACTGGCTAATCTCTGGAGGGCTGTTAAACCTTCTGATGAGATCAACCTTCAGGGAATGGGTATTTAAATAGTTAGGGAAAAAACAGAAAATTCCAGCAAATCAATCAGGGATAAATTACTTTTTTCAAGTCCTGCCTGCAACTCTTTTAAGAATGATTTATATGAAACTAAGTAGATCATATTATGAAAATGTATCACTTGGGGATGCAAAGTAAATGGTGGGAAGCAGAGAGGTCTTGCTCTCCTGTGCTACCCACTGGTGAGCCTTTGAAGGAATGCAGTGTCCACTGAAGGGCACCATTCCTCAGAATGACAAAGTAATGTAAATGATACCTTAAGAATAACAAGCTTAGAAAACCTCATGTAAGAGGCAAAGCCAAAATAAAAGAGTGCATTTAGAAAAAGGGAAAACAAGGAAGTAGGAAGATGGCACCCTAACAATGGGTGTTCTGAAGAGGATTATAATAAATTGCTTATCATGTCTACTGAGGATGTGACAGAAAGTAAATGGAAACAATGAAAATTCAAGTTAGAAGCTGTAGAACATTTTCAAGGCCCATGGTTGCTCCAAGCAGAGGAACAGATGGAGCACTGGAAACCCCACTGCCCAACTCTTTTACGAACAGTTTAGTGAAATGTCTTAGACGGTATCTGGTACAGATGATCACATCTTGGAGGGAGCAGATGGTTGAGGAGCTCTTGATGCTTTTCTTTGGGACTACTCTGAGCTGAGGAGTAGGAAAATACACCCCATCTAAAAATAAAACCCAGAAACCAAACAAAAACCCAAGAAGAGGGGAACAGAGGGGAAGGGGGGGGGGAGGGAAGGCAGGGCAAAGCAAGGCAAGGCAAAGTATTCTTGAACAACTGATGAGAGACCCATAAGCAGTCACTGGACTGGCTTTGCACTGTACAGAAAAAAAATTGTCTCCTCTTCCACTCTTATTTTTCCAGATTTGAACACAGTGCTGGTACTTCACTGTTGAAATATGGTGGCAGTGATTTAATGTGAGGAAGGGCTAGTTGAAAAGATGATTTTTGCCCAAGTTTAATATTTAGGTTGTAGTGACTAAGTGGGTGACCTCATTGCAAATCTCCTCAGCCCTCAGGTTTGGAGACACCATGTGAGACTTTTCTTGCCTGCTGAGCAGAAGAGGAGGTAGTAAGATAGAAGAAAGCATTTGCCCTCCATAGTCAGCCTATCAGTCATGGACTATCCAAGCCTTGCCCTTTCCCTCCAATACCCTGGCAATCAATCAGCCACTTGTAAAATGGGAAAGAAAGAAGAAAAAGAAAAAACAAAACAAAACAAGAAAAGGTTGAAAACAGGACTGCATTGCAGGAGTTTGGCAGAGATCAGCTAAAGCTTTTCCAAGCAGCCAGCAGCACACAGCCTGGACCTGAGCTGCATCTCCACAGAAGAGCCAGAACTAAAGTGCTCCCAGTACCAAACAACTTATTCCAGATTTGTGGCTGCCCTGTTTGCACTGAGACAAATGAGTTTTTCTTGTACTGTCTCCAGTCACCTGCACATCCCCTCCTAAACCAGCATGTGAATCTTAAGCAGAAAACATCACAGGCAATCTCTTTATCCCATCTGCTGAGACAAGACACAAGGGATATGATTTAGACTCTCCCCTAAGCAAAGAAAACATTGTTATTACTGAAGGTGTGTTGTGTAACGCCCCAAATGTCTTCTACCACAACATCAATAGTCCTATATATATAAACCAGTTTGAACTGTAAGGGTAGAATCAAGTTTGCTCACATTCTGAAATTTCAATAAGATGAATCTGAATTTGGCACCTCTGACTTGGTGGATTAGTAGGTGTGAGACATTTATTTCTATTGCTTCATTTAGATTTTAAAAATGAGTTGCTCCTACAAGTAAGCCTGATTTGCCTCCTAAAAATAATGTCACAAATCTAGATATGCCACACTGAGGTGTAACAGGTGAGTTTGGTGTAACAGTACAAAAGCAAGCGGGTCTGCAGGTTAAGGAAATAAGGAGTGAAAAAGACAGGATGCAGGCAGAGAGCTTGTTCATGTGATAAGTGCTGAGTCAATGTCCTGTGAGTCATAGCTTTTTATCTTAATTGAATGGCACTCAGAAAAAAATACTGAGAGTCAGCACAAAACCTTTACTCCATATAAGTCTCACTTATGTGCTCCAAAGAAAGCCTCAAAACCCTGTGGATACTCAGCTGAACAGCCGCCAGCAGCAGCAGACAGCCACCTCCTTATACTAATCAAATCACAGAAATACAAACTGATTTGGGGTGGAAGGACCTTACAGATCATCTTGTTTCACCCACCTCACCATGGACCAGGACACCTTCCACAAGATCACACTGCTCAGAGCCCCATGCAACCTGGTCTTGAACACATCTGGTGATGGGGCAGCCAGATCTCCTCTGGGCAACCTGTGCCAGTGCCTCACCACACTCACAGGAAAGAATTTCTTCCAATCATCTCCTCTAAAACCTACCCTCATTCAGTTTAAAGCCACTTCCCCTTGTCTTAATGCAGCATGCTCTTAATAAAAGGCAAGTAGTGCCTTTATGTAGTATAAAATAGTATTTATGTAGTGCCTTTTCAATAATAGTTTTATAATATTCCGGACCTCAAGCTTCTAGCACCCTCACAAATCCATCTCCACCTCTGTTGGGCAAATAAATGATATTTGTAAATATGCAACTGGAGAAATCTGCCAGTAACATCTCCTTGTGCAAATTAGGTTAAAATGGCAAGGAAAAAAAAGAATGAAAGAGTGTGATGGCACCTGGACCTCTGTGCACACATTTTTCTTGTAAAGTCAAAATGACTCAGTACAATGCACTTAATTTACACAGTTACATTTTTACAGCTCTACAAAACTCACAGTGCTTCATCAAGAGCAAGGACTTCCATTTGGGACTTTGGATCCTGAGAAGCAAGGCTCCTTTTGGGCCAGAACAGTCTGAAATGATCTGCTGGAACTGGTTTAAGATGTCTGCAGATGTACATTAGACTTTTGGCACATCCTTAGTCACCCATTAACATCCTTCAGAAGGAACTAGGACCATCTATGTTTTCTGCATGTGCAGGAGCTGCTGCACCTCTCTGCCCAGCAGCCAGACAAGGACCTGCCAAGGACTGTCTTTGGGGGGGGACAGCTCACTGATTTGCAGCTGCAAGGAGGTCCTGCTTTACAAAGGCAGAAAAATGAGAAGGCAGGACAATTAGACTGTTCCCATTTTTATTATTATTTTTAACTGGTGACAGATGAAGTGTAAAATGCTCACGTCCAGACTAAAGCTCCTTCTAGCACTGTGGTGGCAATGCAAACTGAGGTGTGGGAAGCCCATTAGCATGAACACACACAGCGTTTTCTTCTTGGCAAGCATTTCTTCTTCTTTTTTCTGTTTTTACTCAGAACTGGAGCATTTCCCCCCTTTTTCCCAATTTAGCTCACACAACACATACCTGATATCATCTCTCATACCCACAGTCTCCCAGGGATGTGAAGACTTGCACATCCCAAAGAGATAATATGCTTAACGAGTCGAATGTGCTGGTTCCTTCCACCTCTGATTTCAGCCCTATAAAGGCCCCTACAGGGCACGTCTCAGCTTGGAGAGGAAGGCCAAGTGACTGGCTCCTATGTAGCTGCAGGTGTGTCCTGGTATTTGCAATAACATAAATCTCTCCTAGTCACCTCATTTTGCAGCTAAGCTGCCTAGCCTGTTTCCATTGCATCGGGATTTAGGGCTAGGCCAGTTTTCATCACAGCCTAAGACTTCTGTGTTCTCCAAATGCTCTGAAAGCCCCAGAATTAAGGAAATACTGAATCATGGGAGTGCACACAGCAGCCACTTGGAGCAATGAATCCATCACCTGCTAACACAGCTGCTGCCTCCCATTCAAACCTGCTGCAAAGCCTCAGCACTTACAATTACAGTGACAATTATTAGGCCAGCAAAGGAAGCCGTTGCCATCCATTCCCAATTGGAAACGTATTTAGCTAAGGTTCAATGCACAGAATTAAAATGGTATTTGGTGCTTATGAGGTCTAATTGTTGGCTTGTAAACATTCAGAGCTTTCATTTATCACATTACCATTGTGTAGAGACCTGGACCTTGGGAATTAAAGAGCATCCTAAGTACCATCTATTCAGAAATCAATTTCTTGCCTGAGTTTCTGAGTTTCCTCATTTTAACTTCGTCACATTTCATCAACCTTTTAAAACACAAGTCAAATAGATCAGAAAAAATTCACTATAATAATATTGCATTTAGTGCCAAAGTGTCTAAATGGACCTTGCAAACTATATTTTGCATGTGATTATGCCAACGTGCACCCAGTGCCTCTTAACAAGCTCGACTCATTCCAATTTTTCAAACAACATTAAACACAACATTAAAAATAAATCTGTAACAGATAAACTGATAATACTCAAAAATGCATAAAGGAAGTCCTCTCCCTAATGACCAAAGGCCAGGTTGTGGTCACACTCTGCTGAATTTTCTGACTGCCCAAAAGAGAAGAGGAAGATCTCTTTCTAGCTTTTATGATACTCCGAAATAACTCTCTTGGTTCTCAACTAAACTTTGCTATCAGTCATTCATTTCAGGGTGGGGCAGTGGCTCAAAATGTAACTTCACAATTTAGTGAGGCTATCGGAGAACTGCTATTTTATCATGGCACCTACTGGAATTTCACTGCAACTTTGTCAGAGGAACAATAATGAGAATCTCATAATTTTATCATGTAGAAATTGTAGAACAAGTGGAATCAAGAAATCTTGCTAAAAGAGGAGGGAGGACAAAAGCCAAAAGTGCTTCTCATCCTCCAGTCTGCTGCAGGAGTGGGACAAGACCCTCATGTGAACTACACTAAATCAAATCCCGTAAAACTCTCTGTATGATTGATAAATCACAGTCACACAGATCAGGGCATTGGCTTTGGCATCAAAAGCTGCTGGTTCTGGGACCTTTGCTGAGCCCAGGGGGTCATTGGGAAGCTGTTCAAGGTCCTCCTGCATGCTCAGTCCAGCTGGCTCCTACCTTCCTTCCATTACAGTGTGTGAGGTTTGGCAGAGTTTGGTTCTCTGTAAAACAGCCTCCAGTGTTATGGGTCAAAGCTCCCCTTACCACTCATCTGAAGATCTGGCTCCATGAGACCCTTTGCCCTCCAGGCAGCTGTGAGCCACTTCTTGGGGAGTCCATGAAAAGGTTTTGAATTTCTAGGCTTGGCTGGAGCAATGTGTAAGTGTTTGAGTTTGTATGGGAGGAGGTGACCTTCAAAACTAATTGGACACACAAAAGTCCTAAGTAAAAGAGCCTCATCTGGGCTAAATAATGCATAGAAGGTTTGACTTTGGCTCAGAGGGAAATTGAATTAATGTACAGTGATAACATCTCACTGAGCTAATCAAGATAATTGCTGTATTCTTGATTTAAACAAATCCATTAATAAGAATTTCCGGATTCTGAAGCAGACAAACAGCAACTGCTAAGGAACTTTGTAAAGGCTGGTAGCAATTTTTTTCAGGTCAAGTTGAAAAGCAGCAGCAACAAAGCAGCAAGTAGTCACACAGCATCCTTTGTCTTTGACTGGAGGAGTTGAACAAGAAGTCGTTTCCCTGGCTGAGTTTCCAGATCAACTTCCTTTGTTGCTGATTATCACTGTCACTGTTACCAGTTCAATAGAAAGAAAAGTCTTTAATCTAGTTACTGGACAAGCTGAACTGCATTGCATTAACTAACAGCTAATGTCAAGCCCACTGCAGGGGCAGGAAAGGTCTATATAATGCTAAAACCCTCAAAGTAGTCATAGACAGGTCTTTGGGGACAGACTAATTACTGTAGGGAGCTAAGTTTCACTTTCAAACAAAAAGGGAGAGTGAAAACCATTATACACTGAGTCTTACTCAGAGCTAAACCTGATAAAATAGGACTGTTAGAGCAGGCTTGGGTGTAGGATGTATGAAAGGAAGAGCTGTGAGTACTGAGAGCGAGTCTGCCACTGTCTGAAGCCAGCACTGGTCTCTTTCCCTTCAGTCCCACAGAAATGAAGAGACAATGTGCCAGTCCAGCATGAAGCCTTGGAGGACCTGGATTCCTTGGTGTGCCCTGGAGACAGATCTCCAGTACTGCATCAGTATACCCTGCCTCCTTCCCTCCTTTTCAATGTCACACCAATGTGCCCACATGTCAGAGCTCTCTGCAGCCTTATGGTAAAGGCTAAGAAATGCCCTGGTAAGAACAGTACCTGGAGGAGAACCAGAGCTGCTGGCTATGTTGGCTGGAACTAGATATTCTTTAAGGTCCCTTCCAACGCAAGCCATACTCTGATACTGTGATTCCATGATGAACATGTGTAGTGATGCCACTCTCACAACATCACTGCTCTGTCATGTTGGGTTTCTGATTTATGGTCCTTTGTAGATAGCCAGGTGAAGGTAAATCTTTTGAGGATGTTCTTCATGGGGCCACTGGGGTGTGGTGTAAACTTGCCAGCTGGATTTACTTTACTCTTTTACTTTTTAGCAGCAGTGTCCAGCTTGCCCTGGCCCACAAACAGCTACTGTGTGCTGTGAGAAACATGAAACTTTTCCTCAGAGTCAGATTTGATGTCTTTATTTCTTTGGCCATGAGCAAAACAGAAATAGGAACTTCACCCTTCCTATCAGGCAGAACTGAAAACTACTTCAGAGCACTTTCCAGTCACTCATGTTCACAGGAATTCTGTAAATCACTTAAACCTTCCCAATGTATGTTTCCTGATGTTCTGATAGAAAAATCAGTAACATGAAGGTAGTGAATGTTGATTTTATTTGGTTTATACCATCTTCTTCAGCTTCTTTGATAACAAGGAATTTAGACTTCATCCTGCCATGCCTGCACTCATTCCCGCAGCTTGTGTTTGAGTCATGCAAATCCTCTGTCTGGTGAGATTAAATTTTAAGAAAGACATTAGAGTCCTGATCTAAGATACCAGGAAATGGAGAATATATTGTTTTCATAGTTGGTCACTCTACCAGTTAGGTCATCTCAGCCTTACAAAATCACACGTTCTTGTCAACTTGAATTTCTCTAGCTTTGCTTTCCAGCCCCATACCCTTCTCAAGCCTTTCCCTGCTAGACTGAGAGTCCCTCTCTAGGTGAGAGCTTTGGCTGACATGTTGCGACCTGGACACTTCCCAGTCTCATTCATGTTGAGATAAATAGATCAAGCCTTTCTTGTTCTCCCCATGAGTGCATTTTTGTAGAGTTTTTCTGCCCAACCTTCAATTTCCACTGTTCTACACAAACTGCATCGGAGCTGACAATATTAGTCACATCAATACTGCACAGGGAAAAAATCAGCTTCCTACTAGCCACTACAAGTAGGGTGTGAAGAGTAAATGTATTAATTTAGTTTGTCCATCCAAACAACAGGTTAGCCAGATTTGCCATGGAATCATGTGAGGATCACACTGAAGACTTGATGCCTTGCTACAACTCTCAGAGTCAAGGCTCAGCCTGCTTACATGTGTACACTGGCCTCAGACTGTACAAGAATATATTTTGTTTACATGAAACCTACTTTACTGAGCAATTGAAATGTTTGACCCTTACGTCCTATTCTAATTTTATCAATCTGATTTTTTATCTTTCCCTGGTTACACATGCAAAACATGGACAGAATCAATCCCTCTAATTCACTGATCTGCCTTCCAAGTCCCTAGCGGATGGGACAGGATGGATAGGATAGGATAGGATAGGATAGGATAGGATAGGATAGGATAGGATAGGATAGGATAGGATAGGATAGGATAGGATAGGATAGGATGAAAAAGAATGGTCTCCAATTCAAGCATGGAAGATTTAAGCTGAGCATATAAAAAAAGCTTTCTAACAGTAACAATAATATAGGAAAATACATTGTTATCACTAACAATATTTATAAGTAACTCAGATGACTGACAGGATCCATTTGACCAAACTGTAGACATCTGCAATGAAAAAACCTGTATCTGAACTCATCATTCTCTACTACCTTTGCAGAGATAAACTTTCAGAATACAACTCTTCTCATCCTTAAGGAAATACCTGACACAACTCATAAGAAACTCACCTTGAACAGGCCTGTTTCTTTCCACCTGCCTGTAAAAGGAGGCTGAAGTAACTAACTCAGATATAGACTTTCACTCTGTAGTTTTATATACTTGCATCAGAAACTGTCAGGAACAGTTAAATAGAGATAAATGATCACAGGTTTGGATGAGGTATCTCTGAAGGCACAGTCACAATTCTATATTCAGTGATGCTGTGCTATCATACAATGCTGACTTGCTCCAGTCAAGATTTCCATAGTCCACCCACTGGAGAATACTGACTTCCATTTAGCTCTAAAAAGCTTTCTTATGACTCTTCTGAAGTGCATAAAGGGACCCGAATGATAACTTTCACAAATGCTCTGTTTTGTTGGACAGCAAGAATAATGGATCACTGTTATAAATATATCCACAGAGCAAGTTGGTTTTGAGCTTCTGTCTCGTTTTATCTCCTTTATATTTTCAGTTGCACTTTAAAATAAAAGATTATGTTTGAGGTATAAATCTGTCCGTTATTAGCTGTAATGTTTAGTTTGCTTCACTGTCTGTGGCTGCATCTGTTTTCAAGCATTGGGTTCTTTGCAAAAAGAAAATACCTCCTTGATTTAGCACAATGGTCCTGACAATATAGCTGGCTTTCACTCCTGTGGATAAAAAAACCCTCTTTTTCCTCCCTAAGGCCTTCCTCAAGCAAATTCAATGTAAGAGATGGAGAGTATCAACTTGGATTCACTGAGGAATATTGCTACAATAATTGCAAGCAGAACATTTATGAAATGCTAAAAACAGTTTAAAAGGTTCATCACAGAGTTTCCATCAGTTCTTTTCAAGACAAGAGCAGAAGCAGTGAGTATTAAGCAAAGAAATTTGAAACTGGGCCTGGAACATTTTAAGGAGAGAACCAAAGCAACCACATATCAACACACAGATACATGGGTTTAGCCAGCTTTCCTTTCCAGAATCCCTTTTTTTTAAAACTTTTTTGTTTGTCATCTTGGGAACTGTCCTGTCTATTCTAGCCAAACTGGATTCTTACAACTGGTCTATTACTATGGCAGCTGAACACTTCCATGTAACCATTCAAACCATGTGGGAAATGATGCACTTAAAGGAGTACTTCAAAGAGGTTACACGTGTAAATAAAAATTAACAAGAGGGAAAGGAACGGGCTGTGAACAGCAGGATGAATCCTTCTAGGTGCTCTTCACTCAGTTATCTACCTTTGTCCTTTTTTATATCAGAAATGTGTTGTCTTCACTACATTTATAAGCAGGGAATTGCTAACAGTAGTACAGAAATGAAGTACAAATATTCAAGATACTGCATCTCCGGGTTTTTCAATGCATCCTGTCTTCTCTCTGCTTAAAAACTCTTTGGGGATATTATTGAACAGTTCCAAGACTACTTTTAAAGCTAAGTGAGGCAAATTGCAACAGTAGGAATTGAGCAGTCCATTAATTACAGAATTGTTTCCAGAGCAAATTCTCATTAATCATTGCCAATGTCATTCTACATCAGACATGTCAAACAGGCACAAAAAAGACACTGCAGCATAGGAAGTAGGTGAAAGCCATGAAAAAAGAAGCTCTGATGGAACTTTCATACTTCCAAGGCTTTCAAAGCCAAGAAAAATTCTCTGACATGCAACCTCTATCTCCAGTCCTGACTACAGTTAAGGAGAACCAGGTGTCCAAATTACTTAAAAAAACTCAGCAGAAATTCTGCCTGACTCTTGACTTGGTAGAGGGAGCTTATTCAAGCATTAATGCATTTACTGCCAGTACCTAGTGTTTGAGTGAAATCTAACACTCTCTGTTCTGGCCACTTTATTTGGATAATAATTCTGATCAGGGAATTAAATTCTACCAACCTTGCACGGTTCAGAGAACACAGAATGAAGTCAGCAGCCCCAATATTCATAAAATACTTACTCATAAAATGTTGTCCAACCATTTTCATTGCTTTTAGTGGCAAGGAGACCAGAGTTGCCGTGGTAAGTCATCATGGCTACTTCATGCCCCTGTGTTGTTACACTCTTGAGCGCACTGTTGGTACCAATTGTCACCCAGTAGACTTGGCCATCAGGCACCACCAGCCAGAGGGGCATCCCTGTGGAATCTCTTCGGATATTGACTAAGTTGCCGTTATTGTCAGTGATCAGGGTTATATCTCCATCTCCAGAATAAGTGAAATTGTAAAGATAATCTCCAGTGGTAAGGCTCTGCGTATAAAGGTGCTTCCCACTGGTGTCAAACAAGTAGAGCTCCTGGTCTATGGGTGAGGATAACTCGTACAGATTCTGCGTGTTGAGGAAGGGTTTGTTTTTGCGGATGAAGCGGATCCGGATGTTGCCCAGGTCGGCCACGTACAGCTCCCCGTCGGCGCACACGGCCAGCGAGGAGGGCGCGTTGAGCTTGGCGTCCTTGGCGTAGCCGTCGTCCCCCGAGAAGCAGTCGCAGTTGGCGTCGTTCTTGCAGTCGCAGCTGCTCGGGGCGCCGGCCACCAGGGAGATCTCCCCGTTGGTGGTGACCTGCCTGATGCGGTTGATCTTCTTCTCGTCCGTCTCGGCGATGTACAGCACCCCAGTGTGGGACACGGCCAGGGCGGTGGCGGACTCCAGCGTGGCGTGGATTGCCACCTTGCTGAGGAGGAAGTGATCCATGCCTGGCACCTGGCAGTGCATGGGCCTCCCCGCCACGATGCGCACTTGGTGGTTCTCAGAGATCTGCAGCACGACGTTATTGTCGAGGACGTAGAGCGAATTGTCCATGGGATTCACTGCCAGATCCGTGGGCCATTCTAGACGAACCTTCATGGTAAAAAAACACAAGGAAATGTTTACAGCAAGACGTTTTTCTACTGCATGATTGCTATAAATCAGTCACAGTAAGGATGGAATCAATGTGGATTAAAGGGGGAATGGGTGAAAAATGCCACAACTAATTATTACTTCATAGATGGCTATAGAGGATATAACCTGCGGTGAGTGAGGGGGCTTAGCTCCTGGTCGCATGAAGCAGTCACATGTGGACACCCACACTTTGCACTGGAAGAGGTGGGAACAGGATGATGGACAGAGGCAAACCATTCTATGATTTTCCCTCTCCTGTGCTTTTTGAATTGATGGAAGCTGGACCTCATAGCAGGGACCTGGGACTGTAAATTTTGCTATGAAGTGCTATGAAATCAGACACACAAAACAGCGATTCTTTTACTAAAGGATTTTTCACACAAGTGAAAACTGAACTCCTCTTGGTAAATGACAAGGAGGGATAGACACAAAACTGGCAGCTGTGCCAGCATGTGTGAATATCTAAGTTATAACCTATGGTTTTCTGCTTTATGCTGTAAAAATGCAGAAGAGCAATTCACAGGAAATTCAGGCAATTTCATTTCATGGAGCAGAATACTTGTGCGTTCATGGTGATTTTCACATTTTGTTTCAGCATAGTGGAAAAATGGGTTCAGGAGTGACACATCCCAGTTCTACACTGATAATCCACTAAAACAGTGACTGGCAACACCACAAGTGAGTGAGCACTAGAATGACTTCATTTCTATCTCCACTTCTGTAATATGGTCTTTTCAAGTGACTCTTCTCTTTTTAGTTGCCAAACCTAAAAAACACTTGCCAACAGAATTCAGGATATTTTTTTTTTGTAAAGAACTCAAAGTTGTGCATTTTTTTGGGATTATTTTATTTAATTTCAGGTTATATATATATCTGTATTAAAAAAAAACAACAGTCTTGTGCTGATGGGAACCTATCAGTTCCAGGATAGTTTCTTTGTTTTGAACCTTCTTTTCCCACCATCCATCTCAGCTGCTGCTACTTCTCATTTGTCTGATGTGACTAAGTTTAGAGGAGTACTTTGTAACCTTATTGGAAGGAGGAGGAGTGGATGCCAGCAGACTCAGGTCCAGGAAATCATTTTTCACTGTGATTTTATTTAAAACTGAGTAAGAAGAGATGAGGTGAGATGTACAGGAACAAAGGAAATTCCCATTTTTAAGGCCTGTAGTTAAACATCTCTGCTACAGCCATGCTTCATTTTGATGCTTCTATATGTCTTTTCAGCATTTTTTAAGGGATCAGATGTAAGGTATTTAGTTCATTGCATCTTCTAATGCCTGGGTGCGTGAGGCTTATTCTCATGGCTAAGCAGTTTGCTGAGCTCTGTCTACTCTGGTTTTCTGCTTGCAAAATCTCCTTCCTTTCCTCAGCTCCTGGCCTATTTTAACCCTTCTTGTAGTAAAACATTATAGCCTGTGGTTTTCTCTTTAATAATTCATGCCTCCATCCCTTCCAGTGGTCTTTAAGCTCTGCAGTCTTCAGTTAGCATCAAGAGCTGAGTTTATTCTGAACTGACAAGGGAATTTTCAATTTCTTAAAAACCATTCCTTGTCAACAGTGGCAGCTAAATATTTCATGTCCTCATGTTCCTGGGGGCCTCAGGGACTTGGCAGAAAAGACCCTTCTATCTGCTGTAAATGATGAAAAGCTGCTTCCCAAGCTGGATTTTATTTTTTAATTAAGCTTGTATTCAGTATGTTTCTCTAGAACAGGAGTGATCAATCTGCCAATCCCAGTACAAGTTTATCTAACAATGGTTTCTGTCATTTTATGAAAAGAAGAAAAAGAGTCCTCAGCTGATACATGTTCATCTCAGAAGGGTTTGAACATGACATTGGTTTACATAGGTTTACCTGGAAGTAAATAATTTTTAAAGCCTCATTACACAACCATCTTGTGCTAACTGACCTGAAATTCACATAAAGAAGAAACTATGTCTGTAAGATTAGAAACATACTATAAGATGGCCTTTAACCATCAAAATTTTGCCTCTATAGAAGGCAGAACAACTTCTAAAGTCATAATTTCAGCTTGTTCATAAATTACAGACAGTGGGAGCCAGTTGCAAGGAAGCAAGAATAATCTTTTCAAATTAGAGGGAAAAAACAAGAACAGATTCCATATGTGAGCATGGAAATTATCTAGGTAGTTACAAAAAGGAAACCCCATTGATATCTATTGTGGCTGAATAACAGTACTTAGCCCTCCAGCTATGATCTATATTTTCATAGGAGAGAACAACATTCCTGTAGCCATGCAAACAAGTGGCACAAAGGTTTCAAAGGATACTGTCCTAAACTGGCACAATTTGTCAAGTTGGCCAGTGTGACACAAAACTGAGTGCTGGGCTGTAACAGATTTCTCTTCTGCACCATCCATCAGTAAAGCAATCATCACAATAAGATTTCTTTTTCTCTCTTCTTTTTTCTCTCCACCTTGAAGCAGCAGGACTTAAAAGCCCAGCATGATGGTAGCTGCAACCAATTTGCAATCTGATGCAATTCAAGATTCTTGTTTTCCTGCTGTTGCTAATTTTGGCACCACATCCTCCCATCAGTATTTCCTATGTTAATTTGATTCAGGTCTAAAATTGTGCTGGGCCAAATTAGGATGAGGGGAAGAAAAGAAAAAAATCTGTGATTAGCTAAGATGTTATAATGGAGCATGGCATATAGTCCATGGCATATAGTGAGACTTAAATGTAACAAAACCTGCCTTCCTAGGAATCTGTGCTTGCCCAGTGACTGGGAACTGGACAGAAGCCAGTTCTGTAAGTTCTGTGGCTGGGACATCTTTAAAAATCTCACCCCAGAAATCCATGAGTTAGGGCAGTCAACTGTTTCCTTCTGTCTTTCAAGGGTAATTCTTTTACGATCTGGTCAATTTTATACCATAAACTATGCAGAAATACAACTCTCCTTGAGCCCTTACCTCTTTGTCAGACCTGCTGGGGAAGGACACAGACATGCAGATAAGGGTGAAGGTGTAGGCTTGCATGCTGTGAAAAAAAAACAAAGCAACTGTCTTACCTGAGAAATGTCCATAACAGAGTCACAGCTGAGAGGCCGAGCAGATGTCAAGTCATTGGAACCCAACACAGTTGAGATGATCCCATTCTGATCAATCCTCCTGATCATGGTGCCATCCACAAAGTAGATCAGCCCAAACTTGTCCACGGTGATGCCTGGGGAGGAACAAAGAAATACAGTCAGAAAGTGATGGCAGCCTGACATGAGGAGCAATATATTTTATGGCATTCCAGAGGGATGAGAGCAGAGTTGGGCATGTGGGAGTCAAAGAGCTTTGAACTGGCCCCATTCCATGGAAGGCACTTTCAAGTGGCACACAATGCAATTCAGGAATCCCTGCTCGCTCCTGGAGAAGGGCATGGCATTCGGTGAACTCCTGAAATGCAAAGGTTTTCTAATAACTGCTTGTCTTGCATGTTCAGAAACCTGGTTTTATTGCTCATGGTATGAGTGGTAAGCCATGCATGTAAAAATGTTACACTGATGCATCTTTCAAACATGGTGATGAAAAAAGGCTCCATCAGGTCACTTAAATTCCAGATGGATAAATGAGGAAGGGTTTTCCCTAGGATAATCCTACTAATAAAACAGTGTTTCACCTGATTCTGAACTCTGCTAGTGATTAATTTCATTGTCCAAACCTCCTTTGTAGACATGCCGCTGTCAGTGGATGTGAGGTCTGCTGACAGCAGCTACAGGCTGCTGATCCCATTTCTTGCCCTGCAGATATGTGCCATTTCACCTCTCCCTAAGCATAATTTCTCAAGTATTTGTTATGTTAGCACAACTTCCTTTAATCCTCTTTATCCTAGGCTGGCTACCCTCTGCATCTTCCATCAGAGGATTTCATAGGGCTTTACACTTTCTAATTAGACCTCCTAACAGTCTATGAGTGTGATCATTCTAATTTTACATATCAGAAAATTAACAGATAATGCAATTCTCACAAGGTCACAGAAAAAGGTCATGACTGAGGCAGGAATAAGAAGTTAGGGGCTCTATTCACCTCTCCTTTGTGCAAGTATAAATTAAAATAACTCCACAGATACTAATAAAGTCATTCACCTCATCTACCCTATAGAGGCAGAATGTCACTCAGCATAATATTTGAGTGTGTTAAAGCCACTAAAAGCTTGTAAAGAAACAGAAGAAGAATGTAGAGGCCTGTAACATCTTTTTCAATGCAAGCAAAAATTCTGCTTGAAATATATAAATATCAGGATCTTTCTGTTTGGTTTCTTTTGCTTGCAGGGTTAACAATCACTTTACAAAAAAGCAGACATCTGCACTGTGCATCTAAGTAAGTATCTGAAGCTATTCAAATCAGTGGAGAGAGAAATCTACTTTGAGAGTGCAATTTGTATCACCCTAAAACCCAAGAGATTATACAAATCCTGCTAGAAGTGCCTTTTCCTCCCATTTGACTATAAAAGGAGACTACAGCAAATACCTCTAAAGAAAACATTTATATTGTAGGCAGATTAAATTAGTGAGCTGAATCCTTACTAGACTCTCTCTTTGGCTGTCATCTTGGTGACAGAAATGATGGAAATTCTATTTCAGATAGAAAGCTTTGAGAGTGTTTGATGAGTGATCAGATCTTTTGTTCCTCCAAAATGCTGTTTTGCAGCCAGATCCCCTTATTTGAAACACTTACCCTCAGTCTCCATCCACTGTGAGCTCTGCTGTGAAGTGCAGATGCAGCAGCTCACAGATCAAAAATTCTAGATTTTCATAAAGCAGGGACTAATCCCCTGATTGCTTTGGCAACTAAAATCATGGCCTTCAGCCAGCATTGTAAGTATTGCATGGGCTGGAAGCCACTGAGGTAGGTGATACGTACAGAACATAGCAGATTTGATTATAAGGAAATCCACAGAAGATAATCTGGCCTGGCAGAAAAACATCGGGCCTAAGTCATTGTTTGAGAGAAAGAACAAACTTCTCTATTGAGCTGAGTTAAAGGCAGGGATTCAAACATGATTGCAAACTGTTGATTCAAAGTCAATTAGAGTCAGAAAACTGTTGGTGTTTCAGATCACTGAGCTGAATGGGATCTGTGTTGTTATTGCCAGGAGGAAAAAGCAGCGTTTTCTCTACTTCTTCAAAGCATCATCGTGTTTGAAGGGCATCACTTTGACCTGGATTGGATATTTGACTATCAGAGCAGTGTGGTTTCAGAATAGCCTCTACAGCAGTGAGGAAAAAAATTACTTGCTGCTTTCAGGATGAAGTTCATTAATTTTGGAGGGGATTATATAGCAGAATTGCTGAGATAATGGATGACAGGACTGAATGGCCTAAAAGATTGCTTCTAGTCCTACACTTTAATACCTGTGTTCAATTCATGCCAATGACTCATCTTTGCAGGATCATGAAACAAGAGCCTCCAAGAGGAGCACAAGGTAACTCTGAACATCTGAATTTACTGAGGGCAGTGAGGCACTAGCAAAGGTTGCCCAAAGAAATTGTGGCTGGCCCATCCCTGGAAATGTTCAAGGACAGGTTGCTTGGGCTTTGAGCAACCTGGTCTAGTGGAAGGTGCCCCCCCCCAGCATGGGTGGGACCAGATGGTCTTTATGGTCCCTGCCAATCCAAACCATTCTGTGATTTGATGAATGGTGTGGGGGAAGCCACAGTAATAGTGGCCATTTATTCTCACTATACAATATAAACACATCATTTGTATTTTAACACTTCATTAAATGCTTGCAGAAGGATCTGATGGGAAAAGCATCAATATTTCACTGGTATCCATGGCTTTTAGGAAGTTATCTAAACCTGCCATGAGATTTGTCAGTGCTATGCCCTCTTCAATAAATCACCCCGGTTACTGACACATATCACCTGTCACTGGCACCTGCTGTTGAAGGTCTCTGCTCCTCTTAATTATTTTGACTACTGAGTTCAAATTCTTTTTTGTTTGCTGGCATTTTCTTAAAAACCAAGAACACAACTGAGCTCTTTAAGCAATATGGTAGATGTGCTTTCTTTGGAAGAGGCATGATAGAAGGTTTAGTTGATCTTCATTGGCTTTTGTCAAACACAGGTGTCTTTCACCCATTCCTTGGTTCACAACAAGTATTTTTCCAGGTGCCTGTCCATTAGTCTGTGTGACAAGCCAAAAGCCAGTGAAGGGTGGCAGGCTGGATAATGTGATTTTCAATGAGGCAGAATTTTCTCCCTTAGCTAGTTCCATATGTATTGGATTGGACTTATCAGCAGTGTCTGCTGGCAGTGGCTCACTGTGTGCAGTGCTGGGGTTTGATGGCTGGTCTGATTACCCAGTAACAGTAATAATAACCTGGATACACTTTGGTCCTGAAGCCAGCTCTGGTCAGCTGACAGGGCACAACTTTATTTTGCATTTCAGCTTAGTCAAAGAGCTCGCACACCCAAGTTGAAGGGGGATAGCAAAGTTACCACTTATTCCCCTGCTCCAGGGCAATGGTATGTGTTCTTATTATTGAGCACTTCTCTGCTTATCCCTCTTTCATGAAGGGTAAGCAACCTCAATTGCCTCAAATTTCCTGAGATGTTCTGTAGGGCAGCAGAGTTTGCAGCCTGTCAAAGCCCCAGATTCCCATTTGCACACATTTCTGATGTGGTAACTGCTCCAATCCCTTCCGGATTTTTCTGATTGTCTTGGAATCAAAACTAATTATGAAGAAGAGCCCTGCTATCCCTCAGACAGATGTCTTTGGATGGATGACTTCTGTGAAAAGGGGAAGAAACATCTCATGAATGCTTTGCAGCAGATTGTAGAGGTTAGGTTGGACCTTTCTGTCTCCTTTCTGATACAGGCACAGTTCCAGTGCTGGGAGTTGCAAACAGGCACACAAATGGGTAGTTATGTGTGTAAAGCCCAAGGCCTTGGATTGCTTTGGCAGAAGGCTCCTCTCATGTTTCCATAGGAACATAAGGGAATTACAGCCTTTCAGCATATAGCTCGAAGTTCAGCCTCACAGTTACTGAGAGGAAACAGCTGCTGCCACTACCCAGGTAGAGCTGTAGATCCAAACGTTAAGTTCTGAGATATGAAATACATACGCTATGAAATTGTGCTGGCTCCCCTTGTGTAAGCAGAGATCTCTTACAGAACAGGGGCTTGTAGCACCATGTGCATCACACCAGTGAGCTGTGCTGATAGAAAGCTGTGACGTGGTGACATTTCCTTGAAATGTCAGGACCTTGTATCATGAAGAGGTGACAGCACAATGTTATGCTGCAAATAGCTACCGGGACATGGTGAATTTCTTGTAGAAGACAAACCACTAAAAGTGATTGCATGGTGCACATAGCTCTAGTTAGGAAAAGAAAAAGGGGAAAAACCCCTTTTAGCTGAAAAACAAGGTCCTTAAAAGAAATCCAAATTTAGACCTTTCTCGTCTGACTGGATGCTGAATGACTGAGTAATAAAATGGCAGAAAAAAAATCAATGTCAGTAAGTACAGAGGAATTCACAGGGGAAAGAGAAAGCCTAACAACCCATATACACTGACAATCTGAAAAAGCGCACACAGGAAAAAGATTCTGGAATTCCTGTGAAAAGTTTTCTGCTAAGATCAGTTTTGTGCTATGCAGTGGTCAAGAAGAGAACTACAAGATAGCAAAGAATTAGCAAAGACACAGAAAAAAGAAAAGGGTGGTTTGGCCTCAAAAGAACCATTCTTTTTCACGACCTGGCTGAAGAAATTGTGAAAATTATTAGCACAGGCTGCCTGGAAGAACAAAACTAGGTGTTGAGGAAGATTTTTAAGACAATTGATGCTGGTATATAAGCACAGGTCTGGTGCAACTTCTTTAGAAAGTCCCCTAAATGCTGATGACTAGCATATGGAGTGTTAGGTATGAATACCACATTGTTCCTGTCCCTAAGTGTCTTTTCTGGCCTGAGTAAGGGACAAGAAATTTTGTTCAGCCAGCCTCTGCTCTTCGCCGAAATGTCGTAATATTATCTGACCATAAAAATGTTAACAGCTTGTGGAGGGTTGGTTTCCTCAATTAATTCTGACGAACTCTTAGACACTTAGCGAACAACTGAGATTTTGTTTACACATTGAGCAGGGCAGAGTGAAAAAACCAATCTGTCCCCAAATTAATTACTTCATTTCACATTGGTGTTACGGTGCTAAATGAATGAGATGCCCCTTCCCTCCCCATGTGCCTTCTGAAACCTTCTTCCTATTGTGTCAGACTTGTCACTGCAATCTCTCTTAATTGCAGGCTCCTCGGTAATTTCTCTGCCACAACATTTTCCTGAGAAGAACCAATGGTGAGTACGGATGAAAAGAAATGCTCTGACAAGCTGGAGTTTTAATTTTTCTTTAGATTGCTTGTAGAAGAGGATCATTATTAGCAGATGATAATTAGGAAGTGGTAACACTTTAATTTGCAAGGATATATTGAAATTCATTAGCATCTGAAAGCTTTGCTGAGCTCTGTGGCAAATGAATTGGACGGATCAGACTGGTTCCTAATAGCTATGATAAATACCCTGACCAAACCACTGCCACCTCTATTTCATCAGTGGATCTATCAGTCCTGTGTTTCTGTAGCCTGCCTTTATTAAACAAGCTGAAGATGAGTAAAGAGTGAAATTCCTGAAGGTTTTACCCCTCCTAATGTCTTTTCTAAGCTGATGGTCTAAAATGAGTCTTCTTCCTTCACTGGAGTGAGACAAAAGCCTCTGTCCAGAACATACTTCAGAGAAATGTATTGACAGGACAAGGGATAATGGTTCTGAACTAAAACAGGATGGATTTAGATTATATATTAGAAAGAAATCCTTTTCTGTGAGGGTGGTGAGCCACTGGCACAGGCTGCCCAGAGAGGCTGTGGATGCTCCATCCCTGGAAGTGTTCAAGGCCAGGCTGGATGAGGGTCTTAGCAACCTGGTTTGGTGGAAGGTGTCCCTGTCCATGGCAGTGGGGCTGGGACTGGATGGTCTATGAAGGTCTCTTCCAACCCAAAGCACTCTATATTTCTATGAAATTATCCCCTCTGAACTCAAGGGAGCTGAGGTGAGAACTGGAGGAAGTGATCAGAACAGTGGGGAAGTCTGCTGCCCAGAATGTGCAGAACCATTCTGAACATGTGTTTGCTGCAGTGGGGACCTCATTCGTCAGGCTATCAGGTCCAGGAGAAGACCAGCACCCCCAGGACATGGCTCATCCCACCTTGAACATGTGTATTGTCACAGAATGAACCACCTTCAAGGTTTCTTTCCACTGAGAAGAGACCCCAAAAAACCTACTTTGATCAGATGCTTGACTGGTCCAAGAGACTAAAGGTATATGCAAAGGCATATGTTGACAGTTCATGACTATTTCTCCTTAATGAATTGCTGATTTTCATCTGTCAGGAAGGTATCCCTCAGTATTTTCCAACAAGCTGTAAATATCAGCTAATTAAAACATCATGAAAGGCATGATTTTTATTCTTAATGATTTTTGAAAAAAGTGCAAAGATATCCTTAAAATACAGAAATCATACTTGGCATGAAGCAATTACGTTCAGAGCAAAAAAAAAATAGCTTTAGGCTTAAAAAGTAGAGTCCTGTGAAGAGCAACAATTCTTGAAAAACTGACTTTCCAAGTCCTTCCCTGGCCAGCTGATATCTCTATAGCTACAGAATAGTTTTCTAATTTCCTCTGACCATTCATTTATGAGTGTTTGTTTGCCTGCCAAGAAGCAGAGGGTCACTTGAGATCTACTGGTTACTTACACAATCAATCAATTTTATTTTGAACTATTATGAATACATGAGGGAAGAGTATTTGCTGGATTTTTCTGCTAGGATGAACCACTGTGAAGGTATAAACAACGGTGACATTACATTGTCAGCATGGGTTTTCACTGTTCATCATTTATTGAGGGGACTGGGGAGTGAGTCACAGCCGTTGCCTCAGCAGAATTTACAGTCAGGTTACAATCAGATCAGGGAACACTGTTTAGGAACTTTCTATTGGCAGTGTGAGCTCTCTGCATTATTTTTTTCTTGTTGTCATTTTCCTTCATGTCATTTTCTCTTTCACTCTCAATTTACTTCTGTTTTGTGAAATTTTGGGGCTATGAGGAATGAATGTATGAGTTTTACTGTTATATGATTGAGGTGGAAGAATGGCCTCCTGAGAGCTTCAGTTGCCAACAAGAAGGATTTCAGTGCTGAAAACTTTGAACTCCAGAGCTGTTTGCTATAGCAAAGCAGAAACATAAGTCATCTAAACCTTGTAACATTCACCCATGGATGGAAATGAATAATATCCCTCTTATCCTGTACAAGGGAGAACAGAAGACCAACAAAAGTGGTGGAGTATTTTTTTTTTTTTTTTGCACTGATTGAACTTCAAAGAGCCACAGAAAATTGGATTACAGATTTCTGGATACCCTGATCTTGTGATTGATCTGCTGGACTGCCTGAATCTCTCTGCCCAAGTCACTTAATTTTCTTTTCAGTCAGCCTTCTCGTTTCAGAGAGACAAATTCTACACTGCAAACTGACCACCAGTATCTGTTCCTTTACTTACACCTATGCTTCTGGCAATACTTTAGCCCACTATAATGGTTACACCATGGGATTCTGGAGTGCCTGGAAACTATGCTGGACTCTGAATACTACAAAGGTGGAAGTCTGGGTTTTGAGGGAAAAAAAAAAAAAAAAAAAATTCACAGCCAGATCTGACACAAAAGCTCATTAAATCATTTTGGGTTTCTTGTATTCAGTAACAACAATGTTATCTCACTGTCATGAAAAATAACCTCTTGGGAATCACAGAATCATTGAAGGCTTTGGGTTGGAGGGGACCTTAAAGATCATTTAGTTACAAACCCTTGCCATGGGTTGGGATTCCTTCCACTAGACCAGGTAGATGAAAGCCCTACCCAACCTGACCTTGAAAACTTCCAGGGGTGGGGCAGCCACAACTTCTTTGGGAATCCTACCTGCACTTAGTGAAATAACTTTCCATAAAATCACAGAATGGTTTGGGTTGGAAGAGGCCTTTGAAAGTCATCTAGTCCAAACCTGCTGCCATGGGCAGGAGTGCTTGCTAAAGGATCCCCAGGTTTTGCTAAGGGGTTGCTTTACAAAGAGGTTGGGATAGGCTTGGCCATTTTTGTGGTGAGGAAGGAGGGAGCTACCATTTCCTGATGCAATGAAAAAGAAAACCTACAGCACACTGATGTCAAAGCCAAGAACTATAAATAACTCCTTGCACTCTGAACAGCTGTGTAGAAGATGATGCATAACAGGCACATCATAAAAGTGCCACATCTCAAAAAAACATTCCTGCATGGGTGTCCTTCTCAGCCCTCTTCACAAACTGGCTGAAAAATCTGTGTACAAGCAATGCCTTCCATCTCATGTCTATCCCTCCATCCCACCCACCTCATCTCTATCCCCCCATGTGTTTTTATTTTTTTCTTTCTGAGGAGCTGTGGACAGCTGGGAGGAGCGACATCCTCCATCTGCAGAGCTTGTTACCTTGAGATTGCCAGACTGAAGTCTTTGCTACGCACAGGACTGCATATGTTTGGCGAAACCTGTTTTGAACAATTTAGTTCACAGCCTTGAAGGCTGTGTGATGCTTTTTTTCTGATTCAACTGTGCTTTTATCACATTTCAGTATGTTGGAAGCAGGTAAAATTAAGCTGAATTAGACTACTCCCATATCAAAGTTAGCATCCACCCCCTACAGGATTTAGCTGATGCTGTGATATATAATGTCAATGTCTAAAGCACCATTTGTGTATCTTTGAGCTGTACGCTATTTTGCTGCCGTTATTTTATATATATATATATATCTGTTGTGTGTGTGTGTGTGTATGTGTGTGTATCCACAGCAATGCTTATAGGGCTTTTTTTAATGCCAAGAAAGCCTCAGTGAACTGAATGTTAGTGAATCCTGCCGGGTTGGGTGGGACCAAGCAGTGTTGGTAAGGAGGAGTAGTGGCTCAATAAGTATAAAAGTGATGGGTGGATTTATTCCATTGCCCTCTGGACACGTGCCCACCACTGAACCCCTCTGGTGTGGCATTCCTCCTAGCCATGTGAATATGAAGAACCATGACACAACTAGCTGAGAGAGAGACATACTCACTTATTTCCAGGAGCAAGCCCTTAGGATGTGTTTCAGAATTGGAGAGGAGAGCAATCTCCACTGTGACTAAACAAGCTGCTTTCAAAAAGCCCCCTTTAGAAAAGCCAATGGAGAAGAAGCAGTCTCACCCCTGGGGTTTGTAAGGGTGGCATCAGTGCCTTTGCCTCCATCTCCGCAGCGGGTATCATCAAATGGGAGGCACTGATCCCCAGTTCCAGCCAAGACCTCAGAGTTCTTCACAATGTCTTTCACTGATGTGGTTGACTTGATTTTATAGATGCGTCGGCTGTTGGTGTCCGAGAGGTAGATGGAGCCAGTGATCGGATCTGTGGTCAAGTAATACTTATGAGCTGGGCTGTGGCTGAAAAACAAGGGTATGACATAATTAATTTTTTGGATGATGTGCTTCCTTGAGGCAACAGGCAATGCAAACGCTTTAGGGAATAAAAAGGCACAGGGCAGAAAGACTGGGAAAGTGAAGGAGTGCTGTTTTGGACAGGGTTAGTAAGTGTGTTACAGCACAGGATTCCAAGCTGTATCCATTAGCAATCACTGTGCCTGGGGTGCTCTCTGGCATGGAGGGAAGCAACCAAAGGAAAGGGCTTTCTGGTCTGAGCCCAAACTGTGCCAGGAACTACTACAGGTTGAGTCCCAGTGCCTGTGTTTGCTTAATTTACTTGTTATCGACATAGTCCTGAAACTGGTGTTCGTGCAGTGCCAGGAAGTGAAGGGAAAACGCAGGATGGTAGGGAGATAAAACAAATAATAATGAAAAAAAAAATCTGCCCTCCCAACAAAGACTAATACAAAGGAGACTCCTTGTATAAAGCACTTGAAGATACACCCTGCATGATCACTGCATCAAGGCTCATCTGGCACTCTTGCTGACTTGAGCAAAGACTCTTAAAGTTCTGTCCTGTCCCCAGGGAGATTAAGGGAATCCTGCCACTGAATTCAGCTGGACCTCAATGATGAGAGAAACAAAATAATTCCCTGAGTGGCACATTTTGCCCCAAGTAAAGCATGAACTGGTATTAGACTGAGGAACCTGAACATCAGTTCCCTGTTGAACACCCTTTGCTTTCTGTTTCCTTGGACACAAGAAAGGATGGCCGAGAAAACGGGATGAGCAGACAGAATGATAGTATTTTTAGCTCTATGACTGCAACATTAAATGAGCCCAAGACTGAAGAAATTAATGACTAGAATCCACTTTATGGAAAACATCCAATAGGCCTGGTCAGAAAAAAAAACCCCAGATGGGTTTAGATAAAATTTAAACAATTATCTTGCAAGGACTTTACATGTATTTTAACATAGATACTAAAGTTATTAATATATTTTATTAAAATTGTTGACTGCTAGTGTGTATTGAGCTGAATCTCTTCTAAGCCTGAAACCAACAGGTTAGACTTTTAACATCTGTCCTGAACAGATTTATTTTCCTTCTATGAAAGCCTAAGTAGTAATTAGAAGAAGTATGAAAAGTATCTACTTTTCTCCAGAACGCCTTCAAGCTGTCCAAACTCATCAAGTCTGAAGAATTCATAATAAAAATCTAGGCCACAGTTCACAATTTTGCACTTAATGGAATTGTTCCAGGAGAAGTTGACTAGATAGTGTTGATCACAGTTGACTCTATTCTGCATATAGAGAATTCCTCTAAACCTTCATGTTAGGAAAATTACCCCCTCTTCAGACACATAAAAATACCTGAGTTATTCTCTTCTTCAAAAAGCAGCAAATTCATTCAAATTATTTAATACCATGGGGGTGGGGGAAGAGCACCTTTCTGATTTATTCTGGAATATCCCTTGTCATTTATCCTATTAAAGTCTGAACAGATTTCATCTCCAAAAATGACACTGATTCTTGCTAAATAAAATGCTCTGACCTTCAAGACAGCTCCAGCCTGACAGTTCAGTCTCCATCTGTATTCCTTCCCAATGACAGCAGGCTGGGAGGGTATTATTTCATTTACCTGCATGCCAGTCACACTAAGCAAGTGGCTTCAACCCTGGTGGAAGAAGTTCCCTGTGGGAATCAATCATCCATTTTGATCAGGGCCTTGCATTTTCTGCTGACTGTCCTAAGAAAGCCCTGCTGAATGTCAGTAAGCTTTTGAGCTGTTCATAATCTCTATTTTGCATGGGAGGTGGACAAAAGGAGGAGAGTTTTAATGGCACTTTGCAATCCCTTACCATCTTTGACTGGCAAGCACTGAGTTTTAGAGCAGGCTGTGTGCAGATGGGCAAAGGCAAGTGACTTACCCAGAGATGGTGAAAAATTGGGACAGGGAGAAATTCCTGCTCCCCTCTCCCAGCACTATTGTTGTGATTTATTTTTTGGATTGTACAGCTTCACTCTGGTGGATTTTATTATTGATTACAATCTTCTGTAAAAAAGAGAGCTCTTAAAAGAATTTTCTATTCCCAGCTCTTGTATAGAATAGACACTGAAACAATCTGTTAAAAATGGTCAAGCTGGAATTTTCCCCCCTGGCTTCTACCAACTGTTTTCAGCACTGCAAAGAGACAATATTATGCTCTGCCCTGGCATGAATTGCAGTGTTATACACTGGAGTTTTTTTTGGTCACTTTGAGATCCTACAGGGTGAAAGATGCTTAAATAAACATATGTTGGTCATGTAAAAATCTCACAAACTGCTTCCCTTTATCTGAGATAGTGCATGAGCAGTGGAGCCAGGAACATTGGAGATTCACTTTTTATTTAAAGCCACAATCAACAGGCAAATCCAAGTGGTAAACTGGACTGGACTGAACAGCAACTGAAATAAATATGCCTGGGTGAAGCAAAGAAGACTTTTTCCCCTCTTTCATCCTCTCACATTTCTCAGCTAGGTAACAGTCCAAAACAAAAGACAAGACTACTATTCAAAAAACTTGATGGGCTACACTATTTGTAGTCCTAGAACATTTATCCCCCATATTGGCACTGCCACTAGAAAATGGCTGTGGAGGAAGAGCTGATTTCCCATTCAGAGTGTTCCTTGAGCTATTACAATTTTTTAGAAGAAAACCTGAGCAATGCATTGATATTTTAAATCCCCTGAAGCAATAACACTGAAGTTGCAGTGATGGGATGGGCTGGATCCTAGCCAAGAACTGACACACTGATGGGTATTAGTGGGCATGATGGTGCAGTCACTGGGAATGAGCACAGTTTTATGGGTCTGCAAGCCAAAGTGAAATGGAGGTGACACTGTTTCCCTGTATACTTGTGACACAGTGATGCACTGGGAAAGCACAGGGAAATCTTCCAAGTCCACAGTGATCCCACTTGTTTTGGGTTGTGCATAGTCTCATCCATACATCTGCCTTCTCCCTTCTACTGTTCTCACTGTTTGGACAGGATAGTGCCAGTACCATTTAGGGAACTCTGTATGTTAAGAGATTGAGACTCTATTTTAAGGTGTTTGTACTTTATGTGGTTCCTTACACCCAGGCATAGGGAAGAAATGGGATACAAAGTTGAGTGAGCTGGCAGAGGCATGAGAATTGGATTGTGGATTGCTTCAATTGTACTATGATATGTGCTCAGCTTTGAACAAAGGCTGGTATTCTCCCTTTGAGCCCAGAGTCCATGTTTTTGGAGGAGTTCTAGGAAGGAACCTCCTGCTCCAGAGTGGGAAGCCAGTCTCTAAGGAATGGGGATGAGAAAAGGGAGAAGGTCCCTTTTTTCAGCAGGTTCCCTACAAAACATCAGCACAGCAGACTGCACCTTTCTACTGGTTTCTGTAAAATGCCAAGGGATTCATATCACCAAGCTTTAGATGGTTACATCAGAGAGGTAACCATTTAGATGCTCACATCAGAGCTGGTTGCCTTAATTCCCTTTATGAGCAGTGGAGAGAAATACCAGCTTTTATGGCAGGACTGTCGTGACTATTTTCAACATTTATCTTACAAGATAAACTGTATCTTAGTTTCTCAAACTCAAGGGCATCTATCACCTCCTAAAAGGATAACTTCTATTACTGGTAACTGTATGGCTCTGGCTCCCACTGTGGTCAACAGACAGGAGCAGTCACACCAACAAAATTAGTTACTCACACCACTGACCTGGATAAACCCCCGGGGCTTCTTTGGATCTGGTATCTCTGTTTAAGGACACAAAAACACCTCTTCTGTGCCAGCTACCCACTTCCCGTCTGAGCCTTGCTGGCCATGTACATTTGCTGGTGACTGAAGAACTAACAAATTCCTGCAGCCAGGAGGTTTTGTTCAATGGGGCTGTGTTTCCATGGCTCCATGCTAAGCACCCTGCAGCTCAGAACCAGAGGATTTAATTGTAGCTTGTGTGAGATACTGGTCTGTTTTCCCTGGGTGACATTCAATAGATTAATACCTAAGGAGGCCACACAGTGCAGTGAGCTGAATTTACACTTGGTGTTTTAGTGTTTGCAGTTTGTGTGTGATGCCCAAAGCTCTTCTAGTGTGACACACTGGACTATAAAACTTTATAGCAATGCCATAAGCCAAGCCAGAGACTGCAAGGGACTTTTTATCTGATCCTAGGGCTGTTTGCTGAGACACCTCTCTTTGTTACTAACTGTAGACTTCTTTCTACAGTATGAATGGAAACAAGAAAGGAATTTAAATTAATTAAAAAAAAAAAATTAATTGTAGCCATTTTTGTGGCCAAGACAGAAATGCCTCACTGCTCTTCATGTTCCTGCAGAGAAGGCATCATGATTTGGTGATGCTTTTTGGCTTAGCTAACATCCCTCACTTAGGCTGTTGCAGAGCTAGACCTTGGCTACACACACAGAGCTGTAAAGCCAAGCCTCTTAATGGGTAGCTCCAGAACCTCTGGAGATCAAGCTCACCACAGCCTACATACTGGGGAGGAATTCCTTTCCCCTGAACTGAGGCAGCTTTAGCATATGGATTTCAGCTTTTCCAAACCACTAAGATTCAGCCATGTGGATCTCACCCCTTGCACCATTGCTGGTCACTAGTGTCAAACTTAGGACCTTCTGGAGTTCAAAGCCCTAGAACTTCAGCTGAGACTACACCCACTCATTTCCCTGAGGGCCAGGAACAAAAAGACCTCCTAGCAAGAAGCATTAAAGCAAATGTCACAGAACAGGCACTAACAGATGGGTGACTCCTTCAGTGCAGGCACAGATTGGGAGTATTTGATCTGGACCTCCTCACCTGCTTCCTCCCTCCCCGATCCCTTTTGGGCTACACTGAAGCAGGCATATCTTAGATTTCTTTCACTTAATTTCTTAGTTTTTAGGAACTGCCTAAAGGCTGAAGCCCTGCCAACTCTGCTTGCCAATGTGCAGCATTTGGGGCCAGCCCATAGATCTTCCTTTAGTTACTGTTTTCATACACAAAACCTCTTCTCATAACAGGTACCTAGCTGCTGCCCTTCACTGTCAAAGCAGATGCACTTTAGTGGCTGTGTATTTCTTGGGCAGTAGGGATACAACCTGGCTGTTCCAAAGAGAAATGAATTTTTCTATAGCCTTCAAATGATGTGCAAGAGTAGCTGGGAGGCTGGAACTCAGCCTGATGAGGACAATCAGTGAAAAGGTCTTGGGTACCAACTTCCCAGCCCTGCTAATAGATGCTTTGGGCCAGTTCATTACATTGTGGAGCTCAGCCCTTTGTTATTGTTCTGGCAGTATGATAAAAAATCAGTTTCTACTCCATTTCATTTCCAAGCATGCAGATAGAAGGACATTTCTGGTTTAGCACAGCCTCTATGAAGTCAGAGAAACAGTAAACGAAAAGCAAGTAGCAAGAAAAATCCCCAATCCCAAATGCAAAAGAAAACTAAACACACACACAAAAATACAGTCTAAGCTTCCGCTTTAGAAAAGCAGCCAGGGAGAAGGATGGGAAACTTGTCAGAGTCAGAGAAGTCCTTGCAAACACAGGCAGTGACAGGAAGTTGACATCTTCTGGAATGCAACTGATTGGATCAAACCCACTGAAACTCCAGTGAACCCAAGTGACAAATATTCTTAGTGACAAAGCTCCAATTTAGGAGTCTCTCTTTAATCTTGTTTTCTTGTCATTACTCTTTTATTGCATTTCCTTGCTAAGGTTCTGAGTTGTGCTGCCTCCTACTTCAGCCTGACAGACTTTCACGTGTCAAAGCTCTCTATGAAAGCTCAGACTGAAAAATGTTACAAAAACTAACTTCCCTGGGTGGGTGATGCTGGGGCACACAGGGATCTTCATTATGCCTGTTAAACCCCCCAAACTAAAATAAAGGCTTTTCACTGTATGAGAATTATTTTTCCATCCTAGTTATTCCAGTGATCTGTATCCTGATGCTGTTCTCATTCTACTTTCTTCGTTAATTCCCATCCATTTTTCTTCCCCCCTCCTCCTCCTGTTACCTTGCTTCTCATGCTGTATTTCCCCTGTCTCCAGCTATAACAGCTCATGCAGAAGCTTGCATGGCTCACATTGTGATTAATGGCTCCCAGTTCTGATGACTGATTGCCTATGCCAGTTTTAATCACGCCAGCTTCATTTGCTATTGAATCATCTGGAAATGGCACTTGTGGCTCACTGTGTAACAACATGCAACAAGACAGGGAGCAGCATAAGAATTCTCCACTGGTTGGCTTACCTATGTCTGAAATCTTTATTTCTGACAGAAGACAGGAAAGCAGGGAATAGAAGAAAGAATGAGGTGTTAGCAGCTCAGTTCGATGCATTATTAGCAGATTGAAAACTTGACAGTAACTGTATCATACAATGCAATAATAAATAAAGAGTTAGCTGGAATGACACTGATGTATTTTATATTGGATATTACTTGGCAGTGAGCTCACTTATGTACTGCTGCATATCACAAAGGAAGTGTGATCTCACCTGCTTGGGAGTTATTCACTCACACAAGAGATAGGACCATCAGACTTTATCTATCATTCAGTGCAGCAACAAGCTAAATAGATGTAGATGCAGATACTTTTACAGTTTTTTTCACCCTCAAAGCAACACCTTGTGATTTACAAAGGTAGAGTTGCACAGTTACAGGTGGCAGTTAATTGCTGTAACCTCGTGAACTACAGCCCAGAGGACTGAAATTACACTGAGCTGGACATTTTTCATAGGTCTAAGTTACACACCCAGCTGCAGCTCTCTGCGACCCACCATGCATTTGCTTTCCAGAACACCACACTCCAAAGCTACCCCTGCAAACAAACCTTGGAGCCAATAGTGGGGGTGTTAATCTCAAAGGAGATGCTGATTTGAGAAGATACAAGCAAACTCAATTTAGTCCAAAAGCAGTGTTTTTTCTCCACAGCTTTTAGCCAGCCACCATCTGAACCCACTTACTTTATAGCACACCAGAGTGAAGAAATGTTTATTAGATCCAGTAACCTGAGTGTTTGCACAGATGAAGCAGCAATCGTTGCAGCGGATTTAACTCTGGAGTAAATTTAACTCTGTGGCTCTACACAACAGCCAGAAAGGCTATTCTGTCAAGGCTTCCAATTTTCTCTTCTCCAATGAGGAAATACTTTGCAAAACCTCTTTTGGGTCTGGTATTTCCACTGACAATGAAAAAGGGATTGGGTTTTCAAAATTGTACTTCTGGGAAAGAGATATTAATCCTGCTTTGTTGCAGTGGGATTTGGGCTCACCTAGGCTCTTCTGGAAATCTCACCTTTGGTCATTAAAATAACTTTCTGGCACTGGAAGCATATTACACTCTAATGAGGACCAGGTCTGAGGGTTTATCCCAGCTTCCCACCTTACAAACATGAGAGATATTATATTCTCATGTATCATGGAACAGGATAGCAAAAATGAGGTTCTTACTTCCTTACCTGAAAGGTGCCCCAGCCCTCTGAGGTGCACATACCAAGGCAGCTATTCTGTAAGTGCCAGCCTTCTGGTGGCTGTCTGGATTTATTATTTCCCATACACCATGATCTACAAGGATGGTTCTGAGAGTCAAATAAGACTTTTGGTGAGGCCTAATGACCACGGCATGTTTGTGCACGAGGGACTAAGGGGATCTTGCACAAATTTGGCTGCAGTCCTTGCAGAAATGCAGTATTATGTTTGTCCTCAGCAGCAGTGGATATTAAATCTGAGGAGGGAGGGTCTTACTTTCAGGAAGATTCTCACTATCAGCCCAGATCTTGAGAGGTGAATAGGAATACTGAACCTTCCTAATGTGCTGTCCTCATACTGACTTCTCAGGACCTGAGTTCAGGCCTGTCAGGCACAGAAGACTCATTCAGGAACACTCCCTTAACTCTATCTGACTTTCCTGGAGTGAGGCTTGTCTGGCCACACGAAGCCCAGAACCAGGCCCCATTGCTTTGAAGCAGATGCTTGTATTTGTTGTGGAAATTTTAGATAGGAAAAACATCCCCAGTGAGTTCAATCTGAAATTTGGTTCAGCCACAATTTATTCCACTTTCACAGAACTTGTGACAAATCATACTTTTGCCTCTGCTTCATTGTATTTAATGGATGTTCCTTCCCCTTCCTTGTTATTTCTCCTGGTGTATTCTTTTCCTTTGCTTTATGGCATTAAAAGGAAACTCTCCACTTACTTCCAGATGTTCCATCTGCATGCTCAGCCTGACACTGCTGCTCAGCTGGGAACTGAGGGGAGGCTGCTACAGCTGTCCCTTCAAAAAACAACTAGAAAACCCCAGTCTGTGACTGCCTAGAGTGATCATCTTCTCTAAATTATGAGTGATTATCAGTCCTGATTCACCTCCACATATCATCATCAGTGCTGTGTCCTTTCAAGTTTAGGTTATCTCACAGGCTGCTTGTTAATTTCCAGCATTCCCACTGGTTTCTGACTACAGGAAAAGGCAGACATCAGCACAGCCTGATTTAGCAGCACAGAAATGTGTCAATATTTTTGGCATGTGATTCAGTTCTGGAAGAACTTGCTAGGCCTGTGCTTCTCTGGTGTAAATCAAAGTCAGCAGAGTTGCAGAAGAGGCAGATCCAGCCAGCTTTTTCTCTGTTTTGCTGTGTTGTTTGCATTTTTTTTTAAGAGTTTTGCTCATTTTTCTTTTGAGTACATAGGATTTCAGCAGAACTTAAGAACATTACTCTAATGGCCACACTAAGTACAGAGTACCTCAGCTCCAGTATGTTGGTGACATTGCCAGAGGGAAAGATCCTTCGGATGTAGTTGAAATCTCCAACATAAAGACTTCCATCAGACCCACATGTTAGGGCAACAGGAGCCAGGAGTTTGTTTCCATCTGCCAGACCATTGCAGCTTGGACAAGAAATGCTCCGTCTGCGGCCATTGCCCATAATGCTTCCAATTACAGGTGGCTGCTGGGAAATGAACTGGTTTTCCCCATTTCCTTTATGCAAGATGCCTAGAGAGAGAGAAAACAGTACAATGGAAATGAAAGAAACGGGAGACTGAGACCAAAGGGAGCACAAACTGACAATGCTGCATGCCACCTGGGGAATCTATTAAGTAGCAAGAAGGTTTATCATCTTTCATAGTATTGTTTTGTGATAGTTTCAAATGAGGAGCCTCTTTTCTGAATTATTTTTTTAGACCCATTACATTTCCCGCAGAAGGAAAATATGTAGGGAGAACAAGACTGTCTGTATGTTTGAATGAAATACACTTTTCAGCATCTTATGAATTTTTACCTGCCCTGTCTGTTCCTCCTTACCCTGTAATTTGCAGTCCACCAGGTAAAAAAAAAAAGTAATTCCATAGCTCACAGAAAAGTAAGGGCCAGGAAGACCATGAGACATTCTCTAGAGAAATGTTTCACCAGCCAAGCTTTAGAGGAGCTCTGTCTATTTTTGCTCTAAGTGTAGTGCTCTCAGCAGTGATGTGGGCTGAATTAGATGTTTGCTCCCATATCACTATTATCCAAAGGGACACAGTGCTTCCTTTGAACATGTTCTGATCAGCTTTTAAACCTCGCTACTGCAGTCCTCAGCAGTCTTCAAGGACTCTGGAACCTTCCATTCTCCCTTGGGACCTATGAAGCCTCTTGTTTTGCAAGTACTCTTGGCACATTAGAAGATGCCTCTGGGTGGATATATGCTTAGTGACAGCTCCAATCTGAATAGGCTCCCCTTCATTATTTAAGGAATATTTTCTTGTTAATACTCTTCTTTTATGACACTAGAAAGTTGGGCTAACATTCAACTACTTCATGATGGCCAGCTTATTTTACATTTTGCACACCAAATTGCTTCTAAATGTAGTTTACTTGAAATAGTACTTGGTAAAATACACGAGAGAGCATTGTATTGGTGAGGTTTTTTTCCTTCCTTTTTCTTGAATTCTTAGTGATAAGGAGCAACTGGGTCTTGCAATGCTGTATTATTCCTGTTATGTGCCACAGACAACCTACCACTTTGTATGTTGAGGGCATGGTGTTTATCCAGGGACCATCCTCCAAGTTTGGAAGCATCAATTTCATAACCCTGAAGCACAGCTGTCCTCTTCTCCCATAGGATTAAGTCTGGACAGGATTCATACTCATAACCTACGGAAACTGTGAAGAAGAGAGAAACAAAAGACTCCTTAGATTAGTAACATTAGAAATACAGTGCCAGAACACACGAGTCACAATTGAGCAGGGGTAAGAGCACTTCTGCAGAAATTTGCTGATTTAATTGAAAATGTCATCATCATAATGCACAATCCTAACATTTTTTTCTCTTCAAAGTCTACTCTGAATTTAAAAAGGTCAATGCCCTTGTAGGTGTTGGGTGAATGTGCTAAAACTTTAAAAGATGCTGTTTTAATTTGGGACATGATCTCTGCAAGTCCCTTCAGGATACTCTATGATTTGAGAGTATACCAGTGCTGGAGTCTCAGACGAGAGAATTTTACTCCTATATACTTTCTTTGATCAAAGAGTGCATGCCAGGAACTTGATCTTGATCATGATCTTTCTTGGAAGGTAAAGACTTGTGCAATTCACTTGTGCAGTGAGTCCCTCAGAGTCAGCAGTCTCAGCCAGGTTGACTTGTGGTCATTGTTAATGTCAAAAGTTTGCTTGCCATGATGTCTAATCAGAGCCTTTCAGGAGTAACTCCACTGAACACACTGGGGCTGCTTAAAATTATGTCAGCAGAAGGAAAATAATATTTTTGACAGAATAATGATTCCTTTACGATTTTCTCAGAAGAAGCAGGACCATTTTCATTGGTCTACTTTTCTTCTTCTAATCTTCAGAGCTGAAGCAGAGCAGAACTGTAAGTTTCACACAAATGAAAAGCAATTACATAGATTTTTTTTTATTATTAGTTAGAAAAAAAAGCCTCATCTTACAAGTTTACCGGTTTCTTTGAAAAGTGCTGAGCACAGAGAGAACTCAGGATTTGCCACCAACCATAACCTTTTGCAGATTGCATCAGAAAAAATGTAAGTTAGGATTCAAAAGGTCAGTATTTTCCACTGTTCTGGAGGTGGAAATCATTGAAGGCATGAATGCTGATGTCCTCAGATCTGCTTGGGTATTCTAGAGCTGCAGAGTTGCTTCATGGAGTACTCCAGGACCTACTGATAATCTAGCATCTTAAAGAGCACGCACACAGAATCCTTCAGGATATGCTACCAGGACACATTTCTCAGTGTGGTCTCTGAGCTGGGTAAGGTACAGCAGGGTGTATCATCCAGCTTGCTCAAGGCAGCTGAGACTGTGTGAGAAGGAAAGACACCTATTCTTACTCCTGGAAAACCAGGCATCCTGCAACTCCTTTAAAAAGACTTCTCTTCAGTTGACCAGTGAGGCATCAGTGAACCATCCTTCTGTCAACAGAAGCTGTATTTGCTAATTTGGGATGTCTCCCATTTTCCTGGCATGATTTCCTGAGCCTGAAAGGTCTAGTCTAGACTCAGATGAGGACCTGCAACTGAATGTCAACTGGGTGTTGACAGATGGGAACCAATCACTGCAGAACTGCATTACCTCTGCTCACTAAACACCTGGTATGGGATGGCATTCTTGAATGGGTAATGAAGGGGAAACTAAGATTAGACCAATCCTGAAGGTCAGGCACAAGGAGCAGTGGCAATCAGGGCTCTGTCCTAGGGATTCCTTTCAAAGCAGTGTTGACAGTTTTTGGCTGTAGGTGAGAGGTAGCCAAGTGCTTCTAGTCCCAGTTAATTCCTTCTGTATGAATTTGATGGGAGCAGCTCAGGATGTGCTGGGCCATGAGCCAGAGAACAGATAAGTGTTTGTATTCTGTCCTTGAGAGTGTTCAAGGCCAGGCTGGATGGGGCTCTGAGCAACCCAATCTAATGGGTGACATCCCTGCCCATGACTGGGGCATTGGAACTAAATGGTCTTTAGATCCCTTTCAACCCAAACCATTCTGTGACTCATCTGCTGGGAATGTGTGCTGCAGTGAATCTGCAGGGACCATTTCACATGTCTGCAGTCAGACCATCCTGATCTAGGACAAGGTCTATCACTGCCACTTAGCTGCTTCTAAAAAGAGGCACAAACCCTGGGGTCACTTACCAAAGGCTTCTGAGAGCCCATACACCTTCTGGCTGTAGACATCTGTCTTGTCCCAGATGAAATAGTAGGACAGGTCTGGAGCTGCTGCAAACCACTTTCTGAAGAGGCGTCCCTCGACGGCCACCATGAGATGGACTTTCATGAGGTTGAAGGGGATGGTGGGGTGGGTCATGCTGATCCTCAGCACTGATTTGTAGCCAGCTGTGCGACTGCTCAGGTAACTCACTTTTATTTTACTGCCGGAAACGTTAATCTCCTCTTGCAGAGCCTGTGGAAAAGCAATCCACGAGGTGTTAAATCAGCAGCGAGCAGACAGGAAAAGGCAGTGAAGCTGTAATTTATCAAACACACCTGTAAAAAAGCTCTGGCAGGCATGTCTAAAAAGGCACCTAGTAGGCATCAAGTATGAAATCATATACGTAACTTATTTCTGGAAGCTAAGGAGTGCCTCCTGCCTTCTCCGTCTCTGTTACAGGGAGAACAGGAGAACAAAGTGTCACATTAAGTCAGTGTTTACAAAGGGACTCACAAGGAATACCAGGACCCAGGGAGAAAAGAGCCTGGGATCTCAGATCATTACAGCCCATCAGTTTGGCTTCCATTTTCTGTCTTTTATCATCATAGGTTTTAGAGGTCTCTAATTTTTGTCTCCTGGCTTCCTTTTCTCAGTAAAACATCACACCCTACTTTGCCTTAAGGATGTTTTCTGGTCCTGATCATAACATGCAATTGTCTCCAAGACATTAGTGAATCCTGATTCCACCCTCCCTCCTCTGACTTACCCATCTCTCCTTTGGAAACTGCTCCTCTCCTACCTCCTCTCTGATCCTCTCTACCTGATCTACCGTCTACCTCTAGCCTTTTTTTTTAATCTGTGTTCTCACCCTTATTTTCTGACCTCATATTTGTTCCTATTTATTCTGGCACTTGCTTAAAATTCCTTTCCTTTTAACTTGAGTGATAAAACTGTTGGCCTGACCTACCACCTACAGCTCCTTTCCCTTCCCTTCCATTCTTCCTTCTCTTTCTTTCCCAAACTCCTCTGTATTCTAAGTAAGTTGCTTCATTTTCACCTCCAGCCATAAGTGTGGGCATTTCTGACTGACTGGGACAGTTATCTAACAGGTACCCATTACAGTACAAAACTTCAGAAAAGACTGAAGAAACATCAGAGAAAGCTTTTTCTGCTTTGAGAACAGACAAGTCTCAATAAAGATAGGGTTTTCAGCTAATTTATGGGCTAAACTATCACCAGAGCTTAAACCTTTTTTTTTTCTAATGGAGAAATGCTTGGAAAATTTATGAAAAGTGATACAAGTATATCCCGGACACTGTACTGAACCTTCCATGCAAAATGCTGATAAAAAAATCTTAGGAGAAAAAAATTGTCACTTTCAAGAAAACTTCATTCTTCGGTAAGCACCCAACTTGGACATTTTTGGCACAAGTCAGCAACCTCTGGTGAAGATTGAAAAATGAAGGTAGAAGCTTATCAGTTAGCTGGAAAGCCTGGTCTGCTAACGGGGTGTGTTAAAAGGTCACATCTGGCACAGTTCTCTCCTGTGACACTTCTAGCGTTCTTCAGTGTGCTGGATCCTAAATTAACTTGGAAAACAATTCCCTAGCAATAATCATCTTTCTGACTATTAAGGGCAGGGAAGCTTGAAGGTAGGTGGGTCAGGAGATCCACCCAAATGGAAGGGATCTCATCTATCACAGTGTGATTCTTGAGGTGTCCTGTGCAGAGCCAGAAGCTGATCCTTGTGGGACCCTTCCTACTCAGGAGATTCTAGGATGCCATGATCCTCATGCCTTACAAGTTATGTCACTCCTATACCCAGCTCCTTCTATGTGGGAGCAGCAAAATTCCCTGGCACAGTAAGTTGCTCAACTCTTACAGGTTTTCTGGTTAGTGTTATAAAAAATGACAAATCTTGTAATCTTCCCCCTGAAAATACCTCTTCTGAGATGTTATCTGAGGCCCAACACTTTTTCAAGTGATAACTAAAAGCTCTGAGTGTTGCAGCACTTGAAAATGGACACATCCAGCAGTAAAAGCCCCACTCCACTGTGTTCATAAATATTTACCTTCTCTAATGTAGTCTTTTTAATTTACATATCTCAGAGCTTAGGAGGCTGAAATATGACAGAACTGGAAAAACCCAGGATTTAAAAAATATATTCTGTAAGATCAGCAAGAAGCTGGATGGGGACCAGGCTCAACCAGAACCAAACTGCAGTAAAGGCTGTCCCTTGTATCAAATTTGTCTTCATATGTAACCTCATTAGGATAAAAACAGGCAAAAATAATTGTCATGGAGATACTGTTTGGAAAGTCTGTTTTAGACCCTTGTCAACTAATTATTCTCTCTGCCCTGATCTATCTCTGCTATCTACTATTCCAAAGAAAAGGTCAGCCCAACACTGCCGAGGCAATGAGCAGCACAAGGGGCTGTGTTTAAAAGTGTCTGCTCAAAGAGAGGGTTCAAATAGTAATTCAGGTGATTCAAAATATATTTGTAGTTTGTAAGTGATGACAAACTAGCAACACAACATGGCAGGTAGGGGGTGGATAATTCAGTAGGACATCAGTGGGAGAAAACAAGGAAAACAAGCTTTAAAATAATCTGAATGTGCTAGAAGTGACAAGAGCTAAATTGTGCCCTTATTTCTATTTGATAATTGCTGTTTGGCTCAAACACATTCATATGCTGTGACTGTAGGCCTTGTGAAAGACTCTTTAGAGTTTATCCCAGACTAACCAATATAATCTGCTCATTTAAAGAGGTCCAGCCACAAGGCTGGGCAGGCAGAAGAGCTGCTTCTTCAGGCTTACTGGGGATTTACACAGGGTAGCAATTTTCACTGTCATGTTCCCTTGGCTCTGCGGTGTTGATCTGTTCTTGTCTTAGTAGAAATTTTTCTACTGTTTGCATGAGACAAGGTAGGAAGTCTTGTTTCTGTGTGATGGGTACGCGTCTCTTACAGCTACGCTTCACTCAGCCAGCAGACAGGCAAGGAACTGTTAATGTCTTTTTTTTTTTTTTTTTTTTTTTTTTTTTTTTTTGCTAAGAGGCTCAGAGAGAATTTTTAAAAGGAAAACTATTTAGAGTCTGATTCAGGGGCCTTAACATAGACATCTAGTGCTTTTGAAATGTTCTATGGTGTCCAAAACTTCTGCAAGGGCATGACAACTGTGACGTGGACCTTTCTGACATCTCCACCTTTCTGAAGCTACAGCTGGAGGCCTGAAGGAACACTTCAGGGCATCCTGAATGCCCCCAGATCTGTCTATAGGCACCTAAATAAAATATTAAAAATGCACTACTAAGTTTTTTGAATGCATCTAGGTAGAGAGCACTGCATTTATTTCTGCATTTATTTGTTGGAGCTCATGAAGTTCTTATCAACCCACTTGTCAAAATCTCTTTCCCAGCCCTGCTATCTACTTGTCACCTACCCCCAGCTATGTGCTCACACCTTTTATATTTAACATTTCCCTGCTGAGAACTGTGTATTATAAAATGCAGCTGCAGGAAGGGACAGCTAGATTATTTTTTGCTGTATGTACATCCAGTATAGAAATGAAAAGCAGTCCATTTCTGAACTGCAGTACAGTGAGGAGTCTGCCACAAATCAGATTCTCTTGTAAACTCCTGCATCACAAACTCTTCTGACCTTCAGCTGTCAATATTTGAGGTGGAATATCGATTTACAGGTTTTAGCTCAGACATATTGCACACAGGAAAAACACTGTGTTTATCATGTATGGGATTCACCTTATCTCAACTTAGGAACCTAAGTTAGATGTCTCTTCTGAACTGCTCTTTTAGGTCTTTCCTACAGCTAACAGCAGATATCTTTAGAAGGTTGGTGTTGCCTTGTAAATTTAAGAGTGTGATTCAATTCCAGTTTAAGGCATCTAAATCCAGATGTCAACTTACAAATATGCTCATGTGAGGTAGGCATGCAAACACCAATTTCAGTCATTGGAATCTAACTAATACCATCAGTGTGAACCAGAAAGCTTCAGTCTGGTCAGCTTAAGTGATGTGTAGGCTCCACTGACGTACTGATTAGATTTCTGTCCCCTTAAATGGGAGCTTGGATATTTGGCATGTATCCAGACAACTGCACGTGAACCCCTCATAATCTCAAAATTAATCTTTCTTATGTATTAGATTCCATAACTACAGGTGTCTAGTGGGATTTGGGATGTCTACGTGATCTGCTGTTCACAAGGATTCAGAAGATGTAATGCAGGACACTGATAGAGGGATCATTCTGGATTGGCAGTTGGAGGCCAAACAGGGTATCATCAGGACATTCCAAATGGCACTAAATATCTTTGGTGAGGGTGGTAAAACACTGACACAGGTTGCCCAGAGAGATGGTAGATGCCCCATCCCTGAAAGATTCAAAGTCAGGTTGGATGGAGCTCTGAGCAGCCTGGTCTACTGGAAGGTGTTTGTGGTACCAAATAAAGACTGAGGTTATGATCATAGTTGCACTGATCAGATATTTGCTTTTTCCCAGGCAGCACTGACCATTACCTTTCATGGTGTTTGTTTATTTAATAAAAAGATGCGGAAACCAAGATTCTGAACCAAGAATTTATAACATGATGGACTTTACAAGATACAGAACTTAATCAGTAATTACGCTGGGACAAACACGGTGACTGTAATTGGAAATTAGTGTGAGAAAGGATCATAAGACTTGGCCCAGAGGGAAAGGTAAAGAGACCACTAGCTATATTTGTTGTTGGGTTTAGTACCTGGTTTATTAAAATTAGAAGGTATAAAGTTGCTTCTTTCCTCATGAACGGTACTGCAACCCCAGTGGAGTACCACGGCAGAAGCACACCATTTATCTCTACACTTATTATTTCCACCTTGGCAGATTATTGTCCCTAAAAGCAATACCCAGGACATGCTGAACACTGGTACACAAAATCCAGAGAACAGCATGTCCAAGATAGCCAATGTTGAATGTTGCTACATCTATATGTTTCAACAGAATAAGTGTTTTTAAGGAAAATTGGTAATTTGGTTCTTTGGACTGTTCAGTTTAAAACACACCTTTCCATTTGACAAAATACTTTGAAGCCATAGCAGATTGTTAAGGTTCTTTATCTGACTCACACTTCCTCAATAAAAAAAGGAAAATGGAGATGAGAAATTATAGGTCACCCTCTCACTCTGCTCATCTATTCGAAATGTCATGAAATGCAATAAAACTGGGGTGCTTTGCAGGCTGGCCCCTTCTCAGCCATCTGCTGGCTGACTGCATGTCTCAGCAGCTGTGTAGAGTTGGGGGGTGTGACCTCCAACAATGAGGAAGTTCACTCCAACACTCCACCACCAAGGTTCATAGTGCCCAGTGGGTGGAATTTGCTTCCTGAACAGAAGACAGGCATTAAAGCAAAGGAAGAGCATCAGCCTGGTGCTGGGCATGTTGAAGGCCAAAGGGCTGACCAAGGGCTTGTTGTCAGTCACACAAGGGTCCCAGCTCACGTGCTGTCAGTTACAAGTGCTTTGCCTCCATGTCTCAGGGATAAGGGAAAAGAAATCTGGTAAAGTGAGTGCCTGGGAGTGAGTGCTCCTGTCAAATGCCTGAAAAATGGGGTAACAAATGGGGAATGCTCATTATTAGGAAAGCAGGGGAATAGTTGCATTTGTGTTGCTCAAAGCTGTCAAAAGAAGCACAGAAAGAAGATGGGGACGAGGAGGCACTGGCAGAGGTTGCCCAGAGAAACTGGATGCCCCAATCCCAATTCAATGCCAGGCTGGATGGGGCTCTGATCAACCTGGTCTAGTGGAAGGTATCCCTGCCTATTGCAGGGGTGTTGGAACTACATGATTGTTAAGATGCTTTCCAACCCAAACCATTCTATGATTTTATGAGTTATTGTCCCTCAGCTCAGATGGTTCATACCTGGATTTCAGGAACAATAGGACCTTTCTCTGAGCAGGAAGTTGCAAAAGCAGTGAGTGGAGATGGAGACACCACCGGGTTGGGCCGGGCGAAGTTACTGAGGTCACAGCTTGGGATCTCATTCTCTTCGTGCCTCATGACTATGGTTTCCATCACAAAGAAGCGATCCCACGGCAACCACAGCGTGTGCTCCTGGGTGATGAAGGGAGCCCGCTCAAAGTGCAGGATAATGGAGATTCCACCAATGGTAACAAGATCAAAGCTGTTTGAAGAGATGGAATACAAAATTAGTGCAAACACTACCCCTTTCGTTTGTATCAACTTCCTAGTAAGGACCCCAGAAAAATAACTGCAAGAAATATCATCAGTCTCATTTTATTAACCTAAAATCGGCAGAAGTCCAAGTTCAGTTTCTTTGCATGTTGTCCTCGTGTATACTGAAATCATACCCATCCCTTTTTTGAAACATGTTTATCTTTGTTGGTGCTTTTCTAGCACCATATTTTGGTAACATATTTTGGCCATACATACTAATTCTCTTTGTTTTTTAAAGTAGCTAATATCCAAACAAATTCACAGATTGGATCAACTCACATGATGAAATAAACTACTAGGAAAGTGGTTTCTCTGACAAGTCCCCATATAAACTGTCTTGGCATCTCTGCAAACTTGACTAATGCCTGATGCAACCCAGGGAACATGGAGAGCCCAGTCATGGACGGAGCCTAGTCTACTAGAAATACCTACAGAGCAGGTGTCTGTGTGCCACAGCACTCAGCATATCATCTTTTTTGACTCTCAATCACTCAGAGCAGGGCAGATGAATCACCGCCTGTGGTCTATGACTTCACCCTAAGCTACCTCCAGCCAAGTGGCTTTTCTGCCTTGTGATAATGTTAGACAACAGACACCCTTCCAGAGCTGTGTGAAAAAATATTAGCTTGATAAGGAAAATATTCTTCCTCTGGATGTAAGGATGTTGGGATAAGGTTCTCGTGGTTTTCTTAGTTTTGTATTTAAACTTCACATCTTGTCACAGATGGAGATTTTATCAAGAATAGATCTACTATGCATAGACCCAAAAAAGAGGTGTTAAGTAAGAAAGGAAAGGATTTCAACAGAAATTGATGACCTCTTGTTTTTGCTCCTTTGTACTTTTCTCACTGTCTCTTCAGTTGCAATGCCAAACGCGCTTCAGGCAAAGAAAGTTTTCTCATCCCTGCTTCTCACTTTCATGCTTGGTACTGCTGGATGACACTGTCACTGAAAGTTTATGCCTGTGATTAGGCTCACTGGTTTCAGCAGAGCTGCTCATGTGCTTAAAGAGCTATGAGTTTAAGTGCTCCTCTGCATGAGAACTGGGATCTGAAACACTCTGCCCAAAGCCACACTTGATGTACCTTGTAAATACATGGTAAGAAAGAAGGTGAAAAAAGCACCTAAAAATTATATTTTAAAATTAATTGTGAGGCTTTCAGATTGGGTGCAAAAATCCCAGAGGAGCAACAGTGGGCATGAACTATTTCTAAAAAAAGTCTTTGTCAAGCAATTTTTTTGGGAGAACCTTTTTTATTTCATGGCTGATGGACTGAGGTGCCATTTAGGAAACAGAATTATGAAAAGAAGGTATTCATTAAAGAATGTTGAATTGAGTCCATGAGAGGAAGTAGAAAGCACTTCAAAAAGCCAAAGCCATGTTTATTCTACCACTCGAGTTGGGGCATCATGTTCCCAGACCTATGGAGCTTGGCTTGCAGCAGCCTGAGGAGTAACGTGCTGGTCCCTGCCAGCAAAGCTGCACAACGTTGGTACCCTGATGTGAATGTTTTTAACAGTCAATTAGCATTTGGCAAGTCCTTCAGCTGGGAGGGAGATGCTTGCCCTGCATGGATCCGGGCACTGAACGGGCCAACAGGAGGGAAGAAATAAACATTAAAAATGATGCTCAACAAGTTTTTAGGCAAGTTGGAAGAGGTTTTATTTGCAAACACCTCTGTTTCATCCCTTTGGCTTCACTGAGCCTGGATCAGGGATAGGAATCTGCTGGGGGGAAATGTCCTGGCCTCTCCTGCATGCCCAAAACAGGATGCAGAAGGGAAAGCACCACCTCCATGTCAGGCTCCCACAGCTGTGAAAACAGAACCATGCAGTATTTTTTAGCAAGCGGTGTCGCTCACATGCTGGTTTTCCCAGAGTCCCAGGGTGCAGCTTTCAAGTTACCTTGATTAACTGAACAAAAGGTAAACCCAAAACCAAACAGAAAAAAAAAAACCAAGAACACCTCCTAGTTTCCCTCACTGAAATTAAATTTAACAAAAGGAAAACTGTCCTGGGATTGAAGGAAGGAGATAATTTTATTTCTGCTTTTGCTGCTCATCTCTGATGCATTTTTTTATTACTCTGTAAAAATCATACTTGTTGTACAGTCATTTTGTTATTTTTCTTTAAAAGCTCTGGAGAGACAAGCTGAAGGATGAAATTATCTATTTATCCAAAGCAGACTCAAAAAATAAGAACCCCACAGGAAAGTGTAACCCTTTCTCATCTCTCCTCTGAAAGTTCATGTTTTTTGGTATTTCTGAGAAAGCTATGCCAAAGCTGCTGAATGCAATGTGGAAAAAGTCTGGAGACTTTCTTGCTGTTCCATTAACACTGTTCCTACAACACCCAGGGAGGATTTGCAGCCTCTCTAAACTACCACTTCAATCAAATTTAAAGCTTTTTTAAAAAATATGGTTTATAATCCAGTGCTGATACTTTGAACTGTCAGTTAACTTTGCTTTATGGAGAAATGCATACAACAGAGTACTTTGAGAGCTGTCATTTTGTAGTCATGCCTTGCTATATAAACAAAGTCTCTTTGGCAGTAATTAGGCTAAAAACACATGCAAGCCTTGAAGTTATAAAAGTTTTGCTCAGTCTAAGTAATGTGACTCAAACAGGACCAGGGTTTCACTATTTCAGGCTGTATCTGAGCAATGTAATAGGACAGACCTGGAATAAAGTGAGCCCCCTTAGAGAAGTGAAAAATTTAGTTCACTGTAATTCTAAAACTGAAATTTTACTTACTCATTTGGAAACTTTATCATGCCAAAAAGAAACCCCAAAACCCCCAAACCTGAAGCAACAAAATCAGCTTAGGAACCAATCTAGCTAAACTGATGCAATTGTATCTTTAAATTCCCTTACTTTAAAACCCCAGTTATTTCCCTGCTATCAGTAATCTGATTTACTAAATCAATTTAAGGCAACTCAGTGCACATTTTCAAGAATATATATTCCTATGGTGAATATGCCAAATAATAAACCTGCTGAATTTTATGCAGTTATCTCATGACCCCTGGAACAAGGTAGCTGCTGGCATGTGTGCTCCCATTTGTTCTCCAAACCAGAATGACACTGAAGATGGAAGAGATAACCCTGTATGACTGCACTGTTCTGGACTGGGAATGCATGCAGCCTGCTACTTTAAGTCAGGAGACCCTGCTTCTTGTCTGAGCATCAATTTCTTAAAGTTGACTCAATCGCATGAAAACTTTGCTGTACAAAAGCTGATGTCTTGCTCTATTAAAAAAAATACTCAAACCCATAAAAAAGATAATAGAAAATGGAATAGCATGAGTTCTTTACATGATTTTGAATGTGCTTTACAAAAAGTATTAAATAAATACTATAACAATCAGTAGAGAAGGTAAGCAAATATTAACTTCCCTTCACAGGCTGGTTCACTAGCTTGGGAAGGTCAAGAGATGCATCTATAATGGTATCCAGTAAATCAGCAGTGAGGCTGGGATTAGAAATTAGGGGTGTCTGACAATATTTTCTGCCCTGACAAATTTAGCTTGAATGGTCTTAAATAATTCATGATACTTAACAGACCACTGAGAAGGTCACTGGACTCAAGGACAGATTTCATGGGACTTTGAGCAACCTGGTCTAGTAGGAGTTGTCCCTATGGCAGGGGAGCTGGAACTTTAAGGTCACTTCCAACCCAAACCATTCTATGGTTCTGTGGATTTTGGTGTTCTTTGACTTGTCCATTTATGGACAAATGGTTTTTTGTCCATAGAGTACCTACAGAGTACACAGATGCACTGATGAGCCTTTTCATTTGAGAAAATACCTGCATGTATCCCTTAGCCAAGTTGGAAAGTGTATTCATTATTCTGGAGGCTCAGCACTGCAACTGGATAATTTGTTTGATGTCTGTGCACCAGGTTTCTGTAGAAGCAGATTGACTGAGAGGAAGGTGAAGAAAGTAAAATCAGAAGAGCTGACACCACAGAGTCTGGGGTTATTCTGACCCCCACCAGCTGCCTACAGAAATCACAGCTTAAGGATGAATCCCACTTGGTCACAGATTCCTTGCTCTGAGACAGCTGATCTCTGTCATTTTTATCACTTAGAGCTGAGTATCTGCTGGGGGCTGAGTCAGCAAACTGCAGCCCTGAGCTCCTCGAAACTAATTTAGCTTCTGTAGGCTGGCAGCCACTCCAAGGAACCAGGAGTCCACTGAAGCCTGGTGGAGCATACTGATGCTCTGGCTGCATGGTCTTCTGCCCTGTGCCCCTGCTCAGCTGGACCTTGGGAAGGGCATAGCAGGGAAGGTGCATCCCTAGCTTGAAATGCCAGTACAAGTAGATTTATAGCAGGGAGTGTTTATCTTTCACCACCCAAGAATCATTGCTTGACTATTACAAAGTTCTGGAGCCTGGATAGCAGCAGTCATCTGCGTACTCTGTCCCTTTAGCTTACATGTTTGCTGGCTAAAGGCCCAGTTTACAATAAAGCCCCTCAGTGCTATGTACAGCACAACTGCAAAGCAAAGAGATGGTTTCTTTCCTCAAAGTACTTGTAATCTAAATGAATGATTACACACAGTAGTTGGGTGTTGTACACATAAAAGGAAACAGACAGAACAAAAGGTTATGACAGGCATGTGTTCCACAAATCTTTTAGTCATATTTATCTGTTCTACTGGACACAGATTTTGTGCTGGTCCATACACAGCAAGCTGACCATGAGAATGTGGTTTGGATAACACTGAAGGCTCTGTAAAGTTGCCAAAGATACCCTTAAGCACAAATGTTCAAATTTTCTCCTTTTTGCAGTAATGCCTGAGCTACTGGCAATAAGAAGACACCAGCTCCAGGGATGTTCTTTTCCTGGAATGGCTCTTTATCATCTGCATTTTATTGTCATAACATTGAAGAGTTGGAACATCACTTGGAAAGCCTCCCAGTCCTCATCAGTGTTACAGTAGGTGCAAACATCCCTGAGTGTGAACAGGACAGTATCAAGCCCATGTTGCTAGCACATGTTCCTCTTTTTCATTACATTTCTATCTGTTTCTCTGGCCAACTCAAATGAAAGTTGTGGACTGGAGAGCTGCTAAAATCCATAAATCCTCTCCCAAGTGCTAGTGGTTAGTAGTCAATGCATAGAGCATATGCAGCTGGAACCCCTTCTGTTACGTTTTTGTTCATAAAAGAAAGGGAGAAAATTAGCATAGACAAACAAAAGATAAGATGAAAGACATTCCCAATGTGCACTGCTTTTGTTTTGGTTGAGCATGATTGCTCAGATTTTGCCTCTAACACAGCCGTAATCTTAATGACTTCTTCCTAATCATTTCAACGTGAATTAGCAAGAACAGAGATGCTGGGAGCAGGAGACATCTTTTTTTTATATGCATGGGCACTACATTACCAAATTGCTGGCTAAAGATTCTAGGTGATATCACAAAGCTAATAATAATAAAAAAAAGAAGAAGAGAGGAGAGGAGAGGAGAGGAGAGGAGAGGAGAGGAGAGGAGAGGAGAGGAGAGGAGGGAGGGAGAGGAGAGGAGAGGAGAGGAGAGGAGAGGAGAGGAGAGGAGAGGAGAGGTTAGTCATTTGTACGAGGATTATCAAGGGCATTTTCCAAATGCCTCTGAAAAACTGGCTTGGGGCATTGAACGTCTCTAGGAATGCCGAGGTTACATTTGGTGCAGGTAGCTCAGTCTGTATCTGCAGTGTGAGCTACAGGTTGAACTCCATGGGGGGCAGGAGGCCAAGCCAAAGCCTGAGGCAAGAGGCAGGGAACTGCAGAGTGACCACATGAGGACACGGCAGGACACAGGAGCTGACGACTCCAGGCCCTCCCATGCTTAGACTGTGAAGGGATAAAAGCCCAGAGTTTCCTTTTTCCCGGGTCCCTCCTTGCAGGCACCAGCTTGGGCTGTTATCTTGTTATTTAGTTATTGCACCAAGATTACACTGTTTTAGGGACCTGGATATCTGAGGTCTAGTGGGTAAGGAACCGCAGTGTGACTGTGGGTGTGGGGTGTGGCTGTGGAGGGGCCTTGGACCCAGCTCACGTCCAGTCTAAACCTCCCCTGGTGCAATTCTGAACCATTCCCACGAGTCCCATCAGTGGATACCAAGGAGGTGAGCTCAAGCACTGCCCTCTCCACACCCCCTCCTGCGAAGCTGTAGGAAGCAATGAGGTCACCCTTCGAGTTTCCTTTTCTCTGAACTGGAGAAACTCAGAGTCCTCAGATGCTGCTCAGAGGATATTCCTTCCAGTCCTGTCACCACTTTTGATCACTCCTCTGGACACATTAAGGCACCTGAACACCTTTCTTAAGCTGTGGGACTCAAAACTGCATGCAGTGTTCTGGGCAAAGCCATACCAATACTGGATACAGCAGGACAACCACCTTTTTGAATGGCTGGTCATGCTGTGTTTGATACACCACAGGATAGGGTTTGCCCTCCTGGCTGCCAAGACACACTGCTCTAGCAGCTTCTGTTCAGCTGCTGCTGGCCAGCACCCCCAGATCTCTGTCTGCAGGGCTGTTCTCCAGCTGCTCGTCTCCCAGTTTATACTTGTGCTGGGTGTTACTCTGTTCCAGGTGCAGAAAACCCAACATTTTGACTTTTTAAAATTCATCCCATTCATCACAGCCCAATGCTCCAGTCTATGTAGATGCCTCTGCAAAGTCGCTCTTGTCCTTCAGGAGCATCAAGAGCATCATCCAATTTGGTACCATCAGCATCTTGCTAATGGTGCATTCAACTCCTGCATCCAGGCCATTGATAAATACATTGAACAAGACTGGCCCTGGAGTTGAACAGCAAGGAACAGCATTGGGGACCAGTCACCAGCTGATATAGCCCTGAAACAACCAACAATAATGCACCAACATCTTCAAAAGGCATCAACAATAAACATGCTCTTGGAAGGAGTTTGTCTTTAGTGGTCATGGCAATAATGCTGTTACAGCTGCTTGAACACTGTAAATCCCATACAGACATCCTACCTGCCATCTTGTCTGCTGATTGTGTATCCAAACAGAGGATTGTTGACAAAGCTGATGTTTACTCCAACTAGAGGGGTCCCATCTGCTGTCATCACCTGGCCTCGAATCACACATGCATGTCTGCAAGAAAGAGAAAAATGATAAGAAATAGTAAGTCCTTTTGACAAATGCAGTTTTTTCCTCTGCTGATGTGGCTGTGAATTCCTATGCATTAGAAAGCCAAGGCCTTTATAACCTGCAAAGCTGGAGGCCATGCTGTGTGTTTTGATGGTGGGATGCTGCCCTTGAAGGCTCTTTCAGGCATTGTGTAAAAACCTTTGATACTCAGTGAGATTTACAATCACGCTACTATATAAAAGCAACTGCTGCAGCATAAACTTCATTAAGTATAAACTTCTGTAAGACTCACAACATCACACTGGAATTTCACAGAATCAGAGAATCTCCTGAGATGGAAGGGACTCACAAGAATCACTGAGTCCAGCTCCTGGCCCTGCACAGAGCAGCCCTCAAACCATACCACGTTCCTGGAAGTGTTGTCCAAACATTTCTGCAACTCTGGCAGGCTTGGTGCTAGAACACTCCCTCAGGAGCCTAGTCCAGTGCCCAAGCACCCTCTGAGTGAAGAATCTTTTCCTACAGCCAGTAGTGTCTTAACAATATTGCCCTAATTAACATCAAGGTGTATTTCAAAATCGAAGAGAACAGAAAATTACCATGCAGTCCACAGACATATTTAAGGCATAAAAGTCACAAAAGATCCTGACCAAGACTTGGCAGCTCATTTCTTTCCCATTTGGGAAAACAATGACAAATAATTTGCCAGGTTCAGAAAGCTTTCTTACAATCTGCCTGGGGAGCTGAGCACACTAATAGGATGGGCTTTTTCCTTCCCTCTTTTTCTTCCCAAGTTTGGTAGATTGCAGCATTTTATAGGTTACATCTATTCCAACTACTCTGTGATCTGTAATATGCTCTTTTATTTAAGGATTTCAAGGATTTTACAAACACTGATTAATACAGCCAGATTGTATTTTACAGAGAGAGGAAATAAAACATGGAATGATTTTCAGTTGTCCAAGGTCAGTCAGAAAACCTGCAGTAAAGCCAAAGACAAATTTTCTCAGTACTCATTCCAAAGTCTGTTTCCAGACTTCTAAGTCATTACTGCATTGCTACCTTAGAAGCTTCCCATAAAGACAAAACATCACATGTCTGTGACAGTGTCTGAACCCAATTTTTGGCTGAAGGTAACTATTTTTCTGAGCAGCAACAGCAAATTGTCGTGTCAGTGTGTTAACGTGACCCAATGAATAATTTTCCTAACTGCTGTCCTGCTGGAGAGCAGAGATTGAAAGCCAATGTTTCTCCAGGTGCAGAACCAGATCTCAGCTAGAGTAAATCATCCCAGCTGCACTTCAACGGAGCAATGGTGCTTTGCTGGTTCACTGAGGCAAAAGATGATTTCTGCAATGTTTTGTAAAGATGATTTCATAAACACAGATCATTAGGGAAAGAGCCAGTTATTTTCTTACAGTCCACCTAAAAATCTCAGATTATATAATGCAAGGAGATAAAGTATAATTTCTATTTAATAAAGGCTGCACAATTTTTACATTTCACAGTACAGCAAACAGACCATTTGCCAGGGAGTCTTAAACAAAATTCCTGATGATCTAAATGGACAGCTCCAATATTATAAAAAATTACCGCAGCAATGCCATAATGTGTCTGCAATCTAAGATGTGACTATATTCATATATAATTTTGGAACAGGTCACAGGAAAATTAGATACTGGAAATTATTTCTATGACACTGAGTTTTCTCTGATATATCATCACTGACTTCTTAGGAGTCACATAAGAAAAGACTTGGACTAAGTTTGGAGCTAACAATCCTACAATCCTACAATGGTTTGGGCTGGAAGGGACATTAAAGATCATCTAGTTCCAATTGCCTGCTTCCATTAGTCTGGTTTACTCAGAGCCCCATCTAACTTGTCCTTGAACATTTTCAGAGATAGGGCTAATGGAGGGAATAATATCCTTAATACTTCTATTGCTTTTCTCATTTAAGGCTCTAAGTCAGCTTTCCATATACAACAACTGGAAAACAATAATCCAGTACAGTATTAGGCACATCACTCTGTAACACATAGGTAGGACATAACTCAAAAGGATGATGCCATGGATTATGCTTGGAAAAACGTCAATGCTTGGAATAACCCCAATGAAGTCAAGAGGTCACCATCTGCAGTGCAATTTTTGCATAAAGCGAATGTATCTGAGCACATCTCTGAGCCAAAAGCAGAACCTAGGCTTTCTCTTCCCAGATTTTTTCATTATCTGCTCCACTCTGCCCTATCTTATTAACTATCCTATAGAGAGACCATATGATGGGTTTGAAACTGCCTTCTCTCAGCTTCTCATCAAATGGGCTTCACATTTTGTGGAAGACAAGGAATCACTGCAAACTGTTTCATGAATACTAAGCCTTGAGTACAAAGGAATCAGTGTTCTGTACCACATCTTCAAGTAAACACTGCAACTACAAATGTTTTAAAATAATAAGAACAAGATCATACATTTCTGTGACCCCAAGAAGAACACTTCCACCTGTTCTTTCTTCTTCCAAGAGGTCAAAGCAAGTAAAGAAAAAAATACAAGTTGCAGATGTCTCTCCTGCTGCCCTACACACAACACACATCCAGGCAGTTTTAAAGCTCTAAGTAAAAGTGCAAGCAGATTGGCTTATACCACTGGTTCAGTACATGGGGGATGTGCTTTATATCCACAAGCATCTGCTCCATTACATATCACTGACAACTATTTCTACAACAAGCACCAGTATAAGGTGGACAAAGAGCTTCCTTTCACCTTGGCAGCTGTAGCAAATGCATCTGACTCCCCACCTTTGGAAAGAGACTTAGTTCCCATCCTGGCTGATGCTTCCCAGCACTCATCCAACTCCGCTAGCACACCTCCACGCTCATGGACTTGGAGGCTCTCTTGTCAAAGAAGCAGCTCGTCAGCAAACCCTGCTTCATCCCCCACCCTCCTAAGGACTGTAACCATTGCTTTATTCCCATGCTTTAAGAAAAGATGTTACCACTAAGGGGACATCATTCCCAACCCACAGCAACAAAAGAAGCTGGAGCAAGATGCATGAATCTGAATCCATTTAAAAGAGGTAGAGACGGAAACTGGAGGAAAATGCAAGCCCCGACTGTCTCTGATGAGTCTCAAATCTTCTCCTTCCCTGGGTGATAAAATTTGCCCCAGTTGAATAAAACATGGTGCACTGGAAGCAGCTGGCTTCTATAGTGTCAACATGTCCTTTCTGGAGGCAAAACTGAGCGTCTACAATGCCTCAAGCCCTCCAGGAACCTGGTTAATGCTAATTTAGACAGCTATTTCCTTCAGTTGACCTTGGTCTAAATGCAATTATCCTGGAAAGAAGTTAAGTGGTACTGGTAAGATGCTCAGCTCTGCTAGAAGGTCTCCAAATACATTTACATAAAATTATCTCTCATGTTAATAGAAGAGATTAATTCTATCAGTCCAGGCTTGCTAGTTCAGAGTATTTTCTGCAGTTGAACAAAATTCAATTTCTTGTGGCCTGAGCCTCATCTTTTCATTAAATTATTAATAGATTCCACCTATTGCCTGTGGTTTTTGGTTTGTTTTTGTTTGTTTGTTTTGTTTCCCTCACTACTGTAACATGAGGCTGTATGGATCCTTGTTTTACAAGGAAAAGCAGTCTTCATTTTTCCTCTTCTTTAATTAGACTTTTCCTCTTTATTTTTTTAATTTGTCCATAAAAACTTGCTTGAAAGACCAAATCATTGTCAAAATGCTATTTACAATGCCAGATGTTGTATCAGACAATTTTACACTGTTGCTTTGTGAAGTTATCCTTTATTCCCCCAAAAATTAAATTAACTCTTTCTGGTAAGATCTGGGCCACAGTGGCAAAATGGACAGGGGTACGTTGATGCCTTTGTATTCCTATTGCTCAGAGACAAATAAGGTTTGACAGACTATCAACAACATTCAAGCAGACCAAACCAGCCTTAGAACAGAAGCCAGAAAAGTAAATTCCACAAAAGCCATTTCACCTCATGGGAGCACATTAAAGATCTGTCTTTAATACTAACTCTGATCCAGTGTCTCACAATCTAGACATTTGTCCTTCTAACACACTTTACTCAGAGATGTTTTCTGGTGACACTGTGCTTGGCATTTGGAAATAAGGGGGAAACACTGTTTCTGCTAAGCATTTTTCACTGTAAGAAGAAAATTCCACGCATCTTAAATCCCACTTTTTCTGCAAGAAATGTATATTCTTTCCTTGACTGAGGACAGGTGTCACGGGAAATCTCACTCTGATTAATTTCTGTTGCTCCTCAAAATACTTCCAACATACCTCACTGGACCTTCTCGTTTAAAGGTTTCAGTGTGTGAAAATGGTTATCATGACTGCTTAGCCATCTTCAGCCAAGTTATTAATAATAAATATTTTAATTTGACATTATAAATCTCTTTGAACTTACCACTTTCATATTTTATTGGCATATATAAATATACACACATATATATAGGATTTATCCTACTGCTTGAGAGAAAACTTCAACAGAACTCACAGAACAAAAATCCAGAAAGTTATAGTTCATTGAGAAGATATAAATTATATTATAAATGTTATAAATAATAAATAATCTCTACAGCCTTTCTGTGTGACACCAGTCATGTCAGCTGGTCTGTTTACGTCTCTTTACTGCACCTGCAAAATAACAATTCCCTCCTTACAGAGACATAAGAAGAATAATTGTAGTAATCTGATAATCCCTTGCATAGGAATTTTTACATTCTCATGATCATCTATGATCTACTCAGTCTGATCAGTGCCTAGAAGTACAGACATACTACAGTCTCTTGTCTTTAGCCCTGGCTGTGGCATTTTTGCTTGAGAGTAAGAGAGGATAAAGCAAAATGTACCTTGTCCATTTTGGGTTGAATGCACCTGTCTAATGTTAGACAACCTCAGGGCAGTCTTGTACCAGGATAGACAGAGCACCTGTTAGAATGCCAGGTAAAAGCTAAGGGCATCACGATCAAACACACGGACACAAAGAAAATGTCTGAGCTGGCAGATGAAGGACAAAAGAAGAGGAAATATAAGAACATAGAGGCATTCAAGTTCATTGCTTGTGGCAGTATTTCCCTCAAAAGCTGTCTGTAAAAACAGCCCTGCCCACTTGCCTCTTAACTGTGGAGAAAAACCTCCTGGCAGTCTTTCCTTGAACTGAGTCAATTAGTCTGGCTTTTCCAGTTCAGTTTAGTTGTAAGAAAAGATTAAAATCAAAACCTATGTTCTTAGCTTCCATCTGAATTAAAGAATTCAGATAAGGAAAATGAATGCAAATGGTCCTTCTAAAGGTTTCCTTGTTAAAAAGAAGAAAGGCAGACTTCTACAGAAAATAAAAATTGAAGAGTAGTCATCCTGAAAGACCCCCACACTATCATGGACAGCACAAGGGATTTTCTGAAAGCGTTTGGCACATGCTGGGCAGCTGGGATACAATCCTGCTGGATTTAGCAGGGCCTGATGCAATAGGACATGGAATAATGGTTCTAAACTGAAAGAGGGTAGATTCACACTAGATTTAAGGAAGAAGCAGTTTATGATAAGGATGGCAAAACACCAGGACAGGCTGTGTGGAGAGGATGTGGCTGCCCCATCCCAGGAAACATTCAAGGCCAAGTTGGATGAGGCTTTGTGCAATCTGATACACCTGAAGATGCCCCTACTCATGGCAGGGGCTAGATGGCCTTTAAAGGTCTCTTTCACCCCAAAATATTCTATGATTCTAAGTAACTGATTAGGCCCATCCGAGGAGTTGCACTAAGGGAAGCACTAGAATGCCAGTGTCAAAGTGACTAAATGCACTAACGTTTGACCATAACCCAAATGGGGACCTGCTAAGTGGCACTGACAGACATGGATTGGAACAGAACCTGCCATTCTGCTTTGTGAGCTCCTGATGGAACAAGGACCCTGGAGAAGGAGAATAGGTCATGAAGAGCAAAGTTTTTAAGAGCTCTGAACAGAAGCAGTAAAAGAAAGTCAGTTCTAAGTTGTTCACAGCAAGAAAATGCACCTGCCCTGTTTGTTTAACCTACTCAGTGAAAGTACTTAAAAGGTCTCATCTTCAAAGGATTAGGAGACGCTGATTATGTGGGCATGGTCCCTAGCTGTTAACCTTTTGCAAGAAGCCTTTTACAGTATTTGGATATTCCATGAAAGACACAGTAAAGCCAAGTGAATGGAAAACTCCAGTGAAAACTCATTACTTAAATTGTCTGAAGAAGGACAGGGGAAAAAGCTCAGATACTTTTAGAAATGTGGCTAATGAAGTTGGTATTTGAAGTCAAAAAAGAAGTGTTTATTAATGAATATTTATAATAACATCTCTAGTTGCAGATTTTATTCTTACTGCCTCTTTAGATCTAGTCTAACTTGACAGTATCAAACCAGCGAGTCTTCTTCATCTGATATTTTTAGTATACAAGCATGGACTTGGTTTTGGGACCAATTGTTGTTTCTGAGGCTTCCCACTGCATGCACATGACTCCATTCTGCTCTGTGAAGACTTATAAACTGACGGTTCTTGAACATTTCCTTGGGCATCATCTTTTTTCAGCAGTATTTGTGACTGCTGGTTGTAGCTCCTCCAAAAGGAAAAGGAGGTATCTTTATTGCATGACAGCTTGGTAGCAAAATGTAATATCCTTAGAGGACCCCCTACCCCTTCTAGAAACTCCATGATCATTGCTCTCACAAGAATTCCCTATTGACTCCATTCTTGATAGACTCAGGCCCTTATTGCTTTGAATACTTTTCCCAGGATTTTAACATTATTCACCTTCTAATGCGTGTCCTTTCTCTTTATGACAGCACAATCTTCCTTTCTGATCTGCCAAGCAATCTCTTGGAAAGAGATGCCACTCTTGCCATCCAGACCATCTTGTGTCTCTATGCCTCATTGACTCACTGTTTCTACACCTCAAGATTTCTCAGTTGAACTATAATGGTAAGGTGGGAGGGAAGGTAAGGGATATGGGAAGGCTACTCAGCAGAGGAAAAGATGCTGATGACATCTGCGAATTGTAAAACTGGCTCCAACTATTTAAATGAAAGTATTTTAGAACAGAGTTTTATAGGAAATGCATCACATAATAAAGCTGAGCTGTGCTGTACTGGAAAGTTTCAGTGAATAATCCATTTACTCACAATGTGATTGACTAATGCTTTAGGAGTTGATAACTCTCTCCTTTTCTCCAGTAAAACCAAAGAAACACTCTCTTGTTTTGCATAAGATATCAAAGAAACAGAATCACACTCATTTTTTTAGGTCTGTACAATCTAAATCAAGTGTCCAGAAGTACATAAGGTGTAAGATCATTTTTCCACCTAACACTGAATTATACTTATTTCATGATTTTTCAGAAGTCATTTTATAGTCATTATTTCTATGAGAGATAAAGACTTTATCCTGCAATAACTTTCAGAGATGAATAGTGCATTCATGCCAAGTCTTCACTAAAGGTGTCTGCAGAACTTAGTAGTTCTGTGTTATTACAGTATTTTACATCTGGTATTTATTTTTTAAGCTCTGGCCACATATTCAGCTCTGCAGATGAACAGGAATAAAAAAGCACTGCCTTTCATTGAATCTGAGGCACCATGAAAACAAAATTGAGCAGAAGAGGAGGAAGAAATACATTATTTCCAGGTTAATTGCAAAATAATCTCTCTTTTGATGATCACAGGGGAAGTTTTTTAACTACATATAAGCTGTATGATAGATTTGCAACAATCAAAAGCAATTAGGAAAAAAATGTCCAATAAAATAGAAAATATTTTATGTCTGGGAATATAAAACTGTTTTTTTTATATAGGAGGTTTTAACTAATTTAGCAAATAAATGTCACACTCAAAGGACAGACTCTTCCTGACTAGGCAGTTTTTTTTCAGAGCACAGTAACTTAAGTACTAAATAAATATTAATCAAATATCTACATGCAGATCCAAGAGAATGCATCAACACCTACACCATAGTTTAGACTCCTAAATCCAAAAGTGCACATCACTACCTCTGTAATCTGGAAGGTACTTAAATCTCAAGCCTTCAAAACTTTGCAAGCATGAAAAAAACTCCTAATGAGCTGTTTTCTGCACACTCCAAGAGCTCCTTGGGATGCAGGTATCACCTGGGAGCTTTTAATTCCAGGTGCAGGACGGTGCAGCATTTCTATCAGCTGCCTCGATGGGCCTTGGAAGCATCCCCAAATCATACCAGGAAGATCCTACTCCTTCTTTTGTGCTTGGTCATAAATACCTAATGTTTTTAAAACATTTAAAAAAAGCTGCAGCCCAGTTTCTCCAATGACTGTACACAGGACTTACAGAATTACAGAATCATTAAAGTTGGACAAGACCTTGAAGATCATTGAGTCCAGCCAAATTCCTCTTACTGACAGTTAAAAAAGAGGAATATAATTACATGGTTACACTTTCATGGTTACACTATCTATGTTATGAAAAAGAACATGAATATGTACAGGAGCTTTGCTTTCATGAAGTCTTGCAGGTACAGATTCCACAAAGTTGATGTAAGTAGCTGCATATATTGCATTAATTTACTATATGGAAATAATGCTATTCTAAACTCAAAATCAGAGGGCAAACATTGGGAAAAAAAATAAGCCCTGTACATAGGAAAGGTAAATTTTAAAAGTCTGCTTTGCTCTTAATCCCTCTTGAAGGGATTAATTACCAAAATAAAAACCAGTAAGTTTTTAAAAATTCCTTGTTATTCTGTATTTTAGAAAGCTATTACTTGTGCCTAATAAGGGGTTTATTTAAGTAGAAAGCATCAATAGAATTATGTCATTGGAAGACAATAATGCTGGGAAAAGAGGGTTTGAAGACTTGCTGTGTTAGCTTGGTTTAAAATATGGAAAAAAATGACCTTGCTTCCATCAATGTAGGTACCATGCTGTGCCACAAGTGCTCCCCCTCAGAACACTGGATGCTGTATTATCTCTATGACACAATTTTAAACAGATGCATTCCAAGCTGTCCTAACACATGGAGCTGCTGTGCTCCCTAAACTCCTGCATCGCTTCTGGGTGTCTGTGTTCAGTGGGTGCATTTGACCCAGAGAATTTCCTGCTGCTGAAGGAAACTGCATCTGCCCAGAGTTGGGCCAGAGCCATGGGCTGGACTAGCCAGCTCAGGAGAAATCATCAGCATAAAGCTACACCTGGTAAGTTTGGGTTCTTTGACCTCTAACTTTATCTTCAACTAGTGAAGTGTTTCTTATGTCACTATATCAAAGTTACACTTTTCTTGATGGAAAAATATAGAAAAGACAGAGCATCTTGGTTTCCTTGGGAAAAAACCTCAGAAATATCTGCTGCGGTGAACCCACAGCCCTCCATAAATGGGATGAAATATGTGAAAAGAGTAGATGCTTTGAACATATTCATAGAACCACAGAATGATTTGATTGGAAAGGACATTAAAGACCACCCAGTTCCAATCCCCTGCCATGGGAAAGGACATCTATCACTAGATCAAATTGCTCGGAGTCCCATCCAACCTCACCTTGAAAACTTCCAGGGATAGGGCAGTCAAAGCTTCTCCAAACTCCCTCAAGGATACTAAGAAAACATAGCAAGGCTCTTCGAAATCACTTAGGACTGACCAGATGGACTACCAAAGCATTCTGAAAAAATATTTAGATCCATCCCCCCTCCATTTTCTTAGCTCCTCTTTGGCCACAATCAATATTCACAGTTTTGGTTTTGATGGGACTTGGGATCAATGTAATTTAACTCTCTGACGAGAAACCAAATTTATTTACTTATTCACAATAAAACAGTGCACACAGGCATTTATAGCATACCTATAGAAAACCCTGAGCTTCTAACTGTGCTGTGTAACCCCCCCTCCACCTGGATCAGTAAGGTACATTGCTCTGCCTGGCACACAGAGGGGACACAGGAAGGTTGACTGACATGTTTACAGATACCTTGTCATTCAGTAGTGGGAAAACATGTGCAAAGTTAATTCTGATCAGAATTTTAAATCATCAAAACTAACTTTGTATATGTAGACGACTGACCTGAGGGCAATCAGGGACTATTCTTGCAGCTAATAACAGATGCTGCTCTCTGATGTTTCATGTAACTCAGATGGTTATTTTTAGCTGCCCAAGCAATCAGAACAGGTTGATATCACTGGCAGCAAGTAGATATACAAAATCTGTCTCAAAAAAGGAGGGGTACAAAACACATTTATTTCAAAATTGAGTGATTTCAAATTTTCTTTACAAAAGTACCAATTCTACATATGGCTTTCTGAAGCACTTTAACCTATGCCAACACTTACCATAAAAGATTGTGGATCAGGACTTTAACATGTTCTTGCCATTTTCTAACACTAGCCCTCAAAAGAAAACAAATATATCAGGTGTCCTACTTTATAGTTAACTTATTGACACCACTGCGTCTTCTGTTACTCCTTATGGTGATGGACAAATAAGAACAGCTTAAAAATAACAAAGCAAACAGTAAGAGTAAGTGGTTTCAAAATCAATACAAGAACGACCAAGTAGAGGAGAACTTGTTATCTGTTCATCAAAATGATATGAAAAGACATTCTGTGCATTCAAAATTTAATTTAGCTACTTGCTTTATCATCATAAACACTCATTTCAATATGGGCAATGATTATTTTTTCCTCCCAAACATGAATAATATATAATTGCTGGTATTTGGGAAGAGACAAGGTCTTTGCCTTTATCCATCAGGGTAATTTATCATTGTCTAACTTCTTCTTCTGCATTGGTGAGCGAGCTTGTCAGCTCAGCTTGTTCTTAAAAAGCCAGAGTGTAATTCAATAATAAATTCACTCAAAGGCTAGCTGTCATGAGACATTCATTTATTTGTATCCATTAGGTGATCTGCACTGCTGTTCTCTCTGAAGAGTGGCTAAGCTGTGGTTTTGAAGCTCAGGAAATATATTGCAGAGATATTCAGTCACCTCCTTCACACTGCTGCCAGTTCTGCATACGCCAGACAGGGATGCAAATGTGCCTGGGTTCCCCCAGGGTGATGATCAGTCAGCCATGACCTAGTGAAGCCCAGAGGAGCAGGCTGTAGTTCCTGACCTGAATGGTGAGTGTGCCTGTGCCACTGGTGCCCATACAGGATACCAGACACACAGGACACAGAGGTCTGTGTCACCTCTGTACTGCCTGCTCACGGGGGACTGCTCACAGCAAATGACAAGGATCCAACTCCAACCCCACCCCATGAGGGTGATGCCATGGGGACAGAAAGATATAGGAAGTTCCATGATCAGCAGTTTACAGTCCTGATCTACACCAAGAAGGAGATGACTTCATGAATAAGCCCAGCAGCAATAGGAGAGGTTTGTCCTAAAGCAGGATGCTGGAGTACTCCATAAGAGTAACTCCCTCCTGTCTGACAAACTTTCAAGCCAGCAGCTGGAAGGAGTGATGCAAACAGTTCATCTTGCCCCCAGTGGCTGCTGTGATTTTTATGGAGACATTGAGCAGCTCCATGGATAACAGGGATATTATCACTTGCCTGTTGTAAAAGCAACTGATGTAGTTTCAGTAACAAAGCTACTGAATAAAGGGCATATCCAAACATGCAAATATAGGCAGTCCTGCTTGTCCAGACTAACTGGATCACAGATGGTCCCAGCCCATGCTTCCCTCCCCACATATCAGTCACTGACTACTGCTGAAGCACTGTCATTTCCAGGGTGACCACAGGAGCTGTTCAAAAGTCCAGCTTTATGGGAGGTGAAATAGGCAATTGAAACTACAAAGAGAAGCCAAATAAGCAGAAAACCCTTGCAGTGGTTGACTTTATACAGAACTATAGAATCTTTAAGAACAGGAACTTGTGATGTCTTTTAAAATCCCCAAAGAGTAGTGGCATTTTCAACAACCCAACACTCTCATGAGCCTGGACCAGGTGTTGTCTCAGAGGAAAATATACCTTCTCTTGAGGTTCTTCAATATTACTTGCAATCACTCTTATGAACCAAGATACTTAACTTCAGAGATGCAATGCAATCACAGCTTGAGGTGACAAATCTGTAGACCATATTTAGTGGCACACACCCTATGCTGATAATTTGAGAATGGAAACCTCATAAATCATCACTACCTCTGTATAATTCTTCATCCTAACTTAAATATAACAGTTTTATTACTTTCATTGCATTTAATCAAAAGCAGTCATTAAAACCCTTCCTGTTGATCAGAATATTTTCATTCCCTCACTTCAGTAATCTACATATCAGACAAACATTTATGCTAGCAGGTGCTCCTTTTGAATTCTGAATCTTTCCTTAGGAGGACATCTATAGATGGTTAGTAGGTCCTTCCTACATAGAGATCTATCATCAGACTTTTGAAACACATGTAAGTCCCCTAGGAAATTATGTGATCCTAAATGACACATTCTTTCTGTTGGTCCTCTGCTGGCACTCTCACAAAAAAATCTACTGTATCATTAGAAATTCCCACTATTTTCTCCCAGCTCTGAATGCTGTTGAATGCAAGCAGACCTTAAAAAGAAGCTGCAGTTTTATTTTTTTTAATGCACAAATACGAAGATTCCTATAGTTCATTAGTTGTAGGGAAGTTCACTAACACAGATGTGTGTATACCAAAACTCTCTATCTGTCAGAAAGGATACATATGGACCTGATAACAGAGTCCTCTGTGGAAATGATGAGAAATTGCTACCCTAAATACATCAGAAAAATGAAATGGTGAGCATAATCTATTTCATATTTTACAGCAACAAATCACTACAACAAGTCCAGAGTCCAGACTGTTCAGTATCCAGTACCTGTGATCTTCCGAATGCCAATGAAGGAAAACTATTTGCAACATAATAAGTGTTTGCTTATAATCTCAGCCACTGTTGTCAGGATTCTTAGACCCTGAAGACCTTGGAAGCAAGAAGTAACAGGGAAAATATCACATCAGGCTGATTTCCTGACACTGCTGTGATGATAATGTTATCCTGTAGACTACCAAAAAAGGCACTGTATGGGAGCTGGTACCCAAGAGATGTTGGCAGTGTCCCTTCATGAAAAGCATTAGGTCATATCTAGAGGGGCTCGAGAGTCCAGCTGTGATGTAAGTCCTTAAATAAATACCCACACAAACATGAGGGTTGTATATTTTCAGTGCCAACCTATTAACTGCTGTGATTGGGAAAGCTGAAAGTAAACAGTTCATGAGCTCAACAGAGCTCAAACCTAAATGCTGAGAGCCACCTCCAGGATCAGGGTCACTACTTCTGAAAGGCAACATTCAGGGCAGGCACTGAATGATCCAGGAATTTGACACCACAGTTACTCAGCTACAAGAAATGATTTTCAGGGATGACCAGCCCTGATAGATATATACTTAATATACTTAAATTGCTGAGATGTAGTTGCAGAAGTGAACTGTAATGTTTTGTTTCCCAGTTCCTGTTTCTTGATGATGAATGCAGCAATAATTTCTCAGCTTTAAAACCAATCTATATTGGACCTGATTGCTTATATGGCGAATCACTCTAACAGCCCTCCCTTGATGGTATACAATTTTCCTCAGTTCTTTTGAGATCTCTAATATTCACACTATAGATTGCAAATAGCATTCTAGTTTCCTTCTCTTTTGTCTCTGTTGAAGATCTGGCACTGCTCTTTAGGAGATACTTGTGCACAATGTCAGTCACTTCACCTAGAAGAGCTGAATGGATGCCTTTCACTCCTTGAAATTAAGAAAGTGAGAAAACATGTAACTGCTCGTATGTGTTGGGAGAGAAGCATCTTGTCTTACTGGCTGGCAGGAACATGTAGGTGAAGAGGCAGTCAGCAGAACTACATCAGCCACAAAATTCTTCAGGTATCTACTTAAACAGTTTTCACTATTCTGCATCTTGCTGCCTTTCCATGTCTTAAAGTGGCTCAAGCTTTACCACTTACTGAATCAACCCCAAAATTGACTTACCCGCCTTCAAAAGGATTGTCCCCTGGGATGACGTGAGTGCTGTCCTTGCCAATCAGGAACTTGATTCGATCATAGAAGGAATGCAAGCTCTGCTGGGAGACGGGAGCTTGTGTCTCCTGGATGATATCCAGGGGGTCTGGGGAGCCCAGGCATAGTGCATTAACGTGGCACAGTGGCTGCAAGCAGCAGTCTGGATCCATGCAATCCACCAGGCCATCTACAGAAGAGTAAGGAACATTTTAGAGCAATGGAAACATGGAGCGCTGCAGACTTCAGGATGCAAGAACTCTTTCCAACACTCCCAACAGAGAAATGCAGACTTTCATCTACATTGAGTAACGCATGCTCACTTAAAGTCACAATAAGGAACTTAAAATACACATTAATATATAATATAAATATGCAGTAGGATGTATTATATGAAAACTCATATATTAGACTGTGCCCTCAAAAAAAGCATATTTTAGATTAATCCTAGAATGTGCCATTCCACAACTCAGTCACTTGGGTAACTCCAGAGCCCCCAGAGATTGTTGTGGGTTTTTTTTTGCCAAAATACACAACTTCCGTACCTTGCTCCTGTTCCTTGTGCAAATCACAGACACACTGCATCACACCAAAGCTACCAGGTTTGCTTTCAGCAAGACTAAATAGTGAATAAAGCCATGGTATCTACTGTGGCTGCAGAGAGATCTATACATATAACCTAGTAAAACAGAGTAGAAAGTAAAGGAGATTTTGCTGGGAAGGTTTGGTCTCATTTGACCTTGGTCACACTGATTTGATACTGACACAGAGTAACAGATGACCTCAAACTCTCAGGATATAAATCTTGCACTTTCAGCACCATTAAATTAATAGTAACAACAATAATAGCAGTGGACACACATGAAAAGGCTTGCTGAGCGTACTTCACTAAAATGAGGGTTTGCCTATCTGTCAAGCCATCAATTGCACAGACAGTACTCTTCCCCTCCCACTGCCACAGCAACATTCCCCCCTTAATTTTGAGATGACACTGCTCATTGCAAACAGCATAGTAAAAAGCAGTGACAGGAAAAGAAATACCACAAAAAAGCTCAAAAGAGGTTTGATGAAGCATCACATTCAGCAATAAGAGTTGTTAGCATATAGTAGAGACAGATCTTTAAATCAGATAAGGGAACTGGATGTTTTTGTTCTGGGGTAATGGGATATGGAGCCCTTCACTTCCAACTCATCAGTTCAAGCAAGACAGTTTGACAGGGAATGAAAATTACTGCCATGTGATGGCTGTTCACAGACCTATGTGAAATGAATGGTTGGTTTCTGTGTAGCTGCTGGGAGTTTCATATATCACAGAAACCACCTTTACAGCAAGCATCCCACTAACAACTCCAGCAGAGAGGCAAGAAATGAACGTGTCTGGAGAGCAACATTCTCCTGAGAGGTAGTGTCCTCCTGAAGTGGGATGATATCTCTAGTTTTCAGGATAATGGATTTTTTATCTCAAAGAAACAGTAAATTAAAACAAGGCATTTTGTCATTATTACTGTTTGTGAGCTTCAGTTTTGCCCCAGTTTTACCAGTATGCATTAGAAGACCTTTCACTAATGTTATTGGCATTACTTTGTATTTACTGCAATATAAATAGGATGAAATCTGATCTTTTATTGTTCTAGTACTTAAGATGGCTCACACATCGTGGACTTGGATTCTGTTGAGTTATACCTGTTCCAATCTAGGAATAGTGTACTGTTTAAAACATCACTGACATCATCATTTCATGTGGTTATTCACACACAGAAAGCTGAACAACAAGCCTGGTCGCAGTTCCCAGAGCTTCCTGTGTCCAAGCAGGTCAATGACAATGAGTACCTGGTGTGTACACACACACACAGACACACAGACACACAGACACACACACACACACAGACACACACACACACACATACACATACAGGGTCATTTCCACAAGTGCCATTAATGATAATGGGAGCACTGTTTGGCCAGCAAAAGAGCTTTGCAAATCCCATCTGTCACCCTCCCATCTGTCTGTCCGAACATCTCTACATCTTTATAACTCCTTACAAAATTGCCACAAAAATTTTTCATCTCCGACACTAAACCCACCCATTGGCCTTTTCTCTTGATGACTAGTGATAATGAAGAAGAACTAATAAGAGTGTCTTTGCCCGTTAAAAAATTACTTGCTGCAGATGATTAGATCAGTAGGATTCTGGAAGGTCACATATCAGATGGAGTTTGAGAGACCGTTCACAGAATACAGATCTGCTTAGATGAAACAGGCTTAGCCACAGCTTCCTACAAAAAAACCCCCAAACAAACAAAAAACCAAAAAAACCCAAAAAACCCCACAAAAACCCCAAAAAACCAAAAAAAACCCCAAACCAACAAACCAGCCTTGTTACTATATTGACTAGTTTCAAGCAAGATAAAATGTTGTCTTTTTCTCCCACACATTAATAATGTTTTCTAAGGCTACAGACACTTGGCTGAAAGGATGGCAAAGCAGCTGTACCATACCTCTTCATTAACCTGTCTTTTTTCTAGGCATCAGAAATGTGTTTTGGGGCCTGAAGCAGCAAGACAGCAAGAAAACCTCTTCGCAGGAAAGCGTAGATAAACGTTTGAAGAATAGATGCAGAGGACAATATTTTGAAGGTGAGAATGATGAGGACTCACCTGCAGATAAGCCTTTCAACTAATGTGTTTTGGACCTATATGGAATAAATTGAGGATAACTACACCAGAGAGGTCTGTCACTGACATCCTAAATTCATGAAGGCACTTGAGGGCTGAAATGGCATTCAGCTACTCAACTCCTTCTAATAACAAGAGTAGTTTCTGGACAAAGCATTTCTTTAGCTTAGGAAATGTAATGGCTATTTCTGACTGAGTCATGCAGAAAAGCATCCATGTGCATACTCTTTCCTAGGTTTTTTTTTTTTTTTTTTTTTTTGTATGGTCCAAAAGTCACCAAGTGGTGCCCTACAGTGAATTGTCAGGAGATATAATGACTGTGTACACAGCTATGACTTCTCATGCCCTGATACCTCTCACTGGATACATCAGAAGAGTGAGCATTAAGTGACATTTGCAAGAAGCTCCTGACCCATGAAGAGCAGGGAGCTCCATGGATTAATAAAAAAAATCAGAGCAAAATAAAACTGGCTTTAACTGCCCAATTCAACCATATGAACCACATGAAGTTGACATAAAACAACATAAAACCATAAGACAAAACATCTTTGAAATCCACAAAGCATAAAGGTGAATTTTCATTAGAAATCACTGCAATCAGAGACAGGTAGCAGAGGTAGGTGAACATGGGATAAAAGCCCTCTACACTCCAAGTTTTGCAACAGCAAAGCCACAGAGACATATGACCTGCATGTGGATGCCTAACTCCAGTAGCTCCCAGAGCACAGGTAGGCTGCATAGTAAGTTCTTAGCTATGGCTGCCTTTATACAACTCTTGGTTTTAAAAAGTGACAGCTCCCTTACTTAAATAAACTGTAACATGACCATGGCACTTCAGAGCAGAGAACAAATGTATTGCTGAATTATCTCTGTGACAAGTCTTGCATAGGGGGATTACTGCAATTCATATGCTTTAAGGTTACTATGATCAGCTTGTCTGACCTCTTATACCCATAGGTTGTTTATTTTTTTTCCCACCCAGAATTGGATTAAAGTCTGTGTTTTAGAAAAATATCTCATATATCAAAGAGAGCTCATTATAGTGAGTCAACCACTTCCTCCAGTAAGCTTCTGAAATGCTTAATTACTGCTAGGGAACTATGTCTTATTTCAAGGTTAGACTTGTCTAACTCTACTATCCCATGACTAGTCTTGTTTGGCCTTTGTCTATAAAGCTACCAATAGTTCCTTCTGCCCTGCATGCTTTGATGTCTTTTCCATGTTCTCCAAACAGAACAACAATCCATTCCAAATCTTTTCTCTGAACAGCTGAGGAAGAACAAAATTCCTATTTTAAGATTTGTTTCCCATCCACTGGACTTTTTGGTGTATGACATCCTTTGATCTCTTTCCAGTAATTTCACATCTGTTATGTGTGGACACAACACCAGACACAGCACTATGTCTGCAATACTGGGTGCAGAAAAGAGATCACTTCCTTTTCTCCAAGGAGCTTTTGGGCTTCTATGCTTCTAAGGCTCACAGAGGTGAAGGTGCAAAAGCCTTGCACTGAGAACTCATGTTGAGACAATTACCTCCAGTGACCTCAAAATCCTGTTCTGAGTCACTGCTTCTCAAGAATCTCTCAAACTTCCAGTATAACATCCTTTCTTTGTTCCCAGGGCTATTTTGCATTTTGCTGCATTATGATATATTTTGTTTGATTGTGACCTTGCAGCGATGGGAGTCAGATCACTCCGTGTCAAAATGATCTGGGTACATCATTTACCACCATATTGAGCTTTAGGTGACTTGAAAATTTTACCAGGAGAGAAGTAAACTACATTCTAAGAGAATAATGAAAATGCTGAGTAGTGCTAGATACAACAACCCGTTCCAAGGGACTCCTACAGAAACATCTCCAATGATGGATGCCTCCCAATAAACAAATTAATTCAGAGATGTGTCACTAAGCCAGATTTTAAGACATCTCTTGTGTTCTTTCTTATTTTCGTGCAATAGGAGTTTTTACATCTTTGAGACTGTTTATGCCTTCTGTATCATATATATGTCCTTTGACTGTCCTGCTAAAACCAAACCCAAACTCTTTTGTCCCACTTCCTTTGCATGAAGCCATGAAATAAATACCTTTTTGCAATCTTAAGAGTTACCATGGGGTGAATCAAATTACTGTTGTTGTGAAAAGGGAGCCATTGGCAAGGCATTGTCACATCTGGTAAATAATGTGTTCAGTGGTTTGCATCTTTCACTAAGATTCATGTAATCATAGAATAAATCAGAGTGGATGGCACTTCTGCAGGTCATCTTGTGAGCCATGGCTCATTCCCTTCAGAGAGGGACATGAAGGAGAATGAACTGGGCTCAGCAGAAACCCTTCCTTTCCTGCCACTGAGGATAAAGCAGCTCCAATTTATTCAGCCAATACTGTATTTTAGGGGACCAAGGCCATTTTTATCAGATAATCTGCACTCTGTGTATCACTAGACAATGAATTTTATTTTGGGATGGCTCATATAGGTCGTATCTTGTGGGTGGAGTTTTAGAATGATGCTCTGACTCCCTCAGAGATTTGAAATCCACCAATCCCATTAGTGAGCTCTTCAAAACACTTCTTCAGACTGTAAACTCCCTAGGACCAGAGACTGTCTTTTCTGTTCACAAAACATCTGCTCCAGTCCCCAAGTGCTCTGAAGTGTCAGCACAACCCAATGAAATAACGACAATTCTCATTAAAGTTTTGTATCTGCAATGTATGTTCAGCTTTTTCTCCACAGAACATTGTTTCATGGAAGGGACTGAACTCCAAAGGTATCTGTGTCTTCTTCGAGCAGGACCTTGGCCTAACAAGTGTAACATTTGCATAATACCAAATTGGAGAACACCTGATTTTAACTGACTTAAAACACTCACTGTAACTACCAGGACATCCACACTAGATAATGACAACAGATGGAAATGCTGACCTCACTCAGGAATTTCATGAGATACTCCATATCATAACTGCCTTCCATAAATAGTCACCTGGACACCAAATTTAAGAGGAGCTAAAATTACTTGGCTTTCAAACACTGCTCAAGACCCATCACTTTCTGAAAATCACATCCTTTATGACGTTTGTTTATATGATGCATGCAAAAAGTACATCAACCCAAAACAACCAGAAATTTCCAAATTTCTACAAAATAATTATTCTTCAGCAGCAATGGGGCTACTTGCTGTCCTTGAGTTGTTGTTGCACTTGCTGGCTGCAAAGTGCTCACAAATCCCACAGCAGTCTCATTTCTCCTTTCTGTCCTGTGCAGTCAGCTTCCAAGTTCCTCACTCACTGCCATGCAGCACCCAAAATGTGTCAAGGATTAGAGCTTGTACAGAAGCAAAGGTTTTGAGACACTGCTTCTGCAGTAAACAAGATCAGCTGAGAGCTAATAAAATTTCAAATTAGCTGTGACTTTTCATGGCCCTACAATTGTGTTGGCTGATTTAATGGGCAGTGTCTTAACTGGCTGAGACTGAATAATTGAGCATTTCTACAGAGTTATGGATGCTGCAACAAAAATCAGTCATGCTAACATCACCAACAGAATGCAAATAATCTGCAGCCAGAGGTGTTATTATGTGTTTAGGCAGACTCTGACAGGTGCTGCATGTCAAGTGTCAGGCTGGAACAGGCAGGCCATGGGTAGGGATGGATCTGTTTGTACATAGAGCATTCTGTGAACCCTGACACACTCTTGGAGCCCCAGGCAAACAGGCACTCAGAAGGAGGTGAGCTTAAAGAGCCTGACTAGGGTGAATCTGGGACAGCATACATGACAAACACAAGGACTGCTCCTGCTAAAGACCATGACACTTTTTGTCACTGACTGCAGTGGGATGAGCCTCTATGAGAAACTGTATTAGGCAAAGCAAAACTAGGAAGTGAAATTAACAATAAAACCACATGGGAGTATTTCTACGGGCAACAAAAGCATAAAATGCATTGATTATACAAATAATCGTATCTCTCACCTCATCCAGTTCTTATCCTTCAGCTCTCTTTCTGTGCCATTCATCAGGAAACATTATCACTTTCTGTGGGGACACTGTTTTGTCCTGTGATGCTTTTGGATGAATTACTGGGAGAGTTTGGTGGGAAAGGTTTTAAATGCAAACGCTCAAAGGTAAAGATAACAAAGTCTTAGTCTTACCCTTGAGCAAATCAGATTTTAGCTTTCAGTTCTAATCTAAACTCTGGTTTAGAGGAAGGCTCTAAAGGAATGGCTCAGTACTTTTTCACAAACAAGTTATTGTTCACATGGATGTTTGTGCTGATAAAGGTTTTACAGGAATAATGATGTTCTGCCCTGAGTTGAGGACTGACACTCAATTTACCTGAATTGGATTTGGGGAATAAATTAGTTTTTCTCCAGTGTTTTGCAGAGAGAAATTATACTTATTCAACATGAGCTGTAGCTTTTGGCTCCTTTTTAAGGAGTGAAAGGGAAACAAGACACAACTGTAAGAACAATAGTGATGTGATTATGAACTCCCTGTGACCTCATTAGCTATTAGTATTCTCTTCTCTTCTCTTCTTCTGTCCCACCTGCTCTGTTTTAATTTCACCTGAATAAGCTTCTCACTGGTTGCATCCTGGATAAATTAGATTGCCAGCTGCCTCGGAAAGGAATCGCCCTCATATCTTTCTCTAAGTGTTCAGCACTTGTTTGCAAATTTGAAATAACACAGCCATATGTAATAGCAGACAAGTATTTGAATTACAGAACTCATTGGGTTCTTGTGCAGAGCCTCTGTGAGGGCAGTCACTACAGAAATACTCTGCAAAATGTTTATCCTAATCCAGAGCTATATTCTTTAAAAAAAACCATCTGAATAGAAAAAAGAAGGGAAGTGGAAGGAAGAAATTACAGAAAACACATGATAATCACCACTATCTGGCATAAACCACAGCTGTAATAATGTGTTTAGAATCTACAAGTTCACAGCATCCCACAGCTTGTCATTGCTTTGGAGAATACAGTTGATGCAGCTGTATTGGTTTCATGGGCTTCTTCTTTCTCCAGGCAGATTTTTAACAGCCAGCAAAGCAGCACAGAAACCAAGCAACCTAGGATTTGAGGGAATTGCATGAGGCTGAGCAAGGCATGTGAGGGCCTTTCCCAGCTTAGGAGAGACTGTGCCCTGGGGTGCATCAGGAACAGCATCAGCAGCTGGGCAAGGGAGGGGATTGTCCCTCTCTGCTGTGCACTGAGGTGGCCTCAGCTCAAGGTCTTTTTGCAGTTTTGAGCACCACAATATAAGAAAGGTATAAAGCCATTAGAGAGTGTCCAAAGGAGGCTATGAGGAATGTGAAGGCTTTGGATGGGAAGCCATATGAGATGTGGCTGAAGTTACTTTGTTCAGCCTGGAGGAGACTGAGACAAGATATCATGGTTTGAAGCTTCCTCTTAAAGGGAAGAGGAGGAGCAGGCACTGCTCTCTTCTCTGTGGTGCCCAGGGATAGGACTCAAGTGAACAGCATGAAGCTGTGTCAGGGAAAGTTTAGGCTGGGTATTAGGAAAGGGCTCTTCACCCAGAGGGTGGTTGGGCACTGGAACAGGCTTCCCAGGGAACTGGTCACAGCCTCAAACCTTACAGAGTTGGGGTTGTCCTGTTCAGGGCCAGGAGTCGGGACTCAATGATCCTTGTGACCCCACTTCAGCTCAGGATATTCTATGATTCTGTGACTAGAATTTGAATAGCAAGTACAAGTTGCTTAACCTGATCAATTGTCATGCAACAGTGCTCCTGAAACTGCCTCCTTCAGGAGCCAAAGCACCTCTCAAAAGGGATTCCTCTGAGCAAAAGGAACTCAGAACTTAGCAATTTTTTGGTGGGAACAGTGGTTTCACACTCTCAGCAGCTGAGAGATCCTTGTCACCAAGGTCTCTCACTTTCCTGGCAAGTGCTGCAAGTGTTAAGCTACTGCTGAAAAGTTCACCCTAATATATTCTGACTGAATCCAAGCCAATTTAAGCAATCATCTGAGAACAGCTCGGAAAGCAGTCTCAGATAACTCAGATATTGGCATGTTTCTCAAATCCTGGTCAAGAGGAAAGTGGCCATGCACTCTCTGCATGTTGACCACAGTTGGTGCAAAACCTTGGGATTCTAGGGGGACTTTCTGCCTAACACAAGTTGCAACAGTTTGCCTCAGATCCTGAAGCAGGTCTGGTAGAGCTTTCCTAAATTTCTGCTTTAAACACTCAAACTTTGTTTAAGCACCTTCTGAGGTGCAGAAATGCTTTGTGAAGTAGGCATCCAATCTGTTTTTTTCTGAAGCTGGCTCATGTCACCCTCTGTTATATCTTGTGTACCAGCAGTGCCTCCTTCCCGTAAGTTAACTCCCTCATTTCAGTGGACAATGGTAGGTTTCCTTGAACACAGAGGGCACATTCATAACTTCCTTCTGAATCTATTAATCAATGGAATTTCATTAAGGACTCCTTCAAAGTACCAGGAGCTCACCCAAGGTATCAAGACAAGGCATTGCTAGATCCCCAGTTCACAACGTATCATCCTCTCCAATGGCACAATCAACAGCTGCTCCGGGATGCTGGAATGCCTGGGTTAACACTGCCCTCCTGCCAGCCTTGCTGCCAACAACCAGCCGCACGTGATGCCCATGTGTTACCATCCAACACAAAATCAGCTAAGAGATGAAACCTGAAAATGTGAACTGGTCATTTTATTTGAGAAGTCAATTAGCAGTCACCATGAAATAGAGGAAGAGAAGCTGGGTGATTTCTAACAAATTATACCAGCTACCCAATATTTCAGGTACACCAGACTTTCTCATCCTTTTAGCAGTGCTTTGTGGTTTCTCCAAGATGACCCTGTTGTTTGACTGCATCTATCTGTGATGGTAAATGCTAATTTATGATGGCTGTTTTCCCAGGTGCGTTCAGATCTCAATACTTCTCTCCACAAATGTAGCCAGCACATTATTGCATAATTTTTTATAGCTTTGAGGAAGCAGATAGCTCATGCACCACGCCCAGGAGACAATCTTCTCATGCTATTAGAGCCCAGGGCATGAGGGCAAAAAGACAAAAGGAAGTATCAGAAAGCATCCCATCACTTTGTCTGCAGCTCCACCATTTGTGAAGACAAAGGTTTGTGTTCTGGGGTTCTCCTGGATTCTTTACAATTCCCTTTACAACCCTGAGACTGCCTTCAGGTGTAACCCTTAGCACTGCAAAGATCAGTGCAAACTTCTGACAGCTTTCTAACACTATTTGGCATGTGGTGGACAGATGGTGAACACATGGGTGTTAAGAAGGCCAGCGTGCTGTGCCAAAATTTCTCTTGCCAAAGATCTGAGTAACTGCTGTTCCAAAGCATTATGTAAGTCTCCACCTTACTACAAACACTACCTGATCCTTGAATGGGGCAAGGCACTGTGGAGTTGCCATGGGCTATGGTACAGGTAAACAACACTGATTTGCCTCAGAGAAGCCATTCCTGAATTACACTGTCCCTGAAGTGAGCTGCTCACTGCTCCAAGGTTGGGAGGTTAAGGCAACCTTCAGTTGTTCTGCTTCAGGAGGATAAAGGAAGGAACACATACAAATTGTTCCACCTGCTAGCTTTTGGGAAGCATCTGGTGGAGCACAGAACTTGCAAAAGCAAAATGGGGCCATGGGTACATTGGAACTCTCTGTCCTAGGCTAAATGAGACATAAACTGAGGGAAAGGAGTTTTGCTAATACAATTCTTGCAGAAAAAGAGAACAGGATTGTTTATTTTTCTCAGTCCCAAAGGAAGATCGTTGACCAGATGATAGCTAAGAAAAATGAAGTTTCTATACTTTTATGTAATGGTGTGCAATATATGCTATGACAGGCCAGCCTTATTTGACTAGGAAAGGTATCTATCTGCCTATCTATCTTTCTATCTATCTATGCCCTTAACCACTAACGCTAGCCTTTGGAAGTATTTCAACTGGGAAGAATCAATGGAGAAGGGCAGAAAACTGAATAGAAACCTCTAATGAACATGAAGGTTTAGATAATATTTGGAACACTGTCATTTCAGACATATTTTTCATATGAGAAAGACTCTTGCCTTCCACAAGTAAAGATTCCTGTTTGACAGAGTTCAGCAGCTGTTCAGGAACTGGAATTGTTTAAAGCAGGATATGAAGGATGGGTTGGTTCCAGTTCCTGGAGAACCAGAAAGCTTTACCCTACCTGGAAGACTTGGCTACTCTGGAAAAGCCCCAAACAATAACAAAGGCCCTAAAGTTACTGTGTTGAACTTCTAGACCAAATGAGAAATGTAACATCTGTAGTCCTCTCATGATTTCACCTCAGTGTGATGTTCTCTTCATGCGAAGACACTGAAATGGAGAACTGGACAACTCTGGCTGTCAACAGTTAGATGATTTCTCCAGAACAAGGATGCATAACATAGCTTTGCTCTTCAACATCATGTTCATGAGATTAGGTAAGAATATCCTCTCTTCCCCTCAGTTTTTCCTGTACATTCTGTTACTAACATAGGAGACTACCTATGCAACAGAGCCCATATTTAGCCTATGGAATACCAGCCTCTTCTCAAGGTATCATCAAATGCCATTAACTCCACTTTTAGGACTTGTCACAGAAAATAGTTTCCTTGATTTTTAAACTTTTAAACATGTTCTTCAAGTACATGACAGCACTCAGTGTGGGGTGAGACACATAGGTGTGTGACTACCTGTCACACCTACTCTTAGGTAGTGAGTGTTTGCAGCAATGAATTAGAGAGGTTATTTTCTGCTGAAAAGAAGCAAGAACCACTTTTCTCACCTTGTTTTAAAGAAACACTTCCTGTTGGTTGTAATACAGGTGGCCTCTTAGGTCAAATGTACAAAATCTTGGCCTTTTACCCACATTGTTACAGCTCTGTCCTTGCACTGTTTTTCCTTAACTGATACTGCATGATCACCTGCTCTCAGTTACTCACTACAGCTTCTTTCAAGTTGATGGGCTTGGTGTTTAAAAGTGTAAACAAAGTGGACCTCGGTGTGAAACCTAAGTGCTAGCTTTGACAAATGACACTTTTGTGTGTGGAGGGAACTGTGCTCACAAACAACTTTTTACTAGCCTGAACAAAGATTACATTTCACCAAGTCTCTCTCTGAGTGACTCCTGCTTGGCTTGTTATTGTTTATCTGAACAGCCTCCAGATTTAGGAGGTGAACACACCCTGTAATTTAGCACCCGTCTCCCTCAGGGTATGATTAGGCTGGGAGCTGATGAAAAAGTTTCTGACTTCAGCTCCCATTATCCTGAGGAATTTCCGGCTACAGAGATTTTGATTAGCAGACACTTGACACCACAGTGTAGGAACCAGGAATGAGCTGAGGCAGAGTGACCCCCCCCAGTACTGTGAACAGCCCCACTAACCTCTTTCTCACCACTCATGGTATCCATTTTGACTAGGTCAGTTTTTTGACTTCTAAAGCTTCATGAAAGGACTTCTACCTCCATTGCCAACATTGACAATGGGCAAATTCCACATTTAGATTCTTTCTGGTGACCCAAAAGAAACCACTTTCCTCCAGCCCTGAGCATACATCACTCCAGTGTATGTGATAGAATCCCAAAAGAGGGAGAAACCACAGTGCTCATCCACATACTACATGTTTTTGGAGAGGCTTCAGGCATGCATCTCTTCAGTGCTCTTCAAAGCACAGCAGCTTCCCAAGGTATAATGTTTGTGGTGAATGGGCTCAGTTCTGCTGAACACAGATGCCTAGTGTGATTTGAATGCCCTTAGATATCTGAGCAATCCAACGGGAACTGTCACACATGAAATACATATATGATCTACCAGACACCCAAGCTACTGTGAAGGGGAAACCAAAAGTCAGCTGGGGTACTCTCAGACGTCTCACATGGTGTTGGACAAAAGCCAACAAACAATTTAGCACACAGAAAATTATGATTAGATACAACGATAAAAACATTTACTATCAGGATGATCATACACTAGAGCAGGTTGTCCAGAGGTGGGATCTCCACCCTCGGAGGTGTTCAAGAGTTGACTTGTGCAACCTGATGTAATCAGTATTGCCTTGAACAGGAGGTTGAACTGAAAACTGCTGGAGGTCCCTTCCAACCTAAATTATGCTATGATATTCTACAAACATCTCCACTTGCTGTAGAAATCAGTCTAACAGCTAGCAAACAGGCAGAGCATCAGCCTTTCTTCACGACTCCTTGTACCTGTATTTGAATTCTTGTGCCCAAAAAGGACTAAGGCTTCAAAGCAGGAGTGCCTCACCACTGCTGAAGCTCCTGCTTCTCAGGGGTTGAAATTCTATACTTGAGCTCACAAATACAAATAACCCACTAAAACATATAAAAAAGTAGTTCATAGAGTAAATGTATTCCGCTATTTCACTTCCCAGCTGAGGAGAGCCCTTTGCAGTAACATAGCAGAATCAAAGGCACAGTGTATGACAGATGATCTGTAATCTGTATTGCACACCACGTACGTGTTTTTTTTTGAGTGTACCAAGAGTAAAGTCAACACCCATTTGTGGGCTCTGACACATGAATAAACTGTCACAAGGCAGTAAGTTCCAACCTATTAGTTGGTCTGTTCTTGCTGTGCACACCACTGCTGCACACAAGTTCACCAAATGGCAGTTAGTAGTTGATGTGCACTAACTTGTAAACCTGTCAATGCCTTTTGTCTCTCCCATCTACATCTGCTGTCCTGCAGGCTTGAAAGGCAGCTCATTTCAAGGTGAGGGTAACCCAGGTAAAAAAGGTTAACCCTTGAATCAGGAGATATAAAGAGATGCTCAGAGTCTGGTCATGATCTTTGTGATATCATACAGTTGTGATTTACATTTTATGTTAGGCTGGATTACTCTTTCCCTCTTGCTTCTTCTAAAAACTTCACAAGGCTTTTGCTGGTTATTTTTTTCCATGGAAACTGGGACTATCCTTGGGTCTATTTACAATGCTTTTACACATCTGATGTGATGACCTTTATTACTGCCCTGTGTCAGCTGTACAAGTACAGTGATATTCAGCTCCATCTGAGGTAAAAAGCCACCTTTATTTTATAGCGTGTACTCTTTGTATGGTTCTCCAATTTTTCCATCTTTTCTAAAGGGCTAATTTGGTCCATTTGCCATGCCAGATGTGCAGAAGTATTTTAAATATTCAATCAGAATCGCAGTTGCTGTGAAGCAGATAATCACAGACTTGGCTTGGCTATTTTTTTTTTTTTAACTGCACTGTTCTTGTGAATATGATAAAACAGGCTTGCAAAATGCAGTCTCCACTTCACAGTCTGGGTCCTGGCCCAGACTTGTGGTTTACAAGGCCTTTTGCTGAGTGACAACAAAACAAATTATACAGTCTTTCTTATGCCTTAAATTTAATATCTCATCTCCTGCTCTCTAATTCAAACCTTCACACTGCACCATGGTTTCCTTTGTAATGAGATAACTCTGAATATTAAGTTTGCATTACATAGAGCTATTATTCACATGCCTGACATCATTACATATGGAACAGTAATCAATAAAACATGGTTTGAGAGGGATTGGATGGCTTGTGGGCATGGGGATCAGTCACCCAAGCCTTTAAGTTTCTGCAAAATATTCATCCAAAGTCAGAAGTGACCGACTGGAGACCCTTGATGAAAGCCTCAGGCAGCGAGCGTGAAGTTTGGACAGTCAGGGATGTTTGCTGCCTGAGGTGGTCCCATCGTGTCACTGCTGAGCCACTCGGCTGGGGTGGAGGGATTGGACAGGTGCACAGCTTCTGCCTGCTCTCTGCTTTAGGACTTGATTTGAAGATAAACAAATGTCCCTCTTCAGCCCTGGCACCCCAGATCCAAACCCATTTAATTTGAATTCAAATCCACTCTGGCTGAGTCAGCCTGGCAGATTTCGCTGTCTGTTCTCCACCAGCTGTCAAAAAACAATCTGCCCTGCAGAATCAAGCCCAGATGACTGTTCACTGTGAGAGGCTTATAGGCTCTGTGAAGCCTGACACATCACATGTGCTCATGTCCTACCTCCATCGTTGTCTTTCCCATCGCCGCATGCCGTCTCCATGGAAGTGTCACAGCCGGCTCCTCTCCAGCCCAGCTGGCAGACGCAGTGCCAGCCGTTCATGTCCAGAGTGCATCTGCCATTGCCATTGCACAAGCCAGGGCATCCCTCTGCAAGGCAAACAGCCACACATTCAAACACACTCAAAACACAAAGCCTCCCAGCCTGGAAAGGGCCCCATTAAACAGCTTTTTCCATTTGCCTTCAGTTTATTTCTCCACTCCCACTCAGTGTCTTCCCACTTCGAATGAACCCGCTTTGGTGTCAGGATGGTGGTGACCACTCAATGGGCAGCTGCTCCTGGCTGTCCCAGAAGGTCCTCACAGCATAACCTCACTCACTGCACTGAGGGAATGGTGAGTTTCAGAGGGCACTAAAATATTACTGCTTCACTGGCGATAAAAGCAAGGCATTGCCCTCTGAGCCTCTCAAAACTTTTGCTATGTACTTGGGGTCACCTAAGTTGCATTTAGGGTTAAAGTTCCCAACACCCAGCAGGATAAAGCAGCTGGCTTTTAGTGATACTGAGATCTCAGACTGGTAAGCATTCAAAACATATGGAAAGGCAAAGGCAGAAAATATTTGGAAGATACACAGTTTCTGTATTGCTGTAGTAATTTTGGGAGGGATTCATCTCATCCGGTTCAAATTAATCTATAACTGAGATACCTTCAACTCTCTGTAGTCAGCAGAGAAACGGACTGTCCCAGGGCAGAAGGCTCCTCATGTGGGTTTGATGCTCAGGGTGATGAGCTGAAGCATGCTTTGGAAACATCCATTTCTCCCCAGTGACTAGAGAAAGCCCAGCACAGATGCAGGCATTTTTTAGGTGACAAAATTTAGTCAGGGAGGATGAACACCAACCTCCCAGTCTGCTCACTAGGGTTCAATTTTCTCATCTGATGACTTCCTGCTGAGATTTTTGCACTTCACCCCCAACCCACTCCACCCCTTCAAGAAAACAGCAGAGTAATTTCCCCAGTAAGCAGTGGTGTGAGGGAGGCTGCTTAGCTTAAACCCTTCTGGGTGCTTTTTTACCTGTGGAGCCCAAAAATCTTTACCACCAAGCTGTCAGAAGTGTAAGAGACACTTAACAGCTTAGGAAACAGAAGTACAAGGGACTGAAGTGCCTGTGAAGGTCACTCAGCAGGACTGATTACACCAGGGAAACAATTCAGTCTTCCTAAGCCCTGTTTTAATGATTTCTGTTTATATGTGCATAGTGCTATCCTGCCACATAGCCTGAGTTGCTTAAGGCCCTCAGCTTTGCAAGACAGGACTGTGAACCTATGTGAACAACACAGACCTATCCTGTGCTAAAGGACGGTGAGGAGGTGTGTGTTGTCTCGACACCTGTTTGACCATATGATGTGTAAGGGTCTCCCCAGGGTAGAGCTGGGACCTCATCTAGAACATCCCATGTTATAGTGTGTCCTGCATGGGAAATGGGACTTAGAAATGCCTTTAAAACAAATAAATTGTTTCACAGGAAGCTTCTAAAGTTCACAGAACCTTTCCCAGTGAACAGAAAAAACCAAACATTTTTTAGGACTGCTTTTTTAACAGTTGACTGATTTACAGGGGCCAAATGGAAAAAGGAACAAAGGTGGTAAGAAAAAGTCCTTTAGAAGGATCTTAATTATGTTTTTTATTTACAAACAAATCCGTTGCATTTCAGTCTTTTAAAATGTGTATTCTGGGAAGCGACAAATAATGTATGTGTGTATGTGTGAGCATGCTATTGTGTATTTTGGTATTTATATACTATATTAGTATTTATATACTACAGAAGAGCTATTTATAGGCAAAGCTACTTGAAATTCTTCATTTTAATATCCTGCCTTCAGTACCTTACAACAGTGCCAAACTTTTAACCGTTTAATCAGATTTTTTCCATGCTACAGCTAATTTATATGTTTGATCCCTTTACTCACTTTCAGTACAAGCTAAAAGCATTCAGCTATTTTGAGAACAAAAGAGGAAGAAGTGTATTAAATAACATCCTAAAATTACTTGGCTAGGTAGGTAGTCCCATTTTGGAGTAGATAAATCCAGCTTGGATGGGACCATCCTGACAGTAGAGATAGGAATTTTTTCCCCCTCTCTAAAAATCATAGAATCCTAGAATAGTTTGGGTTGGAATGGACCTTAACGGTCATCCAGTTCCAATCTTCTCACCATGGCCAGGGACACCTTCTACTAGACCAGGCTGCTCAAAGCCCCATCCAGTCTGGCCCTGACCACTTCAAGTGATGGGACATCCACAGCTTCCCTGGGCAACCGGGGCAACTGTGCCATTGCTTTAATTTGTCCAGATGACAAGCCTCTGAAGAAATCTTGCTTTATGTGTATACTGGATGGCTCCATTAGAGTTTGGCTGGTGTGTCATCCCTGAGCTCACCACTCGTTCTTACTCCTCAGACTCTTTAAAACCTTTGCTAAGAAGTTCTCTTCTCTCCTACAGTTGCAGAGACTGGGCAGAACAAAGGTGCTGTAGTGTTGACCTGGACAGGAGTGAAGTGAGAACCAGAAAGGTCTGAATGAAGTTGAAGACATCATGATCTTGTCTCATGTTCAGAAGTGCCCAGGAAATGTAAGGGAAAACTAATGTAGCCATATAAATGAGAAGCTCATGCAGAACTGCATGTGCTCTACTCTCCCACGCTTAGGAAAAAGGGAATTTGGAGTGGCAGAAAACAGATGATATAGTTTGGATAAGGCACCTTTGGCATCTGAGGAAATGGGAAGAGCTTGATTTGTCTCTCCTTGGACCATAGTGGCTGAAAAGACTGTGATTTTTTTTTCCACAAGTTCATGAAACACATAAACATTGAGAAGGAAAAACTTCTTACAAGCTATTTAAGGTAAAGAGAATAATGCTGGCACAAGAACAAATGGTCATAAACTAAGTATGAATAAATTCTGGCTGGAAATTAGGAAAAAAATCATTTGCAAGGATCAGAGGAATGAAGTTCTGGAGCAGACTTCCTGTGGGAATATTAAAGAGAAGATTCTTCAGTTACTTATCCATAGAGTAATTTGGTAAATTTATATAAAGTTTTACACAATGTGGTTGCCCTTGCCAGCAGAAGATTAGACTGTGAGGAGAACCCCTTCAATCCTATGTGTCTGATTTTTGTGTGCAATTTTTTGTCTATATGAAAGTATTTGAGAGTATTTGAACGGACTTTCAGGATTCACTCTGAAATCTTCTTGATCTGGACCCAGAGAAAATAAACCAAGTATTTCAGAAAGGAGGACAAGCACTGGTCAGGAGGAGAGATAAAGACAAGAGCGAATACCTCATAAGATTACGCCTCCTCAAAATATCTATTCCTCTTCTTGAGTACTATGGGGATCCAGGGTGCCCAGATCAGAGATAAGGATCTGCAGATATCTAAAGTAGGGTAACTCCTACCTGAAATTTTATGCTCCACTGTTCTGGCACCCTTTAAGTCTAGAAAGTAAGTTTGTTCCTTCCCACAAAGGAGAATGGTTCCTAGTAGATAAAGCTCTTCCAAGGAGCCATAAAGAACTGTTTCCTGATGACAGAAATGGTTCTTCACAGTTATAGGAACACAGAAGTCTTCTGATGTTTACCATTACATTACAAGATTCATTAAAATTTCAGTGCTGTGAGGATTAAACTGAAACCCTCTAGTATCATAGTTTGGTAGGAGAGCAGATACTTTTAAGATGTATAGAGAAAGTAAACCATTAATAGGGAAAAAAAATTAAACAGCAGCTGTCAGAGGACTTGGGCCTTCAGGAAGTTAGGGGACAACAGAGATGAGTAAGCCAATTTATCCAAGAGAATGGACCTATAAGTACTACCATTTCTGACTGGTTCATTGCAGAGATTGGACCATCACTTAGACTACACAGATAGGATGGTACAATATTCCTCATTCCACAAACAGTGTACTTCAAAGCACTTGATGAAAAGATGATACAAAATAAACTTTATCCTTTCCTATCCCCCATGCTGGGGAATAAAGCAGAGATCATCTTGTTTCTGAATTGCTTCTGAATGCCACCACAGTGGGATGGCTTAATCCTCAGAGATTTACACCACATAATCTTTCAACTCTGATTTCTCATAGCTAGAAGTCACCAATGATGCATCATTCCTGTTTGTGGTGTTAACTGTACTTGGGTGACTAAGAGAATTAAATACATGAACAGGACTTTTTCAGAAAAAGGGGAGGAAGCCCTTTATGTGAGTTTCAAACTTAAGCACACGTAAGTGCTGCTGAAAGATTCTGGAGGGCATTCACAAAGATGTCAGGTCTGCCATGCAAGTGAGAGAACAGACCAGGGAAGCAATATAAAAAGTGGGTTAATTTTGAAACAGATAACGAAAGATCATCAGAGTCAAAGGAGACTGTCACCAGAAGTTATCCTGCAATTTTTAAGACTGTTGGTAAAATAATTTGCTGTTAATGATCTGTACAGTTAAAGCTTTCTCTAATTAGTCCAATTATAAGCAACATTTACTGGTATTTTTCTTCAAGGGAAATTTTTCTTCACTGCCACTTGAAATAAGACATAGAAAGAAAGGCTATTTATTATCTTTCCTTTACTGTCAGTAGGAAAGCACTGATGGATGTTCTTACCAAGTGTCACAGACAGCAGTTGAGCTCTGGGACAAGTAGGACATGGCTGAATGCAACACATGAAGATGCAAATGCCTGAAGCTTGAGAGAACAACAACCGCTATGAGACCTGCAGAAGTTGTTTTGGGACTAAAGGTGAGGAGCAAAGCATCAACTGATCCCTGCAAACTATGAAAGCTTGGTGATGTGCCCCAAAACCAACTCCACTCTGAAACTACCACCATGATATTCTGTGGTGATGGGAATTCAGAAATCCTTAATCAGATGCATTCTCTAATAGGAAGGTTAAGAAGTTACTGACCAGAGCTCCTACATTTGTAACTGTACAAATGAGGGAACTGGCTGTGGTCAGACCGTGGCATCTCACTTGCTCTCATGCTTCAGGAGCAGCCCTTGCAGCTACCCCTGAATTCTAATGTTGTTCAGCAACTTTAAAATTCAAACTAGCTGTTTATGCACCACTACAGTGTCAATGTGGTTAATCATTATTTTTGAAGAGTAAGAATTGATATTCAGTAATAGTAACACTGATGTACCATCAGATCCAATGATATTCTGAATGGAGGGAACTCTCCCTAAAATCAGCACCTCTTTTAATTACTATTAAAATAATAGGCACCTCTTCTCATTTTAAATATCACCAGTGTTAATTAGGCCTTAGTTTAGAAGATTTGATTCTGAATCTAGTTAGAGCTTCTTGGTTTCATTATGCTGATGTTTGCTATTGCAACTTGCCCTCCCATTTAGGATCAATTCTACATCTTCTCTAACTGACTGGTTTATTGTAAAGCTGTAGGAAAGATTCAGCAGTAAATCAGGCTCACCCTTTGACAACAGGGGATTACTGGGAAAGGATTTCAACCAGAAAGATGTTAATAATTAAGAAAGCCAAAAGGGCATGAGTAATTTAGTTTTGAAAAATGCACACCATGCAGTTAGCCAAGTAAAAAACCATGTACTTTTAATGTTTCAGCTATTGTTAATCTTTCCAAAACCAGCCATGCATAGCCAGAGACGATCTTTTATTCTTAGTATGTTGCTTAACGTGTTACCCACTGAAATACTCACTAAATATAATGTGTCTTTATTACTGGGCATAAAGGTGAGTCAAAAGCTACCTAGAGGAAAAATCACAGCCACAGAAGACTTAGTTAAAAAAACTGGGCCACTGGTTGGGCAAATCAGTATTGAAGGTTCTTTGCCAGGCTCTGCAGGTTGATTTTCAATCTCTTCTATCCCCTCAATGCTTATCTTCCACTTTTTGATGCAACATTCTCCAATACACATTGAGATGAAAAGGAGGAGTCCTAGAGTTTTGAAATGCAAGACACTGAGATGTGGAATATCCACAGTAGGTTCTGATCACGCTCCCTAGAGATGGCCCAGATCTTCCTCTGAAGATGCCACCATGATTACTTCATAAGGGCACAATAAATTACACACTTTCCCTGATCTAAGAAAGAGAATGTACTTTTTCCATGTAATTTAAATAAAGTCAAGCATGGGGGATTTTTTGGTGTTAAGCAATGAGAGAAAGCTAACTACCACTGTACAATCAACTGATCTCTAAAGAAGGGTCCAAGGGCAGCTAGCAGTTGCTGCATTACACTGAAGATGGAAGTCTTTAAACTATGGACATTTCCTCATCATTAATATTTGTCTGTTCAAACATTTTTCCTATTTGCAACTGTTCCTGAATCTGCCTTTAATCCTCAATGGAAAAATAAAAGAAAAACCTTGAATTGTAAATTCACCCAGAGAAGTGAAGTCAATAGGGCAACCATGTTTTGTGGCACACCACACAAGCCCTATGCAGCAAAGACTTCATTTTAACTGTTCACGGGGTCAATATTTGAGCATATCTGCTCTACATCCTCAGCCTCTCACAGCTGTTATTTTTCATTGCTCAAAACCTGAAAAGAAGGATACTACTACAGAAAAAAATTGACTTGTTCAACCTGATTTTTTGGTTTGTTTAACCAGCAAACATATGATGCTTGTGTGGTGTCAACACTGTGTTGCTGTTAGTGTCAAATCAGCCATCCAGAAAAATATTTAAGTCCAACTCAATCATATTTACTCTCAGACTCTTGTATTTAACCATATGTATGCTATTTCAACATTTTTCAAAAGCAAAGTGCATTGTGGAGCTGTCTGTTTCTATTAAAAAGTCATAAAGTAATTTAGCTCATTGTTCTGGTTAATAAATAACTGTGATTTTTTTTTTTTCAGCAGATGATTTCTGTTCTCAAACAGTTCAAATCTTTTTCTTCTTTGTTGAAGAAAGACTGGGGTCCTAGACTTGCATTACATTTACAAACAGAAGCATAAAGTTGGATTTTGTTGTAGTGTACACTAATGAAACATCACTGATTTCTACAGATTTTGCAGATTTATGCAACCAGAGGTTTTGAGATTATAAAATTTTTGTTATAGGAAAAAAACTTCAATATATAATTAGTTAAAGCTTCCATGTAAGAGTTGTCAGTTGTGGGTCAAAAACATGAAGACTCCACACAGAAAGTGCACTCACCTGTGTTACAAAATGGATCATAGACAATTAAAACACATCACTGTACAGGGCTCCTGCTGTATTCACAGACACTTGTTTTCTCCTGACTTGCCTTACCTGAGTAGGAAGGGTGAGGATGAGAGATGATTTGGAGGGGAGGGCAGGGACAAGGGAATGGGTAGGAACACTGATACGATGTTAACACAGGGTCACAGCACTTACAGAGGTATTTCCTACCTAAATGACTGGAAAGTTCACCCTTCCAGACATTAGGAACCACTCTGGTGACAATGAGGAAGAGATGCAACCTCAACACAGCATGTTCATGATGCATTTTTTAAAAAGAAACACAAAGACAATAGGAAAAATAGGAAGGAAGAGCATACCTTTCACTACCTTATCCAGATAGTGAGCTTGGGAGATAAAAGACAGGACATTTAAGGTAGGATTGAATAAGTGCATTGCAGCTTACTACGAGACTGTGCAGGTGCTAGAAAGGCAAAGGAGAGTTTGCTGTGATATGAAAAGAAAAACCTTGATTATGAGGAGAGAAAAAAGGAAGAAAGGTGGAGCACAGTGCTCCTCAGTCAAATGGCTCGAGAGGGCTGTGTTAAGGCATTCAGTCATCTTTGCTCATTAAGATCAGGAAGAAAAACAGGAAAGTTCTATATATATATTTATGTGTATGTATACCTATATATATATATAGATATATGTGTATATATGTATATCAGGATAATGCTCTACTCATTTCCAAGTCTCCCTTTACTTTACTGACTGCTTTGCATTTCATCAGGAAAGCAGAGACATTTGAAAGTCCTCCACCTTACCTGATTGTCTTGTATTTTTCCACACAAAAAGGCACAGTTCTGTGACCTTACCAGACTGGTAGAGGCTTTTCACTGGATCTTTCTAATAATAATATACTGCATTTATGCAGCGTTTTCTGGCCTCAGATCAAATTACTTTACAAATATTAAATTAACCTCATGGCAACTCTACCAGACAGGCAAGTATTAATATATTCATTTTAAGGAGGGCTAAAGAAAAAGCAAAAACGAAAGTTACAGATGTCATGGGAGCAGTCATGTACCCAATTCCCATGGAACACTGATTTGGAAAACCACCTTCTTACTGATTTTCTGGTGTCAAGCAGAAGGCTGGTGGCAAAGATGTCCTGCCTCGGAGAGCCCTGGTGCATGCCAGCATCTCTGTCCTAACACCAGCTGGTCTTTATTAATAAAAGAGAGGCTCTGAGACTTGCATTTCTCTATTTCAATACCTACTTAAACATTATTTCCCTTTTCTCTTGCTTGCTCCCTGCAATCTCTGTCTCAGTTGTGTCCTGGCTGTTTCTGAAGAAGTTTTTGTTTCAGGTTCATTGAGGCACACTGTCCACCTGGGAGGCCATGTCCCTTGCAGGAATTATTTTTCCATCCTGTGAATGTAATCCATCTGTCTAAGAACTATTGTCCATAAGAGGAGAGGGCTGGGAGGGCTCACCTAGTGTGGGGAATTATGAGGCTTGTAAAGAGGTGAATTAATCAAGTTGATGTGATAGGAGTGATGCAGGAAGCACAGCATCACCATCTGCTTGGATAGTGGCTGAAGCCTAGGAATGTATCTCTTGGATTTTGACATCCATAACAACCCAACCTGTTAACTCAGGCAGTCACTGTGCAGCTGATGGCAGTGAAGGCAGCTGCCAGTGCCAACCATGTCTCATTACGTATCAATGCTTTCTGGTAATTTGAAAAATAATGGGGCTTCCTACGGGAGTAGCAGGAATATTTTGTTTCTAAACTCATACAGTTTATACTTCTGGCATTAAAATATCATCTTATTCCTGACAGAAACTCCTTTGGAAACCCTATGGGTATGTGAGACATCCTGAGAAACTATGAAGGAGTTCAGAAGAAAAGCTACTTTTCTAAGGTATCCTCTGCAAGGCACCAGCTCCATGTCACCACCCTATTCCTGGAGGCCACTTCAGAACTGCTCCTGTGACCATTTCTCAGAGTGAGAGCCCCTTGTTTCACCAGCCTGAGCTAACTTGGTTTGCTTTGTCTGAAGCACAATGAGAATGATAAGGGGTATTTCTCTTGGCTCACAGAGAGGGAGGGAAGAAGAGAGAAGTGAGAGATGCTGCAGGCACGTCCTTGAGAAGGACTTGTTTCCCACTACACTCTACTTCTTCATTTCCCAAATACTCTTTTTCCCTTTATCTTTCCTATGAGGTAAAGTGGACAGAGCCTCAGGGAAATCACTGGAGTTAAACTGAGATCACACAAATGTGAAGGAGAGGAAAAAGTAAACATCCATTCCTGAACCAGGGACAGCATACGAAGTTTATGCTACAGGGTCAGGGAAAACACTGTCTTTGAAGTTCATCTGTGCTTAATATTTACTGGCAAATATGCCAAACTATTTAAGGTCAGATTACCTTCAGATTGATTAAAGATCATGCCAGAAAAATGCAGCAAGTGCGTATTTTCCACTGACTGCTCTAACGATGGTCTTCTCTTGCCCAAAGTTACCCATCTCAACCGGGCAGGATGAGTGCCAGAGGGTCACACAGAGCTCAGCTTCTGCTGTGGATGCACTTGAGCACTGACTGTTGGGCAGAGGGTAGAATCACAGAATCACTAAAGCTGGAAAAGACCTCTAAGATCATCGAGTGCAACCACTAACTCAGTACTTCCAGGTCCATCATTAAACCCTGTCCCTAAGCACAGCATCTACAAACCTCCTCCAGAAACTAGTAGGCTTATATTTGTCTTGGGCCAGCATGGACTGAGCTGCTTTATGGATTCAAAGGACACAAGTGACGTATTAGAAAGCTGGGGAAAATAGACCAGGATCCACCTGTAATGTGCCCTGTCTGGATTCCAGCTGCTCCAGCAGAAATGGAGAGGCACTGATTACAACCTCAGCTATTTGGAACATGTGTGATTATTTATGCAAGACGACTGATGAAAGGCAAACTTAAAGGGGCAGATTTCTCAAAAATCAGAGTTTTGCTATGTAAAACAAACCCCAGGCTGATGGTGCAGTAAGCAGAAGCCGGCGTGGGACAGGCTGTCTGCCTGTCTGTCTGGGCATTGTTATTGCATACATCACCCCTGTGTGCCAGGACCAGATTTTCGAAAGGAGTTAAACACGCAGCTTTTGAGGAGATCAGTGGGGATTAGGCACTGAGGTGTTTTGAAATTCTGCTAGGTAGGCTGTGGAGTGTTTGGAGAGCTAGCTGCTGGTCCCTCAGGTCTCCAGAGACTCTGGAGTATTTAGCTCCAGCAAGTGAACTTCCAGAGATGGCTTTGGTCTTGTGTCCAGGCTGCTCAAAAGATAGTGAATATCCTGACTCCACCATGCAAGGAAGCCCCCTCTGCCATTATTTTTCTAAATAACCCTGTATGAATCACACAAGCTGGATAGGGAGTTTTCACAAGCGCTTGTAATCATAGGACACAGGAGAACAGCCTTAAGCTGAAGGAGGGCAAGTTCAGACTGGGTATTAGGAAGAAATTTTTTACTGTAAGGGGGGTGAAGCACTGGCACAGGTTGCCCAGAAAAACTGTGGATGCCTCATCCCTGGAAGTGTTCAAGACAACACTGAATGGAGCTTGGAGCAACCTGGTCAAGTGAAAGGCTCCCTATCCATGTCAGCAAGGTTGGAACTAGATGATCTTTAAGGTCCAAACAATTCTGTGATTCTATGATTCTTTATTAAACCTGGGAAATTTCCTGTGCTGCTTCCAGCGAGGCAAACCCTTAGAGCAGCCAACTACAGAGCTGAGCTGTAATTTGGCCTTTTAGACCTCACAGTACGAGGGTTTATTTGATCTTTAAACTCAATGCTCCTAAAACCCACCATGATCCCTGGCTGTAGTTTGGGCCAGAACAGAAGAAACTTGAATTCCTGCAATGTTTCTAACTACTGGTGAATTTGGAACATGCTGGAGAACGTACCACAGGAGTCTGGCACTGACACTGTTGTCATGGTGTGTTTTGCTCCTTTCAGAAACTGACCGAACCCTTCTGCTGGGTTTCAGGACTGCTGCAGTTAGATAATCAATTTTCTGCTCTACTCTCCTGCACTATGTTTGCTGAATTGGGATGATGAATGCAAGCTGCTGCATCAATTTCCTAGTTGGGAATTAACTGGGGTTACTCTAATGAAATCTCTGAATGAGAGCAATCAAGATAGTACATTCAGTGACACAATTCTTTGTAGGAGCAAACAAAATTAATCCATCGGGACCAGAATACCTGGAACACCGTAAGAAAGAGCCTCCTATGACCAACAAAACAAAAGCATGTCTCACTCTCACACATGCTTGACAGGAAATGAGAGAAGTGTCCCTTACTGGTACGTCCATTTCTGCCGTGTTACCTTCACACACGGCAATACTGGTAAAGCATCACTTCAGCAATGGGGTATTATGCTCGTCAGTGCTAAAGCAAACCGGGCCATGACATAGACATATACAGAATTACCATCAACAGAACAATTTGGCATGCAGGGAAATTACACAAGGACAAGGGGAATGCTTTCCACATACGTAATGTAATTCCAAGTCAATGTCCTTTCATTTGAACCAACATAACTAGCTTATTACTCTTGCTAAAACCATTCAATTTTCTTGGGTATTTACAACTTTGCCAAATCTCCTTTACATTCTACACATTCATCAATGAACTATTCTGTAGGAAATAGTGTTTACAGCTTCAGAGGCAGGAGACTATGTACAAATTTGTTGCTAAATCACCATGCAAGGAGATGAGGAGGGGGGAAGTGAAAAGAAACAGCTCCAGCACTCTAAGTATCAAAAAATGATTCCTGAACCAAGGCAGAGCTGCAACAGGAAGGCAGCAGCACACAAAATGAGAGTGTGCACCAGTAAAATCTCAATGCTGACTGCATTGCAGTGCCGGCCTTCCTTATGATAACATTTATACTTAGAGTGAGGAATACTACAAATAAATTTAATTACCATGAAAGATAAAAGCTTGTTGTTCGAAAACAGCCCAGGCATATCAGCTGTGTGGAGAATTATCATATACTGAACTAATGGCATTTTGGTTTTACAGCAGAACTAATAAAATGGCACTAAGGGGATGAATCAGGCTTTTTTTTCCCTGCATAAATAATTTCCATATAAAACTGTCCCCTGGATTTGGGGCCTTTTGCTGAATTTTTTTTGTTTTAAACTCTTCCATGAATCTGTGTTGCTTTCCAAACCAAACTGCTTGAATAAAAAGCTATAAAATAATATTACGAAACAGAGGATTTATAATAACACGGGACTGCTCTCTTTTAATTTTAAAGTGTTTAAGAAAGGTGGGTTTTTCAATCCCTTTCTCACAAAAAGAAATGAAAGCTGCTAGGCACATCAACAAGAAAGCAGAATGCAATGTATAATAAGACAGAGGAAGTTTTAAAAGCTAGATATTTTTCATTAGGGGGATGCACGTGGAGACCACAATGTGATAGGGTGACTTTAGCATAAATAAATGATAAGTAGAATTGAGCCACAGGTATGGTTTGTACCATTATCCTAATGCTGAAATTAAAATACTGAGATCAGGCTTCATTTCCTGTCTTTGCATGTGCAAATGCATCCGGTGTTCGAGCAAAGGAAGTGATGTCTCATATAACTAAGCTGCTAATCCCCACAATAACTATGCTGATATCTGCCCAGGAATTGCTAGTGGTTAGTCATGATGGAGTGTGATTTTTAGTTATCGTGACATAATAACATAGAGGTAAATTTTCTTGTCTTTAAAAGAAGCTGATTAAAATAAAATGACTGGGGGAGAATTTTAATTGTGGAAGAATTAAAGGAAGAATTCTTTAGAAGAATTTTAATTCTTCTAAAGTCAACTGAATTTTTTCAGGTCCACACAGGCATTATTGAGAACAGAACTGGATTCACTAATTTAGTTTTCTATTAATATACAATAAAAGGTATCTGGAGAGTTTAGGGTTACTGATTTTATAGCGTACAGCATATAGGGAAGGGGAACTGAAGAGGCTGAATGCATGACAATCAGAAAGACGAAAGAAGGGAAAATGCATTAAGTAGGTAAGTGAGAGAAGGAAAAAGGTGAAGCCAAGACAGTTCTTAATGATGCTGCAAATTGCTTAATATGAGAACTGAACCTCTTTGCATGATTTAGGCATATTGTTGGCTTCTTATAAGTAATAACATCAATAATAGGAGACAAAACAGAGAGAGCTCATGAGTAGTGCCATGCATGAGGAATACAGAAGCAAAGCGAGAGAGAAGTGAAATGGTTAGAAAGGTAGCAGAACAGATGAGGGATAAGCAAGACAGAGTTAAATACCAGCCAGAAATCATCTGACTGCAGCTTCCTCTTTTATAGTGGCAAGCAAAGGAGCAGTGCAAATAATGTAGGAAATAAAAGGAAAGAAAACTTAAAATCAGATGCATGTTTCTAAAAATGCTGCCACCATAATACGGAGGAGTCTTGGAGGCCACAGAAAGACCTCCCAAGAGGTGAAGTGGGATGTTTTTAAAAAAGCTTCTAGCTGACACTTAAAGGCTTGTCAAACACCACATAGGTGCACTTCATGTCTGATAATAAAAAAAATATATAGCCATGTCACCAACAAATGAAAGGACATTTTGTCTTGTTCCCACATGAAAATGTATGATGTCAGAATTTGAAATCCAAGAACAAAGGTGCTCATGCTACACTGTCACACATATTCAATTAAGCATGCGCCTTTTCTCCTCCCCGATCATCAATTATTCTCTGCAAAGGAGTCGGGTTTTCTCTCTCCCTACCAATAGTGCAGTGCTCTCCGTTCCAGCCTGGGCTGCATTCGCACTTGCCGTCCCGGCAGGTCCCGTGCTCACTGCAGCGTGGGTGACACGCTCGCTGATCACAGGCTGTGCCCATCCAGCCCTCCTCGCAGCGGCAGGTGCCTCCCACACAGATGCCGTGTCCTCCGCAGTCCGCTGCGCAAATCTCTGTGGGAGAGGAGACAACACAGAGGAGGGGACATGGGTGGGGAGAGAGAAGGGAGAGGGGGAAAATCCAGAGTGTTATTGTGAAGAAAAGCAGACACACTTCACTACCTCGCCTTATGGGGCAATGAAAGGAATTCCTAGAGCTCATAACACTAATCCTTCCTGACAATAAGAATCTAATAAGTATGTTACAAAAAAGAGATGGACACGGATTGCAAGGGTCTGCTGTGATTGATCCTCCTATTTGCTTTCTAACTCTCTTGCACTTCTCAAGCTTTTGTGATGCTCAAATCTGAAGGCTCTTCCAATAAGCAGAACGGAAGTCACATTTAATTAAAATCTGGTTAAATGTGGAAACAATGTGCTGATAAACTACTGATGCTAAAATTAAATGCTGACAAAGCCTGTTTATTACTTCTTAAACCAAGTTCTGTGGATGGGATTCATTAAAATTCTTTCCTCTTTTAAATTAAGAAAGGATATTTATATTTCTACTAAATTTACACATCTTCTTTGTCCCTCTTTTCCTACCACCCCATTAAAAATCCCCTCTCAGACATTCAGACACAACTGTATGTTTTGCGAGCCACATACACTGGAGCTGATAGGATGGTGCTTGTTCCCAAGTCTTATCAGAATTAATGGAATCACAGCCACAGCCAGCTATCTTGGTACTTACCTTCAAAAAGCAAGGAGCTAAAGGTCCTTGCCTTTTCAGGGATGATGGCCTTCCCAAATCTCCCTGAGCCCTAGTAGGCCTGAGAACACAGGCATAATATTTTTGCCCAGCACTAGACTTTTGACTAAAACCTAGCATAGCCTTGGCATGAATTTGAGAAAGTGTTTTTATCTACACTGTATTTGTCTGGAAAAACAGAGACTTGGTGGAGAAGAAATACCCATGAATCACGTGTTAAAGTACCTGTTACCAGCATTACTATACAAGATTGATTTTAAGGAAAAAAAAATAAAGCCCAAATATAATGCAGTGTAGCACTGCAGATGAAATAAATGAATCAATTTCTTCTCCAGACTCATTACTTGGCCGCTGCTTTCTAGCTCTCATAAGCCCTGACTACACTCTCCCTTCCTCAACTGAAGGAGAGGCAATTCACAGTATTTCAGCCTATGAGGTCTTCTCTCTGTCTGGTGCTTCTAAGTTGCCAAATGTTTTGACCTCAAGCCTTCTGCTTCACTGAGCCATTTTACATATTTTACATGGTAAGGACACAGTTCTTTTTGGGGATACGGAGATGTGACCAGAAGAAATGCTGAGCAGGGCTGGACTGGAAGCACAGAAAGGGGTACCAGGGTTACTCTGCAGTGCACATTTTTTCTCTGTGTCACTGGCTGCATATAAAATATTCAAAACTACTCAGCCTACATTAACATCACATCTGACTGAAATTCAGCTGTACTTAAGTTGCTTTTAGTCTTTTGCTAGTGAATACTCCATTTACAGGACACTTGGGCTGTTTAAGAACTTTTGATAGGCTTCTGATATAGGGCTAGAACATTCACTTCAGCTCCAGGAGGAAAGTGGTGCACCACAGCAGAGCTGTGAGGTCTTCAGCCTCTTATGAGGAAATGGATATCTGATGAAAAGGATCAGGAGCTCTTTGGACAACAGTAATTCATTTATTATAGGAACAACAGTAATGCCTTGCATGTCTAGAAAACACCTCATTTTTCAAATGTGACATGAGAACAATACCTAGTCCTTGCTTCCCATAAAGCTTAGGGTGGTGGAACAGTTTCCAGTAAAACTCCTCTTTCTGCAGCATCGTGGATGTCTCCAAACCCCCTCAAACATTTAGTCCTATATGCTTAAGTCTCCTAGTGAAAGAACCCCGGAGTTCAAATGGGCTTAAGACACTCCAGAACTTGTCTGTATTTAGAATCAAACTTGCAAAAGTATTTGGGTATCTTGGGCACTTAAACAGAGCATGTGCACACACCATTTGCTGTTGAGATGTAACAGAATCTAATGTAGGGTTTATTGGAAGTAAGTAGAAATTACTCTATCAAACAAAAAAGGCATGGCTGAGGAAGGGCATAAGTTGCTGTCAGACGTTTTTATTTTGCATCTGGCATCGAGACACAGATTTTCACAGCTCCTAGCTGCGAGGGAGGTAATATCATACTACAGTACCTGATAAGAGCATAAGGGATGGGCAATTATTGACTTGCTGAAGGGCTGGAGCCCAGACCTGTTTTCTACTTTTTTCCCTAACTGCCAGACAGCACTGCAAGGGAGTGTGGGCTGGTCAGGGTGGTGAACATACAGGACCTGCAAGTTGGTTAATATAGCAGAAAAGATGCACTAAAGGAAAAAAAAAAAAAAAAAAAGAAGAAGAAGTAAATTTGGTTCTCCTTGGCTGACCTGATTAAAAAAGTCTGAAAGTCTGGGGAGCATAAAGAAAACAGCAGATAAAAAAATAAAAAGCTAGATTTATGCTGCTAAAATTTCAGCAAGCTGAGAAGAAATACCTTGAGAAAGTACAAAGTCTGAGAGCACTGCTATTTAAGTCCAAACTCCAAAAATTATTTTTGCAGGCTCTGGTGCTTTCCAGCATGTTTTTACCATAGAGCTACTCTAGGATTGCAATCTCTTCTCCAGTTATTAGTTTACATTCTTTATTCAAAAGTGTTTAACTCAGAATATCAAATAAGATGCAATTTTTCTTGCTCCCAGTTTACCAAGCAATCCAGAGGATGCCAGCTTGGTCACTTCACACCTTCATTATATCCTGTTCTCTCTATTTATAAAAGAATTCTTTATATCTAATCTAAATCTCTTTTAGTTTAAACCAATTATCCCTCGTCTTATCACTACAAACTCTATTAAAATGTCTGTCCCCATCTTTCTCGTAAGTCCCTTTTAAGTAATAAAAAGGCCACAATGAACTCTCCCCAGAGCCTTCTGTCCCCCAGCCTGAACAACCCTAACTGTCTCAGTCAGTCCCCATAGCAGAGGTGCTTCAGTCCTCTCATTATCTTTGTGGCTTCCTCTAACTTGCTCAAACAGGTCCACATCCTTCTTGTTTTGGAGATGCCCACAACTGGGTCCCAGAGCTGGATGCAGCACTCCAGGTGGGGCCTCACAAGAGTAGAGGGGTAGAATCCCCTCCCTTGCCCTGCTGGCCACGCTGCTTCGGATGCAGCACAACTGACTTTCCTGGGCTGTGAGAGCACATTGCCAGGTTATGTCCAGCTTTTCACCCATCCCCAAGTCCTTCTCCTCAGGTCTGCTCTCAATCTCTCATCCCCAAACCTGTATGGATACCGAGGGTTCCCCTGACTCAGGTGCTGCACATTTCACATAAAGTAACCAAGGCACAAAGAAGGAAAGTGATGGATCCACAGGGAAATGTGAGCTCTGAGACAGGTGCATGACAATATGCAGTCCTGTGTCCTATAGGTAAGATGGAAATGTCAGATGTCTACAGATTGGTGGTGGAGGAAAAAAACCCAGAGATAATAGGAATAGTGACAGTCAGAAGTGTTCCTGGAGTTATTTAAAGGTGTTAAACTAGGACAATGGAGTGCATTCAAAAATGGTGAAGAGAGAAAAAAAATCATGTTCTGAAAAGCAGAACCTCTGTGCAGTCTCTCCTATGAAAAAGGATGGAAAACTTCCTGGGACGTTTACATCTTCACTGAAATATTTCTCAGACAACATGCTGCCAAGGAACAGTCTTGCACACGTGGGCCAGGGATATGCATTGCATGGTATAAACAAACAGATCTTGGGCTAAACCAGAACAGGAATCCTGGGAACATTTTGGGTTTCATCTCCTACCACCCATGCACACAAAAGCATGCAGATTCCAGGTTAGGAATGTATAATTCATACATAATGGATACATAAGGTGGTTTGGATTCCCAGGCCCCAAGAGCTGTAACACAGACTCCCAGCTGTAAAAAACACTTGTGAAGCAAACTACTTACGACAGTCTCCCTAAAATGTAGTTTAATTATTTCTGACAGGGAACCAGGAGCCAGGAACTCTCAAAACTAAATCTTCCATTTAGCTGCCAGTTTAAAGATAGATGGATTCCCTACAATTTAAATAGCCTTACAACACACAACCTGCTATATGCCCTGGTCCTTTACAACAAGGCCCTCTTAAATGCTCACAGGTTTCTAATGGGTGATTAAATAGTCAGAGTAGCTTTTACTTTTCTGGTGGCACTCAAAGAAATGATCAAAATGGATTTCAGATTAAGCTTCCACTTAAATACATGTCTTTTTGGACAGAATAAGACAGCTAAGGCTGTTTTACAGAAAAAGGCAGGTGAATCGTTTCTTTGTCATTCAGTCCCAGGGACAGAATTTGTCACCTCTGTTCTTATTACAAGCTGCATTTTTTGGTACATTTCCCAATTCTGTTGTTAAAATCAGAGGACATGATTAGCTACCATCTGAGCTGCATGAGCAAATGAGAAGGAAAGCTTTTAATTCTCCTATTACAGTATTCACACACTGGCCAGCTGCACTATATTGCTGCTGCCTATTTAAGCTTAGAATGCTCTGCCTGTGCATAAAAGACCTGCCTGTTAAATATTTTCACACCAGCTGTTCCCAAAAGGTGACTAAATATTTCCTTTCATCTTTAATCTCATCCAGTGTTTGTATGAACAGCTTAGCCACTCCTTATCCTTTCCTAGAGGTGCACTGTGTTTTACCTCATCTCACAGTGCAGCTCTCAAAACTGTTTGTAGTTTCTTGAAGAGAGGGGATCCTCTAAGTAAATCTGGTGCCCAATTCTAAAAGCAAATATGAGGCTTAATGTCCTCAAAAAGTACAATCAAGCCAAGCACCTCTGTGAGAAACACCTGGACTTTGAGTATTACCCGGTATTTTGTTCCCTGGTGTTTGTACTTACCAGAGGGCACTGATGGATGATAACTAATTAATGGATGAAGACTTTTTTCTAAGGAATCAAGTTCATATCAGCGTTCCCATCTGGGGTTTTGTCATGTTATTGCCTTGGAGTGGTGTCTTGCATTGCCTGAATCTCACCTCATGTTATGTCAGTCTTCCCTAAAGAGCTGAATTGAGCCTAATTGCCCTCTGTGGGTCAGATAGTTCCAGAGGATGATTCACTCGAAATCTCTTTCATGGAGAATTTCTGGAGTAGACAGTGCTCAAAGCATTGTTGAGCCTGGAGTGGTTCATACAGAGGTCTAAGGTCATCATAAACATTATTCTTAGGAAAAGATAATGCCATTCCTTTCTGCTTCTTTTTCATGCCTCTTTTTCAAGTAATCAAAAAAGAAATTACTCATCTTTCTTTCCAGAACCTGCTCTGTTTCATCACTGCTCATCCCCACCAGGAACCAGTCCATTATTGGGGCTCAGAGCAGGTCTAGTGGAAGGTGTCTCTGCCCATAGCAGGGGTGGGAACTAACCAGCCTCTGAAGTCCCTTCCAACTCAAACCATTCTGTGATTCTATGAGCCCATACTCAACTGCCTGCTGGATAGTTTTTAGACAAACAGTTTTTCTTTATTTTTTTTTCCTCATTATCTCCTCATGACAGGGGGAGGGGTTTTCCTTTGGTCTGTCAAAACTGCCTCAGAATTCCTCAAGGCTCTCTTAAAAATCCTAATCCATCTTGAATCCTACCCAAAATCTTGACAGTGGCTGCTGACGTGCCTTAACTTCTCCACAGTGTGTTGAGGAAAACTGCAACGTAATTTTATTCTGTCTCCATTAGCCTGTCTATGTTGTTGTTCACTTAAACTTTAAGAATCTCAACTATCTGAGGCCAAGATTATCCTTTTTGTTCTTCATTTGCATTGTGCCAGGTATAATGAGGTCACAATCCATTAACAGCACTTCAGAAGTTAGAATAGTAGAGCAATTACTCATACAAATAAAAAACATGTACCTGCTTCTTTCTTTTTTCTTTTTTTTGCATATCCTGCTAAAAAGTGACATAAGTCTGCCCCCTTAAGAACAAAAAGTCTGCTATGTTGCCTTTGATATTTCAGAAGAAAAGTGGGAAAAAAAACCTATCAAACACTAACCCACTAGTGCAGTACTTTGTTCACGGCCCTTTTTAATTGATGGAACAGACACAGGAGCCTCCAACACAGGAAACAGCATCATTCAGAATTTCATATTATTTTCACACCACATTGAAAACTGGAGTTGGAAAAAGGATAATGATGTTAATTTGTGCTTCATTTCTAGCAAATCCATTTTTACATGTTTACCCCTATCCCCCCACATATCCTCATATTGGCTTGACAACAGTTTAAAGTTTTCCAGTTTAGAGAAGAGCAATGCAGATGAAGATTTTTCTTTAGCATTCATGTGATGCATAATCAGAGATTTAGCTGCTTCTGACCTGTCTGCTAAATCCTTTAATAAATATGGATTTAGTGCTAAAATATAAGATCAGGTGAAATTGCTCAGAGCTTTCTGAAAACTGGGTCAGTTCCACTGACCTTCAGTATATTAATAGAAAATTTAATAATTAAAAATCTGACTTAACTGGGGTTCTTCCATTTCAAATTGGCTCATTTGAGGCCATTTACAGCATCAATTTTTTTTTCCCACAAAAGCAGAGGAGAGAGGCACTGCACAAAGCTAAAAAGGTGAATTTGGTGAGGAGCTAAGCCTTGTTTTCACAATCTGCTTTAGAAGGTAATTAACGGGGAATATCTGGGAAAAGCAAGAAATATAAAAATACAGATGAAAAAACCAGAAAGTGTTGTGATCAGCATGATTTAGATAGCAGTGAAGTACTAAAGACATTCTTCATAACGAAATTTTGCAGTTATGAAACTCTCATTCCTGTGATTTGATAATTTTGCAGTGACATGAACTCCTGTGCTGCTACTGAAGAAGACATAAAGCACATTAGCTTTTAAAACCATTCTTTTTACAAATGTTGTAAAGAAAGGATCAAACTAGGGAGCAAGAAAAAACCTCAAAGAAGAGGTGTGGATTTTCTGTCACTGCCAGTAGCAGATCTGTAGCATGAAATCCTCTGAAGACCATCCTGGTTCGGTAGCGAACAGGGAACGATTGTTTAAGTCCTGTCCATGTCATTAATTGAGGGATATATTTTTACCTTCAGAGATCATGTCCTGAAAGCAACGTCTGCATAATTTAATGCCTTTAAACAAATAATCTGTTTATCTATTTTTAAAGCATGCATCAAATATGTAAATATTACTAATGTAGAAATAATAATAATTATTTATGTCTATAAATATAAAACCTGCCCTTTTATGAGCGCAATTAAACTTTTAGTTTGGTTTGGAGATGACTCTCTGCTCCACTCAAGGCCCTCAATGTGTTTTACACAGCTCAGTAAACTGAATATAACTGAAAGGTAACAGCTATTTATTTTCTTTCCATGGATGAGAAAATCAAGATTAAAGGATGCACTCTAGAGACTGAAAATGAATCCATCAGCTTTGCTATCAACCCTCATCAGGAAGAACACTGACCTTCAGCAATGGCTTTGAAATGTGACTTGGACACCTGAATTTTCACCTCCTAAACACGAAGCCCTGAGGAGCATCCTGGAATGCCTGCACTGGGGAATGTATATCCTGCATTACAGAGTGACCCTAAGCAGGACACCTGATAGCTGCTCACCTGGTGCTGAGCAGATTCAGGAGATGTGTCAATAACTACCCTGGAACCCACCCTCCATCTCCAAAAGGAGTAATGAAGGGGTTTAGTATAGTAAGATACTTAAACTGATGTATGTCTGTCCTCAAAGACTGAGCCTCTAACTGTCAGCATGCAGGACTGAGCACAATGGGATTCTTGGGAATTCTTGCCAGAAACAGTAACTGAGAACAGAAGAACAGTGTACACTGGTACAGCTGGGACCTCTTTTAAAAAAGTATCTCACTTCAAAGTGCAATTTCAGCTTGCTTCATATTTGCATAAAGGTCTTCCAGTTCCTGTCTGGAGAGTTGTAATTTTGTGTGATGAAATTCCACTAAACTGCTGTGATGCTTTTTATCAGCTTCTAGTTTCTACAGTATTTATACTCTATTTTCATCCTTGCCTTAAATGCTAAGGACTGACCATCACGTTGTGTCTAAAGCATCTCCTCTATGGCTGTGATTTACTTTTGTACTCGTGTCAACCTTCCATTTATTTATTATTATGAACTCTACTTTAAACTGTCTTTTGTTGCCGAATAGCAGAACATGAAATGCCAGGTATTGTCAGGCTTCAGTCTTGGAGCTGAGTTCTGTTGAATAAAAATAAATATCCCAAAGTGCAGGACTGGATTTTTCTCTTTGATGCTTAATTGAATCTCTATGCTTTCTGGGATATGTTAAAGCTTGCCAGAAAAGAAACAATTCCTAATATATTAAATGAAGTTCCTAAGAAGGATTCTTCTCTGAGCTAATTTTGAATTCCTCTCTGTCCAAAAGGAAGAGTTAATTTGACAACAGAAAAGTGTTTTGCTCATGCTTAAAAAGAATTGATTTATTTTCCAATTATGTAGATTTTTTTTTTCTAAAATAAATTCAACAGATCATTTAAAAATGTGTGTGCTGAGCTGATAACAAGCTAGATGTGCTTGGGATTCCCTTACTCAGAGCTCAGTCCCAATATGGATTCCTTTTACTTCAGACAACATTTTGCCAGAGAACTTAGAAGTTTTATCGTTATTTATCTTCTTCAAAAGGAGACATAGAACACATATGAAACATGCAGGGCTGACATATCCAGAAGTTAGATGTCTGTCTATCCACACAAATGGGATCCAGCAGTAGCTGTTTCCTGTTCCAGAAGGTTTTTGTCTGCTATGCTGCCTATATGCCAAACAGTGATCTGAAAGGATCATCTTTACTGAAAAGCAGCAGAGCTCTCTCCAAAGCATTTTCAAACTGTCGTCTGTTAACATCATTAGAAAATGCCCATTAGTGCAAATTGTGATGCTAGTTTTTAGAGTATGAACATCTTGTAATTTGGAAGGGGGCTGAGAGAATATATACTCATTTCACTGTATCCACTTCAGACAGCTTAACAGATCATGGATTTCTGGCCTTCAGTAGACACCAATCCACTCTATGACAATCATTGGTCTCATATTGTCTTTTTCTTGCTTAGTTTTGATATTATTCTGTTTTAGTGATTCACTATTTTATTACCTAACTTTGGATGTTCTAACTTAGGATGATACACAGAATCATAAAATGGTTTGGGTTGGAAGGGACATTAAAGACCAGCTCATTCTAGTCCCCCTGCCATAGGGAGGGACATCTTCCAACAGAATAGGTTGCTCAAAGCTCCATTTAACCTGGCCTTGAACACCTTTAGCAATGAGGCACCCAGAGCTTCTCTGGGCAACCTAGTTCAATGTCTCAAATATGATTTGATGAAGCTGAAAACATCCAATAAACCTTTGCAGGAACTCAGACTGTGATGAGCTTCAATTGGGTTGGAGTGTAAGGTCACAGCCACTGGACGCATCTACCAACAACAGCACGGAATTGACTGAACACCAGTGGAGAAGCCGTGACATGGAACCTACAACCACCCTTGCTGAGCCATGAGTGGCTTTATCCAGCATGATCAAGGTAGATCATGGCAAAGACTGACTCCACACAAGTATCCTTCCTGCTGATATTGCAGCAGTATCCTGGTTAAAAGTAGGAATAGTCAGCAGCAGAGATCTAGATTCAAAAATTAAGAGGCTCCTCCTTTCAAAGGCAAAGTCAGAGAAGAATCCAAAATCTGGTTATCTGAGACATAGTGATACAAATGGTAAGTTCTCAGTGATGCAAGCAAAAATATTGCTCAGTCATCCTCAAAACATGATACTTTAACAGTACTCTCTTTTAAACATAGAATTTAGTATCTTGTGGTGATGTGAAATTTTTCAAAATAACTAGTCACATTAACATGAGCCCCACTGACTCCAGTTTTCTGACTGCTGTTTTCAGTCAGAAAACTCTGCAGCACAAAGCATAATTGATCCAAACAAAGAGAACTTTTGAGCTCATGGTATGACTGCTGAGGTCACATTTGGAGATAGGGAAGAATGTTGAACTGAAACTGGCATGCTGGGAACTAGCCCTAATCATTGTAGGAAACAAACAGGGGATGGAATAGTCTTCCCTTTGTAGTGGTCCATAAATTTTCACTGACTACTGCTGATACGAGAGAGAAGCTTTGCTCATAACAGAATGCCTAAGGTCAGTAAGAACCAGGGACTGCTTGTTACACGACTGGACACACACTATTCTCAGCTGAGACATGACCTAATCAGACCACATGCTTTGTGATCTAATGGCCAGAGACAGACTGATGATATCATTGCTTCCACTCCTTTTGGCCAAGTCTGAAATGACAGCTAGAACACAAGTTTTCAGTTCCTTCAATCTTCCCTCTGTCACTGCGTCTGACCAAGACTGCATGGACTGCTGCAGAAAAGTGGTTAAAAGTAAGATCCTAAACACATCCCAGAGCTGACAGAACTTAGCTGGTTGGCAAGGGAAATGTCCTAAAACAATTTCTCAGCTATCAGATTTAAAGTAGGAATCCATATTTGAAAGCTAAGTTGTATTTTCTATCTTAGTGGGAGTTCTCTCCCTCCCTTTATCATGTCCCTTTCATCTGCTCAGCACTAAGATACCTGGACTTTTGAAGAACTGGACTCACCACAAAAATAACTGCAGCCATTTCAACTATTATCTTTTTTTCCACCACATCAGGGTCTCCTTATATACATTTTTAATAAACAAAAGGAAAGGGAGCAAAAGGATATTCAAATGAAAGCCTCCCTGAATACTTTTATTTCAAAGGTTTGGGCAGATTTTAGTCTTTTATTGCATTTTTAATAAAAAGATTTGAAGACTTTAAAGGCTAAGTTCATCTTGGCAATGGGTAGGCTAAAAGCTGTACTCACAAACTCAACTACATAAAAAAATTCATGTCTTTCACAATGGTAATTCTTATTAACACTGTTGATTCTCTAGATTCACCAATTTCTTCACAATCCACAAAGCAGATATCTGCCAGGCAGAACCTGTGAGAGCCTTGTATGTGCACTGGGCTGCTCATACTTTTCCCTTAGAGAGAAAAGTTACTTCTCTCCCTACAAAATGGAGATCACAAGTTCAGAAATCAGCATGTTATGCTTTTGCAAGGCAGAAGATGAAATTCCTGCTGGTACAAAACACTTCCTGGCTTTCAACAACCATTAAAAGACCAAAGTAAGGCTTTCAGGGATGAGTCTGCAATTTAGGTATTGAGCCAGAACAGATTTTGATGGTACCTTCTGAAAACCAGCTTTGAAGACACTATGCTACCGAAGTTTCAATTGCCCCAGACTAATGTTTCTCACAGCTCTGCCATGGTAGTGAGATGAACAAGTTACAAGCTGAAAGAAGAGCATTCAAGATGGCCTTTGATCACATAGCTGTGCCCGGTGACTTTTTCTTAAGTGATGAAGATATTTATCAATTTCACATGCTGCATCCTGAGGTTTAGTTCTTTTGTTCTTCCTCATGTGTTTTAAAGCTAAGAAAAAGACAAATCAGCAGCTTCTTAGGCATTAAAAGGGGTCTTGGTCTAAAGTACAGTACAAGCCTGTATCATGTCAGAGCTGATGTTATATCCATCTTTTACAGAGACATTTTTACCCCTGAAGAAAATGACTGTTTAAAGGAAGACTTATATGAACATTTTCTAAGGATGGATTTTTATTCATCATTATTTTGATTGAAAGTCTGCATCCATTGATCATCCTTTTTATTTTGGTGGCCTTGAGCAGGGCACAAAATTAACATGAGATTTTGTTTGCAAAAGTTGACACCAGTAAGACCAAGGAAATCATATTTTATCACACATGTTTTGTTAGCCCTGGTGCTGTTTGAACAATGGGATATGACATTTTCTGATAAAATGTATAAGAACTCCTCCTGTGACAGTGTGTGTGTGTGAGTGTGTGTGTGCGTGTGCATGCGTGCGCAATAGTCTCCTGCACAGCTCCTGGTGAAAAAAAGACATTGCAATGTAAAGATGCATTTACTTCAGCTTAACTCTTTAAAAGTTCATTCTTCATGGTCTCTTTATCTATTAACTGGAATAGGGAAAAGGTGCCTGTTTCAATGAACTGTACTAACTTCGTGGTGGGTAACTCTGTCGTGTGCTACCTGAAAGACTTTCACCATTGTTAATTTATACAACTAAATTGATACTAAAAAAATCAGTCATTACCATTAACTGATGCAGGGTCTTAAATATAATCATTATTTGTGAATAGCCTTCAACTGATCCATACTCCTGCAGAGTAAATAGGAGCTTTTGACTTCACAGTGAATTGACTTCAATTCACTGTGCAAAATTTATAAGAATATGGCTTCCCTGCAACCAAAGACATGGATTCACACATCTTGCTAGTTTTATTTTAAATCAAACTTCTCAATATACTGAAAGTAAGTAAAGTCATGGAAGGTGGGTAAATACCTGGTCTGCTACCCTGTGTCTACCCACACTATTTCCCTACTGTGCCTGGAGGCAAGGTTTGTCTAAGACTACCTGCCATATGTAGGTCTCCAAAACCCTGCAGCAAAACTTGATAATCTGCATGTGCTTAAGGCAAATTTTAAATGCCTAAATACTTTTATGACTGTAGACCTTCATAACAAAGTGTGCCAGTAAGTCACTAGGAAGCAGCATTTCATCCCCGCCACAGTGGGGACAAAAGGGCAGTCATAACGTCAAATGCCATATCCTCAGAAAACCATGTTAGCAGCAGAAGTCATGAGAGAAGCTATAATAGGACCAAAGTACTGGATTTCATGAGATATGGACATGCAAGCTCAGCCTCCATCTCTGGCCAGGCATGCTCTCTAAGTCTTCAAATTGTGATGTAAAATATCATAACTTCTTCCTCCTTTACTGAGCCCCAGCTTCCAGTTTCTAACTCCTATCATAAAATGTACATGATTTTATGTCTCCACTGGCAATTTAGGACTACCACATACAAAGTACTATTCCTATTACTGCTCTTCTCCAGTGTATTTTAAGGGTCTGAAGTACTGCCTGGATGTCAACTGTGCATAAACTCATGAATCATTACAAATGAGTGATGGAGAAGGAATCCTTATCTGCATGCAGGTCAGTCTACAACCACTGTCAACTGCCCAGAAAAAGTCAGTACGCTTAAGACACAGACAACATAATTTCTATTGCTGCTTTGTATATTCAACTTTGCAATGATTTAAATGAATATTGTGCAAGTGAAGATGTCAACTACCAAAGACAAAACAGTGTGAAAATCACTGATTTAAATTTGAGGAGAGTGAAGGACAACACCAGATAACTTAATTCCTTTAATAATGATTTTGCATCCAAGCCTAATACTGTTTTGATGGGCCTGGGATTATACTGATGCATCAGTGAGATCCCTCTGGTAAATGGTGCATTCCCCCATGACTCACCTATTTGTTTCACTGCAGTCAGCAAACATGTTTTATGGTATGTGGTGTGCTGCCTCTTGATTAGCCACAGTTTAAATAGGTCAGGAATGGGACTATATCAAATAGTGAGTTCTGTTTCACACTGCAGCACAGGCCATCTCCTTCCTCCCACTACACTCAGATAAAAAGAGGTTAAGAGACCAGCCCCATAATGGCTTTATTAGTTACCAGGTAGGGGTCATAAGAGGTGAAGGGAAATAGCCCCCAAAAGCCTGGGATACAGAGGATCTGTGATAGCAGACTGGAAGAATGGGGTTAGGATCAGTGGTTCCTTAATTACCTTTCTTGTACCAAGCATTGCCTTGGACATTTTACCTGGATTGGGTTATAAAGGACTTTTTTGAATTTGCTTGTGCAATAGTACTAAGATGCAAAAGGGAAGTGATTTAATTATCCCATGGAGAAATCAAAATACCACTTTTATTGCTCAGTACAAGTTATCTCTGGAATTATTTCTGTACTCTTCTTTAAGATACTCTCTCTAGTATTTGGGAATTGGCAAAAAAACCTGTATATTGAGGGAGAAGTGATCCTACAAAACTGTTCCTTGCACAAAAGGGTGGAATATGTTTGAGAAGCATTTTCCCTGAGTGACAAATCTGAGGTAGTATGGCAGCAGTCCTGTCTCAGCATATATTGGCAGTGGGCAGACACAGACAGCAAAAACCCCCAAAACATGTAATTACTTCTTCCTACAATGCTGTTCAAAGGAGAATATCTCACAAGAGATTGAACTGGCACAACTTGTTCATTAAGTTTAAGCAGAATGAAAAAAGATAGTATAAACAGGAAACAGAAATCTCTGCAATATTATTGTTTTGTGAAGAGTGACAGTTTTACCCAGTAATCTGTGTTCTCTAAGATTACCAATAAACACAGGTAAAATCTACCACTTAGCTGAAAGATGCAGTCTAAGGTTCAAAGAGGTCTAGTTTTACTTTCTACATTTGACAATCCACAGACTTCAGCTGCTGCTTCCCTAATGCCTGATAACCTAAATGAATACAGCATACAGCACTGCAGACAGGAACTGTTCTTAACTTCAAGGTGGTAGGAGCTGGAAAATCCACTGTGCCTGCTCATATTCTGGGTTTTCAGATAATTATGCTGCTCCTAGGGTATGCCTCTCCACGTGTTTTATGAAAGGGGCTGTCGCTGGCACAAATCCAGGTGGGCACAGTTCTACAGATTTCATTGGGACTGAACACAGTCCTAACTGCTTTGCAGAACTGAGGGTGATTTCTGCAAGTACTTAGTTCTTTCCCTTACTAATTTCTCCATTCTGTTTGGTTCCATTTTATACAACTATAAAAATCTGTCCCTTTTAGACCCTTCTACAGAACCTCCACCCCAGTGGGCTGGGCAGTGTGTTATTACATGCAATAGCATACCTGCTCACTCTCTTTTAACGATGCAAGAAAAGTACCACATATCCTGTGAGTAAATCTGTCTTTCAAATCAAGTCATCAATTCAGTGGAAAGGTCTGGGCTAGAAATGGAAGTTTACAAATCACCTTAGCTGTGATTTTAGCTGTGAGGCACAATAACCTGAATGTTACAAGCAGCTCAGTGAGGGAAAAGGTCTTGGAATGATGCTCAAGTTTGTCTCAAATAACTTCATGCTGCCAAAGAAAGTTTGCACTAGATGGATTTATAAAAGCAGTATAAGGAAAGCTTATAAATCATCTGTACATGACCCTGCAGGTTAACAAAGGGAAAGTGAATTCTGTTTGCACATAGAAATAAACATTTTTCCAAATCCATCCCTGCAATCCCCAAACCTCTGTACAAACATAGAATAATGGCTCAATTATGAACTATGCTACAAACTACAAATATATGACTACCTTTCCCCTTGTGGTGGTTTTAAAAATAAACCCACAGAGTATGGAATTGAAGATGTTAAAATGGGTAAAGGAAAAGCCTGGCATCAAATTTATCTTCCCTTCAATGCATGATAACTCTCCTACCTACATCTGCAAAAGTTTTGATAAACCTAGTTTCAGCCCCAGGCAAGTAGGCCTCCTGTTCTACTTATTCCTCAGCCCAGTCAATTTTCTTTTATGACAAGCTCCTAACATCCAGCCTAAATGGTCATTGTCAAAAGGGTTTTCTTATGTTCTTAGCACCAGTTTATTCAGTTTGCTTCATCCTTGGAAATTACTCTCTTAAAATACTTGCAAATGGTTAACCTGGTTTTCTTTACTCATGATAGCAATTCCTCAGTGAAAATGTTGTTTACATAATTTTTCTACTATATCCACTCTCCTAAAAGCTTTTATTTTTTGGGTTGCTTTCCTGAAAATTCCTTTCATTTCACTGCCTATACTGAACTGCCCTGGATTTCTGGCCTAGTTCCACTCCAGTTGTATAAGGTATAGGAATTGTTATTGCTGAGGTCTCTTTTTTTGTAAGCACACAATATAGGACAAAAGCCAAAGCACTGATGCCCCACAGGTTCTGACTATTTAATGTATTCCACTATTTCTCAGTGTGGCCTCTAAGAGCTAATTGCATTTAGAAGAAAAGGGTCCTGAACAGTTTTTCCTTAGCCTTCAATTCACATACCTGATGCAGATTTTGAGCAGGATGCCATTTCAGAGGAGGAATGAGGGTCACTGTTCCAAACCTCTAGACAAAACTGCCCATAAAAAGGTGTCTTCTTGGTAGCCACTTGTACTAATAAATACTTTTACTCAGTAAACGTATTTTTTTAGTTAGTAGAGGACAGTCTTTAATATGAACCTCATGAGGCACTCATCCTCCTCTAACCTAGAAAAGCACAAGCTTTGAATTCAGAAGGAGATCTGACAGATTACCAAATCTTCCTTCTTGTTTACAGCCACTAAAGATTATTTAGCCATCTCCTAAAAATCAAAACAGACCCTTTAGTGGCTACTGGGCTTCATCAAGAACTATCCCCAGAACAAGAAGTTATATGTCGACCATCAATTACATTTACAGCCATATAATGAACAGTAGCAAGCCTAGGTGGTATAATGGAGTTATTTATGATATTACTCTATGCTCAGCAATGGTAGCAGAATTATTTATGTAGTTGAGCAATGGAATTTCTCCTTCTAGTCATGTCCTATATGTGCTTTACTGGGATACATCTGTAGCACTTTTTTTGCAGATCTGAGTATTTCACAAAGTTTAACAAAAGACCATCAGGAAGTCATCGCTGATGTTACCGATTGAGCAGTCGTGGCCAGTCCAGTTGGGATCGCAGCTGCAGAGTCCAGTGTCCGGGAGGAAGGTCCCATGACCAGAGCACTGATCCAGACAAGTGGCTCTTGGGGTCTCACAGTTTGTTCCTCCCCAGCCAACCGAACAGTGACATTCTCCTCGGACGCACACGCCTCGTCCCGAGCAGGTAGGATCCATGCAGTCCACTACATGTGAGAAGGAAGAGGAAGCAGACAGGGAAAGCAAATGGGAATTTCAGCAAAAAACTATCAGACTGCTGTCTACACAAACGTATTTACATGGTATCTCAAGGTTTCAACCAAAAAAGCCCTGCTGTGAACAAAACAGATGCTTTATGCAGGAAGTCAGTGGCCCTAAAAGACAGTGAGACCTAAAACACCTACGTTAAAAACAGAGAAAAATCTAGTGATGAAATCCATTCTTTTATGCAGGTCTAGGTCTGCACTAGTAAGTGATCTTTCTGGTAAGAACAGGCTAATATCAATTAAGAATAGAATAAGAATAATATTCTATTGTACACATAATGTGTCTTCATTTATTCTATTAGAATAACCTAAATTACTATTACTAATGAATTTGAAGCTGAGCCCTGTTTTCTGAGAGAGAACTTTGCATAAAGATTCAGCAGAAGCTGACATTCTTATTCAGCAAAATACATGCTTAAATTGAAGAATGTGCTTAAATCCATACAGGTTTCATGGAGACTTAATGAAACTTCACATTGAAATATACCCATAGACCTTCTTTCTGGAATAAGGATTAAAACAAAATCATGCCTTTTTTTATAATGGTGCTCTTCTGGTTTTATTTTTGATCAATTAATACTCTCTTTTAAATGTTTGAGGTTTATTTTCCCCTCCCAAAGAGGCACTTTTCTAACAAGACCGGAGACCACTTAGTTAGGGGCATAGCAACGGACACTGAAAGACCAAATGTACTCCCTCCCCCATTCCTGAGTTATGTATTCTGTAGGCAACTGTCAGCTGCTCTGCCCACAGGGGAATTTCACCCAGCAATTGAAAAATATGAAATGCACCAGACACCCTCCCAGAAAAACCAACTGGAGGAGTCAATTGTCTATTTATAGATAAAAGCTGATAGGACAGCCTAGAGAAAATTCTTCCCGTCTTTTGAAACGGTGTGTGGCAGTTCCCCGGGGATTGATGACAAGTGTCAGTCTGGCTAAGCAGCACAGGAAAACTGTCCAGCTTCTGGCTCTGATACAGCAGAGCAGAACATGGCCACCGCACACACAGCGGGCTTGTGGTTCAGTTTTTACCCCTGGAAAAGCTAATAAGAATTCCACTGACCTGTTTAAGATCCAGAAACCTTAAAAGGAAACACAACAGCTGCTCTGATAATTCCCTGGATTCTCAAACCCTTCTCAGTCTGACAAGTAATGGCTCAGTTATTACTATCCCAAGGCATGAGAGAGAATTTTCTTTTTTGTTTGATTCCTGGAGCTCTGCTCATAGCTGGAACAATCCCCAAAAATTTTAAGAGGCTGGAAAGGATGAGTTCATAAATCTCCTTCACTGTTAGCAAGCTGGGAGCGAGGGTGCCAATTTTAGCATGAGACCCTTGAAGCCCTGGCCCTGTTCTTTCTCAGCAGTAATAAGTATGAAAAGGACTAAGGGATGGAGTAGCAGCCTCGTCCGTTCTCAGCAGATGGTTTGAACATAGAGAACAAAGATCACAGCCTAACTGACAAGAGGCTACCTCCAGGCAATTAATCATCTCCTCTGAAGGTCAATTGGGAAAAAGGTGAGTTTTACAGGGGCCTCCATCACAGGAGGCAGACAATCTGCTATCTCAGCTCTAACACAGACGATTATAGGAGGGGAATGTGCATGTCAGAACCCCCCATTTATCATAATCCCAAGGCCATTTTTCATGTTGAAATGAGCCCTTTCAGAAAATGTCACACACAATGGCTACTTTAAGCTCAGCCTCACTAGCTCTATCTCTTTAGGCTTTCTGCACCATCGGAAGGACCCTGGGACAGGATTACAGGCTTCTGCTTTCTTATTAATCAATTGCTTAGTGGATTTAGAGTACAATGGTATATTTTTAGGCAGTTCTGCTTGAAAAATTTAGCTGCTCAGCTCTGGGAGAAGCAGAGATGGGGAGCTGGGCATGAGGGCAGAGCTGACAAGATCTAGTATTACCTGGAAAGGAAAAAAAAAGCATATGTCTGTGTTGCTGGTTGGAAAATGTCCCAAACGGTCAAATTCTTGGTTGGAAAATGCCCTGTTTATAGTTTAGCCTTGTGCAGAATCTTTGCCAGGGAGATAAATCATGCAGCAAGCAAGGTTAGTGCCTCTTCTACACTTTTCCCCAATACGCTTCATGCTTCATTGGTCACACAAGTTATTAGGCTTATTCTGTGCCCAAAGAGTAACTTCTCATATTTCACTGCTTAAATTTGCTCCCCTCCCTGCAATGTCTCGCTGGCTTAGGCCATGCCTTATAAAATATGGGCCAATAAACTATGGAAGGAGAAAAGAAAAACTCGCATAGGATTGTTGGCTGATGTTTTATAAACATTGCTGAACTTCTATGGGGGAAAAAAAGAAAAGACAGAAGAAACCCTGGAATGAAAACCCATTATAAACATGGACCAAGCAGTGAAGCTACAAGAACTGAGAAATAATAAAAAGTAATCAATACCAGATGGCCTTTCCTAGAAGAGAAATTAAAGAGTAAAAGCAATTTAAAAAATAGTATGAATCAACTTTTTTTACTAAATCTAAATATGTGTGTATATATATGTATTCTCAAGATTTCCCACATGGCATATCTCTGAGTTGCTTCACCCCCCTCACAACATAATACAAATTATACCTTGAATATCAAAAACATGCATGCTTGGAGAAATACTAAACAGTCCATAAGAAAAACCATGTTCTCTTTGTTCTTCCTCCTTTTTCAAGTCTTGACCTAGTGGGACTGATACCGTCCCCTGCTACTCTGTTAACATAAAATAACTGAGCAGTGCCTGGCTCTTCTGCTTTAAACGTGACCAGGGAAATAAAGGTTCTGGTAGAAAAAGGGCAAATCTCACTGTGATTTACACACATTAAACACTTCTGGCTGGAGGCAAAATCAGGATCTTTTCATTTCTCTTTATCCAGAAAAGATATGATCTAGTAAATAGGAGGTCTACAGAGATGCTTTAAAGATACTTCAGTAGTCACAGTCTCTGGGTTCTGCATGCCCCACAGCTTCACTGAATTGTGCTTTAAGCCAAAATGAGGCTTTCTCAAGAGATGGCTTATTGTTTAAAGAGCTGATAGTGTTTGTCCCTAACATTTACTGACACTGAAGCCATGCTACATCAGAGATGTCCCACTCCAATACGTTTAACACATCAAAAGAATTGCTAGATTAGATGCCATTTGAATGTCTGAATCCAGTTCAGCCTATTTTCATTGCCTGTAAAATAAAGCCATTCAGATAAATCTTTATCCTGCATACATGAAGACAACCATAAATTAATTCAAGCTATTATCATTCTTAAATGTGTCAAATGACATCTTTAATCTATCAAGTCGTGAGGAGGCCTTACATATGTACTTGTAGAAGTGCAATTTAAGAATAATTATTTATGAGGTCACCAGCATAGAATTTGGAGAATAGTTTTTAAAAGTTTTGAACATTATTCTTTAAATAATGCACTTTTTGATATATTTTTGTACTCTCTTAATGATTTATACACTTGCAAAACTGTCCACTTTTTTATTTAGCCAGTAAGAAGCAGTCACAGACTCAGGAAGATAAAGGTTTATGTTGGCAGGTGAGCTCCTACACAAAATGATTAAAGACAAGTACTAAAAGCAACTGTAAATCTAAATGTAAATGTGAAATGTTTGGGGGCTAATGTGAGAAAAAAGCGATGGAAGAGCCATTAAAATAATATCTGACTTTGATGTAGAATTTAATTCAAGTCCTGAGCATTTCTAAGCTTTTAAAGCTGACAAGGATCAGGGACTTTCTCTCACAAGCCACCATTTTGTGTATGTAAGCAACTGAAATTGCCTGGCACAGCGTAGCAGAGAAAAAGCACTGTAAAAGTAATTATACGTTTAGATGTGTAAATGGAAACGATGCTTTAATAAGAGCATTTGAACATATGATTAGATGTTCTGGTCTTTCAACTAGATTCTTCTATCTGAAGAATTTGATGGCTTTTCATCCAATTATTGAACAAGTATGATAGCTAACGAGGAGTTATGACAACATATCATTTTTATGTTGTATCCATCTATTGTATCTCTAAGGTGCCTATTACTGCTCTGTTTAAGTGCCAGTCCAATTCTGAGTTGCCTCCATCCATATAATTACAGAACAACAATCAAAGCAAAAGGCTAATTCAATGCATCTTGCAAATACCTTCTTCACAGCTCTCGCCTTTGTATCCCGGGTTGCAGATACAGGTGCCCATGATGCACGTGCCGTGGTTATTGCAGGAGACATCAATGCACTGGTTGGTTGGGACATCACACTCTGCTCCCTTCCAGCCACTGTGGCACAAGCACCTTCCTTTCATGTACTGCCCATTCCCACTGCACAGCACTGGGCAGGACGCTATGGACAGACAACAAAAATCTCATTAAAACAAATGGAAAATCACTTCAAAAAGGAGCACGAGAGCCTGGCATGTGATTTACGTTCTTTATATACAGTCTTCACTGGGGCAGGTTGCTGTTTGCTTTGCCAAAACCAAATCTTTTATATGGATGATATCCAGCTTGTTAACTTTATTCTCCTATGAGTGTTTAAAACTAACGAACAAAGCCCTTAAATTAGACTGTCTTCTTGCTTTGTGTCTCTGATACGTTTTTCACTAACTAAACTCATAGTTTTCTTGTATTCTGATTTTACAATGTACTTATGTCTTCTTTCCACAGCACCACTGACCTTAAATTGCTTATCACTATCCCAGACCTGCTGCCAGAATTTCCTTGACACTGCCTCTGCTGTGGACTCCAGTGGCACACAAATCACTCCCCTGTTTTCTGGGTTAACTCTCAGCTTTATGGGTTTTAGTTGCTTTGCTCAGAGCCCAGAAAGCCACATTGAGACTATTTCCCTGATTTTGCTCATGTCATACCATCAGCTATCAACTTTCTTCTCTGAAAGGGTTGTCAAGCACTGGAGCAGGCTGCACGGGGAAGTGACTCAGTCACCAATCCTGGTGGAATTTAAAAGATGTGTGGATGTGGCATACAGGGATATGGCCCAGTGGTGGACTTAGCAGTGCTGGGTTAATCGCTGAACTTGATGAAAAGAGTTTTAGAGGTCTTTCCCAACCTTAACAATTCTATGGTTCTAACTGAATGTCCAGCCCCCATTTTTGGTTATCACCTCTGCTGGACTTGATTCATCACCAGCCACAAGGCAAAATTGGCCTCTACTGTTTCCAAGCTCTCCATAATAAAAGCCATGTAAATCTGTCCTCTGAGATTTGTATAATTGATAAAGGATTTATAAAGGATCTTTAATCATCCTTGTTCCCAGCAAAGTCAGCTGACTCTCAAGACCACCCAGATATAGGACTTCTTCCCTGTGATAAAGGGAAGAAGAGGAAGATGACAAGCTGAAGCTGTGGCACAATGGATTCCAGGATTAAGAGTTTTCAGAGCTAAATTTGGAAACTACCAGGCAGAGTTGGACGGGATGAACTGAAGGATACAGAACAGGTTCCACAAGGAAACAGAGGGCATCAAGGACCAGACCTCAGCCTCCATGACCACAGCTTTTTGTAATCACTGCTCTCCAAGCTTTCTCCAGCTCCTTTCAGATGATGCCTTCTCCTTATTCCACTCTCCACACCAGCCACACTACGTTCCTTTTGCCCTCCGTTCTGATTTTGCCAAGGAAGATGCTGATTTCAGTCCCTCAGAAACAGCCTTTTCCTGTTCACTCTACCTTGAAACTTCTTGCTTAAGTCCTATTCTCTATTTCGTTTTGCTGAAACTCACCTGCAAGGACATATATTCAACACAGACTGCTTTTGTTCACTGTTGGACATCAGCCTTTGGTGAGAGAAGCTGACTTTCTCATCTGCCCCTCGCAAAGGCAATTTGTGAACAATTTTATGCAGGACAAATGTGAAATGAATATTCCATTCTGCTGCTTAATTCAACTCCATTAGGCATGTGATGAACCCTCTTTTGCTTTGTTCCTGATATTGATTATGTGTGGGAAGGGGTATTACATGGTTAAGGAAAGCTTTCTTCTCCTTCTCTTCCCATCTTTTCAGACAGTAACCTCACAAAGCGCATCATAAGCTGTTTCCACGTGTCCTTATAGTCAAGTCAGTTTGAGTGTTCCAGAACTACGGCAGCTTCAATAAAACACAAATCATTGCCAACTCTGACTGCTAAACCAGTTTGATATGTGGTGAACCATATTTGCCTGACCAAGATAAAGGAGGTTTAGGAGAGAAAGGAATTTGGCAATTGTTTTTACTAAGGAGCACTCTGTCCACTTTAAAGGAAACACAATGCAGTGTGCATTCCAAGTGCATAATTTTCAAGATGGTATCTACCTATACAATATGAGACTTAAATTGTTTAAGATACACTGTGTTGTGTGCACGGTTCACAGCACACTCACTCTGTAATTTCACTTTTCAGTGAAGGGATGGAATTTTCTGCCCCCCCATCTTGAATTTCAATGCTCACTAATGGATGTTGTTCTTTCAAGGCACTGGCAGGGGATGCAGCTCTTTTCAACAAGAAGAAAGAATAACTGCCTTTAACCAGGGAGAGGTTGCTGGGAAAGACTTACATGTTTCCTGACAAGACAGCTGATCACTCAGTAAAAGATCAGATAAATCACTGGCCATCTGCAGTGAGACTGACACTCCACAGAGCCTTCTGTGGAGATCACCTTCAGCATCACCTGGAAAGCACTGCTACAAATGTCAAGGCAATGGCGAGAACAAGGCCTCCTCTGTAGCATGCAACAACGAATAAAGACGAGGTTTCTGAATTTTCCCCCCTATTACTTGTGCAACTCTTTTCCAGATATAAAGACATATAATTATTATTTGATCATTCAGATTCCAACAATGCCTGTGATGGCAAAATTATAGAAATTCTCTAGTGTGGTAATGATAGCAGCAACCTAAATGCAAAGTTGAGCATCAGAGAGTAAGATCATTTGTTTGTTTGTTTACTTTATACTGAACTTGAAAACACCACCTCCTGTTTCCAAGAAAACCTTCAAAAAGCCTATGAAATACACCTCTGGTGACTTGGTGTCATTTATATTGTTTAAAAAATTGGCTAAAAATACATTAATAATTAACCATTACTAAAAAGAGAAAGGCTTTCTGCTCCAGAGTTTCCCATTCATTTGGATGGTGAATTACAAAGCTAAATTGAAATAAAGGAACATCCAGGAAATCTACGGAATTCTTCATGTGAGCAGGAACCTGCTTATCTAAGGATTACTGCTCCGTTACAGGGATTGTGGAGGGCTGCAGATGGATACCATAACAGCCTTACACATGCTGCCTTTTGAGTGATTTGTAGGTCAAAAGAAGAATCTTGGATGCCCCTGAAAACCAACAGGAAGTCAGTGCTGGAATCCTTGGATCTCATGCTCATGGCAACATGATCTATTTAACATGCCAAGTGAGTGGACATGCATACAAATATATATTTGGCATTCCAGGTATTTTTCTATCTTCCTAAAGGGAGAGTGCAACCTGTGATATGAATCCAGATGATTCTGAATGAAAAGACAGAGTTGAATAAAACGTGTACATAGCAGCTAGAGCATGTGTTCTGGTGAAATGGGAGACTCACATGGCTCCATTGCAAAGCCTGAGAAAGTTCAGGATATAGCCCGGGAGGGGAGGTGAGCTCCTCTGAAAGTGGATTCAGAACAAGAGTTTAAGTACTCTGACCCACAGGGAAGAAAGTTCTTCTACTCCACAGACTCTACAGGGAGCCTTGGGGGAAATAAGGCCTGAACTTCTGCCCCTACTGAAAGTTAGGAGGTGTGAGCTGGAATATGCTATGGGACATGGAAAAAAACTCCTTTTGTCTCCAGCTCTAGGGATTTGAAAAGGAGCTAGGAAATGCAAACCAAGTGTAAGGAAATGCAAACCAAGTGTAACCTGAGTCAGCAAGAAGTTTGACATAGCAGCTCTCAGGGACTAAGCCTGCCACATCCATCTTAGCAGGCTGTGAACTCTGAAACCCCACCGGGTTCAGCCCGGCCTCCTGCCTTGGCAGGGAGCTCCCGCCTGCCCTGGGGGTGCATGGCTCCTTATCTCTGTCTCCTGGCTCGCTGCTGGGATGTGACCCAGCTCAGCTGGAGGGGAGAGGGCTAGGGTTGGACAGAGTTTAGCTCTCTCTTGGGAAGGCGCCAGCCTGCTTTCCAAAGCAGCGATGAGCTGGGGTAAAGCCCTGACCTGCAGCCTCACCGCAGCTCCCTGGGTAGGCACTAACATTCTGTGCTACCTCCCAGCCCAGATTTATAAATCTGTACTTAGTTTGTTGGATTGTTCGAGCCAATGAAAAGGTTGATGCACAGTACCCTGTCATTTCCCACATGCAAGGTTTTGATATCTTGGTTTGAAATGCGTTCTAACTAAAAGTATTTAATTTTGTTTTCAAAATGTTTAAGTAACCTAAAAATTTCAGGCCAAAGAAAACTCTTCCAAAGTCATTTATTAAAAATACTTATCATTTGAGCAGAAAAACATATTATGCTGTTTACTGGGATAAGCCTCCTTCCCAATCCTCCCAGTGTTTTCACTCTTGGCCACAGTAACCAGTTGTTCCTGCCATTATTCCATTCCTAGCCTTACTCTAACACTGCCCTATTCCCCACAGCCAAGCTCAGGCACACTTGCAAGGTACCTTTTGTAAAATTAGAATCTTAAAAGAAAGTATCATTATAGTGTCATGCCACACCACGATAAAAGTGCTCTGCTAAACAAACCATAATGCCGCATTTTTAAATCATGTTTTCCAAAGTCATTTCCAGAGAGAAAATTTCCAACATGACATTTTGCCTGTCCACAAGCAGTCCAAGGGGTTGTGTTGCTCCTAAGGGCACAGCAGTCACAATTAGTATAGAATCATAGCGTCATCAAGGTTGGAAATGCCCTCCAAGATCAAGTCCAACTCTTAGTCCAGCACTGCCAGCCCACCACTAAAACCATGTCCCTAAATGCCACACCTACACTCCCAGAAATGGTGATTCCACCACTTCCTTGAGCAGCCTGAATCCTTTGCTGAAGACATTTTTCCCATTAGCCAATCTAAACCTCCCCTGGCACAACTAGAGGATGTTTTCTATTGTCCTATCGCTTACTTGGGAGAAGAGACCAATCCCCACCTACTTTCAGGTAGTTGTAGAGACCAGTAAGACATCCCGGTTACCTCTTTCCTCCAGTGTAAACACCCACGGATCACTCAGCTGCCGAGCGAAATTTTAGCAAATGTGTGGTAAACAAAATTCACAGATCAACTTGTTTCCATTCTACTGCAGCATCCTCACACTGGGTGACTAGTACTTTGCAAAAGGCACTGTCATGAATATAATTTCCAGAAGAAAAATATTAACTGAATGGGAGAGGGTAACAATTAATCAAGCATAAATTCCTACCTCTGCCACAGTCAGGGCCCAGAAAGCCAAGGAAGCAATGGCAAGTCCCAGACACACAGTCTCCGTTCCCATAGCAATTACTTGGACAGTTATCCACTGATTCTGAAAAACAAAAGAGAATTCAGACACTTCTTTAGGCAAGAAAACACCTCTGAGTTTAGGAGGGCTCTGGATGGGCAGGACAGTTGAAACTTCAAAGCAACTGCTGCACTTGGGGTGAAAGCATTCATTAGTGTGAGCTGCAATAACCCTGCTCATCCATTTACACCAATGGATGGTTCAACTGCAAATCCTGTGATTAAATACGAGCTGCTTAGCACCCACCAGGTCTGGCATTCTCTCAGCACCTGAAAACTTCCAAATGTCTTTTCTTCCTGTATATTTTTATGACCATTTTTCCTCTTTGAATTTATCACAGGGATGCAATAAACAGCATTCTCATGGCAGAATATGCATTTTTGGTCCAGCTTTATTAACGTGATTAAGTGACCTTGAGGTATTTATTTGTGTCAAAAAGAGCTGAGTGATAATAGGTATGTTCCCTTATGAACTTACTGAACACAGACCCTTGGTTCATCTCATCTGCCTGTTCAAGTAATACGTCTAACCAATTTTTTCTTATTTGCTCTGCAATATTACATTGAGTATAATACATTATATATTATATAATATATATCTTTAACAGCTCAAAACGGTGGGGCTAATTTCTATTTGATGGAACAGGAATGGGTCTATTCAACCTTTTCTTCTGTTTCTAGTTATCATCTTAAATTACCTGACTTTGGCAAAAACACCAGCTATTCATTTTTCAGGGGAAATTAACAGGTAAGAAAAATGCTATTTAGCACTTCTCTTTTGAGGAGAATTCAGAATATTGGGGCTAAAACATATCTTTCACAAAAGAACAACACAAACTGGTAAACACATAAAAAAGACAATGAAAATAATCTTATTTTCTTACACTAAACTATAAGTGAAAACTGAGTAAAAGTGAATGGGGCTTTTAAAGACTTTGTAATAAATACCATGGTTCATTCTACAGTGCTATTTCACATTTTTTTCTGAGGGAGATGCCTATCGGATGAAAACTGGATTTGGTTATACAGCGGGGACACTAGTGGCACACATGAAGTGGGGTGAAAATCTCAGCCCTGTGAATAGTGACCTCATTTGCACAGACGTACTTCACGAGACCTTGTGGGAGCAAAGTTATTTGTAAACTCCCAATCAGTGCAAGTGAAGAGGACCAGCAGCAGCAGAGATGTGCAGATTAGTTACTAATCACAAATGGAAGGAAGCTGGCTTCTGGATGGGTGTTTGCCAAAGAGCAGAGGTTCCTGAAGGACATTTTAAAGGCTGTGGTGTAATTTAATAATTTGTAAAGGACAACAGCAGTTTTAAGTAATAAAACCAGTTTAAAGTATTTATGTTTTAAGTCCTGGCTTCACACATCTCATAAGCAGACATCTCCATGCAGCAAGAAAGGTACAATGAAGTACTGTCAGTTTTCTAACATTCAGTAGTTAAGCAGGTATTCACATGATAGTGTATGGAAATACAGTCACAACATGCAGACAACCCTTTAGGCTTGAGCTGCCATCTTTATTCCAATCAAAGAGCAGACATGCTTCCTAGAATAAAGAAATAATAACTCAGGCCTTGTGCATTTATACTGATATTCAGGAACATAATCTCTCACTTCATAGCAGGTATAAATACAAATCTATCCTGTAAATGACAAATTAATATCACTGCGGAAGTGACATTAAAATGAAAAAGAATTCACTTTATGCTTTTTTTCTCTATGCTTTTTTTTCTTTACAAAACTTATATTTTTCTTCAAGAAATATATGCAGAATAGGAAAAATAAGTTACTTATGTACATACTTACACACATGAAGAACACACAGAGTGTGAGTTCTGTGAAACAAGATAATGAGACAGGCTAGGAGATTTAACTGCTCCTGTTGCTGAAAGGGTCAGTCCTTTTCCTCTAATCTTCTCATCCTAAGAACAACTCTAAGATCCCTCTTCTCATGCTGGTTCTGGCTCTTGTCAGACCCTCCAATGAGGTGGTTAACTTAAAAGGTGGCAAAAAAAAAAAAAAGGCAGAATGCAGCAGAAAAAAAAATAGAGGTTTTGTTGTTTTTTTTCCTGTCTGAAAACTGTGAAAAGAAGGGCTGTGCTATTCAGCATTAGTGCAGTTGTCCCATGACACCTCACGACCCCACTGGGTCAGGGGCTGCAAGGTGGAGCAACACTGCACAGGCGTAACACGTGTGACCTCTGAAGTCAAGGGGAATACCTCAGGGCTTCATGCAGGACAGACATCCAGTGTTAACACCACCTTTAGAATATTAAAAACTTTTTTTAAAAGCTTATTCCCAAGTTTTTGCTTTAATGGACTAAACTGAGATCTTGAAGAGGAGTAAATACCCAAATAGCTTTCTTGGCATATTTTTGTAATATAATATTTAAGCAAAATAATAAAAAGATCCACAGAAACATCTAGAAGGTATTTACAAAGTAGCATAATATCAAGCACAGCCAACTGTTCCAAAGTGTGGCAATGCACCACATCAGCTAAATGGTAATCTTTGTTACTGGAAACAATATTTTGCAGTTACACTGGGTTCAGCTGGTGTGTCTGTGATGCCTCGGACAAGACAGGCAAGACTGCACACCAATTCAATGTCCACTGCAAAGTAAACTGAATGACTTTGTGCACTACAATAACTATGTACAAAGGGATTTAGAAGTTCAGAGTGACCACAGAAATGGAGCAGACCTGTGCTTAGGTAACCAATCTTTCCAGAATCTCTGGGTGAATCCATGTAAGAACCTTTACTCTGGTAATACATCCCTTTCTCCTCTGACTAGTTCAGCATAGACACCTGTAACTGGTCAGATCCCTGCTGACAGGGACTGACGCATTAAAAAAATATTCACATCTATTTTCTGGTTCATATGCAGATCTGGCATTTCTTATTGTAAAGCTGCAGTGATACGCACACATATCACTTCATCTATCACTATCTCCTCAATCTTTGGTTTCCCAGACACTTCTTTGCAAATGTAGTCAAACTGCTTCATGCTATATAGTAGCTGACTCAAAAGGAATTAAAAAACATGCGGATGAAACCCATTTTACCTTCCTCACTGAAGCACCTCAGTAGCTCTTACTTGTAGCCTGAATACCCCATACTATTAATAATAGAGTAGGCCCCTAGAAAGCTTTTCATCCCATTTCACTGCTTCCTCTGATGTCCTTTGTTTTTCTAATATAGCCAAAAGTGACATTTTTAATGTATTCTCATTTTACACTCCCTCTATTTGCCCTGGAATAACCTGCCTGATAGAGATGAGATGAAGTGAAAAGAAACTCTACTCCCCCTGTGACTTGTGCCACTTGCTGGTTTTTAGCAGCTAAAGATGCAAACTTTCCTGGTGATTCAGGGCAATTAAGGTCTTCACACACTCCCAAAAGTTCTTCCACTACTGCAAATCTATTCTGAAAAGCGATGTAGGTTCATGCAGTGCATCTTTGTCTCAAAGCTATTCCCAAACATCTCCAAAGTATTTCCATAAAGGAAGTGTTAAATAAACACACTTTTTCCCCTCAGAAACTCCAGAGCTAATGAGCACGAACAAGGCTGAGACTGAGGCTTGTGAGCAGCAAATCCGCAAGCTGTGTGTGCAACACTAAGCATGCTCCTATTTATATTCTTAGGCAGAATCACAACATGGAATTTCTTTTTACTTTGAATATTGCATGCATTAGCAAGTTATACTCACTCAGGGCTTCTCATAAAAACCTCTTTTTCAACCTAGGACTGAATTTTGTTTCAGTGGTTACAGACTGCCATTTGGGCACCTCAGACAATTTCCTAGCCCTTCTGGCACCCACATTCATGCACACTGCTCTAACACCTACATTTCAAGCTAAACAGGAGGAGGTGGGTGACTTGGCATCAGAAATTAGGGAGTTGTGAAGGGAGAACCCTGGAAAGAATGAAGAATCAGACATTTTCAGAAGCTAGGGCTTAGCCAAATTATTATCATATGGGATAGAAGGGACACAACTTTAACATTTAGGGAGTCTCTAACTCAGTGGCACAAGGCAGCTGCCCGTCTTTCGATTATGTTCATAGTCAACATTGCTATAGAGGTGACACACTATCAGTCAATAAGTAAAAACACACCACTGCAGTTATGGCTGGCTTCTAGTCTCCGTTACACAGTTTATTCTGTAAGCTGTTCACATAATTAGAGGAGTATTTTCCAATATATACAAAATTCCATATGGTGTTTTATGAATAGTACCATGGGAACTCCTTTAGAGAATCATGACAATGTTTTTGTTTTGTTTTATTTAATTGTTAAAGTTCACTGTGAGACCATGAACAATTCTTTTTTAGAAAGAGATACATATGTTCTGTGTTTCCAGTCTGATTCCCACAGTTTTCTCTTGGCTTCCAAATCCCTGAAGAGATCTGACTGACACCAGCCGGTAAGGGCAGAAATTAATAACTGGAGGGCCAGCCAATGTCTGAGGGATGATGCCTTCATCATGTTTTGCTATTGTGTCCGAAGAGAACACTGAAAACACAGTTTCCATGCCACCTTTCAAACACCCATGGCAGCAGAAATGAAACGTCCAAAAGCAAACAACTCACACCAGGGATACACCAGCAAAACTTGAGGTGGTGGGGCTTCTGATAGGGAATGCAGAAGCTTGCCTATGGAATTAAATGTTCTGCCAGCTTCACAATCTAATTAGCAATTGAAAAAAACAAGTCATTTTATGGAATCACAGAATCACTGGATGGTTTTGATTGGAAGGGACCTTGGATTGGACCCAGTTCCAATCCCCCTGCCATGAGCAGAGACACATTCCACTTGACCAAACTGCTCACAGCCCATCCAACCTGGCCTTGAACACCTCCAGGGATGCGTCAGCCACAGTTTCTCTGGGCAGCCTGTGCCAGCACCTGATCACACAGTGAGGAATTTCTTCCTAATATCTAATCTAAACCTTTAAACCCACTTGTCAGTTTAAAGCCATTCTTCCTTGTCCTATCACTCCATGCCCTTGTAAAAAGTCCAGCTCTCTCATAGCCCTATAGGAACTGAAAGAGCTCTAAGGTCTCCTTGGCACCTTCTCTTCTCCAGGCTGAGCAATTCCAACTCCCTCAGCCTGTCTCTATACGAGAGGTGTTCAAGCCCTCTGTGCATCTTTCCAGTTCTCCACTACACTCATATATACTCTCCATTATGCTCTCCTCATACTTCTCTGAGAGAAAGTCTAAATGACATGAGACACTTGGTGTTCAGATCCATACTATCTCATTCTGGAGAATGGGATGAAAATGCTCTGTCTGACAGAGCAGGTACTCCCTGCCCTAGGGCAGCCTATCTCAGACAGGAAAAGGAGGATGTACAAAACTCTTTCTGGATTCATAAAAATAAGAAATGGAAAACATCCAGTAAGTGCGAAGACCTGGACTTCTCCAAGAACAAAACTCCTCTTCTGAAGTACTCTTTAAGGTCCTTTCTGCTCATGAGCTTTAATTATCAAAGCAAAGAAATAAACAAAAAAACAAACCCCTAAGTATCCTCAGCAGCTATAATTCAACAAATTGCATAAATATCAATGATCTGCTATTTTTGCCATTTATTTCAGGGGATGTTCTTCAGTACAAGTAAACTCACAGCTGGCAGATTTTGAGGGAAACTTTTTATCCCATTGCAAGTTTTCCCACTGTAATCACCCTGTACTCTGAGTGAAGCCATAAACTGGCATGATCCAGCCCATACCCACAATAAGACTTCACACTACACTATCTTTTATTTAAGTGTATTATCGAGTTCAATATGAAATTGCTAATTGCTACCATTCTCATTTTTTTTTAGATTGTTAATCTGAGGCACGGACAAATACAACACAGCACTTGACTCACATTATAAATAGACTCATGTGACAGCGACAAAGCTCCCAGGCTAATGGTCTGCTCAGGGGACCACTTTGCTGCTGACAAAAAGCCCCATGAAAGCCAATTCTACTGTGGTGAGCTCTATAAAGATCTGTCGTCCTGGCTCACAACTACTGACATGAATTACCTTTATCCAGATGCAACACAATAAACATATTAAGAAGGCAGACAAATTGCTAAACTCTTGATGGGAGTTCTTTTTTATATACTCATCATGTTTGCTGGTCAGCAGTACAGCTACTTTAACAGTATTTCCGCCTTATTTATTTATTATGCAACATTCAACTTAATAGCTTGTTTCCCTATCTTTGGGCCAGAGGCCAAGGCAGATGTTTGCCTGACACCAAATCTTATTAGAGGGTGCAATAACACAATTGTGTGTTAAAGATAAATATTTTATAGCCTGCACTTGCCACCAAGCATCATCATTCCCGAGGCATTTAGAGGCAACTATCTACTGGCAAAGAAAAAACAGTTAGCTAGGCGGCAACTGAAAGCAGTAGCCTTTTTGGGAGTTAAAAAGCACCAGGACTGCTTTCTAAGAACAAATTAAATGCCATTCAGTGTGGTGTGGCTGTATGAATTCAAATGTAACTGTTTCATTTGATAACCTCAAAAAGTTGCTCTGGAGACGGCAGTGTTTGGTGCCAGAAACATGTACAAATAGCACTGCAGTAGGACAATTAGACCTTAAGGAATCAACGCTAATCTCAGTTCTGAAATAAAAGTTCAAGGAATATAAAAAAATCATACCAATTAGAATATTCCATATTACAACTGAGATGCAAAGAAAAGAGCGGGGTCTTTTTAGTATCCTGTCTGGTCCCTTCAAATAGTAGTCTACACCACTGCTACATAAAAAATGGCCTCAAAATATTTTCTTCATTGTTGGTGAGAAGATATGTGTAGCTGCTCAGTCTAAAATAAATTGTCACAGCTACTCATCTACCAGCCCAGGAAGATACTTCATACATGCTAATTGGTACGATAAAAGATTTTACCCTTTTTTCCTAATAAATGTTTACTATCTCTATACAATGACCCATTATTCAAAAAAGCAAATAAACTAGAAAAGGAGCTAAACCAAATAATTAGAATATAATTGTTTATGGCATCAAACAAATACAAATATTTATTGTCACGCAGAAATATATTGTTCCTAATGGTCCACTGATCTATTTTCTGCCTATCTGTGTTCCTCTGGCTAACAAAAATGTTTTGCTGGGAGGGAGGGAAGGCACAGGGAGCAAGGCAGCAAGCAGGTAGGTTCCATGAAATTGACCTTGAAATCCTCTGTCAGTCACATCAGTGCAAAAGGGCCATGAGGAGTGCCCAGAATTCCTCTCACTGTACATTGAATTACATTGCTTGGGAGACTAAAGGGACACCACATTATTTCACCTTACTCTTTGCTGCTGCACTAGAGCAACCTTATATTATTTTTCCTAGATCTGCTTGCCCAGGACAAAACTGACACCTACAAGCTCATTGCAATAACATCTCTCTTTCACAAAAATGCTCCCTGTCACTGCCCTGACTACGCTAGCAATAATTTTAATAGGAAGCCAAGCAGTATAACATGAAAGGCAAAGAGGATTCTGAAGCTCTGTGAACACATTTAATTTACTTCCCAGTTGCAGAGCTTGCAGTCTTGTTTATTTTTCAAAGAAATGATGCTACTCAATTGAATTTCACTGCAGGAGAGGTTGGATTCTAAGCCTAGAGAACTGTCACCTGCCCTTGTAATTGTGATAACAATGCCAAGGCAGACGTGGAGGTGAGAGGAGATAAAACAGGTTTCAGATGTCTTCAAGCATCAGATTTGACACTATGAGCCAAAAGAAAAAAAGAAAAAATGAAAAAAAAAAGGTAAGGGGAAAGAAAATGCCCTGGATACAAAGGAAATACTGGGTCTGGTATTCTCTTGCTCCTCCTCTTCCTTTCCCAGATGAAGCTTTAAAGGACTGATTCCTTCTTATAGTACATCATCACCTGCTGAGATTTCAATTTTTCTGCTTCATTTGTGTTTTATACAGCTTTTATACTTCTAGCTCAAGTAATCCACACCTGGCAGCCTGGGATGTGAAAGTCTTGACAGCATCATGGAAAACTCAGTCATTATTTTTGAGTGCTCTTTCACAGTTTCCTCTTCTGTAGGGCACCTAGTGTGATGCTGATACTGCTAATGCCAGTTGATGTTGTGCCAGATTTTGATTTTTTTTTTTTTCTTTTTCCTAAGGCTGGGAGGTCTGTTTTAATTAAGGACCCATGCATATAACCCTGATTTGCTCTCACATCCCAGCGGAACTCTAATCTTCACATGCAGGTATAAGGATGCTAAATTAGGAAAAGGGCAACAAGCAGGCAGTCCTTAAATCAACTCTTTAAAACACTCCTGAATCTGGAAAGTGAGAAAGAAGGACAATAACCACAATATTGAATTGCATGCTAGTCTCCCTCCTCTTTTTCTGTAGGAACATTTAAAAAAAAGCAATTTGCAAGCGCTGATACACCCCCATCTCCATGAGGGTACTGACAACAGACACCTGCCCCCGCCAGGACTCTGCAGGCTGGGCCATTTTACAAGGTGATGGTGAAGCACAGAAGTTTTGGTGCTCAGGGGCAGTTGGGTTGCTTATTGAAATCAAGAGCTGCTGATTTTGCCAAATTTCACAGTACATCATGTGAGCACATTTTCCCTTGAGCTGTCTGTACTTTGGCTTTTAGGCCTGGTTTGAGATGTCTATCCAGGTACTCAAATGGCTCTCATCACAATTGTTTCAGTCTTTCTCACACTATTTTGAGCACATTCCACTCCAGGCCCAGCTGGAAATACTAAGAAGTCAGCTTTTTTCTGTCCTATTTTCAACTTCTGTTCTACAGAAAGAGGGACCAAGTGGGAATAGCTTGGGGAGTAAATAAAGAAGAGAACAAGCCTGATCATTTCAGAAACCTTTGCCACATTTGGTCTGAATTTGGGTCGCCCTTTGAGAGAGAGCTTTATCTTTATCTCCCTGATTCATTCCTTTCTCTTACTGCTTCCTTATTAAGAAGAAATCTTTCCAGTGCAGAATGCCTTATAATCTGGAGCTCTCAGATGGCTGAAGTCATGAAGTGTAATGGGAGTTCAAAAGCACTTGGGCACTGGTTGATGCATATGACCATTTAACTTGATGGTAAAATCTCCCTTGACTTCACCAACTTTTAGGAAATCCTGCTAATGTATATCTGCTGTCCATAGGGCCAAACAGGGAACACTGCTTTCCTTCCTTACAATGTGAGCAATGCTAAAAGAATGAAAGGGTCGTGAAATACATTTCTTAATGAATCATACAATGGCCATCTGAAAACACCTTCTGTTCCAAAGCACTTGAAATGTGATCACAGGTTGGAAGTTAGCTGGGAAAAAAAAATTCAGTGAATGATTTTAAACAAAGAGTAGCTGTTGGACTGAAGCCTTCTTTTTCCTTCTACAATACAGCTTCCAAGAAAAATAAAACTTTAATCCATACTTGTAACATAACTATGACATGGTTGTGGAGATATAAAAGACACACTGCGAACAGTCATTTTCTTCCTAGATTCCCTTTTTTGCAGTTGGAATATTTTTAAACCTGAATTTCACCCCAGTAGATGAAACTCTCATATCCCCTATTTGCCCAGGGGATTGCAAAGAATTTTTTTTTGTTCTTTCCCACTCTCATAAATTGTTACAAACTAATACAGGAAACAACAATTATTCAGCCTTCAGGGTTCAACTTCTGGAGCTGCACTACCAAGAGGGAAGTTACTTCACGTTCAGTACATTACATTTTCTGCTGTCATAGCTCAGGGCAAGGCTAAATCTGGCCTTGAGTTTCATTTTAAATGATGTTTTAAGTTGGTGTATTACAGGAGGAAAAAAGCAAACCATTCTTGCATACACACACAGAGAACTACAAATGTAATCTCTTTTGGTCAAACAAATGCTGTGAAACCTTGGCAACGTTATAATTTTGAGTGCATACAAAAATAAATTTCATTTTGCAGTAGGTCTTTAGTGAATATATCCAGCTCAATAACTAAGGATGTACTGGCTGGAATGACTGATAGGTGAGGTTCAGTTAGGCAAGTGCCTGGTGCTAGGGACATGCTCTCAAGCAGGATGCCTGGTCTGCAGCTACTGCACACAACAGCCTGACTCCCCTCCAGGTTCTAGGCCAGTCTTGTCCCCTGTAGAGATGTCCCCAGTTCTCTCGGTCATTGCAGGTGTCCCAAAGTCCTGTACTCAGGCAGCTGCATTGAACTCTTGGTGTCTCCTGTCAGGGCCAGACAAAAAGCAGTACTTATGGCTCCGTTCCTGCCCCCTGCAGACTCACTGCACAAACGTGGTCAAGTCTTGCTCCTTCTCAGAGCCTCCAGCAAGCTGTCTAGAAATCAGTTTAAGATAACCTATGACACTTTTTCTGAGACTGTTGTAGCACTCAGCAAAAGAAAGCAGTCATACATCTAATACACAGACCAGCTGTTATAATTTTAAAAAATCATCATATGCCAGGAGTGACTGCACAGACCATGTCCTTTTCATCTGCTTCACCTGTGCAAAGTGAAGATTGGTCCAGTTACTCCTGAGGTGCTGATGTTGTTGGCTTCTGTTCTTTTGTGGTCCTGCATGCAAGTATGTACACATGAATACGGTCTTTGGAAAACTGAGGCTTTAAAGTGTCTGTTGTTCTAGTACAGAAAGAGTTCTCCTTTTGTTTGCCGAAGCGGACGAGTACCTCCTACAACCTTATTTCTGTGCTTTAGCAGGGGAGCATTCATGGAAAGAAAAGCATGCAGAAAGCTGCTCTAGCAGCTCAGTAATACGACACAGGAATAAAACAAGCTGTGCTTACATTAGCCCGCAGTCTGGGCTGCGGGGAAGGAGCTATATACAAAAGTGTAAAAACGAAAACCATATGCACTGTTTTACACATTTCTCCAGAACCCTTCAGACAGCACTTACATGCAATTTTGTTAAGGTAGAATCCTGCTGTTGTGAAAAAAAGTGAACAGAAAAACACAGGGACAGAAATAACAGAAAGAGAGAAAGAAGAGAAAGGAAATAAAAAGAAAAAAATAGAAGAAAAGAAAAAAGAGAGAAGAGAAGAGAAGAGAAGAGAAGAGAAGAGAAGAGAAGAGAAGAGAAGAGAAGGAAGGAAGGAAGGAAGGAAGGAAGGAAGGAAGGAAGGAAGGAAGGAAGGAAGGAAGGAAGGAAGGAAGGAAGGAAGGAAGGAAGGAAGGAAGGAAGGAAGGAAGGAAGGAAGGAAAAAAAGAAAGAAAAAAAGAAAGAAAAAAAGAAAGAAAGAAAGAAAGAAAGAAAGAAAGAAAGAAAGAAAGAAAGAAAGAAAGAAAGAAAGAAAGAGAAAAAGGCTTTAACTTCAGCAGTAAATAAACTTTTTCTTGACCCTAAAACTAAAGTAATTCCCCCAATCAATAAACCTTTTGTAAAGCTTTGTCAGATCAAGAGAACTTGCCTGCCTGAACACAGCACATGCAAGCTCAGTGCTACCAGTCCATGTAAGTACAGATGTAGGCAAAGCTTTTCAAAAAGACAAATCTACCTTCATTTTTCTATCACTTTAAAGCATGATTAAAACCAGACAAAATCTGGAACATTAAAGACATTCAGACATGTAACTTCTACTGAGACAAATACATACTGGCATCCAAGCAGTCTTTAAAAGCATGGCCTAATTCCTTTTATACAACAATATAAATGAAAGTACCTGTCCATTTTTCTATTTTTCCCACCCAAGTTATCACTTGTAATTGTAAGACCTATTGAAAGAGGTGTGTAAATATAGAAATCAAAATTTAAAAAAACAAAGAAAAAGTTCAAATCTAACATTAAATAAATTATTGCATCTCTGCTTTGAGACTAAGCTAGCTTTACACATTTTAATTTTTTACTGCTAGCTTTTATTCACCGATCATCAATGAAGACATACACTCTACACAGAAAGAGCAGACTTGGAAGTTTTCACAGCCAAGCATCTGACCTTTACAGTCTTCTTATTATTTAATTATCTTTGAGATGTATCCTAATTTCCTCTTTATTAGAGATGCCTTATGTTTTCAATAGAAAAATCCTGAAATAATTGTTTTGCCTGCCATTATGGCTTTGGAAGCGGGGTTATTATGCAAGAATTCAGACACTTGCAGAGAGAAAAAAGGTTATTAGAACCAACATCTAGATTTGAAACAATTGCCTTACCTTCCTGTTCCTTGGAAGTGCTGTAGATCTAAGCAGCAGCAGGCAGAAAGCTGCAGTTAACATTTAGGGAGCAGTGTACCATAGGATCACATACAAACATTACTGACAAGCTGAAAGGGATTTAAGAACCAGGAGGAATGTTAGATCTTTTAGGAGTTGTCTGAAAAGGCAGACACAAATTCCAACACTGGAACATGCTCACCCTCTTGGCTCAGTTAGCTGGGAAATGAGGCTGTTCATCAGTTTTGAGGAAAAATGTGAAAAGATTAAGAGAGCACTGATAAAGCTGCTGTTGACTTCCAGCTGCTAAAGTTTTAAGGGCTGTATCACTACCTGTCCAAAATCATCATCAGTGTTTTGCTGAGAAGAGCAAACAAACTCCGGATATGAGGAGTGCAAACTAATGTGAGAAGTTTCACCTTTGCACAGCCCTCTTTCCATTTCCAAATCCAGGCTCAGCTCATGTTTGCTTTTTATTAAGCCCTATAAAGAGAACAAACTAGATTTACACATGGGCTGGATGAAAGTGAAATCTCACCAAGCACACAACACCACCTGCCTGGAGTGGGGAATTCTTGCAGCTCACAAAGCTCAGGCAGAGGGAATTCACCCCACATTGCTGTCTTGCCTTATGATACTGAACCCACCAGACTGGGCTGGATTTTGCTAGGAGGGAGAGCACAATATCCTGTCTTCTTGCCAGCCTTCTGTATGGACTAGTTCAATTCTTACAGAGGACCTCGCACTCTGTGGCCAGCTGGATGTTTAGAGGAAGACACTTTGCAGTGCTGCTGAGGATAAGTATTTTCAGTCAAGCAGACCTGTCAACAGGATGTCATTCATGAGATCAAGTACACAAGGAAAGAAAAACCTAGCACAGCCTGGCAGGGACTCATAAATGCCTTTTTTTGCTTTCTACATGAATTGAGTGACTGTATCTTTTCTAAGTACTATCTGAGACTTATGAGCTTGGCCACACTCAGAGAAGCTAGGTAAGAGAGGAAAGCAGGAAACAAAGCACCAAAAAAAAAGGGTTGGCAGCAACAAGAGAGTCATCAATAAAAGCATTTCCCATCTGATAGAGCATCAGATATCTGTTTGTAGGGGGGGCACACAGAGTCAAAGTTGAAAAATCTATTTGCAGAGCCTGCAATGTTCTGCTGTTTTATAGCAGAGAGATCAATAACATCAAAAATTAGGTGATTTTCCTTCCTGGCACAGTTCTCATATGTTGCTGTATTTATTTTTCTGTGCAGAGCAAAAAAAGTGAGTGTGAGAAGGAATGGGTTACTAACTAATTATCTGCAGAGGGTTAGCACAGGGTGGAAGTGCTCCATGTCCCTTTCTGAAACAGAAGGGCTAAGATGACCATACGCATGCAATAGGGGAGAACTGAGCTCTTCCACAGAGCAGCTGGAGTCTCATTAGCAGTTAAGGAGTTCTGATGCAGCAAAGTACTTGCTGAACTTTCAGCCTCTTTAGCCTAAGGAAAAGTTCAGAAAAGGGTAGCTGGGACATTAAAATCACTTTTCCTCTTTCAGAGTCCTGAAGATCTAACAGTACATGGGGGACTTTTAACTTGAGTAACTGAGGCATTAAGGAGCTAAAAGGAAAGTGCAAGCCAGAACAGGTCACATCCCATGTTACTCTGCATAGTATCCTGACTCCTCAATATTTACATGAAACCAATTTAGATTTTTCCAGGCATTAGCAAAGCAAGTGTAAATGACACGAATTGCTTTGACACTCCAAGTGGATCACACTTCTGTATCCTCTCTGAAGTGGAATTTGCTAGAGTTTAGGATAGCTTACACATATGCAGCAAAAGCAAGGGAATCAAATCTGAACTACTCAGATGCCTCCTTTTCCCTTTGCTAAGAACAAGCTAAACACATAGGCACTTTCACACAACGCTGAAGAAGCCATTTTTGTCACCTCTTACACAAGGAGTGTTCCCAGTCCCATGCTTGTCTCTGTGCCCTGCAATTTCTCCTCTATGAGCTCAGTCCTATTGTGAAGTGCTCTTCTGTTGGTACCATCCCTGAGTGTGAAGTGCTGTCCTAGGCACTGCATGGGGTAGGTTACATCCTGGCCTACTGCAGGAAGGGCACATGCCTTTTGGCGTGTATTGCCAAGTGCTGGATGTGCTGGCAGCCCCTTATAAATCACACTGAAGCCCGTCTTGCACTTCAGTGGAGGAAACTACTTACAGCAGAGTTTTTTACAGATGGTGGATGGAGCAGAAAGAATGGTCCTTTTCTTAACTTAAGCATTGTCTCATGTAGAAATTAAGAACGAGATAAAACCTTGCAGACTACCCCGGGTGGTCTACACATGTTTCCTGTCACTTGCTGGGTGACAAGCTGGTAAACAGCGATGCTCTCCTCTCACAGGCAACTGATTTTACTTTTCCTTTTGATTTCTCAATGGCTCTGCACAGTCAAGACTGCCTGAGCTCAACAGTAACAGCTGCTGGAAGACATTTTGACTCCAAAGATGCTCTTTTCAGGTTCTCAGATGTTTCTTGCGTCTACTGAGCAGACTTTTGGCCAAAATCTCTGTCCCAGATGTGCTGATTCCAGCTGATTCCTCAGCCTACTATTTTGCTTCACTAGGCAAAATTAATCTAAATAAATTACCACTATCAGGCAGATAGTGGCTGATTGTGAATCCATAAGGTGATTCTTGAAGAAGTGTTTCTATTAGGAATTTCAGAAATTGCCACCAATGTAATTTACAAAAAGGTTACTTTATTAATGGGAGACCTTGACTGTCCATTCACTTATAATGTAATGAATTGTAATTCAGAAGAATGGAATATAAAAATGCTATTAAAAAAAGCTGAAAACTTTTCCAGAATAATTTTCTCCCTCCACCTGAATTTCCTGTATTATTCAGAAGTATAAGCTCTGACAGGCACTACAAGGCTGTATTCTCCCCAGGTTTACATTCGGTGCATGTAACAGGCACACATTTTGACACCACCTAACCCTTCAATGATGATTCCACACCCATTTAGAAAACAGGCAAGTTGCCATCTCCTGCCCTCAAAATCTGTGCTAATGTTCCTGAGTGGATTTAGTTATAGCTTTATCACATTCCAAAGCTGTATAATGGCCAGCCTCACAATTTATGAAATTAACTGTGTGTTATCAAACTGGAAATAAAGATGCTTTTTTCCATTTTTCTCCAGTTTCCACTAGAATAATGGAAGCCAAATCATTCCAGGCAAGCACTGCACAGTAATTGCAGTTGATACTGTCATACAGAGCCTGCAATGATTTGCTGGCTCTGAACAGCTCAGTCTGTTGAAACACAGCAGATAAGACTTGGAAAATCAGCACTCTTTCCATCCAGCATGTTTATTGCTGAAGTAAAAGCTACTGCCATTTATTTTGTTGAGTCCTCACTCGCAGGGGATGTTTGCCTGAAGCAATGGCTGCACAGTTTGGCTTTATGAACTTATCATTATGATCACCGTTATCAATTTTGTGCTTTCTACTACTATCTGTGATTATTAATTAATGCTTCATTCATTTTCCCAGCAGTTCTATCACCCTCACAGCATCTCTGGGGAAATGTCACTCTCCTCAGTTTTACACAGTGAGCAGCTGAAGCATAAGCCTAGGCTGGGGCAGAATTAACACATCAATCAGAATTCAGGAGTTCCAGGCTGCTGGTCCTCTTCTCAGATCATTGGATCCTACTTCTTCCTGCATCACAGCTATACTTTTGAAACTCTGTCTTACTATAAGCCCTATATTAGTGGAATAATAAAGGGAGATTTTTTTAGGTGGTCTTGCCACAGGAAACAAATTAAATGGTAGCTTGCCTCTGACAGTCAACACAACCCCTTTGAAGGTTCCTCAGCCTGCACAGACAGATCTAAGGCTCTCATCACGTGTGACACTTGACTTATTTGTTTGGTGTTGCAACTTTACACACTGGTTCATAAGCACTGTTAGGTTCTTTTATCCTCTTAACTTGGGCAGTGAAAAAAAAAGTAACACTACAGTACCACAGTATTTATGTACTTATGATCTAGCAACCATGTCTTGCCAGACTTCATGAACACAATAGAAAGGTTCTGAAGCATTAGAGTTACACAAAACACCTGACTGTTTGTTTATTTCTTTTTAACAAGCTGTTGAAATCTAGATTGAGGAGAATGGTACCAACTTTTTAACGCTATTACAGTGTTTCTATGGTTCTTCTACAAATGCTGCACTTTTCTGGACTAATTCTAGCCAAGAAGCCACATTTTCCTACCTAAAATTTTTACTTAAGTCTGTTTCAGAATGCACAGCTTGTACTTAAACAGGTTTTTTTACACTACAGCTTTGTGTTGATATACAGCAGCCAGTGGATGAAGTGATTCCCACTTCTGTAGCAAAGGAAAACTTCCTTGTTCCTGAATCACAGAAACACTGAATGATTCAAGATCATCAGGGGACATACTGAATATATCATGGGCTCCATATCATGGACTGTTCTGCTTATCACGCAGTGATGGTAGAGCAGAGCAAAAACAAAAAAAAGAAGATTGCCTTGAATACAGTCTGACATGCTTCTCACCCACACCATCCCCTTGATGCTCAAAGGCAAATTTAAAATGCTTTTTTTCTTCTTCTTTCTTCTTGTTTTTCCCCATATTAGTGCAATGAGACCAAGAGAAAAGTCTGGCTAGAACACTTAACCATCACTTTGAAAATAAGAACAAGCAGTGACAGTGCTTTAAACGTGTTTTCTGCTGTTAGAGCCTTGCTGATTTCTTTCCTGTGATGGGAAATTTTGAACTGAAGACATTCTTAGACAAGGAAAAAAATAAACCTGCCTTCAGAAGAATATCTTAAGCTTCTGTAGTTGTAGTAAGTAAAAAATCAAATTACTGAAGTAAAATAAATGGAAGTAAATCTGCATTCTACAGAGTAAGACTTCAATTTCGTAAGCTAATATACAACTAGTTCTAGTGTTGCTCAACCGCAAACAAGACAGAACACCACATTTCCAGGTTTCAAATTTAAAACATAGTTATTACAGCAGCTTCCATTTCTGCATTAGATAAACTTTAGTGCTAAAATGGAATATTGGGATATTAATGACTTTGCTTTAATAAGACCTAAACTTTTTAATTAATCTGCCAAGACAAATTACAGCCTATAGCTCTTAGGTAACTATTGCAGACAGCTGAGACTCAACACCAGTGTCTCTGCTGGGAGAGGGATTAATGGCAGCTTTGGAATGAGTCTGCTTTTTTTTTGCAAAGAAAAAAAGTCCATTAAACACTGTGGTTAGAAGAAAGCTGAGTGCTAGTTTTATGGACTAATCTTTAAATTACAACCAAATGAATTTAGGTATATGAACAGTTTCAGCAGGTCAGTCGAATTTAAAATTAAATATTACTGAATTGGAAACAGATTTAGATATTTACAGGGTGGAAGAAGAGTACACAGTGTGCTGTCAGACACTCACTGGCAGCATCTTTTCCTCCTTGGATACCAACAAATCCACACCCGTGAGCTGAACTGACAGGGCATTTTACTGCCAGAGAAGTCAAAAGACCTATTTAGTTAATTTGTTCTTAAGCAATCTCAGCTTCCTTCTGTTAGCAAGGAGAAACAGGGATTCCTGTTACTGTGGCTGCTACTACCAAGGCTTACACTGCACTTTACTGAGAGTTTTAACCCCAGTACTCTGCCTGAACTCCAGCTGGAGTGATTTTGATGGTATTCAGTGGCAGAACTGACTGTCTGTCTGTCACACAGAACTATGTGTGGAATGGTGCTGCTGTCTGTTCTTCAACCATTCCTACACCTCTGCTCCAGAAAGAGAAAAAAGCCAATCAAACAAAAAAAAAATCAAACAAAATCAACAAAGCCAACTAAATAAAAGGAAAATCGAAGTAAGAAAATAAAGCAAGGATTTTTCAGCTTGTAATCCATGTTTGGCACTGGGCAGAATCTCGTTATGGTTATAGTTACTTAAAAGGCCTACAAAATACTTACTCAACATTTAGGGTCTTACAGTATTCAGCATGCTGCTAAATACAATCACCTCCAAGCATTTTCTCCAAAACCACACAAAGCCATCATGCAATTTGAGTACATGTGTTAATACCTGGCCTCAAGGCATATTTAGGAGGTCAGGAATAACAGAGGAAATCCTTACCAATAGCAGTAGTAAGAAAAGAAACCACTTCCGATTCCTTGCCATCATTGTAGAAGGCTAAATGCCATATTCCTGAATCTAAATACTGGATAAATCCTGTCTCATGGCTGGCCAAGGGCACAAAGGCTCTGTGCTGCCGCTGAGGTCCTTCCAAGCTTCTCGCCTCCTGTGTCAGTAGACGTCTTCCATCAAGGAGCTCGACAAAGTCAAACTGAAACATAAGAGGAAGTGGTGTTTGTGTGTTTATCAGGTTTCTTTATCAGGTTTCCTCAAGCTTAGTCTCTCATTTTGGGTCTGCAGAAGCATCATAAACAGGATTTGCTCTGGTAACTCAAGTACTTTCCTGGACTACCTGCAAATAACCATTCTGAAATACCTAGTATATGAATGCGTTTTCTGTAATTATAAGAATCTTGAAATCATATTTGTTTAGAAGGTGACTTGCAGCATATTTGCCTTACTTATGTGTTCTCATTCTGTAGAAATATAGGCAGGAGAACATGAGACCATGCCTCAACTGCACTGTAAATATGACACTAAGCAGCTTGTTATCTCTTTTTTATGTCTTGGCTAATACAGAAAATAAGACAGAAAAATATATACAGCCCAATTGGGTTGTTTGCCAGAGTTGCTAGGGGTCACCAAGGGAAAAGTAAGAAATATTTCAAAGTGAACTCTGGTAGAGGTTTTGCAGAAGTATTTTGCTTAGACAACAAGGGTTTTATCTTAAAACAATAGGAAATGTGGTTAAAAGAACATAGAAAATGAAGATGGAAAAGAGATAAATAATATAGAAAAGTCCCATTTAAGGAGTGGCTCTAGGTATTTTCCTCAAAAGGATGCATTTACTTTTGCAAGGGTTACTTCAGCTGAACAACTGCTTTGCATTAATACTAATATTGCAATTCCCTTTAGCTCCCTATTTAAATAACCTTCCACTGATTTCCCACAATAATTGTATTTTGTCTGGTATTATATTAATGAGATGAGGCAGATATAAGCCTAGCAAACATCACAAATGTTAAATGAACCTTATCTAATCTGACTTTTATCATGTGTTTAGATGACTAGGACACCTCACAAGCAAAATCCAACAGCTGAGGCACTATTCAGCTTTTCTGTTCCCTGACTTCATCTGATTTTGCCTCTCTCATCCAGCTTATCAGGAAATTTTGTGATTTTTTTTGGCAGGAAGAAGAAAAATAGGCAGAAAGAAACACCACTAGTTATTCCCGAACCTGTAAATGTTGCTGCACTGAATGGCTGCTGAGTGTTAGTTGACTGTGGCACAAATATTTAGGCTGCTTATCCCTTTTCACTTTACTGTAGCAAAATTTGGGTGCTTGTTATTAAGTTGTCTGGTATGGTCTTCAAAGTCAACCAAGATAAGGACTTGATGACATGTTCTTTTCTATGCAGGAAAAGTTAAAAAAAAGTTAAGCTACTAGGTTAAAAAAAAGAAGTGTTTATTTCCAAGAACATTTTGAGCAATAAGCTATATATGACACAGCTTGCATATGAAATGACAGAATTTGTCCCTAGATTATTTTAATTATGCATCTTAAATTATTTATTTACATGAAATAGTTTTTGAACTTTGCTTTAAGTTTTATTTTCTTTGGTTGTATTTCAGTACACAGATCTCGAATTTGGTGCTGAAGTATCTTTTTGAGAATGTAAAAGCTGCCACACTGCACAGGTCATTCCTTTTGGGTGTCTATCCAAGTTAGCTTTGCTAGAGACAGAGTTGCTGTTTTGGAAAAAATATGACGTAAATATAAATTATAAAAATATACAACCTAAAATCTAAAAATACAAGGCAAGTATAAATTCTAAACGTGTAATTAAAAATGCACATTTCTGTTTCAATTGTGCCCGGGATCAGGCACAGCACTGACAACCAGGCAAGAGCAGATTGTCCTGCTCTGCTCTGTGCTGGGGCAGCCTCACCTCGAGGGCTGGGGGCAGTTCTGGGGGCCACAATACAAGAAAAACATGGATCTCTTAGAGAGTGTCCAAAGAAGGGCCATGAGGATGGTGCAGGCTCTGGAGGGGAAGCTGTATGAGGAGTGGCTGAGGGCACTGGTCTGTTCAGCCTGGAGGAGACTGAGGGGAGATTTCATTATGGTCTGCAGTTTCCTCACTGAGGGGAAGTGCAGGGGCAGACACTGGTCTCTTACTTCTCTGTGGTGACCAGTGACAGGACTTGAGGAAACAGCCTGAAGGTGAGTCAAGACAGGTTTAGGTTGGATATCAGGAAAAGGTTTTTCACTCAGAGTGTGGCTGAACACTGGAACAGCCTCCTCAGTGTTCACGGAAGTTTGGACAATGCTCTCAGGCACATGGTGTGATTCTTGGGCTCTCCTGTGCAAGGCCAGGAGTTGGACTCCATGATCCTCACAGGTCACTTCCAACCCATCATATTCTATGATTCTATGAAAACAACAGAAGGATTTAAAAGGATACTGGTGAGTGGCTGGTTTGAAAGATTCTTGGGAACCCAGGTGTCTGTAGCCACTCTGAGCATGAGCTACTGCCTAGGCTGATGCCTCATCAGGTCTCAGTGTGACCATGCCTGACACAGCTCAGCAGAACAGTGACAGAGGACATCATCGTGATATCTGGGTGCTGCAAATGTCTCAACAGAGCTTGAGTTTGAGTAAGTAACAAGTAAACTAAAGAAGGTAAAGCCAGTAAGAGAAAACTTAAAGCATTTCCATATTCATTTTGAAACATGATGGAACAGCTTGACTCAATTTTTAAAACAGAACTTAAGAAATCATAGGTAAAGTTCACTTCATCAAGTGCTGACATCTCCACAGCAGCTTGAATTAATTTTCTAGATTCACTGGATTGCAAGTGAAGAGACACTTCTAGGATGCAACCTGCCTCATTGTAAAGTAGACATCTAAGAAATGTCCTGTGGATTGTGCTTATAAGCATCCACTTCCTGCTATATATTAGATGTAGTTACTTAGAGCTTAGATGAAAACAATTTCAAGGCACTCAGGTACAGTGAGCTGCTCTTGTTCCACTCCAATCTAGGTTATGCTTACTTAAGGGCTTTCTGCCAAAAACAAAATGTTTTTATAAATAAATATTTGCAAGATGCTGCTGCAGATGTTGATGACTTTGCCAAGCTACTAGTTACTAATTGTAAATAATAATTGAACCACAAATGGATTGGAGTTTATTGCATTTTAATACATCCAAAGATTTTTAATAGGTAGTTAGTTACTGCCAAGGAAATAACTGATAAAATACCATGTTAATCAATTCAAATGGTTCAAATGGAAAAATACCGTCTGTAAGCAATGAAGACCTATCCCTAAAATTTATGATTTATTAAAATTTGGCATAGGTTAAAATGGCTTTTAAAAAGGATTTGATCTAGGAAGATTAAATCTAATAAACCATAACAAAATTGTGTAACTTATTATGATTTGTTGAGAAGAATAAGAATAAATGCCTTTTGTTAATAGCAAACTGTTTTGAGCTTCTGCAGGATCTATTTATAAGACTACAGAAATTTGTAGCTGTAGCTGACATTTGCTTCCTACTTATTAGTGACCATAGTTGTTGGCAACCTAGAATAGAAAAGAATCACCACAGGCAGAGAAAGTTTCCCAAAGAGAATTTGGAAAAGTTTGTTATTTTAGCACGGATATTGGAACATTGTATTGGGTTTGCATGGCCAGGTTTTGGTAGCAGGGGAGGCTGCAGAGGTGGCTGCTTTGAGAAGCTGCTGGAAACTTTCCCTGTGTCTGACAGAGCCAATGCCAGCCTGCTCCAAGACAGACCTGCCAATGGCCATTGCTGAGCCTGTAAGTGATGGCAATAATTGTCACCTCCTCGAGAACATACTGAAGAAGGCAAAAAAACTATTGCACAAAAGTAATTGCAGATAGAGAAGAGGGGAGTGAGAATATGTGAGTGGACCAATTATGCAGACACCAAGGTCAGTGCAGAAGGAGAAGCAGGAGGTGCTCCAGGTGCTGGAGCTGAGATTCCCCAGCAGCCCATGGTGCAGACCATGGTGAGGCAGCTGTGCCCCTGCAGCCTGTGGAGCTCCAAAGAGGAGCAGAGATTCCCGTGCAAGCAGCCTGGGGAGAAGACCCATTCAAGGGCAAGTGGATGCCTGAAAGAGGGCTGTGACCCTGTCCCAAGCCTGTGCTGCAGCAGGCTCTTGGCAGGACCTCTGGCCCCATGGACAATGGAGCCCACACCTGAGCACATCTGCTTGCAGGACTTTTGAAAATGATCCCATGATGGTTTTCACCTCATGGGAAACCAATGACTGCACTCCATGGAAAAACTGAGGTTTATGTGTTAAATTTCTGGTTTTTTTACTTAAACAACTGAACCTATCCATGTAATAACTTCTGTTCCATAACAAAATTTAAGAATGAAAATACAGAAATGAAATGAATACAGAATTCTGATCTAAAGGTAGTATTATGCAATCATGACTTGAGTCTTTATTTAACTAACAGAGGATTTTAAAGTTATAAATGTTTGAATCTCCTTGTGAAAAGAGACTGATTAGAAAAGGGCAGTAACAGCATTACCGTGGCACTGAAATTATGATGTGCTGATCCTACTGGAATATTTTAATTCTGCAGAAAAGCAGGCAGGGAAGTGTAGATTTATGACATCTCTGACAGAAATGAGTTGGAGGTGTGTTAACATGTACAAAATACTGTATTATCCACAGAGATCATAATAAACATATTTGTTTGTTAAGAAACGAAAAAAAGGCAGGGTATTTCTATAAATCTCTAGCATTTTCAGCTAATAGTAGAGGGCAAGGGCAAGATACACTAACACAAATCTGCTAATTCTTTGATAACCTGCTGATGCAAGTGGGAGTAAGACACTTTGCACTGCCAGTGTATTATGCCCTAATGTATTAATCAATCTGGGTAAGAGCAGCTTAGAAGCTGAAACAAAAAGGAGAGAAAATAATGTATAAAATCCTCACTTAAGAGGATGGTTCTTCAGAGCTTTTCCCACAAAGTGATTTTTTGATGTTTTTTGTCAAGGTGTATTAAAAAAAGCACCTGCTTTCATTTTAATACTACAGAATAATAGCTGGATCTTGATTTCTGCCTAAGTTGGTTGCTTTCTGTGAATTGGTTTTCTTTTCTTACACACTAATTACTTGGCCCTGACAAACCTCAGTCTAAGCTGACAGTCAGCATACACCATGTGAAGGGTTGGCTCAAGGCGTTCCATCATGGAAGACAGAAGTGAATCTTACTCCCGTAAGGGTGACCAACTGGGGTCTTGCTGGTCTTACCATGAGATGTGGCTGAAAGAGAGACAGACCTGAGGTATATAAATCCGCTTAAGAGAAGATTCCTTTGGATGCAGTTTGAGTGTGGCTGCCTCTGTGCAAAGCACTGAATGGAGAAGGTGGTATCTTCTGCTGCTTGGAGCAGCCAGCTGGTATCCTCTGTGATCCCCAGCCTCACAAAAGCATTCTCCTCTGGCAGCCTGCTGCCTTAGGCAATTGCCTGCTCTGCCCCTGCCTATAGCCCACCAGATTAATTTGTGTAAATTTTTTCAATTGCCTCCTGATTCTCACTCTCTGGATAAATGATCTTGGGCATCTTGCAAGCAAGCAACAAATCCTTGAAAGAAATAGATGAATTAAAACAATACATCATAGAAACATCAATTTGAGACAACATAATTTAATTGAAATAAGGTCCCATTACCTGCGTGTGTGATGGTGGGAGTCCTTTTCTGCCATAGATTCCAACCAGAGCAGCCTTGCCTAAAGACACATTGAATTTCAGATGCACTGGGTGGTCGATGAACACCTGAGATCTCCAAAAGATACCAGGAGGGATCTTCTGTGTGGCCCGTCTGCCTACATCAATTTCTCCGGAGTCTATAAAACTGTCGTCTGGAAAGAAACTACTGGGCTTTCCTGCCAAAACACAGGAACAAAATTCTTGAATTAGTCTTTAGATCCTGAAAGTAATCTAATCATACTGGTATCTCTGACACTGATCTTGAGAAACAGTCTATTAGTGTCCTGAAGTCTTCAGAGTACTATGTCTAACCAATCCATACGATTATGGGAGGAAAACTGGCAGGATTATTTCTGGCTTTAGTAACTGTTTTGTTTGAAAACATGAGCATGGGAAGAGCAACCTGGAGAAAAATAGCCTTTTGTTTAAACTGTTAACATCAGAGAGCGTGTAATTACATACCGAAGATAAGAATAAATCATCTGACATTATATCCTAAATTAATATAAGTTTAGGAATGGAGAAGTCATCATTAAATTAGTAAAGAGAAGTGTAGCAAGAATGAGATAGACGTGCCACAGAGTGGAATGGTGGTGTGGAGAACAGCAGTATGAACGATGCCTAAGTGAGGAAAGGAAAATGTCTCTCTATTAAATTAATTCTTGACAATATCTGAAATAGTAAAAAAAAAAAAGCTAATAAAAAAAAAGGACTGAGATAAACAAAGGAGACCATACCCTGCACTTGAGTAGTATCTCTTAAGAAACATTAGAGGTTTTAATTTGGTTTCAATATAATCTGTAGAGTATGCTATTAATATCTATTCTCTTTCAGAAAACAAATGGAGGCATCTTTTTCTAAAACTATCAGGCTGAGAGCCTGGGTATTTAAACAGGATCAGGACATGCCAAAATGTCCAAGGGAGTCAGCAAGGAGCCTGGTACCCCTAAAAACACACCTGAGGAATTCCAGGTTAGAAATTTATGCAGTCATAACTCCCAAAGCAGCTGGCTGCTTCAAAAAATCTGGACCCAAAGGAAGAACAGGGAATGAGGGGCAGAATGAAAAATCAAATGCCAGAATGTTCCCTTTTCAACCTGTGCTATAACCAGTGGCCACAGCTTTGGCTGCAGGGCACAGGGATGATGAAGGTAACTGCTTAGGAAACAGCCTTTATTAAGGACACTTCTAGTGGAATAGCATGCAGTAGTGTCACCTGAAAGATTCTGGCTTTAGTAAGGAGAGCAACATGTCACCAACAAGGACTAACAATTAATTTTGGAAATTCAAATAATTCTCTTTCTTATCTCTGTGCCATTACAGCACACACTACTCTGTGTTTCACAGAGCAAACAATTCTAGCAGAATGAGAAGGAAACTTCTGGCTACATACATTCTTTTGTAGGAAAATCACATTATTAATTTTTTTCTTCCAGTATCTACATTTGAGGAATGGGGGAAAAAAAATCCTTTCCCATCTATAATGAATTTATGTAAATTAGTCTCAGAATTTAAGTAAAATGTTGAAAAGGTGACTGGTAGAACATTGCATTTTATTGTTTCAAGTGACATTTCCTTTAAGATTACATAATTTTAAATACAGTATTGCCTTAAATTTCTCCACATACCACCCCAACACAAACTGTCCTGGAGAAACAGATGTAAATTGCTAGCTATCTCTGAAAATCAATATAGAAATTAAATGCATATTAACTATTAAGGATGGAAAATTTTCCTTGCAGATTTTTGGCTCCAGTAACACTAAAACCTGGTTTAAAGTCAGCAACTGCTTAAGGACACTGCTGGAGCAGGACTTGATGGCATGAGCTATCTTGAAGCAGAAGTTTTATGCATATCAGCACAAAAGGTGTATATGCAAAGGCTGTATGTTCACCCAAAAAAAGGTACTCCTAATTTTATAAGATCTCAATTTATCATTGCTTATCACTCTCAAATCAATACAGGGGGAAATCTGTTGACTTTTTATTCTTTTTCAGTCCATGTACATATTAAAGGAGATAATCGGAAGGAACTTAGGTAAATGGGCATTCCTTCTGAATCCTTCTGTCCTAATAGAGTATAATTGCACAAGGAAAATCAACCAGGTAGATTCTGAAGGGAATTACTTTATCAAGTGAATTGACAGTATTTATTTGGCATACTAAAATTTTCTTTTCACACTGTCAGGATTATAGGAAACAGTACCAATGTCTTCATGCAAAGTTTCTTACTGCACTACTGCAAGATGAAAAGATTGAGGATTCTATTAAAGAAGAGCTAAAGACATCACATGCTTTGGTTGAAATGACGGATATATTTTTTTCTGACTACTACTGACATGTTTTATAGATTCTTAGATATTCAGATGAAAACCTTAAGTATTTGATACGCCCCATGATTGTTCATTAATAAAGACTGTACATCAGAGTGAATCAGGGAAGGTGAGAATTTAACATGACAGATGTTGCTATGCAAGATAGAGCCTGGAGAAAATGAGCACAGGGTGTGTTCTGTAGAGAGAGCAGCACTTGCTCATGCAAACAAAAATGCTTCTGTGATTGCAAAAGACAGTCTCACAGAAATAATTTTTTGTACACACAATTACAAAGTTTATGTCGCCTCTTGGTGCACAGCTGTATGCCTGAGAAGCAGCTTTCCTAAGAGCTGTTACATCATGTTGCCAGAGGTTGAAGCTTGCCCTGATACAGAAGTCCAAGGGAAAGCCTCTTCACCAGCCTGAATTCAGTCCCTGAAATCTCTCTCTGTTTTACCAGTTGTAGCCTACAGTAAGATTAGGTCCTATGGGACTGGATACTTCACAAAGAAATTACAATGAAAAAAAGCCATTTGAGATTCTAATCAGAAACTGGCTTTTAATCAGAATACCTGACGCCTTAAAATTAACTACAGGTCTGAATTCTTAATTGGGCTGTCAATTACTTTGCTCTTTCTGCACATTACCTTGAACTTTTTAGTTGCTGTAGCAACTGTTCCTAATTTCTCTGGATATCAAAATGAACTACTCCATTTAAGACCTTGCTGAATCCCTGTATTTCTCACAGGATGGCTCCCTGACCCATCAAAACACTTAAGAACATACATAGCTCTGACTTCAACCACAGTCAATTACATGCTTAAATGTAAGCATGTGGTTAAGTGCTTTGGTAAACAGGGTTGGGCATGAACAGAGGTAAATGCTGTTCTGGAGCACAGCCACAGATGAGAAGGAATGATTGTTACTGAGAGTTGGCAAGACACTAGTAATGATTCATTCAGATCAGCTCTAAGGATGTTCCTAACACATTCCAGCCTTTTCCATTCTGATCCGGAAGACATTCCAATATATTTCAATTCTTTTAAAAATAAATTTCAATCACATACATTCTGGTTTAGAACAGAAGCCCTGCAGCATTGCTAGTCCAGAATTAGTCACATAGCTACCTGATGGGGAGAGAGCTGCATTTGAAGGCTGGACAGCGTTACTCCTGCACCAAAGAAGTGCCAATGTGTTTTTTAGTCAGGACCCAGTATTATCCTCTAAAGGCTACAGATTCCCTAAGATGTATACAAAGCACTAACATGAAGGGTCTTCTCATGACATAACTAGGCTATTTCCCAGATTTCTCTTTTAACAGAGCAGCAATCAAAACTTCCACTCATGTCACTGTAAACGTGGCTAAAATAAAATCAAGTGGAGGTCTTTCACTTGGATGGCAGTTTTGAATACATACATTTATTTTCATTTTGACTTTTAAAAGGAAATGGACAAATCAAAGCTAGATGATTCAAAAATGAAACATATGGCAAGTTAGAGGAGGAAAAAAACGGATCTGTCGTGAAGCATTTTGAATACAACAGCAGGGCTGTCTGCAGCTTGCTGTACTGTCTGGTAAGGTTTGCTGAGAATAACCTGCTTAGCTGATTTTTCCTTGTAGCAACTTGATGGCAGCCATCAGTTATCAGTAAATACACTGCTTCAAGGAATACATACAATTATGGCCTTTATTTGGACTAATAAAGACAGAAAAACTCTTATAGAAAAAAAACCTGCTACAATTAATTTAAATTAACTATGTAAACACAGGCTGTCAGCCAAAGCCTAGGGAACTCTGTAAACTTTTGAGTTCAGTGAGTTGCAAGAACAGTAGTATACATCTTATCTGCCCAAAAACTTCCACCAAAATAACTATCAAAAATAGTCTATCATTTCAATTTTATTGGAATCTCATAATTATATATAGAGAAGCTTGACACACAAACAAAAACAGCTTTCTGAAAATTTGCATTTCTCATTTCTCCAGCTATGCCTAGGGAGGGATAAGACTTTGTACAGTTTACGAGAACTTTTAGCAGTGGTGTCTCTAAAAAAAAGAACACAATGATGTAAAGCTGCTGAATAAGGTGCTGCTGACCTGAGGACCCATAAGCTCTTTCTGATTTCTGTCAACACCATGATACTTTGTGGAGACTAGGCCTTTCATGTGGACACTTTTGCAAAGCTATGTCCAACTCTGGAGTGCCAAAACTTACAGTGTAATAGTTGTTACTAAGTATTTTGGTCCTCAAAACATTTGCTAAGTGGCAACAAATAGTCAAACTCAAACATTTTTGAAGTGCTGTAGAGGAAGCTTGATCCAGTGCTCCAGGAATAATTTAATTTTCAAGAGACAATGTTTTCCCATGAAAACAGCCACTCGAGGCAGGGTTTTCATGCTGGCTTTCTGTAGTCTGTGAGAATGCCTTGAATGTGTGGAGAAGGTTTCACACAGTTTTATTGCATTAGTGGACATCAGAGGCGTATGAAGCTTAGAAACATAAGGAAACACGACTGACAACTACTAGCTCTAGACATGAAAGACTGGAAAAGCACCTGCTGATGGCAGCACTGAGGGTAATGGAACATGAGATTGGACGGCTGGAGTTTAGAGGCAGACAGAGGACTCACAACATGGACACACAACCATACCTTCACTGGCTCCTTTGCCTTTCCTGTCAGGTAACTCTAACCCTGTGCCCCCCGAAGGATATAAGGAGACGTCCGTTGGCACTGGCCAACTGCTGGCCGTGTCTTCCGTGATCTCATACATCTGCCCTTCCATCGGCTGCAGGTGCCAGTTTAGGCCAAACAGGTGCATGGCTGTGGTGAGCAACGAGAAAAGTCATCTTTTTCTGTTTGGGAGAGTTTCAGAACTACAGGGGCACTTTCTAAACCCTCACTCCAGTGCCTGATTAGTGGTCATTGCTTTAGGATAAGAATGGGATTAATGCAATTAGACAGCCCCTGCTGCTTCTACCATACCAGCTCTTTAGGTCTTTCCACCCACTTAAACTCGATTTGGATCACCTGTAACAATTCACTCTGCTGCTTCCAGCAGGACCACTCCTGACTCATGGTCAGCAGAACAGGATAACCAGCCACAGTGTTTCACAAAGCTCCCAAGGCTGGGCTGACAATGCAGTGTTATTTCTAAACACACCAATAAATCCTAGGGAACTGCACTCCAGTTTGTTTTGCCATATTCACAGTGTATTATATAGGTTCTCTTTTTTTTTTACCCACTGACTGTATGCAGAAGCCCTTACAGACATCTCTGACAGCTTTTCCTGATTAAGACCAAGTGAAAACTGAGGCAATTCAAGACCCATCTTGCACGTAAGCCTTTGTGCTCTGCATCACAAATGTGAGCGACTAGGTCTGAGCATTCCTTCATACAACTCAGCCTCTTCTATTCAGATCAAAGACATATCCTTGAGAACTGAAAATGAGCAGCACTATTTAGATTTGTGTGATAGCAGGGCAAAACTCTCTGTAGGTTTCTGGGCCATGCAAAGTCATCCAGTGCACACGTGAATCTATTTCAAGGCATTACATAAAGACAAGTGAGGTTAAGGAACAAGACAGACTACCTAAAAAGCAAACACATGTATGAAGAGTATGGAAATCATATGCTTATACAACTAATACTTGTCCCTTGTAAATACAAAGCAAAAGAACGTGGCTTCTGGCTTACCATATCAGTTTTTCCATCCCCAACATAAACATTTCATACTCAATCAGTATCCAGCTTAGCTTCAGGCTCTACACAGCTAAATGATCTGATATTTACTACATTTGGAATGACATTTCTTTTTTAAGGAAAGCCTTGATATTTTTCACTGTAATTTCTCCAAGAAACTATACAATGGCACTTACATCACAGCCATTTAATATAAACAAAACCAGTAAAGAAACAGAGCATTTTCATGGCCTCCAATTCTCTTCTATTCTCAAACATATACCTGAGATCGGCAACCATTGTTAGGGACAAGTGGTTAGTTTATTTAAACCTGTGCATCAGAAACAATCTTTACAAGAGGATTGAAAAGTAATCTGAGTAGCTCTCTGAAGACAGCATGTTTAGGCAATTTAGCAAATATGTGATTTTTTTCCACTTCAGTCTCAATTAGGTCACCTATCATTTACTAACATAAACAAAGCTGTCTCTGCAACACTACGGTATCAGAAAACATGAGTGCAAAATTCTTTTTTTACCATGTAAATGGGGGCTGTGTTTGTTAACAATCTTATCCATTAGGAAAGAAAATACGCTCCTTAAACTCCCACACAGCAAGGAAGGTCTCCTGAGGACCTGTTCAATACTTGTTTTTATACAGGTAAATAAGTAAACCAAGAAGAAATGTTACCAACACTACTGGTAATTTAACCAGGGTACTTTAGGCAGAGGGACAAATAATTTCATCTAAAAGGGATATATTTACTTGGCAGAGAAACTGTGCAATTGAAGAGAGGAAATCAGACCATAAACAAGGAATCTGCATCAAGCATTTGGCATTGCTATGCTTGCATAGTATCTTTGTGTTTGTACAGCCCTCATCATCAAGAGTGCCTGGGCACTTCATTGCTATTAACCTCATAAAACCTCATCAGGTAGGAATCTGCTTTTTTCTATTGCATAGAAAAGGAAAGGAGAACTACAGTATATTAAAGGACTAACTCAATTCACTTGTTTGGGCATTAAAATGCAATTGTGTGTTAATTCACTTAACTTACTCTACGCTTACAGGGTGACAAGCTCTAAGGCATTTCATGTAGCTCTCTGCCAGCAGTTTTGTTCTAAGCCCAGTACTGGATGCTATCTTTTAATTCCATCCAGGCTGGACATCTCCAAGGACCAGAGTGATACCCAGGTGCTGCAGAGCTGTTACAGAGCTCAAAGGTTACATGCTCTGAGCACACAAGTTCCTATGTTTGACATGGGACATTTGTAGTTACATGGATGTTTGTAGTTCCAAGCAGAATGGAAACTGCACTCTTCACTCTTCCAAAATCAGGCAATCCTAGACAGCAGTCAGGCCTAAAATTCTGCTGGCCCTAAGTGTTTAACACCAGCTCCATCTCTCAGATGTCTTCATGTTAGAATGACTTGCATGAGTTTACACTGGGCATGCCTAGTTTAGGCAGGAACTGTGCCAGTGGCTTGCTTTCTTTGTAACATCATTTGACTTGCTCTGTCCTTTGGACGTTGCAGCCTAAGTGCCACACAGATTTTCTGGAACACATTGCAAGGCCATCCTTTCCCCAGAAGGCCATTGCTGCTTCTCCTCTCCTTATGAGGAATTTTTTATTGTAGATCATTATTTACTGCAAGCGAATAAAGGTGAAAAACTCAACATTGCTTTGGGTGCATTGGGAAAACTATGAACATTACTTCCAGGCATTAAAATTAATTTAAAATTCCTGAGAGGAAATGTCTTAACAAGTGATCATCTTGCTTCAGTGTTAACGACAGAACTGGCACCCTGGAAGTGCTACAGCTTTTCTGCACATTATCTATCCACTTAAGCAAGTGGATCAACCATTCCATGTTATCATTCAATTCTCAATGTCTCAAAAAGTGTCTTACAATGTCCCAAAATTGAAAATATGACAGAATTATCTGTAACATAGATACTGTGTTATCACACAAAGTTAAAAGACTTGTACTAATGAGAACTTTTGTCCTTTGCTAGTAGATTTCGTCTAAAGCAAAAAGCTTCTTGTGCACATTGATCTCAACATCACACAGATCACAGAATGGTTTGGGTTGGAAGGGACCTTAAAGACCATTTACTTTCAACCCCATTGCCATGGGCAGGGACACCTTCCACTAGACCAGGTTGCTCAGAGCCCCATCCAACCTGGCCTTGAACATTTCCAGGGATAGGGCATCCAAAGCTTCTCTGGGCGACCTGTGCCAGTGCCTCTTCAGCCTGATAATAAGAAGTTCATTATATCTAATCTAAATCTATTCTCTTTTAATTTAACACTGTTATGGCTTTGTCCTGTCACTACAGACCTTAGCAAAACATCTCTCTACATCTTTCTTATAAACCTCCATTTTAAGTATTGAAAGGCTGTAAGAAGGTCTCCAATGATAAGCCATGAGAATGCGAACTATGCACACCTTGCATACAAAAGTGCAGAATGCTGAAAACCAGAATTATTTGAATAGCATTTTGATTATCAAGTAGCTTAAAAAATTCAGAAAACAGTGCAAAAGCTCAGATATACTGCTCTATTCAGGATTTCTGATTTGATATTTCTAAGCACAAAATAAAAGCCTATAAATATCCCCACTCATATAGCAAACACACATAATGTAATTTCTGCTATAGGTAGGCAATAACCACAAAAGTCAACCTGAAACATGAACAAAGAGCCTGATTTACTTTGGAAACACACTTACGTAGCAGTTATGTTATGAGGATGGCACCTGATTAAGTGATTTCATTACTATATTCCAAATATCAGCAGAGTCTGATTGGCAACCTGGTAGAAGATTCATTTCTCCTCTTGCTTCCACAGTGGTGCTAAAAACTCAAGTAGTAGCAGTAGAACAGTGGATATTTTGGGTCTTTACATCACAATGGGATGTGTAAAGCTGTTGTTGCACACAGTTATGTTTAAAGGTTTCAGGAATCAACTTTGTTCCGTGCTAAATTGATGCAAAGTTCTTTCTCACAGAAAAAAAAACAAAAACAACAACAAAGGACCATAGTCATGGAAAAGCCCTGTAACCATGGATGAGAGGCATAATCATATATTTTGAAGTGTTAATGTTCCTAAAAGTGAAATAAAGCTGTAAAATAAGATGCCTGATGTTCTTAGTCTCTGGGTCAATGGAACCCACTGTGGACATTTTCTCTGACTTTTTTTCATCCCCTGCTCAGCTAGATACAAGATGTTGACAAAGTGAATGCCCTCCTAAAGCCCCCATGTCCTTCTCCCTCTCCCACATGATGCTCAATAGATTTTCAGATATTGAAGGCTCCCCATGTATTAAAAGAGCACTCTGCAATTAACAATCATTAAAGTGTACACTTTTGTTAAATGCCATGTAGCTTTCACTACCGAGGAAGCTCCATGACAGGCTCTTTGCAGAAGCTTTGGTTATATACCCCATGGAGAAGAAGCACTCTTTTGTCTGCCTTCTCCTGGAATGAAAACAATACTTGGGGGAAACCCTGCATGCTCTCCGTTTCACCACCACCACCACCAACTTAGATGATATAAAGGCATCTGGGGCCTCAGGCCCATTATGCTCATGTTTTGACTTTAAAGCTTTGACTTGTATGACCTTTCCCCTGTAGCTAAATGCTAGCAAAAGGTGCCCTGAAACTTGCTGAGTGTGTAACAGAATTTTCTGTGGCAGAGCAAATCACCTTATCCTCAGTCCTAAGTCACCTGTGGCTGCCTTCTTGGTGAAGGAAAAAAACGGACATCAAACTCCAGTTTCTTCAGGGTTTGATTACTTTGAAGAGTTCAGCATTTCAACCATGCTGGTGTGAAATGGCTGTTCTTTTGCTGGACTCAGATTCACTTTTTAAGCAAAGAAAATTTGCAAACACTTTAGCATCAGCTGAGTTATTTAAGAAAATAAATCAAAGTTCATATTGGTGGAACCAAGTATTTAGGATCATAATTCTTCTGATTTTAATGAATTATCTCTTCCTATATTGCATTATTCCTACTCCATATCTACTTGTGGATGCCATAATCAGCATCAGCAGATGTTAAGCCAAATAAAGAGGAATGTTCTTTCCAAGTTTCTTTTGAAAGCACTCAGGCTTTTGAGTACCTTTGTATTATGGTCACTTGCTTATGAGACAACAAAACACTAAAGTCAAAACAACTTACTCAGCGGAGCAGAGAACAAAGGAAGTACACACAGCATTAGAATGAAAAAGGAGAAACAAAGATAGTAATGCACATGGTCAACAAAATGGACATCACTCAGGACAGGTTGATGGAGAGAAGGAGTTAGCAGGGAGAGGCAGATGATTGTGATAGATCACAGGGAGAAGAAAAGACAAGACATGCTTACTGAAGCATATGAGACCCCCAGAAACCACACCAGTCAGCAAAAAATTGAAAAACAAACTGCTGGCCCTTTATTAGCTTGTTGCTTTGCCCAAAGCAGCAAGCTAAGTGTAATAAATAACCAAACCAATCAATTATGATGTTTTGAATTCAAGCTACAGCTGAAGCCACCAGCTGCTTCCACAGTGTTTGTTAAAAGCATTCTCACAGCAGCTCACAGGCTCTGCTGCTTCCTTCTCCCCTGCCCTCTCAGGGCTAAGCCCTGCAGGTACCACAGCTGGCCTAGTGATTCCTCACCCAGGCAAAGCTGCTACAGAAACAAAGGAATTAATAAAATATCAACTGTTTTCCAGCTAACAACTGACCTTGCCCTGAACAATGCATAAAGAGCTTCTCAGAATGAAGCTTAACAAAACACATTAATTATCCTTACCTGAGCCTGGACTTACAGCAAGCACAGGGGTAAAGGGCATAAAGGCAAGACAGGAAGTCTTTCAGGATTCTCATCTGAAAACCCCAGAAAACTTTGTGCTAAGAATACTCCTGGTTTTGAATCCATATTTATATAAGAATATATGCCCATATATGTCAGTATATTTACTTAAATAACACAGGGGAGGGCACAGGGCTTTGGAAAAGTGAAGCTTCTCTGCACAGCCACTCCACCCTCCCCAGCTCAGCTGTCCTGCCACTGGGCTCCATCTGGAGAGGTTTGGCTTTGCTACTCCGCTGGTTTCTACAAGCACCCCATTGCAGTGCTGAGAGCTAAGCCTAAGCCAACATAAGCCAAAAGGCCAGTCCTGGGAGGGAGAAGGGTTTCCCAAAGCCTACCAGTGCAGCATGAGGAAAAGGAGAAAATGGAAAACACTGTGTGAGAAGGAACAAATGAGGAGGACTGATGTCACAGTGGACAAGAACAAAAAAGAGAAAGGGGAGGAAGGTGAGAAAAATATCGAATGAGAGAAACAGAAAAAGAAGGTTAGAATAGAGCAAAGGTAACTTCAACAAAAAAGTACAAGGGATTTGGAATAGGAAAAACAGCTGAAGCTCAGTCAGTGGTAGAGAAGACAGTTTTACAGCTTGTTTCTTTGCTCTCCCCTCCTTGTGTGGAAACAAGCATAAGGTATGTGGTAGTTACCTACTCCTCTTTAACCTTCATGTTTAGTCAAGACTTACAATAACATGCTCTCCAAAATTATACCTGAGCTTTGCTTTTTTCTCCTAATTGAGAAAAAGCTGAATCCCACCACTGAATTACCCAGGGTTAATTTTAATTCAAGTAAATGTATTGCTTTCACTCCTGTCTCTGGAAGAACTTGACTGTAATTATCTGGATAACTGTCTCTACACTGAAATCATATGATTTTTGTATAAGTGACAGAACTGACTGTTGCAGAATTAACAGTATTTTTGTGACACCCAGTGTTATGAAAAGGAGCCTTTCAACATGCAATAATCATTGGTTTGTCAATCTTCAATAAATCAAGGAAGATTAAGAAGAATGGGAGCAGTAAAACAAACAATAAAGAAATAAATAAAACAGTTTTTCTCTTACACTGCTGTTCTATTTCAGTGCTGGCCCAAGCTTCTGTGTTCCAGCATGGCAGAACACACGAGTCAGAGGCTGAAGTGGCTCTTTGGCCTTACTGGAGTAGGAAGAGGGCAAAATGCTGGATGTAGCATATACTACCGGCTCTACTTGTTTGTATGGTCAAGTCCTGGACTAGACAGATCCAAGCTGCTGTTCATCTAAGAGCATGGGGACACTTCTGAGTATTGTAGTGATTTAATACCCAAAGAATAGGTTCACAGATCTGAAATCAAGATCTAGTATCCTGACTGACAATCCTAGTGGTTTGTAGTATCATGAATTCACATCATTTACACATACACACCCAGCTCACTCAGCCAGGCACCATGGGGCAAGGAGAGAGGGATTCCTGCAAGGCCACATTCTGTGTGGACTTCAGCAGTTACCTTGTGACCAAAAACTCTGTACAGCACTCTGTGTCATTCCTAGTGTCTGAAATTATTTCCTAGACATAAATGCTTTCCATCTGTGGCTTAAAACTCTCACTCAGGAAATGGAAAACCTGCCTTCATAAATCATCTTTTGCCCAAATGAATGTGAATTTGCACACCAGGACAGGACTGCAGTCATGTGGGAACAGAGAAACCTGCATACCAGGCTCTCCACAACCTAGATAGATTAGAGCTGCTCTGCAGTTAGAAATGTAAAATCAACAGGTCACAAAGGAATGGAGTCCGAAAGGTAGCTTGATTACATGTTGTTTAAGTGAAGACTCTAAGCCTGCGGCTGGGAGGTCTCATGGCTCTGCTTCCTGCCTGTTGATTTATCTGACACAGGACAATTGTTAAGAAAAATAAAAAAAGGCACCAGGAGGGACATTTAGGGAAATGCTCACTATTGTAAATTCCCCATCTGCCTCCCCTCCTAACTGCTCAATGATTCACCTTCAATGAGAAAAAAGGATTTTCAAGCCTCCTTCATTGTTTGGGGTTAAAGAGACTTTGCTGGGCTGGGATACAATTCCTTAATCTAAGAAGTGGACAATCTGTATCCACTCATCTCAGGGTTAAGGGAGGAAGGATTTTGCTGATAAAACAAAAGATGTATCTGTGTTGTGTTTGTTTGTGGGACTTTTTTAGGACCTTAAGTGTTGCAAAATATGATGTAGGTGTTTTCACAGCCAGCTCAGTGCTAACACATGCTATGGGATACATCTAGCAGTTCCTGGGACCCTACCTTGCTGCCTATTGCTTCACATTTAAACTATGCAAGTACCAAAAGTGTTTCTTTTGGAGACAATTCACATCATCTCCTTCACTCAGAATCACCACGTGCAAAGGAAGAATACAAACGACAGAGAGCTTCCTACCTCTTAAAAATTTGCCACCAGGTGGGAACTGCCTCTTGAGAAAACAAAGCATTGTGCTAATCACCTGAAATCCTGCCACAAATACATTTACTTGCTTTAACACTAACTAGTTATTCTTTGACCTCTCCTGATTGAAGAAGAGCTGTATCCATGATTTCCACGACAGAAGCAGATGGTCTACCAAATAGTATTAGCTTCTTCTTAAAAGAACACTTTATATTTTAATTTAGTTCCCAATTGTTCTTAACAAGGAAGAAGAAAGGCTTCCAGCTGAAGCACCACATTTCTTTGAAACCTTCCAGGAAGTGACTAGAAAGGCATGTTATAAAATGAAGCAGTTAAACTCAATGTTTGTTCAATGCAAAGAGTCAGCACTTCCTATTCAATGTCTTCCTAATTGCCCCTGAGGATCAAAGTCTTTTGAATGATTGCCTGTCCATTCAAATCATTAATAGATGATCACTGGCCCCTCCAGTGCTACAGTAGCTTGTAATTTCTTGCAGGAAAGGGAAAATGCAGTCTTAAATGGGTATATTTAAGCATTTTTATGCACAATTAAAGGAGAATTTTTTTAAAGTGTTAACCTATGGAGAAAAAAAATAGACATAAAAGAGGCAAGGCTTCTCTGAGGAGCTGACTCTTTAAATACCTTTGGTAATTTCCTTTACCATTTACACCAGTTTCAAATTGAATAGGAAGGGGAATGATGGTCCTCAGCAGAATTTGGCTGCTATTAGGCAGCCTACTGCAACAAATAAACTTATTTCAGCCCTCAAAGCTCTGGTAAATTCAGTGTAAAACATGCTCAGGTCTTTCTCAGTAAAATAATATTTTGCCTTCTAGATATCCTTTCTGGCAGAGACCATATTAAAACAAATATTACAGAGATTATATTTCTTCAAGATCAAAGTCAATTATAAGATGGTCCCACTATACCTCTAAATGGAGTTTTAATTTGTGTATATAATATTAGAAATAATGGTTTTCCCATTGGGGTATTCACTTCAATTAGAGAAATGAGGACAGGCAGCTCTACTAGAGGGCCTCTTATCCTGCATTTACTAAAATTCTGGGCTAGCCTGCTGTGGACAGTATAATTTTACAAATGCCCTTTCATTACACACATATAAACTGTGAGGCACTAATTAAAAATAGTGTAATTTACACAGGTAAATACACAAGATCTCACATGCTTCCTTCCTTGTTGTCTCAACTAGAGATCTTTCAGAAAACTTGCCTTCCAAAAATAACACAATAAATTGCCTAAAGTCTAAAAACACAGTTTGCTGTTCAGAAGCCACAAAATGTATCTCTCTTCTTCTAAAACTCCATCACAACAGAGGTGGGATCAGAGTTTAAATCGAATATCCCAGTTTAAGCATGAAGATCTAAATATTGCTATAAAATTTGATGTGTGAGCCATCCCTCAGATGGCTGCCTGTTCATCTGTCCTTCTGAACACGAACAAGATTTTATTATAGTAAGACAAGTAAATGTCTTTGAGACCACTGCTTGTGTTTTAATCTTAAAATCAGCTGAAAACAGCATTAGTGTTATTAGTCACTACGCACATTCTAAAAGCACCAGAGCCCCAGCTGGGCTGTGCTAGTTAATATAAGAAAAATTAACAAAATGACAGTCTCAGAATCCCTTGACCAAAGCACAGGTTTAACTTGAGCTTTACTTAGCCTAAGTAAATCTAGTGACTTCAAGAGGATGATGGAGGTGTTTCAAGCTCAGAACAAATTTACACATTTTGTAGAACTGGGCCAGAATGCTCATCAGCATTGTCAAAACCGAGCTCTAAAGCAGAATCCTATCAGCCTTGAGCCTGCTGGAAGATATATGAAGAAAATTCAACTGTACATGTGTTCAGGAGCATTTAGTTGTTTTAGCTGCTTTGAATGAAAAAAGCATAGGTATGTTTAAAGCAGGTTAAGAATGTTTTAATTTATTTTCTAGTTTTTCTTTACATTTACTAGAAAAACAAACACTGTTCCAATTTGGAGAGGGAAAAAAATTCCTTTTTTTTTTCTGTACAAAAGCTTTGCAAATGGATACAAATGCACAGTCTGAGAAAGGCGATAAAGTGGGTGACACAGCACAATTAACAACACAATAATTGCTCTTCTGTCCAGAGACCATGAGAAAAATCCAGCACAATACTTTCAGGTGCTATAAATCTAAATGAATGGTTCAGATCAGTGTGAAAAGCTCTCTCAATAACAAAACTTAACACAACCTGATGATTCGTTCCCTTAGACTTACAACTAAATCCAGCACATAGAAAAGGCAAGTGCTAGTAAGTGCAACCCACAGTGTTCTAGAAAAACTCATGGCCATCTTTATATTTAATTTTACCTAAAAAACCATTTGCTAAAAAAACCTACAGTTTGCCAAGTCAAGCACTGAAAAATGAGCAAAGAACAGAATTAAGATTGCTTTTGTGATTTTACATCAGCCCCGTATGCATATGTACTGTGTAATAGCCTTTAATTCCCTCATCACAGGCTATTTTTTTCCACTGGCCCAATGCTGAGCAGAACAATTGCACAGAAATTACCACTCAACCCTGGCAACTCCAGCATTGTAGCACGTTCAATTGCTTTCTAGGGATGCCATATGTGCAGTCTGCTTGGTAGCAGTAGGAGGGGGTTGGAAAGGGAAGGAATACACTTTGCATAGACAATTTTGCTATTGCACTCTAACTAGGTCTCTACTGAGCATGTCTGAACTCAGATTTTCTAGTTTTGTGTAGCCAGCTTGGGGAGGATCAGAGATATGATAAAGTACACACAATTACTTTTTCTCCCTAATAAAAAAAAAACAGGTGTCACTATTCTTCATTACCTCAGTACTTCTGCAATAGAGATAGAAAACAACAGTAGATTCAATAGCAGAATTTTGCCTAAATGAGTGACCACATCAGCTGGTGGATCCAGATCCCTACTCTCACATATATTTAGAGTATAAAATCACAGAATCATTAAAGTTAGAAAAGACTTCTAAGATCATCAAGTCCAACCACTAACCCAGCACTGATATGTTCACCATTAAACCATGTCTCCATCTGCCACATCCATGTGCCTTTTGAATACTTCCAAACACAGTGATTTCACCATGAGCAGCCTGTTCCATGCTTGACAACCCTTTCAATGAAGAAAATCCAATCTAAACCTTTCATGGTGTAACTTATGGATACTTCCTCTGCTCCTGTCACTGGCTGCCTGGGTGAAAAGGCTGACCCCCACCTGGCTACAATCTCCTTTCAGGGAGTTGTAGAGAGATGTAAGGTCCCCTTGAACCTCGTTTTCTCCAGGCTGAACAACCCCAACTCCACTCAGCTGCTTCTCATCAGACTTGTGCTGCGGCCTTTCCTCTCCTCTGTTGCCCATCTCTGGACATGCTCCATCCACCACCTCAACGTCTTTCCTGTAGTGAAAGGCCCAAAGGTTCCCTTGTGATAACTTAGGCTATGATAATTTTGGTTCATCATCAAATACAAATGTATGAAAGAGCTTGCAAAGCACACTGCTTTGCCCTTGCATACCCAAAGACTAAGTTGATAGTAGTGAATTAAACAGTACTAAGCAGTGTAACTTGATAGTCTGTAACATTTATTTGTTAGAAAGAACTCTACCCTGGTACTGGTTCTGGTCAACCAATACCTTCTAAATTCCTGTGCATTGTTCAGCTAGCAAGTACCAGAGATCATTCCTAATAGATAGTTTGGGTCTGAATACCCCTAAGAGTTTAAGAGTAGAGAAATGTATCCCTCTGGAGCAGCTGGGTACCTAGAATGGCCCCATGCACATGTTCCACAACGTGGAACAGCTCATGATACAGTCTGACTATGGAAGGTATACTAAAATAAAGAAATTATTGCTAATCACCAAGATTAATGCTGTTTGGAATATCATTATGCTTAGATTGAAGGATTTTATTTTTTTTTTAACCAAAAACCTGAAGAAACTCTTTGATGATTGATTTCATTATAATTTCTACCACAATTAAAAGGGATTCTGCTCCATTGATACTTCAATTAGATTTTCCTTTGAAATACTTAGGGTAAGCATGGTCATCATCTCTGCCAACTGCCTTTGCTTTTTAAAGAGTCTCTGCACAATGAAGTGATGCTGCAGTTGTACTGGGCAAGCAAGGTGAAATGCTGCTGCTGTGTCACCTGCTGCTGTGTCACCTGCTACCATATTTGAAAACAGACAACTTATCCTGTTCTCATCATCTGTTTTCTGAGTGCAACAGGGACAGGCTTGGAAGTTAAGGTATGACAAAATCAAATAGAGAGGAAGATAGGAAAAGCTGGAGATGATGGGAGAGTTTATAGGTCAGCACTGAAACACAAAGATTCAACAACCTCTATCTACAGAGCACCAGATCCTACTACCTCAAAGGAAAGTATGTAAGTGGTCCTTTCGGAGCTTATGAATTTCAGTGATTTGAAATCTTGACAAACAGGAAAAGAGTGGGTTGGACTTTCTAGTCATTATTTTACAGGTCATCTAGGATGTTACCTGGGCAGTACACTTAACAACACCCCATCCAATAAAGACATCTATCCACTACATAGCTCAACTTTAACTACAGGTGAAAACCTCAGAGACTGCATAGCTGCACACATTCAAAGGAAATGTATGAGCTGGCTGCAAAGCAGGCTTTGAAGCCATCTTTTAATTTATGCTAGAAAAGGATGGGAGAGAAACACCGAACTATAACCGAGGAGCATTTTTCACTGCCAGTGACATCCCTAATTTAGATTACTCTGTGACTAGTTACCCACAAAAATGTTTGATATTTAAAAACATGGGGAAAAAGCCCATTACAGGAAACAATTCTTTCTGTCTCCACTTAACTGCAATTAAATGACATTATTTCACACTAATTAGTATGAAATAAAAACATGGACTCAAGGAGAACTCCTTCCACGAGACATATAAAGATCCATAAAACTGATTCTTTTTCAGCATTTGTGTGCAAAGGTCAATCTAAGTTGTGAAATAAATATTATAGTGGTGCATCTGTGCCACTGTCATAAAGACAAGGCCAGCACTTCTGTAGTCAGCCTGCTGTTATTTTCTTTTCTGGGGGGCTTACAGCAGCTATAAAACCTCACTAAAAGGAAGTGATAAAAGCTTACACGTTGAGAGCCCATATCTTACCATTTAATAAAACCAGATGGAATTACATTAATCTCTCCTTGTATTAAAGATCCTTAATTTTACAGAAGGATCAGACATCTAAAGGGCCAGCTAATGCGTGGTTTCATGGCACACTGACGCAGACTCCCAGATCAGATGGAGCCCTGCGGATACATGGCCGCAACCTGCTTTCCACTGGTTAAATAATCAGTTATATTGGTGGTCTGCTTCTGAATGGAAGTCATTCTTCCAATGATCCCACAATGATGAAAGAGGATCAGACTTTGACAAAAGGACCTCTTCAATCAGTGCCAAAACAAAACAATAAGCAGAAATAAAAAAAAGTAATATATTTAAGGATAGAACAATAGGGAAATGGAGAGTAATCTATATAAATCTAAAGCCATGGAGAGAGGCAAAAAGAAGCTGAGGACACCAAGAAGAAATACATGCCTTGAAAAATACCCACAGAACAACAGAACTTTTTTTTAAGTGTACTGAAACCTAGCAAAATGAGCAGCAATATTGATGGAGATAAGGAAATTGCTAATAACTTTGTAGTAAAGATTAAAGTGTTCAGTAAGGATTTTTGTTCTAGTTTTTGAAAATAACTACAATAATGCAATAATTTCACAAGAAATAAGTTTCTTTCCAGTCCATTAATAACCAGGAATTATACTGAACTACATCTATTTAAGGACAAACATTTTTAAATCTGCAGGCTCATTTAACTTGTACGCAGTAAAGAAGGAAGAATCTGACTCACTGATTAATACTGAATCAGCTACCAAGAAATTCGAACAGGATAATTGTTATACAAATATTTAAGAAGGGAAAAAGACAGGATGCAAGTCGCTTGGTTTGGGTAGTCTGATATCTATTGTAGACAAAATAAAAGAAAATATAGAATCGAACTGATAGAGAATAAAGAAAGTAAATGTATAGTATCTCAGGCCAACCATATTGCTTTTCTGAAAAACAGATCTTAAGAAACAGTTACTCATCTTTGACAAGATTACAGTTTAGTAAGACATTTGATTTAATTTGATGCGATTAAACAAACAAGCATTTTTTCAGGGTATGAAGACATGCATACATATATTTAAAAACTAACTGAAAGACATTAAAATTATCATTGCTGATGAATAACAATCACGTTACAATTTCTTGTGAAGCTCAACAGCTGATAGTTGGTCCAAAATTATTCAATGTTTGCATCAGTGTTATGTAAGTAAATATAAAATCATGGATCACTAAACATGTAGATGACTCAAACACTTCAAGTGAGAAACACAATGATGAGGGCAGAACAGAAAAACAGAAGACGAGGGCAGTAACTAAATTTGAATGATTCAAACAAAGTGTCAATGGTCGGCCTATAGACTTTGGATAATGGACTGCAAACTGTGTCCATGAGATGGGACACAGGCAACTGGAAAGCACAGACCAAATGACTTAAGGAGTAAGCACAAGAAGATGCTGTACAACAATATCCTAATATAACTTTTACAGCCTAGAAAGACCTAATGAGATGCTTACACATATAAGATGGGAAAAAGCCAGTTGAAATAGGTATGTGACTTACCTATGTAAAACAGGTAGAGTAAGAAGTTGGATTTTGCTGGGCTTCAATGTGCAAAGAGGTGAGCCTGCACAATGTGATAGTTTATGGATATAACATATTGGAAACTGTGAAAATAATTTTAAATTAAAATTATGGGAATCCTTAGGCTTCCTCCTGCCTCCAATAAACACTGAATTAGTAGAGAGAAGATGTAAACTTGACCAGTGTATTTATCACTGTAGACTCTGAAGATGTACTAACCACTTTGCAAAGCAGAAATTTTGCTGCCAAGTTCAGAACATATTGTCATCACATGCAGTCTCTACATTTTAGTACTTTCCAGTTTCCACAGACTGGGCAAGTCTGGCAGAATTAGCATGTTTGCAGTATCTTCTGCTCTACTTTTCCAGTAATATTTTCTTGCAGCAGCATCTCTCCTTTGAGTCCAGAAAGAGAAAAGGAGACTCAGATGGGAACCTTATTGCTCTTTTCAGCCACCTGAAAGGAGCTTGTAGCCAGGTGAGGGTCAGCTTCTTCACCCAGGCAACAAGTGGCAGGACAAGAGGAGAGAGTCTTAAGCTGTGCCAGAGGAGGTTCAGGTTAGACAATGGAAGAATTTCTTCATGGAAAGGGTTGTTAAGCATTGGAATGGACTGCCCAGGGAGATAGTGGAGTCACCATGCCTGGAGGAGCTCAAGAAACAACTTGATGTGGCACTTTATGCTGCAGTTTATTTGACATTGTCATGTTCCACAGAAAGTTGGACATGATGACCCGAGAAGTCTTTTCCAGCCTAAGTGATTCTGTGATTCTTTCAAAAGCATATCTATCATGATGTATTTTTCTAATTGCAACAGTTTTAATGTCAGGTTACAGATCTTATTTAGATGGAAACAATGAATGCTCTTTAATGGAGCTTCTATGGTAAGGTTTTTAACACCCATCTGAACGAATTGACCTTCACAAGAATAACTTTGAAGTGCTACCTTGTACCTTTACCACCTTAATTTTAAAGCACAATAGTAGATAAATCACTTGTACTTCCTTCGCTCCAAATGATAAAGCTAAGAGCAGCTGCTATCCAAACATACACTGGAAAATTCAAAGTAAAAAAGAAAAAGATGCACACCTAATAATACAAAGAGCTCTTGCTGACTTTGCAGGTGATAGAAAATAAAAGATCTACATTATAATTCATACCACCATGTACTTAAAGCTATGGGAAAAGACAACAAAGCAGGCAGAAATGTAAGACTGAATGTAACCCACTGTGTTTTTAATTTACACAGAATCCTAGAATGCCTTGGGTTGGAAGAGACCCTAAAAAAAAAGGCCATCTAGTTCCAACCACGCTGCCATGGGCAGGCACCCCTACCACTAGACCCATTGCTCAAAGCCCCATCCAACCTGGTCTTGAACACTGCCAGGGATGGGGCATCCACACCTCTGGAAAACCATGCCAGCGCCTCATCACTCTCACAATGAAAAATTTCTTTCCAGTATCTAGCTAAACCTACTGTCTTTCAGTTTAAGGCCATTGATTTAATTTTGTGTCTTTCTCGTTTCTCTGATAACTACTCTCCATGCATGCATGCATGTTGAGAGGGAGGTGGGGTAATGCCAGTAAAGAGGTGAGGCTGAAGCATTTGAGTCACTATTTCATTGTGGATCTGGCCAGGGAAAGGTTATTTTGCCAGATTCCCTGAGGCAGCTTTCCTGAGCTTACTGCTACTCACCAGCCTCTTGTAAACCTTAGACACAGCAGCTGCCCTCACTGGGTCTCCAACATAGTGAAGAGTGACTGAGGTGAAGAGAGTCCTGTGACCTTCTCATCTCTCTGCTACAGAACAGAAATGCAAAAAGATTTCTGCAGCTTCATGCATTTTTGAGTAGTCAGATAGAAGCTCAAGTTCATGGCATCTCTCCAAGAGGTTCAGACTATTTTCATGCCTTAGCCTTTGTGAGAAAATTTATGGGGCAAATTTGGGGTGCAACAACAAAAAAGATCATTCAAAACTGGATTGAAGGTTAACATCTGTCATGATTTATATTTTATCTTCAGTCAGGTCCATTCCAGAACCAGGAATTTATAAAAATATATGCAGATTTTTCCAGCTCCTGTTGCAGACACTGGGCCCAATGCCACTGACCCTGCATTTGAACCAGTGCTGAAGGAAATGCAGCTGTTCCAGTTTAAGAGGAGCATGTGCACAAGAAGAATTAGGCCTATGTTTCCTAAATGTCAGGGGTATGAAAAGAAGAGCTAGATGTCATCTAAACTGTCCTGCTTAGTGAGGGAGTGGCACTACCCTCTTGCCCCCCCACTGTTTGTCTGCATTTGATACAATAAGAGCCAGCTTTAAAAGAAAAAAACAAAACTCCACATATTCAAGTACTGCTATACAGGAAGAAATGGTAGCGCTGGCTCGTGATGATGGTCCCCACTCAGCCAGTGTCCTGGAATGCTGTTTCACAAACATTTATAATACACAAAATAAATCACTGGTAATACTAAAGTACCTTTTAGACTGGATCTGACATTTTTATTGATTAAGGGTAAAATTAAATAAATGAGTTTGCAGTTACTGAGTGATTAGACCACAGTGATTTTGTGAAGATGTGAAAGAACCAAAAAGAGACCTCAAAGCTATGTTTGAGGTAACAGATTGACTTCGTAACATAAAGGCTTTGCTAGAACAGATTGTTAAGCTCCCATTTCTGCCTTTTTTCAAAGACAAGATGGAAATAGAAAACATTCAAAGATTTTGATTTACAGTCCTCGTAAATCAAAAGAACAAATGTCAACAGTAGCAAAATAGAACCTAATCTGAGATCAGAAAAGGAGTATTAAAGCATAAAGTGAAAGTAGCCTGTTGGCAGGGTAATAAATTTTTTAATATTTTAATGTGAATAAATATCTTCATATCAAGGTATAAATGTAGGATTAATAGATATGAATAAAATTTAATAATTAAGCATTAGCAACTTTTCCTATTGATCTCTTACCATGTAAACACCATGGTAATTGGTACCCTACACATCCACTGCTAACTAATTAGATTTCTAAGAGCTTTGGAGAGCTGCTTTAAATTGTGTTTGCTCCATAGCATCAAAGAATCATGGACAAACTGAGCTATAGTTAGCTTTTGGAGTGATTCTTAGACAATAAAATGAAAGACACTTTATGAAACACATCACAGTCCTAGCACACTTTCACTGTCAAAGCATTTTGCCTGCAGCAAGCAACACTGTTCTTCAAGTGAAGCTGCATCTCTACAGAGTTCAAACGAACACAGAGCTGAAAAGTAGAGAGCTCTGACTCCAATAAAAAGGAAGGACTGTTTTGGCTTCATAATATATTTTCCAGCCCTAGCTTTAATCTAAATCAAATGGCCATCTTTCTTGCTGTTCATGCAATGCAACCGCAGCACATGCTTAAGTATAGGAAAATTGCAAGTGCCTAACAACATTAAATTGTACTTCCATCTAGTCTGGAATCTACATCAGGCAGAGGATAATAACTTCTGTTTAAACAGGCAGAAACTATTCTCCATCACTAATTAACACAGAAACTGTTCCACAGACCTTAGCCAAACAGCTGCTGGGCATGGAGATCTGGACAATCAAATAGGTATTTTCTGTTTCTAAACTTCCCCCCAAGCAGTACAGCAATGTCAAAGACTCTTTACAATGCTCTGCTAGCAGGTCTGGCATCTACAAGGTACAGAAACTGCTGGCAAAGTATTAGCATAGCAACATCCTCAAGGGATTCTCTCTGCCATTAGAATCTTGCTAGAAACTAGCCCTCCAAGGCAGAACTCAATGCTATACAAACCCCGTCAAATCCCAGCAAAAGCCATACATTTTTTTCTTGTCTAGCTGTCTATTGAATGGACATTTCTAAAATGGAGAATTCAATTTTAAAGTCATGTCTCTTCAGGAACTCCTGGAATAGCAAATTTGCAGGGCAGTTCTGAGCTGCTCAAAGAGGCCTTTGATTTCAACGGTTCCATCATTTGAATGTTGCAGCTCTGATGTGCCCCTGCTTTTCTCCTTGGTGCTCTCACCCCACAAGACAAGACACCCCACAAGACAAGCTTCTGTGGTGCTCATGGGATTTGCATAAGCTGTGTGTGTGCAAACCACTGATGGGCACTGTCACCACTGCCTTAGCATGGTGTCTGACTACTTGAAAAGGGAGCAACGAGTCAATCAAAAGCTGGTTAACTCAAATGAAACCAGCTTTTGGTGTTTAATATACTCTGTTATATTTCGTTTGTCATTATCTCTCCAGACCAGTGACTCAGCCCTGTAAAACCTTCACCTTGATCACAGTGTTGACACATGACAGCAGCCATTCAGCTGCCATGGACATCTATTTAAGTCTCCTCTCCTCATTTGAAACAGCTTAGCAGGATAAATGAACATCAGACTGCTAAATGCCATAAAGACTTACATGAAATAATAGAAACTCTGCCTTTTATCCTGAAAACAAATGATTTAGCAATTTTGCCAGGTGAATTTCAAAAAGGAACTGGCTTCAGCAAAAAACTTCAGAAATGACCAGTGTCTTGTTGTTTCCATGCAGCTCTGCCTGCCTCAGATGGCACCCACCACAGCTGGGTCTGAGTGTCTTGTCACACAGAAAGTACTGCCCGTAGCAGAGTCTCTTCTGTATGTCTTTAGCTTGACCCTTTTACAGACAGGTAAGGCCTGAGCTTTTAATATTTAAACAGAGGACTGTGACATACCTGAGGCTGTGAGGAACATCCTGAAGGCCTAGATACCACCCTGAAGTATTTCCATTATCTGACCAGTGTACAAAAAACAGATTAAATGCCAAGCTGCTGCCACGGGACCCAACCTAAAGTCCATTCACCTTTCCAATGACTCCAGTTTGCTCTGGAGGATGAAAACGGTCATTAAAAGATAACTTCCATGGTTGTTTTAACTGACAAGAGCAGACAGAAAGCAGTCCAGTTCCCAATTCTTGTGGCCTGCTATACAGATTAGACCTTATACTCATGACTAAGTTATACCTTACCACTCAGACTGTCCCCATGGCACTGAAAAGAGCAAGGCACTGCTTACATAAGAAAAGGTATCTGTACGAAAATGCAACTATGCAAATATGGGGGGGAACCCCAAAATGGAGGAAAAACAGTAATTTGCCTACAAACAGACCAGGATACTTAGAATAATAAATAAGTTCCTGTTAAGAATTACATAGTTCATACCAAAATGCAAAACATCTCACTTTAACTTGGTGAAAGTACAAACATTTTGACTCCCTCATTCATCTCTTTTCTTTTGGGTTAGGTGATACAATTCTCATCTGCAAGTTGACAGGATGTAAAAAATAATTACAAATGAAAAGGTTATTCATAATTTTTAAATGAGTTAATTAGTAAACCCCGCCAGAGTCACTCATTACAGTAATTAATAATTGATTATACTTGAAATTAAACACAATTTTTCATCAAAATCTAATTAAATATCTGCCTTTTTTCTCATTGCTTAGAACACTGGGTCTGGTAGAGACAATCTCTACTAAATATGTTTATGCTGAACTGAACTATTGGATTTGATTTTTAATAATTGGTAGTTCCTTCAGAAATTAGTAATTATGACCCTTAATTACAGTGGTTCAACCTGCTCTGCATTTTTGGCACCTTGCCAGCCATCTGTGGTGTCTGGCAAATGCCAGTGAATTCACCTGAATGGAGAGGATAAAAAGGATGGGAGGGCACTCAATGGACCTTCCTTTTAACAACAAATTAACTGTGGTTTTAAGCAGGAGTGTGATCTTTTGTGAACTCTGAGGTAGGGCTCTGAGTTGGAGAGTGGCAAACCAAACTCCTCTCCATCTATCAACCAGCACACACCTCCTCCTCCAGAATGAACTGGCACTGCTACACTGAGCTGAAATGATTCTCCTCTGACACACAGAGATAATGTCCATAGGAACCATGTTCAGGACATAAGGAGAATACCAGACAAATGAGAAAGGCGATTCCAATAGCAAATGATGAAAACTGACTGCATATTTCATCAAACTGCTGCTGATTTAATGTTGGTTAATTAATCATTCCTGTTCCTCTTACAGGAGACATAAAAGTGACCAGAGTATGATGCAAGGCAGAAGTGGAAAAGTATCAGTCATTAAAGAAGTGTATATAAAAGGAACACAGTAAAAGCAATCCTTTGTGGTGGTGCTAATTAAATTCATGTAAAATGAAAGCAACATCTTTCAATCCAGACTAAAATTTGTCATTCTAACCACAAGCTTTTATATTAGATCATTAGTATACAGGAAGTCACAGCAAAATCAAAAAGACTCATTCGTGCCATGAGAAATGGGCTTTTTAACCCATGATCACATCTTAAAAGCGTCTGACAACTGGAGTTTGCACCATGGACAGTTTAGCATAGAAGTCTAGGAATGGACTTTTTAAAGACATTTATAACATGTATCAAACAGAACTGAAGAAAAAGTAATGGTAACATTCCAACTTTACAGGCTTAAAAATACAATTTTCCCTTCTAGCAGTTCAATTACTTTTGCAACACACACAAAGAATGCTTTTTTGCAATGAACACTGACAAGCCTCATAAACCAAAAAAATTCAGATTATGCATAGTTCCAAGAAAAATCCACTGCTTTTCCACCCAAGATGCAAATTTCACCAGCACCACCTACTCTAAAAAGGGTCTGCTGAACCACAATCTCAACCCAGTCCTTCTCCATCCTCCTGGTCACCCTGTGAACTCCAATATAATTAGTTACATGTCACTGAATTGGGTGTGTCACCAAATTATATCAGGATCAGGATCTTGGTTCTGACCCTGTCCCATCAAAGTCAACACTGACAGATCTGATTGTGACTGGGAATGGGACATGGACTTCACCACCTGTTTTAATGGGATGCTTAGAGAAAAACTGGTGGCTTTGCCTCACTCCTCACTCACTCCTCTGCAGAATGTAAACAGTCCATGATATTGAAGGGAGTACAACTCCCTCATAGGACTCATGTTTTACTAAGCCCTTCTGGCTTTATGACAGGTGTTAAGCTTCCTACCACAACACTGCAACACAAATAAGTCAATAGATGCCTTATTTCCCCATCACTTTGTACCACAGTCTTGACCCTCTGTTTCCCAAACATTAGCAGTATGGGACAATCTGTAGGGAAATGAAATAAAAAGAAGAAAAACAAGCAGCAACAAGCTTACCTATGAAATAGGCCAGCAGGATCACCAGCGTGACTGAGATGACAATGGCACTCAGAGCAGCACATTTCCAGTTACAGTACTTATAGGGTTTCTTCAGGTTAAAGGCAGGCCTAGAAAAGGTACTTCTGGGAAGGGGCCTAGGGGGAGGTGAGTACACAGTGCTGGACGTCAGGGGATATCCCGGCGACGTTGTACAAAAAAGGGGAGAAGTGCCTCCAGGTTTGAACAGGAAGTGCCTGAGGGAAGAAAGACCAACAGCAAGTGACTCCTCACACAGATCGATGCTGAGGGAGGCGCGGGGTGGGACAATGGCGACTGCTGCCAGGACGAGGAAAGCAGCTCCACACAATGCTGGCTACGGACATGGACGGCATGCACGAAAGAGAAGAGTAAAAATCAAAGGCAAGTCACACAGAGTAAAAGAAAACAAAACCAAAGAATCACAGTGCCAACAATGCCACAGAGAACTCTGCAAGGGTGGGAGTCTTCTCTGTGGAAGAGCTGGCGACAGAGTGAGATGAAAACCCCAAGCACAGCTACGACAGACTGGTGGCACCGGCAGAACCAGGAGCCTGCTCAAACTCCCACAGAAATGCCCTACGGAGGCTGAAGAGGACCACAGGTCAGATTAAAGAAGGGAGGGTGTTTATCAATTTATTGATCACTGCATGAGAGCGTTTTTTGTGTGGCATCGGTGAATGGAGATGGGAAAAAAGAGCTTAAGCCATTCCATAGCACCCAAATTGTCACAGAGGGGAATATTCACACTGTCTCCATCCAGCAAATTTAAGTGTCAGACAATGGTGTGGCTAAAAGCATCAAAGTCCTGTGTATTGCCAGTGGGGAGAGGTGCCTGCTTCCACAAAGCAGTCCAGAGCACCTTGGACTGAAGCCTACCTTTAAAAAAGGTAGAATTACTGTCAAAGGCAACAGCATTTCCTGTCCAGTGACACATTGGGAGGCACCGTATTTTGCCCATTATGAAAAACACAGCCTGAGAGCCAGCCCACGAGCAGCTCGGGTGAGACTCAGGGAAGTCAGCACAAAAAGAACACACTGAAGCCCATGAGTTTCTGAAATGAAATGTCCCAATGGAACTTCTGTCCCCAGGAATACTAAATGAAAAACCTGATTTTGGTGGGACATCATGCTGTAAAAGGCATTCAAATTCTGGGAATGAAACCTGGGAAATGGAGTGGACTAATCTACTACCATGCTTCTGAAAAACAAAAATGCAGCTTGTGAGGACTGATAAACAGCCCCAACGCCCTTTGCACATTCTGCCATGGCTTATGGGGCCAGATTTTGCAGCCAGAGTAAATGCAATCAGCATGGATTAATCAGAGTCAGTCAAGCCAGTGGCTAATACCAGATGAAGAGGTGACTCTCTTCCCCATGAAGTTACTTGTGCAGTCACGGGGGAAACATCACATGCAGAAACATCACCGTGCAGAAAAGCCACCAATTCATGCAGTAAAATGTAACACATAATTATCCAACATAGGTTCCTGTAATACTACAGCCATGTTTCTATTGGTACTCTTAGCATGACTGCTGAGCATTAGAGAAAGATTCTTTATTTCTACTAATGCTCTACATAAAAAAAATAATTTTTACAGTAAGTCAGATACTATCCCGTTTTTAAAAAGTATTTAGATAGAGATGTATCTGTTCTGAGAAAAGAGATACCTGCAGTGTTTAAGTACACCAATAAGCTCTTGTGTGAATGATGGCTACCAAATTTTCAGCTGCCAACACAAGATTCAACAGTTTTGGCACCAAGGATCAAGTTTAAAGTTCATTATAACTTAAAAGTTAAGCTATCAAAATTTGTGTAAAGATGCCAGAATGGGTGCTTAAGTCAAACTCCAATGCTTGGCTTACATACACCACTAGCAGACACTTGTCAGATAAGGTATATGGAAGACATCAGTTTGACAAGGATGTATCAGGCTGTCAGCACAATGAAGGTTTCAGATTTTTATGAAAACGAAATAATTTTACCTAATATAGGAGTTGAAATTGCTGTAGGTACCCCCTACAAATGAAATTACTTTCAAAGCAATAAGTGGATAAAAAGCAAATGGCATGCGGTGGCTCACTAGCATATTAATGAGTTTTCCATTAATATGTACAGGACACAATGCTCCAAGCCCCAGAAATGCATTTTTTAAAGCCATATTGGAGGAGGTCAGCAATGGTGTTGCCCTTAAACATCACTGATATGACCAAATGCTTTCATGCAAAGATCATAATGACTGTACAGTAAACAGGAAGACCACGTAAGTGTCACATACCCATCATTGTAAGCACCGTCATGTCGGGAGGAGGTGAGAATGTCCATCTCAATGAGGTTGTCCTGCAATGTCTCTAGGAATGTCTGCTTTGCTATGTTTCTACATACATATGGAAACATGAATGAAGCCAGTGAGTCATGCATATATGAAGTGTGATCTTATAAACCACAATGGTTATAGTGCAGTTGTGCATGGAATTAGAATGATGGACCATATATTTATATGTATAAGATGCTACACATATACATATATAGCTTTTTAAAATGTTCACTTCTTTATATATACACTATATATATGCATATACACACATATAAGCACACATGCCCATGTGCACGTATCAAAAAAGTTGATGTCTTTGTTCATTGCACATTATTTATTGCCAGTGACACATGAAACCTTCCCAAGTGCTGGATCCAAAGGACCAGATTTCAATCCAGCCTAGCTGTAATCTGGTAATACTCCTGCATCTGTGATACTGTAACTCTGAAAAGGCACAGCACCACTGTGGCCACTACCTTGGCAGCACTCTTGCATCTAACATTCTTACGGATTTCCAGCAAAAATCTGCCACTCCTTTACCTTAGTTTCAGTTTTGGATTTGAGAACTTTTAATTTTCCAATGTTAATAATTTTTTTTCCTTTGTGGAATAATAACTCACTATATAGAGTAAAACATAAATTTTCAAAATGTAAATCTTGCTCAAAATAGATATTCCAAATGAAGGTCTCTTGGTGATAAGCAGATAGAAGCTAGAAACAGATTAAGCTGTAACCCAAATTCCAGCACCAGAGTATTTGCTATAATCTGGGTAATACAGGCAATAAGCAAGATACTTAGGGCCTGCACATGCAAATGCTTGGGACTGACCCTGCATATAGCAGCAGCATTTTGCAGTATTTGTTCTCCTGGCATGTTCTTTTATGAGTCACATTTTGACCTATAAATGCTAAGCTGTTTTGTACTTTTTGAGGAGAATAGCAGGAACATAAAGAATTAACCCAGAGGCACAGCTGGGAACAAAGCGTGTCTTTCTCACCTTTGGGCTTGTTTCTCAAACCTGGCAAAAGAAAATTCCTCCCATGTTTTTTAAAACAAAATACAGTCCTGATTTTGCCCATGTCTGTTTTCAGCATCAAAACTGAATCTAAGCCTGAATGTGAATAAATCCCCTGGCAAAAACTAGTAAAGGAACATAACAGCATTGTAACACTTTATCACTTATGCAGGATTAAGAGCCTAGAGGGTGTAAGTGACATGAACTCAAACAAGAATTCCTGTCAAAGAAACTGGATTCAGGTAACATGTTAAACCAAGGGAAACCAGCCCTGACACATTATACAAACCTTGATACTGTTTCTTCTAAAATTTCTCAAGCCTAATTTTCATTTCTACTTCCTCCTCTTCCTGCTGCTAATGTCAGCAGTTGTTTAGCTCAACTCCTTGCTTTTGGAGGCCTTTGGGCTGCTTTGACAGAACAGATCTACTCCTTGATCTGAATGAAAGTGAAGTGACTCCTATTCATAGCTTTGGAGTAAAGTGGATCAACATGCATGAGCTGTGTGCCATAGCACTTGAGACATCAATCCATCCCCAAGCGTTTACAGCTTCCTCACATTCTCTGGGAATGCAGGAAAGACTGGCTGTTGAGTTCAATGCAAAAAGAAGCAGCATATATGCATGCACTGAGCATTTAATGGGTAAGAGGCAAGGCACCTGGCAACACACCAACCAATAAAATTCATCGTTAGTTAAAATCCATGTCAAATTGGCTCCATGAATTTCAGTTGTGGATTGCCAATAGTACAGAAGAGGGGAGGGTTACATAGTCTCATAATGTGTGCGTTTGTAACGGAGAGGTCGCTGGGTCACTGAGGGACTGATGGGTGACTGTCCTCCTCATGGAAGGCTCTCAGAGTCTGCTCCTTGGAGATTACCTGTAAATTGCTGGCTACTTACAAAACACTCTCCTTTCTCATTAGCAGTACTGGTGGCAGAAATCTGACCTTACATGATTATCATGTGAAATTTCCTGGGAATGGAAGTCTCCTGAAAACTCTTGGTTTGTCAATTAAACATCCATCTACTTGGCATTTATTCACTCCCACAAGGCCAAATGTAAAGGAACAGAAAGGAGGCCACAGAAGAAAGAAGACTGAGGAATAAATATGGGGGGAACTCACCTGTCAGGAGTGACTGCTGAGCAAAGATCTTCTCATCACAACCTTGATAATACATGGCTTTTAAAGCAACAAAAAAGGGAGCAGATAGGAAAAGAAAGAGGAGAAAGGAGAAACAGAGAAAAGGGAGTAAAGGGAAACTAATGAAAAGGAGGGAGAGAGGAGGAGGGGCTCTTCCCTTGCAACATACAAAATTCTCAGATATGTTTATCCTGTCAGTTGTATATTCGTACTGCACATCTGTGCTTGCCCTTGCAGACATTATGGTTCTGAAATTTCCAGGCAGTGACAAACAGTCTGAATTTCCAGCTCTAAAAACTGCCTGGAGTCCATGGCAGTCAAAATCAAGCCACTTCAAACTCTGGTTAAATTCTGTAACTGCAGGCACAATCCACAGCCTGTGACAATCCTCATTTAAAAGATGCTGCTTTTTTTTTTTTTTTTTTTCTTGTATTCTCTCTCTATTGACTAATACGGGATTAAAAAAAAAACAACGGAAATACAATTCCATTTTTGACATGAGATTACTATAATCTCCTAACTTCAAAAGCCTTTATTCTTGGATTAATGTCTCTTGGCCAGGATTTATATTTCTACATATTGGACATTTTATTCTCTTAGGTGATGGTCTTTTTTTTTTTTTTTTTTTTTTTGTTCTAAAAATCTTTGCAGTGGAGAAGACAGGGAAGATCAGTCTTATGGAACAAGCTGAATTGGGCATCCAAGTTTGCTAAACAGCTCTGAAGCCTGGTCTTTTATGCCTACACAAATCCAACTGAAGGAAATGGAAGACCTCTGTGTGCCAGAAGAGCTGACTGTCAGAGTGGAGGTTAGTCACAGATATACTGATCATCTTTGCAGCTCAGCCTCCTCTCTTTATTGATACCATTATAACACATCATATTTTCTTAATGTTATGTAAGTGAAGGAACAGTCAGTACTGTTCATTTGCTGTTGGCACAAATTGCATATTTTCCAACACACTTGTCAAAAGGAACACTGGGTGAAATTATGCCATTCCAACCAGTGTGTCAAAAGCCTCACCATCAGTCTTGAAGTGACCTGTTTTCTACCAAATTAATTAAATGGCTAGATTGAGGACCAAGTACAAATGCGACTGATCTGTGATGCTAGAGTAAAATCACCAAATGATGCAGAAAGAGCTCTTCATGCAGGTAGACCTCCAACTGCCAGTCTGATTAACAGCAATAATGTGACCAATCCAACCTGCAACAAGAGCAGTCTGCTTCAGATCTTGAAAGATTTTCATCCACAATGATTTCACAGAGAAGAAATGAGGACAGCCTTTAAGGTTCTGCACTACTAAAACAGTGTATTATCTCTTCCATAAAGAATTCACCACCTGGCTAGGAAAAGGCACAGGGCTTCCTTCAGAATTATAGAGGATTATCACAAAAGAGCTGCAGGAGTGGGGCCTAAGTATTTTTTAATGTAATTTCAATAAGAATTATCACATAAAATGCAACGCTTTGGTATTTGTGCTTGAGAATTACTAACACAATATAATTACTGAAACTGTTGCCAAATCACACTTGCATTACTTGCTTATAATTTTGTCTTAATCTTTTGGATCCAGCTTCTTAGTTGAGTCTTTTTAATCAAGCAGTCACAGAGAAATTAATTATCTTTAAATGCCACAAAATGTGATATTGAGGTTGTTTTGGAAGTTTCTGAGGGCCAGCAGATATAGCTCATTCTCAAAAAGACTGACAGATGTGCTCATTTTTAAAAAAACACCATTCTCTTAGCAGAAGTTGGCAACACTGGGTACAATTTCTCCCATGATACAGCTACAGCTGCTGCTGCTCCCAAGATTTCTACAGGCAGTGATGTGACAAATTTGGGCCCTGTCTCTGTTTTCAGTTATGGTATGATTTTTGCTGTCTAAAATCTTGTTGTTTTGAGAAGGTTAAACAAATGAAGGAACAAAGACAGCTGAGCAAGTGCAGTGTGTTTTAGGCTTGGAAGACTTCTCTGCAGACTGAAAAAGACACCATGTATGGGAGCTAATGACTCCAGCATCCCCAGTGGCTGCTTGGTAGCAATGGAAATGGTGAAGCAAAACCTCTGGAGAAAGCAACTGGGACTGCAAGTAGATGCACTCACCATCAGATAGGAGGACTGAGGCTGAGGGAGTATGAGAGCTCTCTTTTCCAGGACCTACACAGACCCTGAACAAAGCTATGAACTAAAACAACTTGGTCAGCCCTTGTCACACCCTTCAGGTGTTGCATAGGTGGAAAAGAATTTGAGAGCTATATGGAAACACCATTAAATGACTGATGCTGGGCTATCCAGTGTTTCATGCTTGCTGGAGCAATGTTGAAAAAGGCAGCAGCTGACCTCTCCTCATTAGCTGAAACAAGATCAACCTTTCCAGAATTATGTACTACGAAAGTACTGCTTGATGAGGCACAGCTACAAGGCTAAATCTTTTCAATATACTGACTGATTTCAGTTTTTTAAATAGGATATTGATTTATCCTACCACATAGGAAGAAAAAGACATTAAAGGAAAAAAAAAGAAAGAAAACCAAGAACATTTTAATCTATGATCCTGATTCCAATTTTAAATGAGGAAAATAACCTTATGAGCAGCTCTTAAAGAAAACATTTTTAGTTTATGAAAGAAGAGCAATTTCCTCTTCTCCTAGTCCAAATAAAAAGACACAAGGAATAATAAATACAACACAAAATGCATCAGTCAAACACCAGTTCACAAACTAGGTGGCTGGCTATGCAGATGTGTGTATTTTCCATAGCATCCTGAGCACATACAGTCAGAACGTTGTAAGAGCTAAAGAAAGTGACCTACCTCGTCTCCAGTGGGATGTTACTGTTGAGTAACCAGTTGTCCTGAGCATGGGCTGAGTCTTGAGTTGTGGCTGGCTGTTCTCCAGAGAGAGAGTGGTCTGTGGGAGCTGGGCTGGGGTTGCTGCGTGGAGTGAAGTTCCCTCTGTTCAGGGAATTGACGGAGGCCGCATGATGTTGATTTGGGGTGTGAGCATGTGATATTGGAGGTGGTGGAGTTCGAAGTCTTGAATGATTTTGAATATTTGGAGGATGATCTAAAACATAAGTAAAATACTCTTAAGGTTCATGATTTGAGTAGCTCCATACTGTGTTCATTTATGCACAGACACTTCTAAAAAGTATGAAGGCTGGGGTGCCACACATCTTAAATGAAAATCAAAAGGGTAACACAGTCTTGTTCCATATGTTCTAATGAGACAGCATTGATCCCTGAGCCAGCTAGAAAAAACAGTTCAGTCACGTGCACAAAAGTTATGAAAGTTTAAAGCACTGCAGAAAGACTGTCCTGATAGTCAAGTTAACTCCAACGAACAACTGCAGGTTGCAAACTGCAATCTATCTGTGGCACTGATTTGTGATAAAGGATGAAAAATACAGCCAGTCTGGATAGATAACATGTTAGAGCCAGTTTATGATGGATATACAGCTCCCAGAGAAGTTTGTTCTGCCTGCTTTGCCCAAAAATGTTCACTAGTTAAGTCAACAAGAAGACTGAGAATACATTTAATCATAGACTGGGTTTGAGGAAAGCCATAAAAGCATGTCAGGATTATACAGTTTAACAAAATCCAATAGTTTGTACTGTTAGAAATGTACTCAAACTGAGTAAAAAATGCATGTGGCATAAAATCTGAGGTGTCAGGAAAATGAAACAACAGGCAGTGAAGAAAGATGTAAAGATCAGTGAGATAAGGCTACTTTGAGTAAAACCCAAAGTATTTCTTAGCCAAGAGACTGAGGAAGGTAGACTGAGGAAGACAAACACCTAAGAAAATATGAACCTAGTGCTAATTATATTTGTATTTTTACTTTTTTTAGCTAATCATAAAGCATTTTTTCATGTTTTTTTTGGAAATGAAGAATACTAAAGTATTTGATGAACTGGAGGGAGATTGACAGTTCAGCACACTCCATATGAGAAACAGGACACATATATCTCTCTGCTTTTAGTGGGTTCATGCTCAAAAGTCATTAATACTGTGCACTAGAACAGATTGCTCAGAAAGATTGTGCATTCCCCCTCACTGGAGATATTTGAGAACTGTCTGGATACAATCCTGTGCAATGTGCTCTGGGATGGCCGGCTGGAGCAGGGAGGTTGGACCAGATGGCCACTGTGGCCCCTTCCAACCTCACTCATTCTGTGATTCTGCAATACACAATACTTTTGTGATGACTTATCTGAAAAGAGTGTCTATCCTATCAATCTCATACTTACCAGACCTCTGTATCATAAGAAATTAACACCTATTTATTCTCTAATTAGAGACCTCAGAACTGAATGAACTGTATGTAGTTGTAAATGACAATGAATAGTATCAGACATTTAATGATGCTTTTGAAATTTGGATTAGGACTTGGATTTAGGAGAGGAACAGAAAAAGCATTCACAGTCTCTCTGTAGCTTCTTAGACAGTTAAACACATTAGATAAAACATGGAGATGTGAGAGACAGCCATGCTGCTTCTCCTCACTCTGTGTTGACTCACACTGCCTCATCATTAACTATGGCTGGTTATACCAGAAACTTATGGTGCTTGAGGTGGTCTAGCAAAAAAAGATATGTATTAGCTACAGGGGTGCCATTATTCTGACTGAACATATATTTACCTCTGGCTTTGTCAGGTTAGACATGTAAACAGGGGTATATATTCCATAGGGAGAACTGAGTGGTTTAAGGGTCCCAATCCATTTTACCCTAAACCCCCAGAAGGGTCAGACACATACCTACTGGTCTGAAAGCAAGTTCAAAAAGAGGTCTATGCTGGTCATCTACATTTGGACAGACAAACTTTTCATGGGAATCTAATGAATTATTAAAAAATCTGACTTAGTAAAGCTCAACCAAATTTAAAAAAGCCCTATAATGCCAATAATACTGGCCTCTGACTTGCACATCTGCCAGCAAATGAAAGGGAAGAGCAATGAGCATGGACTGCATAGACAAGAAATATCAGAGCTAAACCAGGTCTGACCTCAGCTCTGCAGCACCATGTGAATCAAAGTGTCCAACCGTTCTGGACTGGATATTACTGGGGACTGTTGTTTAGTTGAAGTCCTGACCATTGAGGCAATAAAAACAAGAAGTGAAGAAATTCTACTCCTGGTTTAGTTAAATTAATGACTCTTCTCCTACTCAACAGACCGGAATCAAGATAGGAACAGTGTATTAAATCCAGCTGAGGGAGATGAGCACAAATAGAGGGTTTCCAACTTTTAGGGCTGTCAATCTATACCCATTAATGAGAACTTAATTCAGCCCAGAGAAAATGACCTGTCTATTCAGGAGAAACATACCAGAGGTTTCCAACACCAGCTATTCAAGTTTTCAGCATAGCTCATGCCCAAGATGAATACTCTGCTATCTACAAAGAGGCTAAATGGTTGACCTTGGAATAAGCAACAGGCTTTCTGCAAAGTTCTCCTGCTATTGGCTGACTTTTCCTTCTGGAGGCACCACTTTCACATGGTGAGTCAGAGCCTGTTTTCAAAGTAAATTCCAATTTACACCATATTATTACAGACACATTGCAGATGCTATTATGGATAATGCTTTTGAATTAAGTAAGAATGTGTTATTTTCATTCTCTATTTTCATATCCGTCGTGATTTCTTTGCTAAGTAAAGACAGCACATCTATCTTACTCTGGTCTATGTGATTTTTCACAGCATTTTATAGCTTGTATTTCGTTTTTTTTTCTGACATTTAGGTAGCTTTTCCTTCCAGGAAGTTTTTTATTTCATTCACATACAAATTCTAAACACTTATGTCATATCTGAGCACTATGGAATTTAATACACCTTGACTAAAATTAGTAATTATTTCCCTTGCCTTATGATCCTTTTTCTTTATTGCCTTTTTCTCAAATTAAGGAACATTAGAAATAAGGTATAGACAAAAGCACAAGCCAGGAAATCTTCCTACTGAAAATTACTGCAGCTGTGCAGGATTTTCTTGATGCAAAAAAACCTTTAAGGTTAAGGTTCTTACCCTCTGCTGTGACCAAAATTCCTATGGGGTTTGCAATAGACCACGAAAGCCAACAAAACCAACCAACCAACCAACCAACCAACCAACCATTTCTAGGTTTTCTAAAATTTCAACTGTCCCCTTACTGAGTAAGCTTGGAGAAGCTGCAGATGCTCCACTGCTGGAAGTGTTCAAGGACAGGTTGGATGGGGCGTTGAGCAAGCCAGTGTAATAAAAGGTGTCCCTGCCCATGGCAGGGGATTGGAACTAAAGGGTCTTTAAGGTTCCTTTTAACCCAAACCTGTGATTCTATGATTATTAACTAGACCCACAACGTTTGAGTGATACAAACTGTGTGGCTGTATTTCCCCACATGAAGGAGAACTTAATGCTCCCTGCAATGGTTCTCTTACATCACGTACCTATGTAAATCTTACACAGTGGGAAGATGCTCGGCTCATCTGCTGTCTATTATACAGAACTGAATTTTTACAGATCCCACCACGCAGGTGGGATACAGGTGAAGTCTGATAGAGCTTTCTACATCTACTAGCAAGCCTTTACCAGGACAACGGCACCACAAGAATTCAGAAGACTTTATAGAAGAGCAGGACGTCGTGGCCAGTGCACAAATTGTACAAGATTCCCCAAGACCTTTCTTCACCAGGTCTAAGATAGCTATATGTGACTATCTGTAAGTTATCTTTGTTTACTCCAAAAGAGAGAATTTTCAGCATTTCCCTTCTTGTAATTTTCCTCTTCGGTTTCTAAAAAGACATAGACTCTATCATTCCTTCTCTACTTATTCCCTCTCCTGTTAGAACCAAAAACCTGACATAAGCTACTCAGAGGGATCAGCTGAGATAACAAAATACCAAGGAATAAAACAAACACCTTGTAAAAAACCTCTCCCCCACCAATCCAAATTTCTAATAGTCTCAGAGTCAAGCAGAACAGTTTAAAGTTGATTTGTGCCTTGAAGGGAGAATAGACGAGACCTGTCAATAACAAAGGACTCTTAGACACCAGCCCCAGTCTTAGATACCAGGTGCCAATGAAAAAGCATCCCAGAGATAAAGTTCAGCATTTCTAGACAACAGGCTGCAACTGTGGAAGTCCATATAGCCAGAATTTGAAGAGTTTCCCATAAGGCTCATTTTCTCTAATGGGTATCCAAAGTGTATCTGACACATCTGTATTCAAATATAAGGAAACTTTGGAAATCTGAATGCAAAAAACACTGATAGAAATCAAGCTGCTCTTATGTTGGGTGTTTTCTGTTTTTTTTTTTTTTTAACTTGTTTTCTAATATTAAAATGTCATTGAGAAACACTGGCTTGGTAACCACAGATAAAGCAGAGCTGAAAGATAATACAGTTAATGAAGCTTGTACTTGGTACATATTAGAGAGCCTTGACAGAAGGCTGTGAATGAAGAGCTGAATAAATGTGACCCATAAAAAATTACCAATGAGAAGCTAGTACGACAAAACTTCAATAAAAGGCCTGAACCTCATGTTCCTTTTCTCTCCCTTAATCTTTAATGAGTAGTACTGTTTTGAAATTAGTCTATGTAACAATTACACTTTCTGATTCATTAGGTTTTGGGATTGTGTTCAGGGCAAATGTGGTAACCTCTGAGTGAAAAATACATTCTCATTTTTTTCCCAGCTTATTCTATTCCTCCACACATTTGCCATTTGTACATCTGCTCACATTCAGACAGACTGATGCCTAACTGGTGTCTGGATTAGGTACAGGAAATATTTCTCTTTACTCACTGTATATATTGCCAGGTGGAATGAATCACTCCATGCTCCCTTGAACTTCAGCTCCACAGTAGCTGTGATGATGAACTTGCTAGTGGGACTTTGGGCAATCGTGCTTGTGCACACTCACAAGGAAAAACACCTCCAGCCCCCATCCTGCCACCCCTTGCAGAAGAAACAATTTTTTTTTAAACAATGTACTCTGCATTCAATTGCCAGAACAGCAGAGAGCCTTGCTTCAGCTATAGGACCCACTTCAATCTGCTGCAGATGTACACCCACAGCACTTGCATCAGCCAGCTGAAATCACCTTCACAGGGCTCCCTGTCTTGTTGGGTGTCACTGAGTATGGGAGCTGAGGTGCTTCTCTCATGAATCTGATGAGGCACTTAAGGTCAGGTGGACCAGGAAACACTGAACTGGGTCTTTTCCATCACCTTTGTAGGGGGCACAGGGAGTTTGCTATTAGAAGTGAAACTGCTTGCCAGAAACAGGTTCCCTATCAGACACATGCCAAGCCAATGATGGTGTCTGCAAAATGAAAAGGGAGCAGAATATTTTACCCCCAATTTGGCAGATAATGGAAAAATACTAGGAGGAAAATTGACATGGGAGGAGATGCCTGCTTGGAGGGTACCTTAGTGAGTTCTGATGGCAGCCAGAATGAATTGCAGATCTAGTTTTTCTCCTATCTGCAGATAATCCAGCTGAATGTGCAACACCTAGACTGAGCTGAAGCAATGTGCAAAGGCACCTCTTTTGTACCAAGCTGGTCCATCCCATGGCTGGCACTGATCATTTGCAAACTAGAGGAGAATTCCCTCCTTCAAGGACTGTCTCACAACAGTCTCCATGGGACAGTCCAGTGAGGAAGCCACTGCACAGGAGGGTGAAAAGAGAGGTCACTCAGTAGTCAGATGATTTATCTGAGCAGAAATAAAGTGCTTTCAAAAGTGTTTTCCCTCACTAACACTTAAAACCTAGAATCAGCGTTACAACTTGAGTGACCTGTATCTCTCCTTAAGAAGTACATCCACTGAATTTCACTTAGCTTCTCCTACTATCAAGTGGAGTGTTTTCAACAGACTATGAAACACATCTTTTCCTGTAGCAACATCTTGTGCCTCTAGTTTTCAAAATGACACTGAAACATAAAAGGAAAGCAAAGTGCTGATGTATAATCTCCACTAAGTAACAAAACAACAATAGGACAGCTACCTTGATGTTTTTTCCTGTTTTATTTTAAGTAACAGAATAATAGGGAATTGCTGTTCCATTAAGGACTCTCACCAGAGAAGAGCACAGTCATCATGCAGTTAGAATCATCAGTGTCTGTGTCTTGGTTCTAGAGAGTGTTCTGGGTCAGAGTCTTTTTTAAGCTGAACTCCTTGAGTTGCAATCTTCACAGCCTTGTATCTCACTTTATGATACCATGTGTATAAACACACAACTGACTGTGGACAACTAAAGCCTAAAGGAGGGTTTTCCTATGCAATTTTGGTGCAGTCTTTTGTTCAGAAAAGTCCACAAACATTGGAAACTACTTACTAGAGGAACATCAGCTCTACAGATGTAAAGAGTTTTGAGTCTCCCTCTAAATGTGCAACTTGGGCATTGAATTCGCAATAGTATGTGCTACAAAGAGTGAGCATCAAAAGAAGCTGCAGAATATAAAACCTGCAGTGTATTTTCATTACAACATTATTCAGTGTCCCTGTGAATGTCTCCAGGAGCATAGCTATTTTAGATATTGCAAGTAAAGCTACACATATTAGGATCAGTGCAGAAAGTTATCTGTACCTATCAAAATCTAAACTTGACTTCCAGCAGTACACCATATGTAAAAGAGGCAATCATTCTTCATCTCACAAACTGACCATAACAAGTAGCAAGTGCAAATGAAGGACCTCAAAATCAGGCAGCAGAAAAAATGGCACTTTGTTACTGACTGGCAAGACTAGGCTTTATAAACTTAGTACGACTTCATTCTGAAACATTACCAGGTCACAGCTGCACTTAAGAAACTTCATTTGTTTAGATCAATTACATCAAAAATCAGGTCCATTTAGATGCTATCTGTGCATGTGTAAAATGAGTTGAAGCTCCCCTCCAGCTGTACAGATCAACACTTCATTGGCTTTCCTGTTTATAGAAAGCCATGGGTGCACCAAATCAAGTCCAAACAAGCCATCTCCTCTGTATTTTGTTCATCAAATGTGTACATTACATGCAAACTTTCCTCTCAAGTGCCAAAGTGCCTTTGCAAAAGCAAGATATTGACATCTGGGTTTGAAATCAATTTTTTGTTTGATGCTGGGCTGTCAAGCTTTGCCTGTACATAGTCAGCAGGAGTTCTGGGTGGTTGTTTTTTCATCAGTGTGCATCTGACTGGATTGAATGCCCTACAAGTAAAGTTTTAAAAAGGTCCAGGTCCCCATCAAAGGATGATATGCAGACTTTTAACTCATGGTGTTCATTACTCAATAAAAGGGAGTCACAATCTAATAAAATCAAGGCAGAGTATTACTGTTTAGACACTGACAGTTTTAAAGAATCATTGTCTTTAGCACACAGGAAAGTGGAAAAAACCCAGAGTATCTGGCAGAGTGTAAATTCAAATAACATATTTAAGTTGTGAAATAATTTATGGGAAACACAGGAAAGTAGCTTCTACAGTGCCCAGCAAAGCAAATTTTCCTGCAGCCCTGGAGACTCTGAATTTTCTGCTGGACTTAATGAAAAGGAACATCTTTAACTACTCTGATACCACACACTAGAGGCAATAGTAGCCTTTGAAATCTCAAGCTGTTGAACTGCTGGACTTTCAGGTCTAAGCATATAAACAAACAAATAAACAATGTTTCATTAGAGCTCCATTCCTCCCAGAAATGCTTCAAACATGAAAACTGACCTTGAGCCCCACCATTCAGGTGAGATGCTGCAGCAAACACACTGTGCTCTCAGCCCCTTATATCTGGGTTCTCATGTTTGGAAACCCGTAACTGCTACTCTCCCAATTTTCACGCTCAAATGAGTTTGCTGAGCCATTCTGACAGCACTGATGGCTCCTGTAAGCTCCCTTCCAGCTGAATAACTGTGGATAACCCACCTGCACTGCATCTTAGCAGGATACAGCACATTAATGTGAGGCAAGAAAATCCACAGGCCTGGAGCAAAGGATGGCACAACTGTGCTCTGATTTTGAGTTGTTACAAATTATGCTCATTGACTATTTCTAAACATGTGTGTCTAAAACTTCAAAACTTACTTCCTGAAGAACTGGGATCCTGCAGCTTTCTCTTTTCTAAGTAAGAGATGTACAAAGTCAGTACTTCTGAAGTTATGGGCCTTTTTGAAGTGTTAGAAAGGTGTGTTCAATTCTCCATGTTTTCCATATTGCATACAAACCCTCAAACTCATTTGTAGTCATCCATGATATCCCAGTAGCTGTGGTTTAGCCAACTATGCCACTTAAGAGGATTGCTAGTCTCCTGTCTGAAGTATCCAACTTGCACAGACTTGGCAACAGCAGCTGGGTGCCATCCCTCATACATAAAAGGCCTGGAGAAACAGAAAAAATTCTGATTTGCTGCCCCCGCCACTGCACATTTAAGACACATAACTGTTATTACATCTAAGATTGCTCTTCTTGAAAGAAATGTAGGGCATTTCTCTGATGTCTGCAGTTTGACTTGAGGCACCAAGGAACTCTTTGATAAAGAGAGAATTTTGTTAATTTCCCTCCATACACTCTCTCCTGTGTCTGTTTTGTGATCCTTTCATAAAGTAACATATGAAGACGAATATGTATGTATACACACACACACACACACACACACACATATATATATATGAAACAGATAACCACCCAGTTCACCCTTGTCCAAACCAGATTACCTGTATAATTATATAAGCAAATTTCTGAATCGTTTGTGTAAAGCAGGTCCTGAAACAAAAGTACATCAGCAAAGGTGCCTCTGGCTGCTGTAACAGCAAATAAACTCAGGATTTCACCAGCACAGCTCTCAGATATTGTTGACTTTTTGTTTTTTTCATACACCTACATTAGTAAAAGCTTTGAAATATAGACCTGATTTTTGTCTGTTTCTCCATAAAAATAAAATGAACAAACAGTCTCTGTTTTGCTTACACCCTTTAAAACTCCTATCTAAACTGCAGCACTGTTGTGACTTTGCTGCACACAAACAGACAGGACTGACAGATCGCCAGCTCCATCAGCAAAGCCGACTATTAACAGCAGCTGAGGAAATAGTCTGGTTTATGTATTTTGTACAATGTTGTTAGCCATGACAATCCAGAGCCCACCTTTTTGCAAGTAGGAAGTACCCAAGTTCCATGCAGTTTCACCATGTGTCAGAACCAGGTATGGGCTCACAGTGGCCAGGATGAAATGTAATTATCCTGCAGATTTTTTTTTAAATTTGCTGTACTCAATGATAACTTGCAAGCTCTGGGTCTGGATTCCCACCTCAAATGGCATGTAAATCCCAGAGCCACCAGGGAGCTGCACAGCACAAATATCTGAGGTAGGGTTTTGTCCCTTTTTAATTTATATGTCACCTAGGCTTGTGAATGAGTAAGTCTCTGGAAACACACAATTCCATTATTTCACAGCAAAGTGCTTATGGAATGCAACATGATATGGTCTAGCACAATGCTAACAAGCACTAATGATTTTAATTATTCAGTCTTGAGAAAGAAATGGGGAGATTTCATGTTGGAAGCAACTGAAATAAACGAATTGAAGTTTTTGCTGGCAAATAGAGACTTTTTTCACGACTTTGGATCACCTTCTCTGCATGCTTCCCCTCAGGTGCTACGAAATAGAGGCACTGCACAGTGAAGAACTAGTTCTCCAGTTTTTCCTTTGTTATTCACTCCTTGCCCCCATCCTCCTCTTAATTTTTTTCCTGTCCTGCCTTTAAAGTTGTAACAAAGAAAATTGTATTTAACACCTACAAAGGACAACATAAACTGGTGACAACTCCATCTGACAGCTGTGACTGACATGATGTCTGTCACAGGGATTAGTATCTATGCTCCCTGCCCCATCTACCACATACACAAAGCTGACTGACTTCCTTTGGTGAAAACCATAGGTGCAGATGAGTGTAAAATCTCTCTGCACAGGTGGCAAACCTTATTCCCTTTGGCACAGGAATCTGATTTGTGATAGCTGGGCTCCATGACCTTTTCCTTCAGGTTCTATTTGACATTCTTGGAAGCACTATGGCAGACAGTTGCACTCCAAATAATTCTGAAACAGACATAAAACTTTTATATTTTTATTAACACTTGAAGAGGCCACTAAAAGAAAATCAAAACTATGAATCTGTCAAGACACCCCTCAGCAATGCTGCACTTTGTTCACAAAGCACCATGGTGGAATGCAATGTAGCTTATCCAGTGTATATAGTTTTCTGACTATTCATAATGCCTCCATTCCTAAAAATCTCAGTACTAATTGATACAGACCCTTTGACAACATGTCTGAGAGCAAATATTCTTGATGAGTCTCATTTATCACTTTATTTCTTTTTTACTTCTACACTTTATGTTAAAAATCTGTAGTGCTTAAATTATATCAACAGAACTATAAATACACTACACCTAAATATTAATAGATCATAATGACATTTATACATGTTCTTATGTTAATATTTCACCCTAATATTCTGAATGTACCTTTGTATATCTCTCTGCCTGTTGCAATCAGGCAAATGTGTACTGATGTATACATGTTATAGTTAAAAGATTTTTGATCTTTTCTTAATTCCTCCTCTTAACTTTTATTTCCCCTCCATGAGCTATTGCCTTTACTGGCAGTGATGATTGCTGTCCTTCAACTTTCGTCTTGGAAAATAGGCTAATTTAAAATGAATACATAAAAAGGCTTCTGGTAGAACAAAAAGACCGCCTTAGCTTTTTTGCAGAAAAAAGAAGTATCAAAATTATTATTTATAATCCTAGTGCTTATTGTGGTTTTCTTCAGTGCAGGGGAAATAGAGAAAAGCCAGGGTACCAGGCTATTCAGCAATTATTGTCCTGCGCACAAGAGGGAAAAGGTTTGAGAGAGGCAGATCTATTTCTGCAAGTCATTCTTCATCAACACAAACCTGCAAACTGTTCATGTGTGAAACCATCACTGCACTATTACTGGTATCTCTACATATGCCAGGAGAGAGATTTTCAGGTGCCCTAACGGGAGCAAGGTATGAGCTCCCATTTCTGCCACTCAGTGATATCTGTGGCCTTGGAAAATTCACCAGGAAAATTTTAAAATCAAGCCCCAAATTAGCAATACCAGAGCAGATTCCAGAGCTAGGTGCTTAGGCTGTTTAATAATGTTCTTTGGGAACACAGAGTGCTAGTGCAGTCTGAAGTCCAGTATCAGCTGCAGATTCCCCCAGCATGAGGCAGCTCAAGAGAGTGACAGTGACTCAGATAACACTTTGGCACAAAACGTGTGAGTTTAAAGTACAGATTATCACTAAAGATGAGTTTTACAAGGTTCTTTTCATTACTTCCTCTAAGTGCTCTTGACATTCTTTGAAGCAGTTTAGGAGAGCTTCCTAGGAAAAATGTCAAAATAAAGCAACAATTTTCTTATAATATTGTTCAACAAATGTGAGCATGGCACGGTTTAGAAAAGATCAGTGGCTTATGAAGACAGTGCAAACATGCACACATCTCTATATTATCAAGGGCTTTGGTGTGATCAAAACAATAAACAATAATTTCATATAGGCACTGTCAGAGAACTAGAACAACTGTTCAGAGTAGAAAGGGGATTTTTTATGACTTCCAAGTATCTTGACAATATACATTTCAGCTATACATGAAACTTTGTTTCAAACATTGCTAGTTATTCTCTGAGCAAAACAATTTATACTGCCTTTGTGCTGGAAATATTTGCTATAAAATTTACACCTCTTCTATCTCTTTTTTAACAAAACAAATGGAGTTCAGAATGCAGTTGCATTAAAACACTGCCTTGGTTTTTTAGGGAAAATCTTGTTAAAGCTAGTTTAGTCTGCCACTGGCACTACCTGGCACAGCTCCAGGAGGGTGTCAAAATTTTTTGGTTTAATTAAACAGATGATCATTAAGATATATTTAATTCTGTATTTCACGAATTACATGAGACAAAGAGGGTTTATTTTTGTTCCCTTCAAAGTCCCAGAGCTTCTTCAACCCTTTAGATGAATGATGTAGAGTTTGGAATGGACCCATCCCAAACCACAAGATGTAAAAATTAAACAGTGGGATGAATAACTGGCTGCAGGGCTTTACAAATGCTAACAGAACACATCCTATTCAGTCTACTGTGAGGGAACCTCTTCCAAATATGCATTTCTGAAGCAGAAGTAAAATAACTTAATAACACAATTTAAATTAACAATGACTGGATATTTTAAACTTTCAGGCTTAAATTTCACTGAATTTGTTTATGCATAGAACTTTGTAGAACTTTTAAGCTAGAGCACTTCACGTATTTACCAAATTGACATCAAAACTACAGGAAAGAATCATTTAGCTCATCACTGGACAGCTACCATGTCTCCCAAAGAACAAGACAGCTGCTGCATGAAGGATGAAGCCCTGACTCCACTGAAAACAACTGTCAAACACTTCAGGATTTTTGTAAGGTTGGAATTTTACAACTCACTTTCTGGAAAAAATACCTTAATACTTGAGGGTAACTTTAATAGTGGGAACCAGGCAGGGCTTGCTTTTATTTTTCAGTTCCAGTGATCAAACCATGACAGGGACAGATCTGTGTCTGCTGTTACAAATCCAGCAGCCTGCTTCCCTGCCAGCGTAGCCATTTGGAAAGAAACATGCAGGAACTCCCACAGAGATCCACTGCCCTTGATCTGCAACAAAACTCCTGTATTGTCAATACTTTCCTTGATTTGCAACGTAACTCTTGATGTCAACAGCACTTTTGTGAACAGTGTGGGCAGTATCTGTCCCCTAAGGAAAGTCTGAGATGCTGGGGATGCATTGAGATTAATCAGCATTTGATGCCTCACTGGAGAAAAACAAATGAGTAGGGTTTGTGGATACAGTGAGTGAAGAAAATGCAACTGCAGCCAGAAACTAGCCAGAAAAATTACAAATGAAGCCAGAGAAGAAGAGCAAGAGTAAAGGGAAGGAAACATTAGCCCTGAAGAAGAATCAACGAAGAACCAGATTGTCTTCATTCCTTCTACAGCTTTTCTTCTAAACAATCAACTTTCATCTGGTCCATCTCTGATCTTCCCCCATCAGTCCAATCTGAAATTCACAATCTCTGCCAAGCTATCCCTAAAACCAGATCTCATAAGCCATGAGAAGGGTTGGATGTAGATGCTCAAATTTCCCTGCAACCCTCTCCTACCCAGTCCAATCTGTATCTACTGAAGATTCACAGGCAAAGCACCAGACTGCTCCCTGAAGTGAACCCACAGACCCGACCAACTCTGTTGGGACCCTCAGGGCCAAGAGGTGGCCTAACCTCCTAGAAAAACTCTGGGCACCAGGGAATGTACACTCTCCATTTCTTTAAATACACAGTAGCAATGTTGACAGCTACAAACCATCCAAGGTTCTGTATAATTAATTGCACAGTGTTTACTGGAGGAGTAAAGTGATAGTCTCCCTATTTGGGACATGCTGTTTTTAAAATAATCTATCTGGTACACTGAGAACCAGAAACACAAATAATAATTTTTATTGCATAGCAATTTTCACCCTGTATTTTTACAGTAATTTACAGCACTAATTAGTTAGGAACATCTAATATCAGGACACCATGTTAGATGACTATGGCTATAATTAAAGGGATTGAATGATGAAAGGAAAAGAGCTCAATTTGTACATGAATATAGTGAACAAACTCTGAAGTTTGCACTCAGAAATCTGAAGTAATGAAAACGAGGTTGAGCATAAAGATTTGTGACTAAGCACACATGACTGTATGTATTTAATTTCTCAATCCTGCTTCCATCTAGGAATTTGTATGTTTGGCTGCCCTGCTGACTGCTGACAAAAGTAGTGGTCATTGGTGTAATTCTCCTTATCTTTCCTTTCACAAAGGTGTCAATTTCCAAAAAACTTTCATGAATTTGGTATCTTTGAGACCTCTGCTCCCCATTAAGCAGCCCAAACTGGTCAACAGCTCAAAAATATAGGTAACAGGGAGTCAGGCAGACAGGCAATACAGTTATTTAGACCTTATTTTCTTAGGAAATAGCTGTCCAGAAACTCAGCACCTGGCACAATGAAGGGAACAGAGCAGCTTTCTGCTGGAAAAATTAGCAAAGGCTCCATCTCAGTAGTGATCTGAAAGCCTTTCATGAGCTTTCATCTGCTGTACATTTCTGACACAGAAACACAGAGTGTTCCAAGTGGTGGTGTGCAAGTCTACAGGCAGCCTGACTGACCTGGTGGCAAATACACTCACCTGGACAAGACAGATGGCTTCTGAGGGGTCAGTGCCATGACAGCTGGTGTCTGGTGTGGGGTACAGTGCCGCACTGGTATCTACTGCTCAGATCTCAGCGCCAGAAGCAACTGTGGTTTAGTTCTGAGCCAAGGTCAGAGTTATGCCAATGTGATTCCTCACAGATCTAACAAAACCACAGCTTGAGCTACAGACACCTTTGATCAGCAGCAAGAAGGAGAATTGTGCTTCTTTACACAGGAAAAACCCCAGGGAGGGAACTTAGGTTGTTCCTTATTCTTGCAGCTGTGAAGGTGTCTCTGTACACGTACACATCATTTTCTTATGCTTTTCCTTAAGCACCTGACCCTGGCATTTCTGAAGACCTGCCCAGATAATGCTCTGATGCAATTTATAGAGGCAACACTCTAGGCTAGACAAGATACAAGCAGAAGGAAGATTTCTGCAAGATGTGAAAAGGAAGGAAAATTATGTGGGTGGAGCATCCCAGAACTGCCAGGCATTCTGCACAAAGTATTCTAAACCAGTAAGAGTGTACAAAACCATTAGGCAAAATCTGTGCCAAACTGTGTAAGAATCCGGCCAAGAATCTGCTTCTACACCAACATCCAGAGGAGATGTAGAGCTTGTTTCCTTATTTTTAATTTCAAATGCCGATTTATTCTATCTATGTGTATTCCCACTAGCTCAGGTTTACGAAATAAATAACCTGACTGGTGGAGAGGTTTAAACACAAGAAGTAGTTGTGTTCTCGTATTTTGGCATACTCTTTCCTTTTTCTAATTTATGTTGCTAAACTTGTCAAGAAAAGAAGATTCTCTTGGAAAATCCAAATGAATGCAAAGGAGCAATCAACAACATATATAGCTTACAAATCTTTATACCGAGCCTCCCAGGGACTAGAAGCACATTCAGGTTCAGATAGAATATCCCCAAGGATTTACACCGATAAATATATTTAATAAACTCAGTAAAAACATGAAGTGTGAAGTAAGCACTTCATCAAAAGCTTATTTTGGTTTTCAACAAATAAGAAAATTAAAACTCCTGCTGCCCACATGAGTCTATATGTCTGGATCTTTCCTCATAGATAAAATTATTCATGGCATATTAGAGCTTTTCAGTCTGTTTAACTAGAAACAAAAGACATATCTCTCCTAGGGGAGATCTAAACAACTTCATTATGAAAGCTGTGAGGGAGTTACAACACATTAGGAAGAACAAATGTAGTCTGCAGTGGTTTTTCAGCTCTTTCTACACCATTGACTCACCAGAGGAAAGTACTACTAATTACACCTACTTGCATTGATTTTTTTTTTCCTCAGGATGGATTACCTTGCACTCCCCTATATCTAATGATTTAAATTAAAATGAAACAGCAATGTGATGGAGGTTGGAAGTTATCTTGAAAGAAAGACACCAAACATGGCATTTTAAAAAAAAATCCTCTCTCCTTACTGACTGCCCTTCCAAAATAGGCTAAGGTTCAAGTGATGTGACTTAGCAAATTCTAAAGTGGTATATATACCATACATCACAGGAAATGCCAGATATATTTCTTGTGGCTATATAAGGTTCAGTGATCCAGATCTGGATCAGATATGATCCTGTTTACACCAATGTAAATCCAAGCTAAATTCCACTGAGCCAGGGAATTAGTTAGATCAGAATGTAGTTTGGTAAGTCATACATTATTCCCTTCTTAGGCATACTCTTCTTATCTGTCTCCTCCTTTTCCTCTTACAAACTCTCCAGTTGTTCTGCAAGGACCATGAGGATCATCTAAATGAAACTCATATGCTATGGGTCGGATAATAATTTCTACATCAGACACAGTCCTTTGCAATTGTGGTAGAAAAGATCAAACATTTCTGCTGATTTTTTTGTTTGTTTTTCATTTGCACTATCCCTGTGAGAACTCAGTAATTAGGAAACAATTGCTATGGCAACATATTACACCCAAATCTGATAATAATTAAACCAGTGCAAAAATTTCTATCAGGTTCTTCTGAACAGTCAACCTCTCCCTCTACTCATACAAGATTGTATCTCATCCACCAGTCTGGAACTTTTGTCTGACCTGCTTGTTGTGAGGTCAATCTGAAAGACAAATCTTAAAGAAAATTTCCTGACCATTTGTCAGATTATCTGCTTCATCATTCAGATGCTAGTATAGCAATCACCATTCTGCCTTTTGTTTTCCATCCCCTCCTCTTCAAGCCCTCTCTCCAGGTAGGCACAGATCATTCTGTGCCACCCTTGCCATTTTGTAAACAATGACAAAATACTTCTCAATTCCCAGATCTGCTTTTTGCACAGACAGTTACGGTGCACATCTTCCTGTGGAATGCCTACTATTAATCCATTAAAATTTGAAAACTTTACGTTTTCTCATTTAGCTATAATGCAGATGCAAATACAATCAAAAATCCCATTAAAAACAAGGACACTACAATGAAAATGAATAGTCAGGTAGGGATTTAAATGAACTGATGAAGTGGCGCATCATCCTGTAACCTGACACTAAACAGGCAGCATCCGAAGTGCTGGCAGCATGCTGAAGGATTTGGAGGGATAGGGTTGGGGCAGAACAACAAAAGCTTATCTGGATATTGCACAGAACACATAGAAAATGACACGAAAGAGATTTGATAGTCAATACATAGCAAGGAAACAAATAACTGGAACTCCATGATGCCGAAGTGTGCTGTATCCTTTGTACACTTTTTACAGAAGTGCATACATTACACTCATGCTGCTGGGAGTGAATGTCACTGCCTGGATAAACACTTGTTCAAGGATTTTTATTTTCATCAGTGCTATCACAGAAGCAGACAATGTAGTTTTGTATTTCTTTTTGTTTCTATCCTATTCTGCTAAACTGGCAATGAAATAAATTAATTTACCCAAGCTGAGACTGTGTTGCCTGAGACTGTAAATGCTGAGTCTCAACAATCACCTTGTGCTCACCTCGACCCATGAACCTTTCATTGTATTTTCTCCCCCTGTCCTGTCAAGGAGGGGTGTTACAGAGTGGCTTGGTGGGCACTTGACAGCCAGCCAAGGTCAGCTCACCACACCACCAAACCCACAGCTCTCCAACTGAGCAAGAGATGCTGTGTGGGACCACATCAAAGGACTTCAAGAAGCCAAGATATATTACATCAGACATATTACATCAGTTGCTCTTCCCTTCTCCACCAACACAGTCGCTGCACCACAGAAGGACACTGGACCAGTCAGGTGTGATTTGCCCTTTGCAAACCCATGTGGCTGGCTCTAATCACCTCCCTGCCATCCATATGTCTACATACAGCATATATCGTATCCAGAAGGATATGATCCATGATCTTATCAGACACTGAAATATCTGACTGGTTGATGGTTCCCAGGGTCCTATCTTAACCCTTTGTAAAATCAGGTGTGATATCTCCCTTCTTCTACTTACTGGGGACTTTGTTTGACTGCCATGACTTTACAAATATGATGGAGAGAAGCTGAGCAACTGCATCTGCCAGTTTCCTCTTATGACTAGTTCATTATCATGTAATGCTCAACACCATCCTGCTGGATAAAGGAAAACATGAGAAAGTCCAGGCACTGAAGACTGGGGGCAGTCTTGACCTCACAACACAAGTGTCATTTGCCTTGACTGACCTCACACATAATTTTTTGCTTTCTTTTTCATATACTTTTATTTTCTGCAGCCCCACTAGCTTAGTCATTATAGAACCAGTGCTTTAAAATCCACGAGAATTAAAGGCTCCTAAAATCTCCTTCCCTGTAGATTATTTTCTTCATCTGAATGATCTTAGTGACATGTGTAAAGCTCATGCCCTAGATTTTAATGATTGTGACCTTTGGGACTTAGAGTTGTTCAATGCCATTTTAAACACGAGCCTGCTACTGTATTATATCTTTGCAGCTGTAGCCAAGTGAGAAGATGACAAGTGTAATTACCAGCTCTTTCTGTGAAGATTCCTATGCAAGGAAAAAAAGCAACAACCTTTACAAAATGAGAGCAAGGATATGCTATGACTTTGTATCACCAGCACACGAGGAAGTATTTACTTTTCACCAAAGTCAGATGCATTTGAAAATGGAAGTGCATATACATAGTTAAGAAAATGAAAATGTATTACCCTATACACTATTCCATGTGCTTATGTTCTCTTGGAATTTCATAATCCTTTTATAGAATTGCTTTAAACTTCTATTTTGGAATATTTGCAACAGTGTTCATGTAGAAAGTAACACCGTGTTTTATAGTTTCACATCATGAACACAAGTTTAACTTTGCAAACCAACTGACATAACCCAGACAATGAGAGGTAAACTGACTTGTTTGAACCTCAGGTATTACCACTAATGAAACATCTGAAGCTAAATCGATGTAAAGAGAATTTATTAACTTCAATGGGTCTACAGAAATGTATGTGAAAGCAATATGGTTAATTATTCTACTGAGGCATCCCAAAACAGAACAGAGTCTGCAGAAGCCTTGAGACATCATCCCTTCACTCTTATATTTTTCACTTTTTATTCCACTAGCTGGTGATAGCAGCTGAAGCTGCTCTCAGAACCTTTAAATCCTACTCCTGTCTCTCTGGGAGGTACCTGTGTGCAATGGAATAATTGCAAAGAAATTTTAGATTACCATTTAAACTAAGACACAATGTTTTAGAATGCATCAAGGTTCAAAAAGTTTCAATAATGAGGACTACTACCTAGATCAGCAATTTTAGATTGTAGAAAATTCCTCTATGGCACTAAATATTTTAATATATTTTTGATTCAGCACTACAAATTTCTGATGACAATGACAAAATTATTTCTAGTACGCACTGAAAGACACTTTAAAAGGTAGGCTTTTGAGCAACAGCTTTTCCTAAAGAAACCTAGTACAGCATGCACACACAGGGGAAACTATAACTGAAGAGGAATTTGACAAGTGCTGCTGCAAGGTACTTCTTGGAGATGTTAAACCTCTCCCTTCCTACAGAGTTTAGATTTTGTTTCAGCATCCTTTTGCTTTTCAGTGTCAATGCACAGACTAATTGTATGTTATTATAGCAATTTCCACTGTGAAGCTATTTCACATACAGCACCATATTGTACAGCAACTTGCATAGTTATTACTGAGTCTGACCAAAGGAGAACTTGATGATATAATGAATTCTGTATGAGAGGGAATCTGATCTGCGGTTCGTTAAATGCTAGTATAGAATAAATTCGTTAACTTCAGCAGACTCATGCTGTTGTAATTCAGATATGAGTTAGATCCACGCTGTGTATCCATAAAAGCACTCCCTGCTGGAGGAGGTCACACCTGCTCATTCATTACGCGTTGCAGAGCCTACATCAGTAGCATCATACTGCCAGCACTACTCTGTCTCAGCCAGCTAATGGGCAAATCTTACTCATGTGAGGTGCCCAGACACCACTTTGCTCCCAGGGGCCATAGAACCAGCCCTGAGGAAAGCAAGAGGCTCAGCCATACTGTGACACTGGGCTGTGCTCGCTTGGTACCTCAGGCACACAGCGCTCCTGGGTGAGCTCTTGCTTCCCCTGGCTGGCAAATCACTGTGAAGATACTCAGGCTGCACGTCCTTTTGAGTCACAAAAAAAAATCACTGCTGTGGTCCCATGGGACTACTAGTTAAATCTGAAGTAAAAGTTGGAATCACCGATCAACAAGCCAGGGAATCACAGAATCACGGGGTTGGAAGAGACCTCTAAGATCATCAACTCCAACCCAGCCCAACACCTCAACTAGACCATGGCACTGAGTGCCACATCAAGTCTTTCTTTAAACACATCCAGAGATGGTGACTCCACCACCTCCCCGGGCAAACCAATCCAGTACTCGATCACTCTTTCTGTAAAAACTTCTTCCTAATATCCAACTGTATCTCCCTTGGAGCAGCTTAAGACTCTCATGTCTCTCATTCTGTCAGTTGCTGTCTGGAGAAAGAGACCAACCCCCACCTATCATTTCAGGTAGCTGTGCAGAATGATAAAGTCATCCCTGAGTCTCCTTTTCTCCAGGCTAAACAACCCCAGCTCCCTCAGCTGTTCCTCACAGGGCTTGTATTCCAAGCCCCTCACCAGTCTTGTTGCTCTTCTCTGGATGTGATGGGAAGAGCCATGGTGACATTAATTAGCTTAGTGGGGACAGATGGATGAAATGTTTTTCCAGCAAGGGTGTCAAGGAGGTAGGTTAGTAAACCTGGGGGATACCCTGCAGCCATCACAAAGATGGGAGAGCCTGCAGGGGGAGGTGGCATTGCAGGTGGCATTACTAGCAGACTGCAGGCTTACTGGGAACAAGGCAAAGGACAAGGGTCTGAGCAATACTTGGCTTGAAAAGTCAGCAAAGAAAATACAATGGAAGGAGTTAGTGAAGACCCAGTGTTAAACAGTATCAGCCACAGAGCTCTGAGCAGGCAAACAAAATTCTCTGTAGGTTGAGGAGTCCAAACAAAAGAAGGCTAAAAGAAAACAGAAGAGGAACATGAGTAAAGCAAAGTAGCATACACGGGAAAACCCAGATGGTGCATTTGTTCATGGGCACCAAAGAGTTCATGAAAGCTGTGCACGTGTAACCGCAGGAAACCATCAGCTCTGACATCTGCATTGCCAGATTCCCACACTTTTGGAAGATAAATAACTTGTTTTGAAGGGAACACTTCAAATAATAGTATAGATATTGCTATAAATCACAGACTTATTCCTCAGCTGTATTTCATCAACTGTATCTCACATACCATCTTTCTATCATATACCAGACAATGTTCCCTCTATCCTATTACCTGCAAACAACCACTCCTAAATTCAGTACTTCACAGTCCCCTAATTCTGCTGTCTTTCAACCCATGTATAAATGTCCTGTTCCACAGGCTAAAGGTAATATTTATATAATTGTCCCCAGCAGCTCACAATGCCAACACAAGGATGAATAGAAAGAAAAAGCCTTCCTATACAGGGCATCTGAAGCAGTCTTTCAAAGTTCTACAGTCATCAAACTAAATCACCATCCTTATTTACTATTTTTGATATAAGTAACTCTCTTAATACTTCATGAATGACTAAAACAAGAAGAGTGCCATCTAAACATTTTTTCATAACTACCATGTATCCAGTTTGCTTTTGAAGGAAATATTTACTATCTTCATTAAATTTCAGTAGCACCAAACCACAAACACACAGACAACCTCAGTTTAATTACATAACTAAGTCTCTCACAAGCTGAGTTGCCCATACTGAAGTACAGGACAAGTCAACTCATATTGAAATTGTTGAGAAACAGGATGCTGATCAGCTCCAAAAATCAAGCACTTCTATGTCAAAAAAAACCCCAAAACAACCAAACAAAAAATTGATGGAATGGGATTGTAAAAACATAAAAAATATATGAAATGTGCTCATGAGGTGTTTTTAATAGCATTTCTTGATCTGAAATGTTATTTTCATACTTCTTATTCAATGCTTACTCAATACCTACACAGTAAATACAGATCAAAAATCCTGTAAATATACCAAACGAAGCCCTCATTTTTCATACTGATTTCAAAACTGCAATACCAGCACCAGCTCTGCCTGAATTTTGGAAAACTTTGGTCCTTGAGCAATCCACCTTCTTACCATGTAAATCCATTATCCCATTTGGACTAATCCTTTTGTCAAAAGGATTCCTGGGAATACCAGGAGGCAGCTAATTTTACTAGGCTTTTATTCTCGCAGTGTCTGAAAACTGGATGTGTGGCTATTAAGAAAGTAAAATTCACTCAGTGCGAGCTCCAAATAAAGAATAATCTCCCACATAATCATTTCTGCAAGTCTGCAGGAGTAGGTCTAAGGTTCAGTAGGTGTCCTGAAGCTTACAACCATGCCTCTTTGTTTCCCTTGCTTGAATAAACATTTGATAAAGGAAAGATGAAGAGAAATGTTAATCCTGAATTTGTATCTCAAGACATGCAGGGGGGAGAGAGAGAGAAAAAGAGAGATGGGGATCTGGCTGGATTTTCTTACAAGGTTATAAGAAAAATAAATCTAAAGATACTAATCAGGGGAATTATCTCTCCTCTTATCTAAACAGCTACTTTAATGTAAAGTCAAGAAATAATTTGCCTTCCAGGAAGACACATGTTTGCATAAAAAGGAAGATACACAGGCGAAAAAAAAAAAAACCAAAACAACAAAAAACTCCCAAAAAAACAATAGTGAAGAATGGGAACAGCTTCAGAAATGTATAGAGTTTGGGGACACACTGTGAAAAGGGAAGATTGCCTCCAGAGATCCCTCAAGCAATTTACCAGACAAAAAAGTTGTAAACATAAAACACAGCAACATGAGTCCTTGTCTCACCACTGACTGTGACTATCCTTGTGGTCCAAGACAAGCTATTTAACCCATATAAATCTTTCCATCTGTGCAATAGGTTAATAATATTTACCTACTCATGTCTTTGGGATTAAAACATTATTATTATTTTTAAAGTACTTTGAAGATGAATCATACTATGTGATTGCTAAATATTATTATTACTAAAAATGTGACATACTGTTTGAATTAAAGAAAATAGTATATCTTCATCTTAAGGAGCTCGTAAGTGCATAATGAACTGAAATCGTGGTTGCTTAATATAGTTATTGCAATTTCTAGTCTGAATGTTCTGTATTTATTGTTTGCATTGCACTGACGTATATTAAATTAACAAGATTATACCGTATGATTACTCTCCTCTTGAGACCCTTAGGAAATGAGGCTGTCCTAGGGAGAACAGTGTTTAAATAAATATTATTTTATGCATTAGTTTATAAGCACGGACTATCATTTTTCTGCATCTCTGGATGTGTTTTTTATGTTACCTAATTCCACATTATGTTTAAAGGAAACTTCATTGCTTTGAACATTGAAAACAAAAGAGTAGAAAGTATATTAAATTGGACTGAGGGAAGCAATCCTGCAATGGGAGCTGAAGGGACCAATTGCTCTAGTTCATCTTTCTTTCCTGAATGCTTACTGTCTGCTGTACCACTCCTACCTTACAAACTTAATACACAGTGGAGAAAACTCACTTACCATGCACAAAAGCATTTCCTATTCTTTCAGTATCACTGACAGGAGCACACCTTACAAACCCATCACCCAGTCCAGTGCTAACTAATCTGATCTTGGCTCTGCACTTCCACTGGCACATCGCTCCTGGGAGTGGGCTGGACAACACCACCAGCATTTCCTGCCATGGCTTTGGCCACACATGATTCAAGAGATACCAGAATGCTGGAGCCAGGCCCAATGGCCTGTGCACACACAGCCTTGCTGTTTTCTGGGTTAGCAGATTTACTTGAATGGGTGTGAGCTGTCCCTTGACACCCAGACTCCATGTTCCAAGGCTTCAGTTCCAAGTACAGACACAGCCAGACTGGAACCACTGCAGAGCTCTGCATGAACATCCTCGTGGCAACTGTGGCTCTTTGAACACACACAACATTATTTAGGCACAGCCAGAGCAAAGTTAAATACAGTTGGAGTCAAACGCTCAATTTCCTGGTTTATACAACACTGTTACCACAGTCTGAATTTGTCAGACTGTGGAATCATTACTCAAAGTGTCAGTAGGCTTTGTACACCACCTGAAGCATACGCCACAGCTTTTTCTTTCTGTGGAATAGAATTTACCTACCATATACTCCCAAATGAGTGCCATACATGCTCTGCTCAAAGCAAAGGTTAGAGGGGCTAGTCCTCAGTATATAAACATAGAAGCCTTGCACCTCCACTCTTCTGTGAATTTAGAACTAAGTTCTTCTCTTGTTTTAGAAGCTTTTAAGGCTGCAAATAAACCAAGACCACCCCGCCGGGCTCCCACAGCATAAGCTATTCATCTAGAATAAATTCAGCTGTCATTTAAAGTTGAACTAGATTGGACAAAGTGGCAGCAATCAAGCCATTTTCATATGAGGCAGGTAATTACAGAATCTGTTAAACTACAGTGATTAAGCTAAGAAGAAGCTCCAAGAAATCTCAAGCAACTTTTGAAGGGGAAAAAAATAAGTTAACAGCTGCAGACCTCTTGCAATGGATTTGATTTTTCCTCCCCCTCTCCTTATAACAAGCAAGCAGGTTAACAAGAGACAAAAGGCAGATAAGGGAGTGTAAGTGGATCAAGGGGAGCCTTGGGAAATCCTCAAACAGTATGTCTGAATGTGGCATTAAATGGTTCATTTGGTGGTAAGTGATTAAATGGGAGAGGACTTTCTTTATCATGGAAATTGGTCGTCTATACTGTTGGACCTATGCTAATGATTTGAAACTGAGAAAAAAGGATGACTGTGTTATAATGGTTTATAAGACACCACCTCATGCTGGACTATGAGGAACATTTGCATTAACACAGCCATGCGAGGAATCTGAATTGCAATGGATTTTTGTTTGGCAGAATTATTCTCACTGGTGTCCGAAGTTCACAACCTAGAAAATGCTAGATTTTTTACACATTAACTTACAGCAAAATGTGCCATTTTTAGTCACATTACTGAGAAAACGAAGGTCCTCCTATTATACTGAGGAGTCTTCATTTCCAAGCCTAATTAAAATTACCCTTGTGATGGGAAAAACTATACTGCAATCATTGGGGTAAGTGCAAACCTGTATTTGGATCATTAAAATACTTTAGAGCCCTAATTTATATTTTGCAACGTAAGCTATGTAAAAAGGGATATTCCTTCAAAGAGGGAAGGCCCACTAGCTCAGCACATCAGCTAAGAGTTTCAGAGACTAGAGTTGTTTCCAAATTCATTTGCTAATTCCCTTGCCGCTTGGAATGGCTTTAAATAAAGCTCTCACTATATTACCTCAAATGGCTTGATAAATTCATGTAAAATCTGGGAAGGAGGACTAAAATGCCTTTAAAGATCTCACTGGTGGAATACCAAAAATATTTCAAACTTTCAGGAGAAGAAAAGTAGTTTCATATTACAACCAGAACCTTGGATAGACCAGAAAAAGCAGCACATTCAAACCCTTTAGAAGTCAGAAAGCATCATTAAAGAGTCATTCCTTCCTGCCTTGACTTCCTGGTCACCACTAGAAGAATAACAAATGGTTGTGGTTTCATTTTACAGTGTAGCAAGGAGGATTTGAGAATCTGCAGGGCCTCATCTGCTGCCTCTTAAGCAAACATCTAAAGTAATTTTAAATTTCACTTCATCATTGTGATAGCTGCAAGCAAACCCCTCCTGTGTGCCAATCCTCCCTCTCAAAGACATACAGTCAGTGTTAGAGAATGGACAAAACCATCCCAAAACTATCAGCTCCCCTATGGCTGAGATTTGTGACATAAGCTAGCACTTGTAGGGACACAGCTCCTCATTCTTCTTCATTTGCTTTAAAGCAGTGTCTTGTAGTTTGTGAGCAGGAACTGCTGAAGCTACTTATTGTCACAGTGGTGAAATATAAGGTTTGACGGGGCATAGGGCTGAGTCTGTAGGGATATTTAGGTGTGTGAAAGTGCAAGAGAGAAATGATGAGGTCAATACCTCTGAAAGCATCAGAGGTGCACTTTCAACAAAGCCTTAGGCCCAAGTGAGGCTTCATTTTCAAAAGTATGCCATGCATTTTAGAGTTTAAGTGTTCCCAAAAGTTACTGTGACTTAGGCTCATACATCACTTGGGCACTTCTGAAGAGCACACCTTTAGTAAATGTACAATAGTGCCTGTAGCAGCAAGGTACCTCTCTTTAAGTGTCAGGAGAGCGAGGCTGCTTGCCTGCTAGGCACTCTTTATAAATCCCCTGGGAATCTTCTCACATTTTTATGTGTGTAAATAAATCTCACCTTGTCCTCTAGTGTTCTTTAAAAGCAGCAGGACAACTCACACACAAGGCAACTGTGTGTGTGTATCAATAAATCCCTGATAATCAAATCTCCCAGTGATCACTATATGGAATTACTGCTCAGGCTGGAGCAATGCCAGCTCAAACACAGCCTGCCAGCCTCAACAGCCCAATCTGACCTACAAGTGTTAAAGCAAAGGACACAGACAGATCATCTCAGTGATGATCTGCAAAGATAAAAACAGCTCTGCCAATGGAGACACTCAGGCAAGCCGACAGCTCTCCCAATTTCAATGACCACATTCCTCTTGATGTTCAGTGGATGACAAAAAATAAGGACATAAGCACTAATGGACACTCATGGTGTCCAAGGAGGTCCTCAGATTTTCTTTTCTGGGCACTAAACTGGAGAAGCAAAGGCTCTACGAGGACAGCATTTCTCTGGTACAGGCACTCCCACCACAGAATTTCCCCATGTTACTCAATCTTCCTGAGATCTCCATGCCTCTACAGCCACATAAACCTGACCAGAAACCTCGTCCCTCTTTATCTCAGACTATATAATTGTTTGACCACAGAACTGTTGTCCCTAAAATCTAGAAATTCTAAAATTTGACTAGAAAGAAAGGAATAAAGTTCTGAACACTGAAAATTAAATTTCAATATTCAACAACCTGAGAAAACTTTTTGCTTTCCACTTGCCAGCTGCATACCAGCCAGCCATACCTGCTATTTTGTCAGCAAATGAAGATTTACAGTCTCTGCATAGTTTAGACAGAACAGAGTAAGTAGCAGGGGGGAGGGGAACTTGTAACATCAGCTTTCCCTCAAAAGAAAAATCAGCCAGTTAAAGCCCTGTTGGTCCCTGGGTCTTTTTTGTGGAGCTTCTGACACTTAAGTACTTGGCTTCAAGCATCAAATGTGGAGGTCATGAAAACCCCCTTGAGAGGAGCTGCAGTCCTCAACTACAGCACGTTTGCTAAGAACTGACAAAAGAAATGCCAACCTCCTCTTCTTTTGCCTGGTACCCACCTAAACAAACAGGTAGGCAAGTGAATGTGCTGGCAGAGACAGTGTTGGCTGTGCCCAGGAAGTGCCATTCAGCCCTCAGAGGTTCCCCTTTGCTTACAGACATGCACTAGGAAGCAAGCGAGAGAGAATTATGGAGGCAGACAAATGGTTATTTGAAATAATAATCATTTTTTAAAAATGAAATAGCCAGTGCTGCCTTCAGTTCTGAGGGGGAAGGATCTGCAAATTAAATTCACATGATCCACTCGTGTTCATTTGCATGGTCATATAAAATATCCACTGGCAGCAAGCTGGTCATTTGTAAATCAAAGAAGAAAATTATGCCATCTTAATAGAAATATGTTGCTGATGAAGACTATCTATGGAAAAGATAAATAAATATTCAAGTAAATGAGATTGGTAGGGCATGACTTCAAAAATTCCTTGCGGAATTTCACCTCTGGTTCCACTGGAGCTTCCACTGCTTTAACAACGTAGCTGGGGCATATTGTCCTGAACAAAGGAGAACAGAATGTAATGGGTAACTTCTTAATTACACGGTCTATCAATGCAATGTTCTTCCCTGCACCAAAATGTCCATTGAGTTTTACAAGGTATGGCTGGGCAGAGGCAATTTATAGCAGTAACTGCCCTAATCCATGAAGGGAAATGTCTTCCTTCTCTGATTACCCAAAGTTTGGGCCTTGTCCATTCTTCATGAAGACAGTAGGAATTCCACTTTTGACAAAAAGTTGAGCAGAAGAGACCCTCTAGAACAGCAAGCACTGGAAAAATGCTGTAGTCATACACAGCTCTCAGACAACAGCAGGTCATATATTGGTGGGTGTTCTGGGTTGAGCCTTAGAAGTACTACCCAAGCCCTCACTCACCATTTCCTAGCAAATGGTTCACATCTCCTGTGTCTCAAAAGCTATGAAATCAAGCAAAGAAAAAAGTCATAAAATAGGAACTAAGTCTAAATACTGAATGCTGTTTTTCACATCACGTTGAGAGGCCACAGGTTATCCCTTTAACTGTGAGAAGAAGCATTTGGTTTAAAATCAAATACCCACAAATACCCCAAACACAGGCAGTGTGATGGCAAGTGGGAGTCTATTATGGAGAATTCGTGATTCCCTAACTCAGGCTCCATATGACCGCTGTAGGATATGCACTACAGTCTGATCTCAGTGTTTGTCACTTGTCAAAAAATTGAGAACAAAGAGCCAATTAGCTATGGTTTGTTTTCTTTTATTTTGCTGGAAATAAAAGCTGAGCTATCATACAGAAAGAATTCCTGGTGTGTGTACGAGGCAGGAGAAGGAAAAAACCAATAAACAAACATTTTTACAAAAACTCAAATCATTGGACTTGCAAAATAAGGACAGCTGGGATGCATAATCAAGAGCATTAGAAAAAATTTATTTCATACAACAGAAACTCTCCTATTCTGACATTTGTTCTTTCAATATACAGTATAACCACTACTACTACAAATCTGCAAAGATTTTAAAGGCAGCTTAGCTGCAGTGGGACAGTTTTTTGAGGCTGTCTGAAAAGCAGTGACTGTCACATAGTGGCCAGGTGCTTTTCAACCATTAAGATAACACTGCTTTGCATTTGGTTGGAGATGATGATATTAGAGTGTTTTGTGACAATGGAATTAATTGCTCCTCCCCACGCTGTTATGCAGCAGGTAAAGAGACACTAGAGACACATCACCAGCATTTGAGTCCCTCTGCAGTGAAATCTATGGCAGATGCCTAAGATACAGCACTGCAAGATAAAAAGGAATCACCTGGCTTCCTAGTCTCATCTCCTGGGTAACCCAGTCCACTATGTTTCACTTCACTGAACTGTAAACCAAAAGTTTTGAATACAAATTGGGGGAAAAAAAAAAAAGACCACTTGAACCAATTGCAAAGACAGAAAAAATCTGGAGGGGTGGAGTAGAATTACTAAAATTGGAATGTAATTAGAAAAGAGAAGTCAATATCCATATATTGCAAAGATGACAATAGATCTTTAAGGGACCACAAAGAAGTGGTCGAGGCTTTGGTTTGTGTCTCAGTTAAAGAGAGCACTCAATACAGTACCACAGACTGACTGCTAACGAAAACTGATCATTCAGGAAGTACCAGCAGCAATCCAAGCAAGATCCTCGAGTTCCTGGGAGGTTTCCAATTCAAGGGTGGACCTAGTCCAAAACCTGATAGTATCAAATAAGATAATACATGACCAGTTTATAAGGGCAGCCTAGTGTAACTCAAATAAACACTGATGCTTACAGTGAAGGAGGCAGCATTTAGCAATTTGCCTAACACTCTGCACACAAAAAAGCAATTAGCAAACTAATTTTCATCCAGATCTGAAATCTAGGAATATTAAGAAATTTGTGTATTAATGTCTTGTTTTGCGTAAGGAATATAGGCAAGTACCTATAGTAACTACTATAAGAACACAACTCTTCCCATTCCTACTGATAGTGATGGGACTATTTTATGACAGTCATGACCAGTGAGCCCTTTCATTCCTTTTTTAGGCTCTATATTGAATGAGGAAAATCTGCTACTTTTTCTACTATCACAACCCTTTGTCTTTCAATGCACTATTCATGAACTACTGAAGCTTATTATGTTTAAATAATAAAATAATGGAAATCAAGAGACTGATTCTGTACAAACACAGATTAAAGTTCTTTACCTAGAGCTGTGCTTAGGTCACTCCCAAGGGAGGCTGAAGGGAATAGTCTGTGTGCATAGGGGAAAACACATTCCATAGCTTAAGACAAGTGCCTTTCACATTGCTGTCTTTCAAGCAGCAATGGGAATCAAGCAATGTTAATTTCTAAGAAAAAACAAAATTCAAATTTGGTTTTGAGCACAAACAGAGGTAATTAAAGCACTTGGTCTAACAGGAAGCTGCATTAGAAAACAACTTTGCACTTTTGAGGACGCACACTGTGTTTCTTGTTATGCCAATTTATTTTAATTAATCAGAAAAACATTTATTTGAGATATCAGCAATGCTGGTGCTTAGCCTGTCATTCTGCCTCCCCTCTAAATATCCAGAATGGCAATTCCAAAGCAGAGCACATCTTGTCCAAGGAGGAATCTCTCCTTCTGACACCGCTGAAGAGGAGCAGCATAAATTCAATGGGGCCAGATCTTTGTCCTTCCACTCACTCAGTAAAGTTGAACTGTGCTGGAGTTTACCACCACACAGAAATATAATTTAACCCTTACTGGGGTGTGAAGTGGTGCTCATGGCATTGCAGGAGCCCATGCATGCTCACCAGGGAGGGAGTGTGACAAAACACAGCACCTCCCAACAGGCAACCTTTGACTCAAATTTAACCTTGAAGTGTCACAAATTTACCCTTGGAGGGAGCAGGCCCAAAGTCCCTGTGGGAGACAGAAGGAAAGTATGGCAAGGCTGGAAGGACCAAACAACTTAGAGTGCACCCAGATAATGTTCCTGGAATACAAAGGGCAGATGAGATCTTCCCAGACCATTAAAGACAAAACGCAAACAAGAGGATGACTCATTCTCCTTTCAGGCTTCTCTACAGCACCTCTCATTTGTGAAACCATCACTGAGTTTCAGAATATCTGCATCAGAAGGTGCTCCCCTCCAACAGCATCTGGAAAATGGAAAAGAAAAATACCATCTTCCTCTTTGCATTCTTCATTTGAGTAATGGGAACAACGTACCTGTCCTCACCAGCTCTTGTCCCCTACCAACCAATCTTGTCTACCCAACCCAAAAGCATTGGATAAACTTTATAAAAAAATAGGCAGACCCCCAAAACATGACTTCCTAAAAATTTCTGAAGTTTATAAATATAATTATTTTTATAATATTAATTATTTTTCATTATTAAAATTTAGATCTATTTTAATAGCATGTTTTGGATTTTTAAAATTTTTTGTTTGTTTCCCTCTACCTGTCACATATAAAAACTTTTTAAAATAAAATAAAGAGAACTAGAAACTTTATTTTACTCTTCTCTTAGTTGGACTGAAGTTAATGGGTAATTGGAAAGTTCATGAGTCTGGCATAACAAAATAAACACCAAACATTTCTAGAGGCAGCAAAAACAAATTCAGGATTTGCCCTGACACATGCAGAAAAAAAGTGCTACCAATATCACCAGTAATATCTCCTAACTGGTATTGTTTGTCTTACCAGAAACATTAGAGGCTGGTGGGAAAAAAAAGCAGCTTTGACAGTTGCATGGCAACGAGAAAAAGACAGGGGGGATGCTCCCTGAGGAAGAGTGTGGCACAAATAGGGAACAGACAGTAACTTGGCTCCAGCTGAGCTTGCTGGGTGCTGCCAACCTGACCTTAGACCAGCTACAATCCAGCAGGCAGCGACTCCCACTGCACAACTCTGCTAGCTCTCTGCCAGTGCCTCTCGTGTGCAATGGGGCCAGCTTTTAGCATCCAAACGGTATGAAAGCTCTCAAAATAGATAAACTGAAAACCAACTCGAACAGTGGGTGTGAAATGGCAGCAGGAAGCAAGACCTCCAGCCCAGGCAGTTTCAGCACTCAAGTGGTTCTGCAATACAGCATTTTGGGAGCTGCTGTACACTACAGATTGAGATCAAGAAGGGAAACATCCCAAACTCACAGTGTGACAGCCCACAGCATCATCAGGAGGAAAGCTACCTTTTTCATGAGGCACTTAATAAAGACACCTGAAAATAAACTCAGCTTGTATATTTTGCTCACCTTAAACACCTGCTAAAGTGATTGAGATTGAGCCCTAAGTCCTATTCGACTGGTGATTTGCTCAGAGAAGCTTTTTCCTGCTAACACATGGAAAACTATCCCTTGTAACCTCCACAACTACCACATGCTGCTGTGATAGTGTCTTCACTGTCACAGCATAGTGCCTTCTGTACATTATAACCACTACCACTAAGGACAATTTATCATATAATAAAAATGACCGTATTTTAGCAGAAGAAAGAAAAAAATCTGTATGTTTAAACTAGTGGAGAGCCTTTTTCAAAATTACAAACCAGTGAAGACCAAGCAACTAGAGAAGCGTAACTAAGGAGAAAAATTTGCCCCTAACCTTTCATCCTCTTTCACAATATTTTTTTTTCCTCTTCGATTTTTAACCTTTTCTGTCACCACCAGCACTAAAAGCTGCTTTTTTTATCCCCTTTTGCTGGAAGAACAAACAAACAGTTGCCATTTCAGTCAAAGCAATGTTATTCTTTGGCTGGCTGGCACTGGTTTCAGCTCACAGGGCGGTCAGTTCCTCTGGCTCCCATCCAGCAAGCTGAATAAACCAGTCTGGCAGTAAGCACAACTCTGTTCGGGCACAGAAATCAGTGCTTCAGACCTGTTTCCAACCTGAGCACTTCCAATTTACAGCACTCCAACACCGCAGGAAGTATACCAAGCCAATCTGAAACTCAAATATATTTGAAACAAAGCTTTCTTCCATGCCTTTAGGTCTTTTTCTACACTCTTCTTCCTTCTCTCTTTAATGTTTGCAGGTTGGAATTTAGTGCACTTTTTTCTGCCAGAAGTCTGGCCTTTGCAACAAATATCTCCATCCAAGTGTGCCATTTCCTCCAAAATGCACAGCAGTGGCAGAAATCACAGACAGATCATTATAATCTTTTCTCTGTTTCTTGCTCCCCACCTTTTGTATGAAGCACTATGAGAGTCAAGAAGAACTTTTCTGAAATTACAAAGTTTATTTTTTATAGACATGCAGTCACCCAGTTCAAGACTTTCAACCCTCAGAGCACAAAATGGAAAACACAAGAAAACTTGTAATACAAGAGAAACTGTGGTTCAGCAAGTGCAAAAGCAAGCTGGAAGGATTGTAAGTGCAGGACTAGGCACTTTAGACTCCCCTTATGCTCTGCTCTCTGGCAGAACAACACTAACAGCAGAATTCCACTTTGCTGGGATAAGGGATGGTGCTTATGACAAGGACAGGAGATGTGAAGGCAAAGGTTGAGAAATTGTATTGAGTGTTGTGTTTCAGTGCTCAGGTTATTATTTTCTCTTTCCTCCTCTCATTTTTCGCACCATTAAAATTCCACCTCAGACACCAGACTCAAAGTGAACAAACAAACACATTGTTGGCTACCCAAACCCACCACGCTCACAGGGCTGCTGCTGAAGCTGCAGTGACACTTGAGCCGGGGAGCACAAACCACTCGGGCAGCTCACAGGGGGAATGCCTGAGTGACAGATGAAGTACAAAACTAATCCACACCTTGTGTTTCTGCTGCACAGGTGTGTTCAGGGATTTTCCTTCTGCCATGCAAGTCCCTTTCACCAATCTCTAAAGAACCTTTCTCTTTCCTTTTGTTTCTTGTTTTATATGAACTACGTTTGCCATGCCAAAACCCTTCCAGAGAAATTATTTTGTCAAACTTCAAACATTATCATTACCTCTTGTACACAACAATTTATCAATCATAGCTATAAGGCTACATCCTACTCTCTCAGCATCTCAGCAGACAAAAGTTACCCACATCCTTGAAAGAGTCTTAAATACTACTATTTTGCCCTTTGCAAAGAACAATTTAGGAAAAAAAAATAAAGCTTCAAGATCACCAGTAAATTCTACGGAGAAATATTATGCTAAGCCAAGATGGTGACAAGTAGTGAAAAAGATGCAAGAACCCTGAGAGGTATTTGAAGTCTTCAGATAAAAGTTAGCAAATGCAAATTCCCATTTAGAAGCAGAAGTAATTTGAAGAAGTTTTACTTAATGGATGGCACAGCAAATGCAGGTTCTGGTTTCCAACAAAAAGTGACATGCAGTAAAATATTTAGGCAATCTCTTGAGGACTAGGTAGCATTTCATAAATTAAAGGGCTTTAGTCAGCTTTCCACGTGACAGCACCCAACCCACAGTTCAGTCAGAGGAGAAGTGTTTGTGTTTTATCCCAAGACGGATTGGAGGAACTTCTGGCATGAACTGACACTGACATAAACTGATCAAAAGTTTTTACAGAGAAGAAATGGAAGACAAAGCAAACTGTTTTAAATTGCAGCTACCACAATATTCAGCAAAAGCCGAAATTTTCTGTTCCAAAACTCATGCAACTGAACACTGGGGTGTAATTTTCAAATAGGTATGTAAACTGCCTTTATAAATTCCACCACTGTTTAAAAATCATTCAGTTCTCATTCCAATTGTGTTGGGTGTGTCTGTGTAGCTTTGGGCAGAAAATAGGGTGTACTGGTTGTTAAAGAAATAGTAGAGTATTGCAGAATGCCTGAGTGACCTCGGGCTACTCAGTTGTGACCTCTGTAAAATGGAGATAATCACACTTATCTGATTCAAGGGGGTACCAGGAGACCTACTGTTTCCTAATTGTTTAGAGATGTACACGGGAAAGGCACAATATATAGTTACATGGGTTAGGTTTCTGGAAATATCTACTGGTGACACAATAGATTTTACCCATCTGTGTAAAAGTGTCAAGTACTGCTATTATTTTGACCTCATTGATAAAGAAAGGATGGGTGGTCTGGTAGATTGAAGCACATTTTGACTGGAAGCTATTACCCTTTCAGACGACCTCTTGTTTCAAGTTTCATTGGTGTATCAGAAAAGTTACAGGCAGTAACAGTAAGGGTTTCTGTAATTCATGCTACAAAAACACTCGAACCTGTTTTATCTCCTCTGACATGCTACTCTCTACTAGTCCTAATGATACTTTTCCTAATCAAACATAAGTTAATGACAGGAAGCAATGTCACTTCTTTCTGGTTTTACATGAACTGTCTTTGAGTACTCACTGTATATGTGAAGATATACTAAGCTCAATTGTCTCTCACTATTAGAGAGGTGTAGAAAAACTGACTGCAGTGCTAAGACGGGCATCAAAAATTATGGTAATTTAAGAGGAGGACTGATTTTAAAATAAGATACCTAAATTGAGATAGAATGTAGATAGATCCTCTGACAGTTTCATGTAGCCATTCAGTTTTAGGGAGATAAGTTGTTAAAGGTGATTTGGGCTGGATTTATGTAAACTGAGTTGCAAGGAAAATAGAGGTTTAAATTAAAACACAGCACAAGCACCCATCAAGTAGCAGTAGTTTTACTGCTGAAATGTGACTCTGGAGAATTTTTACAAAATCTCCACACTTGGCTGGGCAGGGTAAGGCAAGAAAGGGTCCAGTGTGAAAGTATCAGTTTTAACATGAGTAATCCATACTGATTTCTATTTCACCAGAATAATTTTACACCAGAAATATCCATACAGAATGCAAATACTGGCACCTCTGTCTAAAATGCTCATTTACCACCAAGTGCCCTTGTTTTACTCAGTGTGTTTGCAAGGATGAACCACTCTATCATTTGTATCAGTAATGCAACTCCCACCCACATGTGCTTCAGCCCCAGACTTGACTAATGCATGAATCTTTATGCTGTGTTCCTTATGAAATGCTGTGTCCTATCACGTTGCCACGATACTGCCGCTAGATTTATGGCTCTAAGTAAATCATCCGATCATACCACTTCTGTGCTGTGCTTCTTCCATTACCACCTAATGTATCAAAAGCATCGATTTTACACTTGCCAGCTTTCCTGCTGGAGCACTCCAAGGTCCTGCAGCACTTTATTACACCCCATGCCCACTCCCAGAGCTGTCATGCTAATGAGCCATGTGTCGCTACTTTAATTTTTCTGAAGCAGGTCACAAAGCTCAATTCTCTCCTCATGTGGGAGAACCTAGAGTCCAATTCCTGAGCCTTCATGGCTGGCTGATTTTGAATAGTGCATATGATGACACAGGCTCTCATCTTACTGGCCTGGTCACCACAACATCCCTTCCCTCCCAAATGCTGAAAGAAATATAGCCACTTAAGATTTCGGAAAGCTTTTTCCTATTTGCAGCACACTGTACTTACCAAACACCTAATATCCTGAGGTGTCCAAAATGCTGAAATTATAACCTGCTTAACCTCAATAATTTTGAGAGGTCATTTTTTATCTCTACAATAGGGGTCTTATTTAGACTGAAAGAAAATGAAGAACAGCATGATTAAGAGACTAAATTGGCAGGACACCTAGAAATACCCTGAAAACCTAGAGAAATTTAGCACAACAGAAAATGGCTCAGATCCTCCAGAAAGGACGAATATATTTTGCAACCTGCAGGTATGAATCACTTCAAACTCCAGATATTTTATGATTTCTATGAATTTACTGCCTTGCTAGGACATCAGTTAGGAAAGGTAAGAAAGACAAGGGGTTAGAGTAGCAACTTTTAGGTTACTCTAAAAGGCATCTCCAACATACTTGCTACATTTTGTAGGGTTAATTTCTGAGTAATGTCCTAAGACCTGAAAGAATAGGAACAACTAGGAGGTAATTAATGAGGGCCAGTCCAGCCTTCTTATTTTGACCACTCCTATCAGAGTAAGGCTTCCTGGTGTTTGGCACCTTTGATGAGCAAAAGGGGCAGATTTGGGTCTCAGTAGCTTTGCTTGTTTTAGAATTTGAAATGGCATGTAAGCTGGGGAGAAATGCATCAAGCATCATTTTGTTACCAATTGTTTTTCACATGCATTTGTGTTTTAGTGGTAGAAAGCAGTAGATTAAGATATGAGATCTCTGCCATTTGGCAGAGATTTTCTGGCATCACCATCCCTGAAGTGTTCAGAAGGTACTTGCATGTGGTACCTGGGGACGTGGTTTAGTGGGGAACATGATGGTGCTGGGTTAATGGCTGAACTCTGACCTTAGAGCTTTTTCCAGCCTTAATGATTCTCTGATACTATGAAGTAACATGAAGTCACATTGCCCATGTTTAACATGGGACTTTTGGCCCAGCATTGCTGTCTTTAGTGAATGGCTGCATATTTTCATGTTACTTTGACATGTCAGTATTAGCTGACCTCTTGTAAACAGAAATACCATATCCTACATCTGAATTTTATCACCTTCTGTCATACAATACAACGTTTTATCTTTTTGCTACACTTTTTCTGCTTTATATGGAAAAGGCCTACAGGCTGCCATTAACAGACCTAATCATTACATGGAAAGAGAAAAAAAAATCTATTTAATCTTTCCTGTTAAAAATAAGGGCAGACTGTGAAGATGTGTTAAAAAAAGGCTGCCTAAACTTTGCAGCACCACCACCCCTTACCTCCAGAGACAGAGCACGTGTTAAAAGCCAGCAGTAAAGGCCTGAGACAGTGTGGATTTATTAGCTGAACGGAGAGGGAATATAACAGTATTTTTGATTTCCAATCTGAAATTGAGACTATTAAAATCTCCAAAACTTCTAAGGAGCAAACAATGGTGATTTATTTATATAAGAGTCCAGTACCAGCATTTAGGTCACTTGGCCAAGGTCACCAACTGTCACCAGTCACCAGTTTTTTGACTGGTGTTGATTTCTATTGACTGGTGTTGACTCCAGATTTTCAAGCACTACTTGCTATCAAATATAGACCTTGCAGTTGTAGATTTTGAGGTAATGCCAATCACGCATTTAAAACACTATGCCAGCTATTCCATCTCTCTTCCAGGCTTTTTTCTCAATTCATGCTGCAGGACTTAAAAACAAACAAAACTTAAAATCCTTCAAATTCTAGTGTTTTCCAAATTGCTATCAAAATGAATTTTTATGTTGGGCGTGTACACTGGGGCTTGTAGTCCTCAAAAGCTTAACCCAATTGACTCTTAAAGAACTGTGACAGTTTTTCATATAAAGCTCTTCATAGCAAAGGTTTCTTCTATGCCATAACTGACAATCACATCAGCTTTACTAGCAAGCATGGGCACTATGGGCTTGGTCCTGCTGCTAAGACATGTGGTTAAGGACTGCCCTCCCTTGAACAAATACCCTACTGCTTTGCACCCAGGTGCACGTGGGAAGCAACTTCAAAGGATACACTATGGCTCATACACAGACAGCAAGAAGTTGCACGATCCTCTCATGTCATATTTCAAGTATCATTTTTCAGAAAAATCACACTGGATCCACAGAAAACATTTTTCCTCTGAATTACTGCCTCAAATATTTTTTAACCTGATCCTTTCTCCTCAGAGCCTCAAAAGCTACCACCCAAAATACCTAAAGCTATCAGTCCTTTAGCTGAAGAATTTGTTGGGGTCACATGATGGTTTGAAAGCTGTGGTTGAGATTAATAGTGTGTTACAATAAACACAGTGAATAATGCAAAGTACAGAAACGATGGAGGAGGAAGTGGGGGATATATCTTCTGAGGCTATGCAGTTATTGGATGTTTAGTTTGAAAGAACACACAGGTCAGAATGAGACTTCTGGCATCTTCTCCCTTACAAATTAATCACTGGTTCACAGTGACCAGCAAATTTCAGCTTATAAATAAAGTTCAAAGCCCCCAGGTCCTCATTTAAAAATGGAGACATATGGCTTGCAAATAGCTAATGGAACAAGTCTTCCCAAAGTTTGAGCTCATTCCCAACTGAGAGATCCATTTCACAGTAATAACAACGCAGCCATGAGTACACGAGCTTCAGACTTCCTTCCTTATTTTATAATACTCTGCACTACCACTGCAGCTTTTATCTTGTGAGTGGAAAAAGTTCTGATGAACATCAGTTTTGACTTTTCAAAGTGTAGAAGGCACTGTGGGAACTGAAAACACAGACACCCTCAGCCATACAGGCTTCAGCTCAGAGATGATACATACCCAGAAACAAAAAGTTCAACATTGTGCACCAAAAAATCTGAAAAGACGTAAGATTAATTAACTTACTCGCTGAAACCTGATGTCTGCAGGTTTGGAGCCACAGGTCCCTCCTTGTCTACTTGTTCACCATAGTGTAAACAATGTTTAGCTCCAGTAAATCATACAGATAAGGAAACAGATCAGAAGGATACCGAATCCTAAGGTTTGCCGTAGCTCTCATTTGCAACTGAAAAAACTGAGGTTAAGTTTTGCATCTGAGAAGCCTGTGGCAGAAATCAGAAGACTGAATTCCTAGTACTCACTCCAGTCTCTGGACAACTCTGCCTTCAATGTTTTGTTCTTCTAAGGCTGCCCTGAAAGCATTTTTTCCACACAGAATCTACTGCTTTGGGGGCTTTGTTTCATGTTAGTCACAAATCTCTCTGTATAACCTGAGGTAGACCAAAACACTGGCAGTCCTGCAGTGAAAAGCATCTAATGGGCCATAAATTAATGTTTCATTTCCTTTAATAGTGTAATGATTAATTCCTTCTTCAGAGCAAGATTCTGTTGTACATTTGGTAGTTACACTACAAAGTAAAAAACAGGGGTTTTAATGTCAAAAAGGATCAAAGCCAGAATGCTAGTTTTGTTTGTGCTCTTGCAGCTTGACTCTTCAGTTTTTTCTTCCTCATTTTGTAAAAAGGTAAAAAAAAATCTGTCTCAGATGAGACCTTGCACAGCTTGTCAAGTTTCAACCCACAGTGATTTTTTTTTTGCAGATATAAACCCCTGAAAGTAGGGGTTTCTAATGGAAATGCTGACATAACCTTAACTATACCAATGCTGCTGTAGTGCTCAGGTTACCAGGAATATTTCTGCTGCCAATTCCATTTAACAAGTCTGAATGCATATAATTTGTTCCAGTTGTCTTTCCTCGGATTGGGGCTCCTTTGTGCACACTTTCCAATGTGGCTTGCATTAAAAGAAAGAAAAAACCCCTCCTACTCCCATGTAAATTCATATACACACTGATATGGCTTTATCACAGCTAAAAAGCTATAAATCTCCTTTAACTGATTCAGTGTGTTCCCTGGCCTGGAAAGGTGACTCGTTTCATTGCTGCCCTTCACTGAACGTGACAATCATAACTTCGTTTTATTCTTTCTGAGATATTTATTCCTTGCAAAAAAGCCTCCCAAAACCCTATGACCTGCCTCTCTGTGTATTCATATTATCCTCTCCTGACCAAACGTCCCTCTCTTTGAGCCAAAAGGATTTGAGCTGGGTCAGGATTTGCCCCTGGCTATGCTAGGAATTTAATCCAAATGCCTCCCACCAATACCAGTGATAAGAATCTAGTCCTATAGCAAATTATTTGCTTCTCACCTTTGGCTCATCCTGAAGCCAAACAACTGCCAGGTTAAACAAATATTCTCAGAATGCAAAGTGAATTCATGAAGCAAGAGCTTCAGGGACAGCAAGGAAAGTGGGCACTTCCAGAGCTTCATGTCCTCTGAAAGATCTGCAGCTCACACACTGACATCTCTCTGATCTTTCCTCCTAGAAGAGTGAAATAGGAGGAACAAAAACTCAACAGGACGGCTCCACTGCTCAGTGAATAAGAACAGGAATAATTCATGATCTGATCCTCTTCACAGCTGCCAGTTAACAGCTTCTTACTTGATCTTCAGGGTCTAAGAGGCAATAGCTGATGCTTGGAAACTCAAAACCTGAACCTTGTTGTCATCTTTCCATCAGAGATAAATTCAGAGGGATGATGCAAGGACAGCTTTTAAAATATATCAGATTTTTGGATGGTTTAAGTGAGTTTGAGTAGACGTCAACTGTGAAAATCAAGCCAAAATGGTCACCTCCACACTAACCTCTCAGGCTTCTGGGGACCCATAGTCAGACACAGCTCTAGCCACAATGAGTGGAAAAAGAGAAATCTCCTCAGGATGACTCAAACCCTGGTGGCTTGAAATCTAAATAGAAAGCTAATGGTTAATAAGTCCCTTGTTTAGTTTTCTGACTAAAATTAAAAGAGAGGAATTAAGGTTACAGTTTCTCAGGCTGAATTCTGAGCACGTTCTCAAATTAGAGGATAAATTAACTGAAAAATTATGTAAAACTGATTTTCAAAATGTTTTTTTTTTAAAGCACCTCACCTAATCATCAGTACTGTTTAAAAAATTTTCTTTTAATAAAGAATGTATTTAAAACTAAATGCTAAACTGAACATCTTTTAAATCGTTCCTCTCCTTAGGATGTATTTTACTAAATTTCTGTAGTGTTTGGGAGGGAAGAAGGGGGAGGAGGGTAATGCTAAGCAAGTTTTAAGAGGAAATGCAATAACAAAGAATACTTAAAACTTTTTAAAAGACACTTGGAAATTGATTGGATATTTCTTCAAATTCCTGTTTCCCTTCTGTAATTATGAATTACCATTATGAGTAACACAGACTGCTAATGGACTCTGCAAATCTCTGATAAAGGATGCAGAGATTAATTGCTATTCTTACTTAACACATTTGCTTCAGTAGTAAAAAAAGAAGCAATAGAAAGCTCTGTGCAAGGACAAAACACAGCAAGAGAATAGATCCTCTGTTCACAAGCTTTTTTGGAAAGAAAAATGAAAGTCTTCCATAAAAGAAAACTTAATTTAATTGGAATTTATTGTCAGTTTTTAGATGAGAAAAATATCAATTATTCAGACTACATTATCAAAGGTTCTTTTGCTTTCCTCAGTTAGATTCCTGAAAATTCTCCACTTTCTAAGACACCTCACATTACACTATCTCTTTTTCAAAATCCTTTAATATTCCAGTGTCTTTTGGTCTCCCTGTTGCAGTTTGATCTCTCTGTACTTTCTGTCCTGGTGCTGCAAACACCTAACCCTGTGCTTGAGCAGGACTCCTCAGGACAACTGCTGTGTCTGGATTTGGACCCAAAGATCAGAGGAGTGCTGCCTGATGCAAAGCAGGCTGATGCTGCATTCAGCCCTTCATTCAGCTGGTGACACCGGGCTGCTGAATGAGTCTGAGAGCAGCCGTCGCTGTGTGGCACACTCTGCAGCACCAGCCACATCACGGATACAGAAGAAATAAACACTGAGCACTCACAGACAGATTAAAAACTTTCAGCAGAAAGTGCCCTGTGTTTCTAGAAGATGACTTCCCTCTAGATCCTGAGGAAATCCAGCCATAGTGGCAGCAGTGGCAGATGATCTGCTCAGTTACTGTAAATTGTGAGAAATGCACTGTTTATATAGCATTGAACTATTTGACAAAAACCAGATAAGACTATGGGAGTCCCCAGCAGCCTTTTCATGAAGGATTTATCTTCTTAAATCTGGGCCAAATAATTGAATAAAAAAGTGAAAAGTTCTTACTGAAGGATAGGAAAGGGAGGTAAATTACAAACAATGATTGTATTTAAAACTCAAGGCTGCTTTTTAGAGATTTTAAAAAAACCCAAAACTTTAAAGAAAATAGGTTACAAATCAGGAGGCCCAGATTTAGACAGAAATTAAAATGAAAATCTTAGGGGGATTTACTGCTTTGAATTGTTCAGCACTCCAAACAAGAAAAGGTGGCAAATGCAATACAACAACCTTCATTAACTCTGTGACCGTAGATTTTGCTGGTCAAGCAGCTCACTCATGCAGATCCCACTATGCGTGGCTGCTGGGGGCAAACTGATCCTGATGCAGTCTGTTTTCCACAGAAATCACGGATCATTGAGAAATTGCACTCATCTCCCAGGATCTAACGTTAGAATATTTATGTATGTGCTAAACATGGATTTCCCTCCTTGTCCACTGCCAACGTAACCTGTGCCAAGGCAAGGGCTGCACCATCCATGCTTTACACAACTTCTAACCCTCCTCTTGCAATTCAAAGTGTAATAATACTGAGAAGTCACGCCTGCCTTCTCCTTCCCTCTCCAGCAGCACTGCCACTTTGGGTGATTGGCATCAAGACCCTCCACTGCTGCTGCTGCTTCTGTGAAAAACGCCCTTAGTGGTAGAAAAGATGCAAAACTAGTTAAGCAGTGGTGAGCAACAAGTTTTTGTAACAGGGATGTATCTGACAGAGAAATCAAAGAAACTGGGGTACATATATTCAGAGGTGGGTGATAGGACTCCAAACTCTATCAGATCCTTCCCAGAGAGACTTTAGTAGATGTTAGTGTCACCAAAGTGTGTCACCAAAGCAAAGTAATTTCTAGGACCAGCGAGTCAGTTCTTAGATATTCTTACAATTTTCTGGTATTGCTTTACTTCCGTTAGAATTGAATAAAACCCATGCTCTGGTCTCAAAAACTGTGTTAGTATTTGAGAATACTAAAATGCCCCAAACCAGAGGTGATTTGGGATTTTGTGGCTCCCAAGTGCAGAGGCTGTTTCAAGTCACTACATCCAGCCTTCCTGTCTGCCTGATACAATTAGCTCAGAGAAACACACCAGGCCCCACCAAACGACAAAAGCACACTTCTCAGGAGTGCCTGCTCACTGATGGAAGAGCTGGAAGAAGTCACACATTTTGGCTTTGACTGAAGCAACACAGCCAGTTTTCTCAAGGGAATTTGGATGTCAGCTTTCCACAGATTTCATGTATCTTTCCAAATCTGTTCTTTGTCACTCTGTACAACAGCCAGTTCCCTGCCTCAGACCTGCTAATGTCCCCAGTGCCACAGCTGTGGGTGCTGAGGGGACTGTGGATGCTGAAGGTTCAGGCTGATGCGCTCCTCTTGAATGCCATTCCCTAAAGACATTTGATTTTTAAATGTACTTTTCATGTCATTTACTGGTTCAAATGGAAGAAAGCTGCCACTAATGAGCTAATCACCCACATCTACAGCCCTCCTTGGCTAGTGCTCAACCTCTCCCAGCTGGACAATATCCTCCCTACAGCCCCACTTGCTCATGCTTCTTCTCCCATACCCTTGTCAGGTTACTGCATGTTCTGATCCAGCACAGAAGTTGTTAAGTTTCTTAGTACAACTAGATTAAGGACTGGATGCCTTCACACAGTTCTGGCTTCTCCCAAGCCCTATACATTTATACCTACACACCTACACACTTACACAGTATACATAAGAAACCTGAAGAACTAATTAATGCTTCTTAATGTCCATCAAGATACCACAAGTCAGCCAGCTTTTCAAATAGTGCTGAAATCCTAAAATCAGGAAATTTTAAGGTTTCTGAACAGAAACATCCTGAGATGTTTCAGAGAGACAGGGCTGTTTAATCTGCAGAAGGGAAGGCGTGTCACCTTTTGATGCTTAAAGGGGGATTATGAGGAAGATGGAGAGAGACTTTTTACAAGTGCTTGTACTCATAGGACAAGGGATAATGGTTTTTAACTAAAAGAGGAAAGATTTGAATTTCATATAAGGAAGGAATTATTTATTGTGAGAGTGATAAAGCACTGAAACAGGCTGCCCAGGGAAGCTGTGGCTGCCCCATCCCTGGACGTGTTCAAGGCCAGGCTGGATGGGGCTCTGAGCAATCAGGTCTAGTGGAAGGTGTCTCTACCCATGGCAGAGGGTTGGAACAAGATGATGATTAAAGGCCCTTCCAATCCAAAGCATTCTAGGACTCTATGAAATGGAGATATTCACACTTCAGTTACTTTGGGTAAATTTAGGTAAAGTAAAAAGCCTTCTGGATTTGACATATGTAAAAAGAAAGAATGAAAAGGTCCAAGTCTGAAAAATCTCTTTTTCCTTAAAATTATGTACCTGCTGATATTATAGGTACAATAAAAATTTGGACTTTCAATGTTCTAAATTACTTAGAAATAACAAAAATCAAACAATGGCTTGAAATGCATCTAACACAAAACTCAAAGCCCTAAAAGATGCCCACCGTATTTATATACATATTAGCTGGATCCAACCTACATTTGAAAGTTTAGGTGGACATTTTTCTGGAATTGTAAAAATACTATTACGGACAATGTTACCTTTCTGGAATGAAAGGAACTTAGATAAAGAATAGCCTACTGTATCTTCAAAAAGTAGCATGTTTCTTAAGTTCCATGTGCATTATATTTGCAATTTACATGGGGATTTGTAACAGCACTGCTGCTCCCTGGGTGTTACTTACTTTGGATGGACTTCTCTAAGGCTGAGTTTACACAGCTGTGGTAGGAAAACCTAGCCACAATCAATTAAAAGTGCAACACAAATCCTTTAGACAGCATTCTCAGGCTGTCCTGCTGTTGAGACAGCTACTATTCTCTGAGAATGAGTGCTCTAACTGTATTAAACTTAGTCCTAACCAAAATAAGCTTTTACTAATTTTCACCATTTAAGGAACATAAAGACCTGCCTTTGTCATTTAAAATTTAAGCTGACTAAGCCTCATAGAAACAGAACGTTAAAGAACTAAAGCAATTAAATCCATTTACAGAGGTCAGAAGAGTCTCTGGGTTTTAGACATGATGGGTTTGTATGGTCTGTGCTTGTCACTGATGTGAACTTTTAGATTATGGGCTGATAGGTGGCAAAATAAGTCACCTTTGTTTTCCTCTTGACAGCAGTGATGCTGAGCTGATCCTAGCAGGTCACCAGTGTCCTGGCATTACCTGCACTTCTGATTACTGAACAACTACAATAAGCAGGCAAATGAGACCCCAGACGCCCTGCTTTTGTGTGGGACATATTTATTACCAACCTACTGAATTCTGCACACAAAGAAGGCCTCAGGGAATGTAGTATGTCTACAAGCTGATGCAGAAAGCGCTGAGGGAAAAAAAAAAAAAACCACCAAAGAGGGTAAATAAGCAGGCAGCTGAAAAGCCCAAAGTCTAACTAACTCAGCAGCACATTGATAATACAATAATGTGGTCAAGCTGCTGTGGACTCTATACAAGGCTTTTTTTTTGGTTTTTCAGCTAATTAGTAAAAGAAGAAAGTAAGGACTTTAATCTTGCTTGCTCTTATTTCTCTCTTTTTACCTGGTGGGTGTGCATGTATGTCTACATATGTTTTTCCTAAATGAGCAAAGAGAACGTACATACAAAAGTACACACATATACATTACGATGCGGAAAACATGAGGTGGAGTGTGAGTTTGGTTTTATTTCTAACAAGAAGGTCATCAATATTATTTCAGATTTCCATGGTCTGTGACTGCAAGCAGTCAGATGTGTGTGTGTGTGTGTTACAGGGTGAGGAGGGGAAGGGTGAAGCTGAACAGAGGATATGAATTTTAATCAGTTTCCTGAATGAATACAACACTGTATTTCCCCCTACTCTCCTTAGGATGACAATTCAGAGGAGATAACCTTCTCCTTTGAAAAACCTTGAAGGGAAAGTTTGTTTTACCATAACAAATGCAACAAAAGAAGAGGGAAGCTGGGAAAGGGAGAGGGCAGACAAATTAAATGTCAAACTTTCCTTACTTGAAGATAACAGCATACTAGGAAACCTTCTTAGAAGCTTAATATAAATGCAGTTAAGCTGTTGCCAGCTGCAGTAAACCTCTCTCTCACCTTTCTTTCTCTTTTTCAAGATATCTTTGAATGCCTTCTCCTGTATCATAAATCAGACTTGTGAGCAATTATCACTCAAGCCGGATGGCAGCGGCCTGAGTGGCCACTGCTATTCCACTGCTGTAATCTGCACTTCGTCAGGTTACACTACCCTTGATGAAATTTCACATTTCTTTGCCAATGAGCGTTACCTCTCCATTTATGACTCACTGTCTTTGCAGCAGAGAACTGTGAATTTCATTCCTCTCCCTGTAATTTGTTTAAACATCATGGACCATCCAGCGGTGCTGAGCACACTCAGCAAACCAATCGGGAGTCTCAGAGCATCCCCATAAGATGTGCCTCAGCTGCTGTTCCTCACACACTGCCCCTGAGGGCATTTCTCAGCGCCTCGGAGGGAGACTGGACACAGACACCCTCCTCTGGGATGGGGCTGATGCCACTGTCACAAAGGACATCAAAGGAACTCTTCGTATTCGCCATCCCCTTTCCTATCCACGCTGCCCTTGGGCGACAGGTTCTTCACAAGTTCCGGCCCCGCCAGCTCCAAGGCTGCACCTTGCCGCCCTCACAGAGAAGCAGGAGGCTCTTTGGCCATTCTTTCAGCCAGGAGTTAATAAAATTAAAAAGCCAAACCAGTCCGAAATTCCACCCCGCGGGTGGGAGCGGGCCCCAGCCCTCAAGTCCCGCAAGTCCGTGAGCGCTGCCCGGGTACCCCGTGGGCACCGCCGCCACCAGCACCCGGCACCCGGCACGGACCTGCCCAAGCTCCACTTCCCACCCTTCGCCTGCCGACTTTTAACTTTTTCAATAAAACCCCCGAACCAACCCAGAGAGCACACCCGCTCCCCCAACCAACACACATCCCCGCGCACGGCTGTCAAGACGGGCATGAAAAAGTAGGCACAGAGAGTGAGAGAAAGAGAGAGCGAGAGTCACTCACCGTTAGCGGCGACACAGAGGTTTCCAGAGCCACTTTGAACTAAGAATGACTGAGGGACAAACTCTTCCTCAGAGTCCGAGCCCGCGGCCGCCCGGGCCGCGCCGTCGCCCAGCGACCGCCCCGGGCCCTCATTGGCCGGCGGCGAGGGGAGAGGGGAGGGGGACTGCGAGCGGGGGGTGGAGGAGGCGGACGAACAGGGCAGGGGGGGACCTGCGGGCCACAGACACACACACAGAGAAGGGAGGGGGAAAAACACAGAAAGAAATAAAATGAACAAAAAACCCACGGCAAAACACGGACAGAGAGACAATAAAAGTCGAGCCGGGGCACGAGGGAAGGCCGCCCCCCAACCCGTCGCCTGCCCCAGCGGGGCAGCCGTGCCTGAGGGGCGGCCGACTGCACCTATCTGACCCCATTACCTGCTGCCCCTGGCCTTTAAAACTCCTGTCCTCCTCATTCCATACTCTAAAATTCGCATCCGTCAGGTTTTTGTTGGGTTTTTTAGATTTGGGTTGGTTTGGTTTTTTTAAGATTTTGACATTGGCGAGAGCGCCTGGTCCGAGATGCGCTTTGTTCCCACGACGTGGGCGCACACTGTCAGTGAGTCGGACCCACTGATGCGGCCGCGCTCCGTCTCACTAACGGGAGAGCTTTGCCCGACGTATTGTGAAGTGAATTATTTCAGATTCCATGTGGAAAGTGTAAAGTCCTTTTGGGGACTGGTTTAACAATTCCCTTCCCTCCAGTTTCTAAAGCAAGTGGCTCAAGACTTGCACCGTGCGGGCAGGAGGCAGAGGAAAGGTGCGGACACGGCGGTGTGGGGCACAAGCAACTCAGCAAATACTGATACCAGGGCAGAAGCACAACTCAGACCAGCGTCATTTTGTTGATTAAATGATGAAACCCACAACAAATCGGGTTCTAAGATTATATTTTACATAGAGCTGTGCCTGACTGAGGAAGAGCTTCTACTGACTGCAAGGAAATTGAATCGGGTACGTGTAGGTTAAGTAGATCCAATTGGAAAAGCATACCTAAACAATGGTTATCAGGGTCTTATTCCAATCATATTTTTTTAAAAAAACTGGGAAGTCAGAAGTGCCAAACTGGCAAAAAAACTATCAGGCAAATGTAGAGGTCAGATATGTGCAGTACATCAATAAAAACAGGAGGAAAATGAACACAGACATATAATACAGGACAATGCATTTAAACATTAACTTTTCCCCTTGCTACATTTGATCTGAAAGTCATTATGATTAATCTCCCACATTTTCCCAAATACTGACATGTTATCATGCAAAATCCATCAAAATAAAAGAACAGTCAGCACAAAGCAAGCTTAAAAAATTGTCTGTTTCTTAAAAAACACATTTTGAACATAGCATAGCTCACAACATAGCTGTACAATATTTCTTACTAAACACAACATGAACACTTTAGAAAAGGACACAAACCCAAAATGATAAAGTGGGTTTAACATTTAAATGCCCCAAAGTTGATTCTGCTATATTTCCTTCCACTTTGGTCATTATTTTTTCTCATCATAAGCCCTTGGATGTCACCTCCTTGGCATACGCCAGTCTTATAAATTGCTAATTATAATCAGAGAAGAAATCCAAGTGGCAAACCCTGGGATCCAAGGAGAATACAGGACTATAGCTGTGCTTAGAGACACTTGTCACCTGAAGGAGAAAAACCAGCGTTGGTTCAGAGCCTAGGTGTGAACAGCAGCCTATGCAGCATGAAGACCCAGAGCTGGAATTTAGCCCTGTGTGTTTTGCTATGATCAGCAATGGAGTTGTCTGGATCGCCTTCTTTCTGACAACTCTCCAGATAGAGAAGTTCTTCCTTTAGGAATGCAGCTTTTAAGGAATCTGCAGCCCTTGACCCTTTTTATGCTGCCAAGGCTGTAACCTTCCCATTGTGCTAACTACTGGAAGGAGCTGGAAACAGACAGGAAGAAAAAGGAGCACATGCAAGTGGATGAGCACTGCTTTCCTTGTCACAGTCCCTGACATGAAAACTGAGATTCAGCTCTAATTCTGATCTGCTTTTGAAGAAGCAGTCTACTCTCCATCATCCTCTTTGTGGCAATAGAGATTTGATGAGCCCTGACATGTAACAAGTTTAAATCAGGACTTTGATTTGCTATGCTTTCATTACAAAAGAGGGTGGCATGTATTTCTAATCCTGTGTAGTCAGAGGCTGAATTTTAGTATGATGATGATGACTGAAATGGAAAAGAAGTGTAAAGCAATGCCTTCCTATAGACCCATACAGTTTTTTGGTGTACTTTTTAAAGAGAGGACATTTTTCCAGCCATTGAGAAAGACTATCTAGATTAAAAAACTATTTCAAGCCTTTGATTCATTTACACAAACACCAGTGAAATGCATAAAAGGGAGGTTAATAGTGTGGCTAACTGACCAAAAAAAGAAAAAAAAAAAGTATAGACAATTACAGTAGAGCCCCAAAGCTCTCCCTTTGTTTTGTTTAGACAGCACACTTTGCATAACTATACCTGAATTCTGTACTCTGGGCATGAGGAGTCAGAACAGAACGAGCTGAATTTGGAATTGTAACCCTACAAGCAAAACGTCAGTGCTTCTGTCAGACCACATCAGAAAGTTTCTGCCGTTTCCACATGGTTGCAAGTTGGTTTTTTTTTTTTGGTTTTTTTGGGTTTTTTTGGGTTTTTTGTTTTTTTTTTTTATGATAGGAGCTTTCCCCATCTCCCAGTATTGTAGTTTTGGCAAGGATACAAGAAAAAAAAAATAAATATAAGTAGAAACATAACCAAAACCTTTTTAATATCAACTTTGGGTTTTAATCAACTACACCATTGCAGAGCACACATGAGAAGATCCGTGGGCTTTCACGGTCATTACGTGCACTTCCAGCAGTGCATGAGCTGACCTTTACAAGGAAGATTCCCTAGGAATTGTGCATACTAACCACTCAGGGCTGTGCTGCTGTGAAGGGCAGCACACATCAGCACACACCACCGAGCTCCCTGGAAAACTGCCTTTTGGGCATGAGTGACGGGGTGGATTCAACAGGAGATTTTGCCAGCTGCTGGATAGAAGGTGTGCACTAGGCAGCTCTGCTGACAACATCCAATTAAAATGCACGGGAAGCAAAGCAATACCTTCCTTTGAAACAAGTCAACAAGGCTGTAAGGCAAGCATGTGTTAAACTGTGGATCCTTTAAGAGAATTGTCTCCTTTTTTTCCTGCTTGGACAGAAAATCAAGAATTAAATCTGACCTTTTCACAAAATTAAACCAAGAGAGAGACAAAAGCTACACATTTGTTTCCTTCTCAGACAAGTATCTCATTGAATTTATTGCAACTGCAGGTCCAAGTAAAGCAAGCAGGATTTGGCCCGTAAACTTTCATTCCAGCTGCCAGAGCAAAATTTCTAATTGATTAGAGCAAAATGAATTTGCAGCACTACTGGGTTGCCATGGAACCTGAGCAAGTAGGACAAGCTACTTTGCAGAATGTGCTGTTTCTCCTTCAAAAATACAAAACAGAAGGACTAGATAACACATTCATTATGCACAGTCTTGCAATTTGGAACTTAAAGAAAAACAAAATGGATTCCAAGTATGGGCCCCTTGGCATCAATTTGTAACAATCATATATCTGCTTGCAGTGAACAGTCAAAATTATGTTTTTTGGACTTGAGGCAGGAATAATAGTCGTTGAATGTCTGTGTATGAATGATGTGATACTAGTACATATTCAGAAGAAAACAGAACAGAACCTTCTATTTTATCTATGTGCTGGTATTTCAGATTAAAATTTAAAAAAACAAACAAAACAAAACCAGGGAAGATATGTTGCAGTGTCTGGTAGATTTATGAAAGTACTTAGGAAACACAAACTTTGGAAATAGGTTAGTACAAAGAATCTGTTTCTCAGCTTAACTGAGGAACTCTGCAATATTCAGGCAACTGCTTTAAATTTAGGGAAGAGACAGGCAGAGCAGACCGTAAATAGTGAGGGGAAAGTAAGACAAACAATAAATACGCCTTCATTTTATGCTGCACATTTGGCTGTAATATTTAAGAGCTACTTTATATCTCACAGGATTTGGTGTTCAGAGATCAAGAGCTGATTTTAAAAGTGTGTATTCATGCTAGTGTGAATAGAAGGGCTGCCAGAAATACAGAACATTCACAGAGATACTTCTAACTTGTTTAGTGGATTATACTTATATGTTTATAATTTGTGCCAAGAGAGGTGACAAGAAGTGGACATATACAAAGAGCTGAAATGACAAGGCAACAGGATTTAAGAGAGTTCAATATACCCAGAAGGGTACTATCTGTGATCAATAAATAAGTAGTATCAGCTGTTTTCACCTGGTAACTTCTTCTATCAAGCATCTTCCAAGACCTTTAAAGGCTTTTACAAGCATTGGGTATGTAAACTTTGAAATACTGTTATCATTCTGTTGGGATCTGTTATCAGATTGGCTGATACAATGGTCAGAGGGCCGGAGCACTTCTGCTATGAAGACAGGCTGAGAGAGCTGGAGTTCTTAAACAGGGAGAAAAGAAGACTCTGTGGAGATTTTCCAGCAGCCTTCCAGTACTTAAAGGAAACTTGTAAAAAAGAGGGAGTGCAACTTTTTACACAGGCAGATAGTGATAGAACAAGAAGGAAGAGTCTTAAACTAAAAGAAAAGAGGTTTAGTTTAGATACTGGGAAGAAAGTTTTCCGCTGTGAGGCTGGTGAGGCAGTAGCGCAGGTAGCCCAGAGAAGCTGTGGATGCTCCATCCCTGGAAATGTTCCAGGTCAGGCTGGACAGAATTTTGAGCAACTTATTCTAGTGGAAGATGTCCCTGCCCAGGGCCTGCCTAGGGCCTGGGGTGTGGAACTAGATGATCTCTAAGCTCCCTTATAGCCCAAATAATTCTGGAGAACAGAACTGAGGCAAAGCAATGTGTAATAATTTGATTCAAAATTCTGTCATTTCCTGTACCTGCACATTGTATCTCTAGCCACTGAAACAGTCTAAAAGGCTGTTTGTCACACTTGAAGTATTTTTATTTAGCAGAATTCCTACCATAAAGGAACAGCAGGCGTCGGCAGAAGTACTGTGACTGTGATTATCTCAGTACAACTGCAGTAGCTCTCACATGAGAACGTTTGCATTAAGTGCTATCACTGGCATTGCCTTTGTACCACCTTAAAATAGGAAAGTCTCTAACCAAGGCTAGAACTGGTGCACCAATGACGTTAAGCTTCACTACAAACAAAAGACATCACAGTACAGCTTTGGCCTTTAAAACGAGGCTTTGCTTTGTGGGTTCACAGGAAGGCTGTGTAAATGATAGCACAGTGTATTCTGTAGTGTACTGGCTGAGTTTATTATCCTGTCAAAGGAAAGAGAGTGTAAATAGATTAACTTCTTTTAACTTTTTTATGTCTTCACTTTCCACAAGAGTTCTGAGTGATCTGCACTGACATTGACATGAAATCTTATTGATCAATATTAATTTGTAGCTAGTCTTGTGCTGGAGAAAACCATACCTGCCTAAATAACCTTTAGGTACCTCTGTATGGTAAAAGAAATAAATTAATAATTAGGTCTAAAACTCAGGCAGTCTCATCTCAGAGTGCATCTGATTGATTAAAACCCCACAAGCATGAAGCAGCCCTGCAGAGCTGAGATCCTGTGTGAGAGCTATCCTTCCAAAGTAGTAAGCATGGTGGACACCAGGACATCCCTGTATTGCTGACACGTAGGATGAAGTGGAAAGGACAGCGCCCTGACTGCACAGCAGTGTTTGGTTCCCTGCAGAATATAAAAGGCAGTGATTTGCTCCACTGGTTTTTTGGGGCATCAGAGATCCTGCTGGATTGAGGAGAAGAGTGGGAGAGTATCTGCCACTTTGCTTTACAAGGTGAAGGGGAGTGTATATGAAGATGAGCCCTGATTATCACATGCTAGAAGCCTGGTTTAGCATCCAGGAGCCCCACTGCTTCAGAGATGGAGAAAGAAGGAATTTTCTTAAGGGACAAACAGCATTCATGTCTTTCTCATGGCAGCATATCGAGCCTTTCCAGTGGACAGCATAATACACCTCTGGAAAAACTGTGAGCTGAAATAGCTGTCTGGCTAAATGTGTCAGTGAATCATAGGAGTAAGGAATTGTTGCGCAGATTTATTGCTGCTCTTTAACAATAGGTGGTCACAACATTCTTAGTTCAACAGGCAATATATATCTTGTGTTTAGAATTGATTAAAAAAGCAGTCTTAGAAAACTAGTTATTTAAAACTTAGTTATTTATATTTCCTTAATTTCCACCTGCACTTATGTTTATTTTACTTAATTTAATTTTGTGTATTTGATTTATAGCTTTAAAGCCAGAGGGGAAAATGAATGAAACAAAGGGGACAAATGAATATCTTCTTAACAAGAAAAACCTGGGCCGTTGCCATGTCACTAAAATTAAGAAATGAGTAGTTGTGCCTAGAAAATGAGAAATAACCACATGCCCTGTATGAAGACTGGCATACTAGGGGAAAAAGGGCCATGTGAGGTTAAGAAGGAATGAATAAATTCACTTGGGCTGAAGGTGGAGTATGAAGAACACGTTACATGGACTTCACCTGCCTTGTGGGTGATTTGTGCTACTCTTACAAATCATGTTTTCCCCCTCCACTATGCTGCGAAGGTAGGCAATGATTTTCTTTAGCCATTTACCAGGATAGTGCATTTTCTATGGAGGAAGTAAAAAAGTCACTGTCAGCAGGGCTTGGAAACATTCTTTCTTGTACAGAGCAGACCCTCCTGTGCGTGGAAAATCTCTAGACTGGCAGCTGTTCTGTGAGGAATGAAATACTGGAATAAATAAAAGCATCACCGCTGAATGCCTGTTACCTGCCTCCGTCCTAGCACAGATCTGGGGCAAGCATTTGGGTCTTATGCAATCTCCAAATGAAGCAGAAGGTAGAAAGGGACAAGAAACAAGGCAGACCTCAGATTTCCTTTCCCCCAGCTCCTGAGGTTACTAAGCTGACCCAAAACAGCAGAAAACAATTATTGATTGAGCAAGATGGAGAGGAGCAGGGAGAAAATTGTTCCCTTCTGAAGTGCAGTTCCTCCGGGGCTTGGGGTGCTCTGGAGCAGCACAGCCGCACTTAGAATTTTTTGCCAACAGAAGAAAATAATACAGCAGATTTTCAGAAAATTACATGGGCAATTGCCTGAGCCGGATACTCAGCTTGCTCATTTATAGGCACAACAGTAGAAACAGACTGTGTAAGTTAGCTACACAATTTTCTACAACATCCGTCTCCAAGGCTCAAATCATGCTGCTATTTAAAAGCACAAACAGGTAACATAATTTCCAAATATGTGGGAGATTTCTTGTATCTTTTTCATAATCCAAGAACTAAGGATCAAGAAAGAAATACTTTCTTCTGATAGAGACAGTATAAACAATCCTAATCACCACAGAATATTTATATAATGATTTGTGAAATATTTATGCAAGTAATTCATATCATCTAAAGTTTTAAGGAAAATGCGACCCCCTAATTATGGCTCAGCATTACAAAAGCTTCTGCAGCTTTACTCAAACCCAACTTGTAAAAGAATAATGTAATCAGTAGGCAGTCTGATGAGCTGCCCGTGAAGTGGCCTCTCTCAGTCTGACACTAATGCTCTGATCCAAACACCCAATATAAAGTATGAAGTCCTCTGCAAATGATTACATGAAAATCTCCTAAAAGGACCATTTTCCTGTGTTTGATCACCAAACTGTCGGCTTTATAGAAATTGCTTTCTCTAAGCTTAGTGCTAACAAAATTTACACTAGCCTTGCAGAACTCTTCCTCTCTTTGGTCAAGGCAAAGAACTTGTTCATGCTCCTGCTACCCCAGCAGGGAAGAATTATTATTATACACGGACCACTGCAAGGCTTTTTCACCTGCCCTAGCAAATAAAATTTACGGAAATGTCTTGCAGGGTGGTTGGCAGTAATTTTCTAAAATTAACTTTAAAGTTATGCCAGAGGAGACAAAATGATGGAGAGCTAGAAACTAACCAAAATCACATAATGTTAGAGTCCACCTACCAGACAGCAAAACTAATTAATCCTACAGCCAAAGCACCTAAAAATCCACAGGTTCAGCTCATGATCACTGATACACTCTGTCCTAGCCCCTAGGGATGGATTCTAACACACATGTGTAAAACAGTACATGATGAGGAAAGCTGTGCTGCTAAGGAAGAAAATCTGTATTTCCACCTCTTAACTAGATAATCACAAATAAGCATCTCTTGAAAGGAGTGAAGGTTGCAGTTGTTAAGAGAAATCCAGAACTTGCTTGGGGAAACAGGAGGATAATGTGACATTGCGCAGCATAGTCACTATAGTGTCTCCTTATAGTCAGAGAAAGACAACCTTTATCTTCCAGAGGCCACTATTTCTGTCTCCAGTTTGATTTGGAATGTCTCATTTCTCTTCATTGGCTATACAGGGAGGCTTAGTGATCCTTACTTGGGCATAAGTGAAGGTATCATGAGCCCTGGGCTTACTGTCTAAAAGCTGCCTGAAGGTAAGGCAGTCTCGCTGAGATACTTTTGGCAGTGACGGTTTGGGCTGCTCCACAATACAAATCCGTACTTGCCCCATCATATGTGCAGACTTGACACTTCCCTCCTGAGCTCATAGACAAAAGTACTGTACAGTAGCAATGGAATTGGAGATTAAACACACAGGCAGCTGGAAATAAAAGTTTCAGGGAAGAGAACTCTGATGCAAGGATATTTTGTGCTTCTCTTGGGAAAAAAAACTTAGTCTGCCTGAATAAGTACAGTCCAAAGGAAACACAACAGCTGCAGGTCTCAGGAGTCCGGCAAAGGGGTAATAAAGGTGTACTACAGTGGGACCCTACTTGTCTATGCATAAGTGTTCTAGGCAGGAAATTCGGGGTGACAGGAATGTTGCCTGAACAAAGAGATTGTATCTGTTTTGATTACCATTAAGATTACTGTCAACTTTGAATTTCTGCACTGCATAAACTAAACTTGCTCAGCCTCTTATTGGAGCAGTCTCCTCCCAGACCCAGTCTTTAGCCCCATGAGGGTTGGAGGCTTGCATCCTTAAAGTTGTATGTGAGCTATTTTCAGTCACTGCTAATTCTTATTTTCTAGCCAAGCTCCCTAATTCTCGGAGGACTTTTTTTGCAGTGCATGATTTCAAAGAAAGCAAGCAGCCCTCCCTGCAACATCTAAGAGTCATGCTTCAGAAGATCACTTTCTTCTTCAGCTGAGAAAGAGATCAAGGCAATTTGTGCTAAAAGACTCTTCCTAGATGAACTTTGAAAGGGATCTGATTAAGAAGAAAGGTTATTTTCCATCACGCTGTCTGTGAGCTAGCCCTGGGGATCTGGGGTTAAAGACAGTTGAAAGGCTCCTGCAGAAGGGGCAGCAGGATGACTGCTCCAGGACCATGCTGAGGCTCAGTTCATGTGCTCCAGACACCAGCAGCAGAGCAGGGTGCTGTGTTCATAACACTTGTGCTCAGTGCTGTGCTGCTAGTGCAGCCTGCAGCACTTCTATGGCTGGATGTCTGCACCCAGGTTGATAGTGGGTGTTAATCCTTACTCTGAGAGTAACTCCCCACTCTGTAACCTGAGGAAGAACTCTTCAAGACTGTCTGATCTGATCCTTATGTGTCAGACTCTCATTTGGCACTCACCTCAAGCTCCCAAATGCATTTGAAGATTGCTCATACCCTGTGCCTGGCACAGCTCATTAAAAACCAGACCTATCCTGCATCTTCCAGCCATTTCAATCAGTTTTGTCTATTATTGTGCAGGCTTTTCAAGGCATGGACTCCTTCTCCTTGTGTGTATGTGCGGCATGCAAAACTGCAGCACTTTGATTTTGTGTTTAGCCATGAGGTGTTCTTGCAAGGCAAGCTGTAAGAGTAGAGAAGCTGTTTGTGCTCAAGTAGCTGTAATTACTGTAGGGGAGAGCAGTTCACAGCGTTCTGTAGGCAGAGAGAGGCTGAGAGTGTCCCTTCACTAGAATTTGCTGACAGGACAAGTGCTGTGTTTCCAGGGAGGTCCAAGTGGAGATCACACTAACTGAGAAAGCTGCTAGGAAGATGTGTACCCCTCACTGCTCTATTCCAAAATTTTACCTTATAAACTTGTACTTCATCTTTGTCTTCCCAGAAAACTTTCTGAATTTTTGCTGATGCAAATGTATCTGAATCTGAGGCTATGCATCTGTAGGGGATGCTCTTCTCTTCTGGGAAAGAGTGCCATTTTATGGTATTGGCCAAGAAGGTAATGCAGGAATATGACAATATTGAGCCAGGAAAAAATAGTGTTTGACCAGAAGTTGTGATTTGCTTTACATTTGTTTCAGTCTTAGAACAACTTAGAAACTCAACCTTAACAGCCACCCACACAAAGAAAAGAAATGGATTGAGAGAAATTTTCAGGCTATTGACTGGAATTTCAAGTCCCAAAACATGGGAACAATCCTTTTTCCTCCAAAATAATTTATATATGTCAGCAGACAACAAAACAACTTGTAATGCAATAGCAAAAATTCAGAAAGTTTGCCACACCATTGATGTTACTGTTATTTTTTTCTCCAAAGCATTGATATCTCTAAAGCTGCAATTTAAATACCTCAATCCTGGCTTTACTGACATTTGCCCTATAAGAAACTGACTTTTTTTCAGTTCCCTGCTCAGTGGAAAAGATGAAATTTTTCAAGTGGCTATAAAAAGATTGGACCCAAATGATGATTTTCTGGATAGAGGGAAGGTAATGATATTTCAAAACGCATTGCAAGCACAACAGAATTATTTAAAAATCACAGTAGTTTAGAGAAGAGTGGCTAAATACAGAGAAAATAATTCCTGGTCTCATTCACTGAATGGTCTCTCTATCTCTCATTTCTCCCAGCCTCTGTCTGTTTTCCAGAGGGATAGTTAAAGGAATTGATAGTTAAAGGAATTAATTAATATTCCAAAACAAACAAACAAACAAACAAACAAAAAAAAAAACCCAAAAAACCTCTTTTAAAAAGATTGGAGCAGTATTAGAAAGTAATTCCTTTCTTGGAAATAAGGCACCTGAGCCCACATTAAAATGTGCTGCTGGTTTTGCCAGAACAGAACACACTACAGGTCCACCTCATATACTTATCCCTTGCTAATTGCAGCTATGCAGTGCTCCCATAAAACAGTTTATTATACCCAATGGTACAGGGGGAATACTCTTTCTGATGTTGCATTATAACCAAAGCTAGGCAAGGAAGCAAGATGACTAAGACACCTTATTTTCCCTGGCTGTTGAAACAGTATGTGCTATATATTCCAAATCATTGGTAATTATTTCCCTCAATCTATTTGACATAAAATTAACATGTAAGAGATAGCTTTGCATGCTTGTGATGAAATATTCCCTGGTTTTTTTTTTTTTTTTTAATGTAATGGTTTTAATAATGGTAAAATGATAATGGGAGAAGAGAATCCTTCTGTTTTGGGTAACAAACAGCTCTAATTGGTTTTGTCCATCTCTGAAGTGGTTATTTGCTATAGCATAGAATCCCTGCTGTAAGAAGTCTAACTTTAAATTCCTGATCAATTAGTCTGGCCAGCCTGATCCAGAGTTTTGGAGGTCTAATAATGCCCACTCTCAGATGGGCTTCTGTTGTACTGCACTGAACACTCCTCAGTAGGCTGGTGAGCAGATTATGTAACATCATGGACTCTTTTATCTCTAATTTTGATGATTACCTCCCTGACCTCTTCGGCAGGCTTGACCTTTTGTACATTGTTCAATAGTTTATACAGCTATTTTCTTTCTTATGGTTCCTGTAAAACTAAAGACCCTGATCTGCAAGCAGCGGGCAGACCCAGCTGCCTTTCATCAGTCCACATGTGTGTCAGCCAAATGCCTACGAGTGTAGAAGCTCTGAGTAAACAGCACTTGAGGCACTTCTGCAGACATTATAGCAGTTCCACCACCCTTTATGAGCCACTCTTTCTTCAGTTTTTTCTTAATTTTTACCTGTCTGCTATCTGTGTATGCATTTATATGAGCTATGTTTTCCCCATAATCTTTTACAGTTTGGTTGAGCAGCACTTAACATGCACAGAAAATATGTTCTTTTTTCTCTTGGGTAATTTTTCAAGTGATGCTTTTCATTTACCAAAAAAAAAAAAAAAAAACAAAGAACAAAAAACAACATAAGTCCAAACATAAACCCAAAACCTTGTAAAGTCTGGAAACAGAAAAATCTTTTCAAAATGTTTGACTTTTTGATTCTATATATGATCAGTTGCCTTGAGTTCATAAAGCGTGAAAATCAAAGGAGACAGCAAAATAAAAGCAAATGATTCTGGGGAGATTCCTGTGACCCTGGATGGCCAATAAACTTGATCACTTCTAAGGACTACCCAGTTGTGGAGGCTTCTGTGCTCAATAAGTGTCTTGCTGCTTAACCTGTTGGTTCCCTGAGTTTTAACATTAAAAAGAGTATTATCAGAGAGAGAAGCCTATCTGTTGTACAACCCTGCTGAAATAAAGAGCCCCCTAAAATTCTCAAAAGACTGAAAAGCCACTATCACCCAAATGGAGTGGAGCCTAGAATCAAGGCTTCCCATTTTCTGAGGAAAGATTCCAATTCCTTAATTATTTTAGAAGAGATCAGTGTTATCATCACACATCATCAGAAGATGACCTGAAGGACTGACACTCAAATGTTTCCTATTAGTTGCAGAAGAAGACTTAAAGAAATTAATGTAGGAAAACACACAGGAGACACTCAACCTTCCTGTTCCCTGTCCAGGTGGGAAGGGATTCCATATGATAGGTTGATTAGAACTTCCTCTGCTTATCTTCAAGGCCATCTACTTTCTTCCACTTCTATTTCCACACACAAAAAGCAAAATTTGGATAGCTTTCAGTGTATAGACTGTATTTCTCCTGAACTGTTTGGGACCTGAGTTCCCAAATTTCACTAGATTCCTGTTATGTGTGATTAAGAATGCATAAAAGCCACCATTTGCAGAACTTAGTCCTTAGTGGAAAGAACCAAAATTCACCTTTCCTTTCTTAAACTGAATTGCTGAAGTCATCAAGTGCGAGGCCCTGACACAAGCACATCAGGGTTTTTTTGTTATTTTGGAGTTGATTTTTTTCATAGTTGCAGAGAACCAAGAGCTTATGGTGAAGACAGTAAATAGATTTTGGTGGTTTTATTTCTATAATCAAACAAACAATGGTATGCCTAAAAGGCAATGCTTAAAATTTTCAAGAGATTTAATCATTAATAGAGACTATTTCCAAATATATCTCAAACTATCAAGAGTTACCTGCACACAGACTTTGTACAGAAAGGATGAGTTGAATTTTTTGTGTTCTTGGCTGAAAAAAGCTACTGTCTATCCCTGTGCCTTTGGGCATAAACTAACTCACCACATACCCATGGGGAAACAACACACATTTGGAGATGCTTTAAGAAAAACAAAAGCTCATTGCTCCCTGTCACAGCTCAGTTTATACAGAAGCTACAGTAAAACTCATTTACGTTTGGGATTCTAGCCATGGACAGGTAAAGGTGCTGCTGACAAACTGTTCTGCATCTGAAGGTTCCTGAAGGCATTCCTTATTTAAGGCTATTTCAAAGGCAGTTCTGCTTGGATCTGTCAGCTGATCCACAATAATTGTACTGCCTTCTGCTTTTTCTTTTTTTATCTTTTCCTTTCCCTTTATGTTTTGTTATATGCTGAAGCTGATGCAAAGATAAATGTGAAAAGGCATGACATTTCCTTTTTGTTAGAAGCTCATGACTTTTATTATGCGTGTCCCCAAAGGTAGCTTAACCAGAACTTGGTGCTGTTTGAGTGTTTCTGCCTTCCAGTCAATGAAAGAAGAGTCTCTGGAACCAAGGAGCAATAAAGCTACTTCAGAATCAAAATGATCACTCTTGTGTGAATATTAAAAGTTCTCTCTCAAACACACATGCACACACACAGACAAAAGGGTTCAGATAGCCATTGTTCTATGTCATTTACCCTGCAAAAATATATACACTCTGTTATAAATTCTTAGCAATTTCTTTAAACTTGCACTTAGCTGCAGTCTGCTGCAGATTTGAAGAAAGCTTGTCTACTTTTTCCAAGTGTATCACTTCTAATAAAAGATTCTACCTTGTCCCTTTGTTTTCTTGACTGACTCATCAGACTGTCACTCCTACAAATACATGCCACTAGGCTGATATTTCAAGGGTCTGAAATGGCATACAGATTTTGAAGGCTTATTTTGAGAAGTAACTTTCTACTACAACATGGGTTTTATAATTGTATTGGTAACATAATAATTTAAAGCTCTTCTGGTAGTAGAACGTCAAACAGATTTCTCTATATCATTCTAGTTTTGGTGGGGGACAATGACATCCAGTGATACAAAGTTGTGAAAACTTGATGTGAATTACAGGAAAGAAATGTTTTATGTAGAGAAAGCAGTTATGTCTGATTATACACAAATGCTAGTTTAAAGCTCAAATAAGTATGGATTTTCCCTAACTGTGAAAACAGCTCTTTAAGTCACTAACTTCTGTGTTTACTCAAGAAATAGGTATATTTAAAATAAGTCCAAAATTCCATGGCCAGCCATTGTAAAAATTCTTGCTGTTTTAAAAAGTAAACAAAATTCAGGGTCTGCTTTTGTTGTGGGCAAAGGTCAGTTGGAGGAACAGAGAAGGTTTTATGATCCATTTTTCTTTCTTACTTGCTGTTGCTGGGATGCTGTGGAGTCAGCGAAGAGATGGATTAGTGAATGTCTTCTTTACACTTCCCATTTTATCCTTCCCAATGGCAGAAGGTTGTTAAATGGTACAAGGTTGTTAAACCATGTAATGGAAAACTGGGCTGATGGAGCTGGGTTATAGTTTTTGGAACAGTGCTTTTCAAACCATTCCATTTTCCCAATCTCATTTGTTCATTAATTCAGCTGTCTCTTTTACCACAGCCAGTGCTAAAATTCATATAGCAATGATACATCCAGCAAATTGCACATTGCTGTGTAGGCAGAAATTGCTCCCTTCAGATCCCTGGCAAGTGATAAGCACATGCCCTTGAGCCTGAGGGTTTGTTTGTCTTTTTTTTTAAATCCCTGTTGCATTATGCAAATCTCTAGAACTGATTAGAACAGTTTCTGAATAATAGCATCTTCTTCTACCACCTGTTCACCAAGGCCTTAGGAATCACTGGAAGAAACTAAAAAATCCAAACGCCATTTCCAAATCTGTCCAGCAGCACAATATATCAGACAAACTGACTGACAGAAGCAAGTTTGCTTCTTAGAGGAGAAAAATAGATGAGCAATAAAGCTACCAGGCCAAAATCTTCCAGTGTGTCAGATAAGAGCCAACCACTTCCCTTGATTCCCACCACAGGGCTCTATCCACTTGACCATCCCATTTGCTAAAGAAGCTTAAGTATTATTTTAAAAAGTGGTATCAAGATTGAAAAGAAAGCAAATTAAACCAATCTGCCCCTCATACCTTGGTGTTTAATAGAAATCTGCAATGAATAGATGTGTTTTGTGAGAGGTCTGTTTTAATAAAACCTGTCTTCATCTCAAAAGGGTCTAGAACTAGAGTGAAATGAACACTAATAATGCCAGCTTATCTGCTACTTGGTAAAATCCTATTTATAAATCTATGAATGCTAATTAACCATCTTGCAATAGCAAGCAGAATGTATTTTATTCCCAAATGAAAGCATGGAAAGTGTTAAAGAAGACACTACATGGTTTAATGTCTAGCCAGGTGTTTTGTATACCCAAACTCTTTCTTTCTGACAAATTTTTCCTGTTGTTTTTCCTTTTCATAAAAGACTCATATGAACTGTTTCAAAAGCTACTTTAGTTCTTTCTTAAAAGATTCCAAGTTGGTAATACAAAATGGTTTGGGTTGGAAGAGACCTTAAAGTTCATCTAGTTCCAGCCACTCTGCCATGGGCAGGGACACCTTCCACTGGACCAGGTTGCTCAGGGATGCATCCAGCCTGGCTTTGAATGCTTCCCAGTTGTGATGAGGCATCCACAGCTTCTCTGGGCAACCTGTGCCAGTGCCTCACCACCCTCACAGTGAGGAATTGCTTTGTAGTATCTTGCCTAAAGCTGCCCTCTGTCAGTTTAAGCCATTACCCCTTGTCCTGTCACACCATGTCCATGTCAAAAGTCCCTCTCCAGTCCTGTTGAGATCCCTTTAGGCACTGGAAGGTGTTCTAAGGTCTCCTGGAGTCTTCTCTCCTCCAGGCTGAATAACCACAACTCTCTAATCCTATCTCCATAGCAGAGGTGGTCCAACCCTCTGAACATCTTCCTGGCCACCTCTGGCCCTTCTCCAACAGGTCCATACACTTCCTATATTGAGGGGCCCAGAGATGGATGCAGCATTGCAGGTGGGGGTCTCAGGACAGTGAAGCATTAGTACAGTTGGCATCTGAGATTGTCCCAGAGTCTGAACTTACCAAGAATCAAGCAGAAGCCACAATGAACAATAAAGTAGAATGAGTGTGTATTTATGACTGACCTCTAAAGAGAGATATTATCTGATAACTGTGTTACAAAAAACAGGGTCTTTATAAAAAGACTTGTAGGTAGAAAAGTCCACTGTAGGAAATCCATACGCATTTATAAGCCACATGACAAAAATGTTCAACTACGACGTAAGATTGATGGAGTAGGCTTAGAAATTGTCTGTGAGACTCTCATGAGATGGAGACACACAGAGCTGGCTTGAGACATGTCAGCTCTGGAAATGAAGAAGTTGCACAGATACAAATGAGCTGCTTCCTCAGAGCCACCCTTCCATGGTGTGTCCCTGACCTTAAAAAGCCTCTTTAGGACTGCCAAAAACTAAAGAGACTTGCCAGCACAGACTAGAGCCATCACAAAACCCTGAGGCACTGCTGCATGACATGTACCAGCCCTGAGGTTCGTCAGGTCTGTAAAGATTCAGATCTTTCAAGGTACCTACTTACTTTTCAGGATAAAGGCTTGGGAAGGAGGCACATTTCTGCAATTCTTAGTTTGAAGTCCAGCACTGACAAGTATGAACATCTGAGTAAAATGTGTATCACGCCTTGACAGAGCTGATTACCAAAGGTCATTTTCCACATGGACTATTCTTACTGATTTGAACAGAATTACTATATAGTAATATATTATTGTATATTATTAAATAAATAACTATGTGATATTATAATTACTAAAATTTTATAGTAAAATATATTATATTTTTACTATATTATACTATATATACTATACTATATTTATATTTACTGTACAACAATATTGAAAAACTATGTAATAGTATAAGGCACTATTTCATGAGACCCTGGGAAAGAGGAGGCTGGAAACAAAAGTGTCTCAGTTCTTGTTGGCTGTGTGCATGCAGAAGCACATTTATTCTGTGAACAACTCCACTGAAATCAATGTGTATCCCTGTAGAACAACTCCTTGACCAGTTGGATTAAGAGAAAAACAGCCTGGCTTCTTTGCATGAGAAAAGTTGCATAGAAGTATAGCATTATTTTTATGCTCTTTCTTATTAATATATTAAACTTCTCATCACTCTTCAGGGGAGATGAAGCACAGTGATGCTCAACACGACTGCAGGTTGCAGTCACTTGTGTCATTCTGTCAGATAGATGGTTTTTACATGGTGTATCCTGGACAGCCAAAATATCAAGAGGGTAATTTGTCTCTAAATTATGGCTGTTAGTAATTAATCGTCTTTTACTCTGGACTTGGGTGACCTTTATAAAGAAGCAGTTTAAATTAAAAAAAGAAAAAAAAAAAAAAAAAAAGGAGAAGAAATGAGCCATCTCTTCACAAACATATACACTTTTATCTTAAACTTGTAGTAAGAACTATGAAAAGACTAGAACACCCTACAGCTGACTCAAAATATAGCCCAGAAGATGTGTGCAGCTGAATTCTGCTGTATTTTAGGATGAAAGACTTTTCCCGTAGTGGCAGTGGGAAGCTTGTGACCTCTTCAAGGCTTGCCAAAATCAGGTCATCTCTGTGATAAACTGCTCAGTCCTGCATTTCCATCTCGAAAAGTTTCCTGATGAAGTGTGAAGGAAAATGTCCGGCCTCTGTAGATATGGTGTTCCTTAAAACCTTGATGAAAATCAAATGTCTCCCTCCCTTTATTAGGGATGTTAAACAGAAGCAGCTGTGCAAGGGACATGCAGTCTGTCAGCATGACCTTCAGAACTGGTACCTGCTCACTAGTAATTGCACAGCCATAGCTGCTTATCACAGAGAAAGTGAATCCAACACCTTGTAGGAAATACCTTTGAGGAAACAGAGTCATGATGAAATGCTGCCCTGCTTTATTTTTGTGGGTGAATAATATTTATAAAAATAAACTACGTCCATGACAGATAAAAAGCAGACATAGTTTTTGTGCAGACTGTTTGGGGTGAGACATCTCTGCCTCTTTCTGTTACCAGATTGCCTCACTTGAAAACTTTTGGTTGAACCCTTAGTTTTGTTAAAAAGAAAAAGCTGCCACACATGTAAGGAGAAGGGCAAACTTTTAACACAGGTTTTTTTTAAAAAAAAAAAAAAAACACATAGGAGAAGTAGTAGAAGGATTTGTGGTGAAACCATTCCTGTGTTTGGGCTGCCTTGTTTTTTTGATGGTAGGCAATTTGGGTTTGTCTGGGAAGGTTAAGTAGGGAAACCCTTTTTTTGCAATATTTATTTTTTCTCATCTGAAAATCTGGGAGCTTATCTAAAGAACAGTGGTGACTTCTCTTTCAGATATAGCAATCTCTTCCATCTCAGATTCGTTATATGTGATTTTAAGCTCCATCTAATTGAGACTGCCTTATCTATGTTATTCTTAGAAACCAGAAGTTAATCCGTAAGAGCTCCAAGTTTATCTTTCCCCTTTCTAGCCACATCTCAACTTGAAAAAGCCCATGCCATCACCCTACTCTGCCTCATTTATCAAAATAATACAGCAACTAATCCTTCTGGAAGGACACAATGTGAGACATGCAGGGCAGGACAACCACATCTCCAGGGCACTTTTGGGGAGTCAGGGGGCCTGTGTACCCACACTGTTGTTCCTAGGAGGTTTGGTTGGCTGGTTGGGACACCTGAATTTGAACACACATCACAACGTGATGGGAAAGGTAACAGTCTTATAGGACCTAAAGCCCTTCCTGATCCCCATCTGCAAGTCTGTGTCTAAGGAGGATGACCAGAAATTATAGCCTCTCCATGAGACCCAAAAGATTAAGATGGAGTCTCCTCGTCCATCACCAGATCATGTCAAAACCTGTCCTGTTTTGTGTACTAAGGCAAGTTATCAATTTTCAGAGCTGTCAGCTTCGTTCCCAGACCTGTGTTTGCTGCACAGAAAATACCCATCCTGCTTCTGTTCCAAACCCCAGCACATTCCAAGCTGAGCCAAATGTCCACATGGCAAATGATCATACTGGGTGTAAAGGTTCCCTCAGAGAACTGAGACCTGTGTTTATTTGCAGAATAGGTGAGGTCTGCTATTAGGGTTAAATGAGGGAAGGGGATGTTTGCAGGAAGATGTTTAAATAGTTCTGGTTCAGTGAGTGCAGATTCACAGTAAGCATTGTAACAGACATGGATAAAGAGTGCTGGGAACTAAACTGCTTGTCCAGGTTTAAATGTAACAATTGCTTTCTTGAGAATTTGTTTGGCTTTCTTACTATAAATATGGACCAAAAAAGTTTCCTGCTTTCTTGAAAACAACGTTCACTTCTGAAGTTTATTTTCCTGACTTTTGTACCAAAGTGTTCACAGGGATGTGGATATATACACCTAATGCATCCAAAACTTAGATCAAGTCTCCAAATCTGAAAGGACCAATTCAGATATCTCAAACCAATTTATTCTTAACACACAGGGTTTTCCAATTCAATTATGTCACAGGACATGATGTTTTAATCTTCAGGAAAACCTATCAAAACACATGGTGGTGGCCCACTGAAGGAGTGGGTCCTTGTAAAGAAATGGCCATTTTGGGGACTCTGCACTGCTGACACAGGGGGAATATGTGAACTTAAGCGTAAGCCAAGTCCAGAGGCACAAAAACTGTTTTAAGATCAGTAAATTGGACAATGTTGTTGATCCCTGTAGCAAAGAGGGAAGGTTTGAAAGAGCAACAAGTGTATGAATGGCTCAAACATGAATACTTAGTCAATGGTTCACAGAGTTGAAGGCATTAGGAATGGAAAAGACCTACAGGGAGAACCACAATTATTTTGCTTCAGTGCTCTGTCTTGTATTTCAAACTGCACACAGACTTCTCTGACCCAAATGTAGATTTTAATGTGTGTATTGTACAATCAGCTTGATTTAGGGTCCTGAGTCAATCTCTTGTAGAGGGAAAAGCATGAACAGGGATTTTAAAAACAAGAAGGGGGTTTTGGTTTGTTTGTTGTTTGCTTCCCTTCCTCTTTTCTCTTTTATATTTTCTTTTTAATAGGTTCTGAATACCAGCATGCATTAAACTGTCTTCAAGGCCTAACAAATACTCCTATCCAGAAGGGAAACATTTTCTTTCCACAGTGTTGAAATAGGTACATACAATGCAGGGATTCACACCAAACAAAAATCTGCTAAACAAAACTGGCTGTTTCACCAGCTGAATGCAAAGTGCAAATCCTTCCCCCAGGACATGATTTTTAGTGGTAGAAAGCAAGGTATGTAGAAAAAAAGGTGAGATCTTACAAGAACAGGAAATTGCTCCAAGTCATCCTTCTGGAATCAGGGACAGAGAGGAGGCAGGAAGGAATTGCAGAAGTATGTGAAGATAATTTCTGCAAAATTTGAGCTTGTGGCCATATATGGCACTCATAAGCTCATTATGTGGCTATATAATACATGCTGATTTATGCACTCTGCAAGAGAACTTAGGTCTGAAACATGGCAAGAGAACAATGCCTATCCTAACATATTCCTTAGGGCACTTCAAGGCAATATACTTGCCAAACTAAAGGTAAATTTCCACAGGAGTCACAAAAGCCATTGCTATATGTGAAACAGTGCTAGGAATTTATTCATAAGAGGTCCAGTGTTGTTTCTGTGGCCTTTTAAAAAGCCCATGCAGCTTGCTGTCATTTTTATTCTGGAGACTAACCTCTGATCAAAGTTTTCCTCAGCTTTCCTCCTTTTTGACAAGTCCCCTTTCTTTCAGCTCAGTTGCTTTATGTAATAGCTTGCAGCAGCCTGCAGGAAGGCAAGCCACAGCCTCCTTGCCTGGCAGCAGTTCAACACTCCCAGAAGTGAAGGCGAAGATAGGAGCAGAAGTACAAACACAGAGACTCGGCCTAAACAAATGACCATCCCAGCTACATACTTGAAATAGAAAGAAATTAAGTAAAATCCAAAACCAGAACACAGAAATTTTTAACACTGAGGGTGGTAAAACACTGTACAGGTTGCCCAGAGAGGTGGTGGATGCCCCATTCCTGGAAACATTCAGCATCAGGTTGGATGGGGCTCCAAGCAACCTGATCAAGTTGGACTAGATGAGCTTTAAAGGTTTCTTCCAATGCAATCCATTCTATGATTCTCCACATTTCTCCATATCCTGAATGTGTAATGGCAGCTGCATTCTTCCTGCTGATTCTGCTCTCTTTCCTTCTTAGCCTGGGTTAAACCCGAATTGCTTCCTATAAGGACTGGCTTTGCTAGTGAGTCCTAAGGCTAAGAACTCTCCCTGCCCTTCTGGCAATCTGAGGATAACTATGTCAGTAAATACAGGGATATAGCCTTTGCAGTAAGACCTGGGCTTACCTGCCTGTGCACTAAGTCCATCAGAAGCGGTTCTGTCAAGGACTCTTTTCCCATGGTTTAATGGTCAGCCTCAGCTCTACTGTACATGGCTGCAGGACTTCAGGGTTTACAACAGACATACAAGGAGCTGGCAAGGAAGTGGAATTATGTCAAATTATCCAACAACCCAGTGTAATGCATTTACTATCTCTGAACCTCTTTAGATTTTCTTTGGATGGGAGCCCTTTGAGTGGGAAAGAAACTTGAAAAAGATACTAATTAGAAACTTGCTAAACAACCTAACAGATGACAAATGTCTCCAGCATTGAAAATTAGAGGTGAAAAAGACCATTTGCATCCTGTTTACCTCTTCCTAAGATCAGATGTGACACTATGCTCATATATTATCATGTATTCTACTCTGATAGACTTTAAATTACCCAAGTGATAAGGTCTATAGACCATGCAATATGCTGCACAGTATTTGCAGTATTTTTTGAATGCAGATTTATATTCTAGGTAGACTGATAAGAAAAATTATGTAGGTGAGGGGGTAAAACATTACTCACTTTTTATCAAGATGACCTTTAGTGAGATGGAACTGTAATCTTCATTAACAAAAGCAACAGAAAGTTTTACAGAAAGTACTTATTATTACAATTAAAGTAGGCATCTTTCTGAATGCTCCTGAAATGTATAACAAAAGATGTTTGTCAACACAGCTAACTTCTATCAAAGGGTAATCTGATTGCTAAAGAAGTTCACTTTGCCTTGAAAATCATCAGCATAAAAAGTCAAGCTTCAGGTGACCAGCAGAAGAGATTACATAAAAAGTATTAAAAAAAACAGGAATAAAGTCTTGCCAAGTATTTTTTTCTTTATGCTGAAGCTATTTCAGTAATATTCACATTTCTGCCATACTGGCCATCTAGTACAGATTACTGCAGAAGGTTCCCATTCTTTGACACTCTGTTGAGAATCTAAAAGTGACTATAATACAATTCAGGCTTCAAAGCCTTTCTGCGAACTTGCTCTAATTGTGGTGACCAGGTGCTGCAGGCTAATGCCACCCCTGAAGTAGGCAGTTACATCTGAGAGGAAATCAACTCAAAAATAACAAATCCAAGTTACCCTGTGTCTTCAGGCAAGCTGCACAACATTCAATCCATACCAAAGTGCTCTTCCAGATTTCTAATTTCAGGTATTTGACACGCAGCCTGAACTCATGCCAGTGACAATTTGCATTACTTTCCAACCTGCAGCACACTGTGTCTGTTATCTGAGTTACTGTCACTACCTCTTTGAACAGCACCAAGACACATATGTCTTGATTTACTGCCTTGTGGAATTAAATAAGCAGCACAACATCCACCAAATCGCTCTTTTTCTTTTTCACAAAGATCCTAATGATTCTCATGAACTCAGTCTCCAGCCCAACTGATCCAGACTTCCCTCCCTGTTAGGCAGTTTTCCCATTTCTGAATACACTTGGCACATACTGAGCCTTTTTTCTTGTCAGATCTCTGAACTGATCGCTGTGCAGCCTAACCCCTGGAAGGTGCCCTGTGTGCTTAGTGAATTTTTCATGAATCCCACATTAAATCTGCAGGCTTTGAGGTGCACTAAGGGAACTGACATATTTACCCTTCCAGATCAGCACCACTGTTATCTTTCCTAAGAAAGCACAGGAGCACCTTTGTTTTCAAAATAGATGTGGGCAAAGGAAAGACCATGGTCCTCACATGTCACTCAGCTGCCACATCATCATTCTTCCCAAGTGCATTCCTTAAGCCATTTATTAGCATTGCTAATACCAAGCACCTCATTTTTATGCTGCTAGCAGCAATTGTGAAAGCCATACTGAACTTTCTAATCCATTTATCTATTAATTTATTATCTAATTAAGGCTCACAATGACAGTGCTATTTGTTTAAAAATGCCCTCAAACTAAACCAATACAAAACACACATGCATTCAAATCAATTAAAATGGTACTCGCTAATGTTTTCCTTAATCAGTTGGTAACTGTTCCATTACCGTTTAAAGAAAGGCAAAATTAATTTTAACTTCATCGTAATCGTGTGACCTACTTACATGGTGCCAAACGGATACAAATGGATGTTACTGTCGTGTCATAAGGGCATGGAATCGTACCAGCCATGAATTTTTCAAGAGCCATCCTAGGAATAAGGCTTTTTTTTTTGCATAAAAAGGCCCTAGAACATTAGTTTAAATGCTGTCACTGAAAGGCAGGCAAGCAGGCAAAAATGGAGATTTCAGAAGAGTTGATTAAAGTTTACATCATACCTCTTACTGCATCTCTGTGATTTTTTACTTCCAAGGGCTGTGCCTTTTGCACAACAGCAGCAGAATCTAGTGCCGCGTGCCTAAGGCCTCATGTTCATTACAGGGAAAGTAAACCCATCTTCCTGTGCTGTGTAAACAAAGCCTGAGCACATTCTTTAGCTACTGAGCTGTGTCAGGGACCCTTTCCACTGTGTCATCCAGGCACAGAGAAATCCTACACAATACATTAATGCCATTTGTTGTGGCCACTGACTTCAAAAAGCAGTTGTGCCTCTTCTTTGGATCCAAAAAGTGCAGCCACTGCATATCTAAACTACACGCAGATGTTACACCATCATCTACCTTCCTGATACTTTCACGTTCCCTGAAGTGAAAGATTAAACCCAATGTTAATTGCTTGCTATGGCAAAGGATTTCTAGGCCACAGCTGGGAGAGAGTTCTGCTCCCTTCCCTCTTTCCCTGCTGCTGGAGTTGCGGTAGTAACTGCACAGATTATCACGCTGGAGATGGTTGCTCCATTTGGTTATTTAGCAACATTTTAAGAGCATCTTTCAAAGCCCTCAGTAATGCATACTGACACCAAGGTCTGAAACGCAAATCCCCACAGACTCAGTCTATCCTGTTCAAGCCTGGAAATGCATGGAGAAACATTCATTCATTCTCCAGAGTTGTGTTTGAACATGATTAAACTGCAGCTTTTCCCCTCCTGCATGAAGCATCACTTTCCCTTCTGCTCATTATTTATAGTACCACATAAGATATTTTTAAGATGAGAGGCAGAAAAAGCCAGATCGAAGATACACAGAGCTGTAGTTTCTGTAACTAAGAATGACTAAGTAACATTTCTCAACCTCTTTACTTATTGCAAGTTTGTTTTTTTTTCTTTTTTTAAGACCAAACAGGTAGCCAAAAGGAAAAGGAATTTAATAAACAGGGTATTTATACCTGTTCAACTCTTGTATTGGCAGAGTTTTAAAACCCTAGCTCTGTAGTGACTGAAATCACGCAACAAATATACCTGGGAGGAAAATCATTCACTGTGCCTGAATTTTCTGAAAATCTTTTAAAAAGTGAAGAAATATACCTGAAGAGACTATTTTTCCTTTGCAAGGGAAAACAAGGGAGCAGCAGAGAGCTCTCAGGATCTGATGTTGATCCGTCTGAAGTCCAGAGAAGACTAAATCTGTGAGCTTCAAACCTCACTGCCTTCCAGCACTAGTGTCAGCCCACAGGCTTGCAAGCTAGTTTTCAAGTGACAGCTAAGCCACCTGAAGAGTTGCTCAGCCTTATCAGTACAGTGGGGATTTTTCTGATCAGGTTTACTGGATGATGTCTTCCTGAGTGACAGCAATGATTGGAGTACCGGATGCATGTTCAACAAAGCACATTCTACTCCCAGAGCTTATTTCTTTCCTTTTGTGCTTTATTTACCATAGCTGACATTATGACACTTAATTAGTCTTAAAATTCGAAATGTTTTCTGGATTAGAGATTTCTGTTTCATAAAGTCTGGGAGGAAGTGCTAGGTCTGATTAGTGATGCCTGACTCAGGAATACAAACTCCCACCCAGAACAGCCTTCTGACACTAATCTCCAACCCTGAATAATGTTAGACCAGGAGAGGAAACCACTACTGCAAAGGATTGGGACCTATCCCTGTCAAATACCCTCAGTGAGTGGAATGAACTGTGGCCATGTAAGAAACCTCTTACTCTTGTGGTGACTGGTGCCTCATGCGAACAGCCTGAAGGCGAAGATGCAGTGTATGGTTTTGGTAGCAAAAGAGGCTTTTCCAAGGCATGGCTGAGCTCCCCCTGGGTTCTGCTTCTGCATCGGAGAATCACAGAATGGTTTGGGTTGGAAGGGATCTTAAAGATCATCTAGTTCCAAACCCCCTGCCACAGGCAGGGACATCTTCCATAGACCAGGTTGTTCAAAGCCCCATCCAATGGGGCCTGGAACTCTTCCAAGGACAGGGATCCACAGCTTGTCTGGGCAACCTGTGCCAGTTCCTCACCTCCTGCACTGTAAAGAGTTTCTGGCTCACTGGTTGCTGGTTGCAGCAGAGACGTTCTGTGCAATAGGGATATTCCCTGCATTACTGAAATAGGTCCGCTCCAAATCATTAAAAAATTACCTGTCCCTTGGGATCTTTTCTACCAAGCAGAACTTGTAAGCACCATTGCTGCTGTCAGCAAAGAGATCTTTGCTAAGGCTCCTTACTGGAGGAAGAGGAGGAGTTGCTGCTGGCCTGGCATACTGGGACTGGCAGCACCACAGCAAGCAGAGGGACAGGACACAGTGCAAGGGGAGCAGTTAATGAGAATGGTGGTGGCTGGAACTTTGACTGAAGGGGTGGCCAGAGAAAAATGATGACCTAGAGCTCAGGCTAGAAACTGAAGGGTCTCTCCATGAAAGGATGAGCCTTCAGAAGGTCAGGCACCAGGATCAAGCCTTTTTGAGGAACTCAGAAGTGGAGCTTGTGGGTGCTGTTACAACTCAGTCTTACATGGTACAGTCAGCAGCTCTGGCCTATGTGCCAGCTAAATCACAGCTGAACGCCAGCAGGCAAGAGGGTTCAGGCAGCCATCCTCTCCCACAAATTGCCACAATATTCCCTTGGATCATGTTGCTCTGGCCCCATCCTTACACTCCATGGGGAGGCTCCTTCAGCTTACCCAAGTCAAATGTGTGTCTGTCCTGAATTTCCTTGCTGGCAGACTGAAGTTGGCCATGCGAGTATCCTGCACACCCAAAAGGACACCATGGCTGTGCCTGTGGCTGTGCTCACAGATTTGTGAGTTCAGTGTAGCTCATAGGTTTACTCCTGGAGGCAGCCTCAGTGGTCAGAAGTGCTACATGTCCAGCTCTGAATATAATTTTGCGAAAACTTAGCAGTAGTAGAGTGCAAATGGCCTTGGAAAAGAGGAACATGGAAGGCCATGATCTGCTCTTCAATGTAGTAAAGTAAAACAAACTTGCACCACTGTTTCAGTGTAATAATAATATATTACTTCATTTAATTTAATAATATGCTTGGGGAAAGGATTGGTTGAAAACAAGTAATTGCAGTGACACACTCTGCCTATATTATGATCATTTTGAATATCTATCAATGCACAACACCACAGCTATTGATACACAGTTATCACAGCTATATCAATATCTTCCTATATCAATATATGGAGTGGGAGGAGTGTGAGATAATCCTAATATTGATGTCGGATAATTGCTGACAAAGGAATCACTGACATTTCTATGGAGTTTCTATACTGCAGATAATTCCAGGAATGGGCTATAAGAAAAGTAAAGATCTCCTGTTGTTCAGTTTTTGACTTTCAATTAATTTTATACCATAAATGATGCTGTACTCTAGAAAAGATGACATAAAACCAGCTTGTTATGGAAAATCCCCGCAAGATGTTTGCCAGTATTGTTAATTCTTTTTTAAAACAACTACCTCCCTATGCAATTATATTTCAAGAAGCAAAAGGTTATCTTTGTTGTAAAGACACGTAATGGAGAAAACATTCAAACTGTTGCAATTTCATTGCTGGAATTTATCCTCCAGCACGACTGTGTTCTCAATTACAGCAGAAAAAACATGTTAAATATCAGTCAGAGAGGAACATCATCCAGTAGCTGTTACTTCTGAAAAGCTTTTAGATTCCAAGGAAAGAAGACTTTCTTTTACCTACATTATGCTCAGTTTAGGAAAATAAAATAGAAACCAAATAGTAACAGCTGAGAAAGAATAGCATAAATCTCCAAGCTATAGCCCAGAAGGGGAACCCAGGATTTCTCTTTACTAGAATTATTATTGGTATTGTTGTTATTCACAGTGAGCCAAAACCCCTTTACCCTGAACTTGTGCAAGTCACCTGTCACCCATGATTCGCTTGCCTCATCTCTAAAATAGAAATAAATGTCCTTTCCACAGCTGGGTCTTGTAAAGCTGCATTTTCAGGGTTGGAATGCCAGTATAAACAGGTTTCTTATTCAGGGCTTTATAAACTGTAATGAAAAAAGGCTGAGTAATCACCAACAGTGTTGATGTCTTATCTGAGATTCGCCCTGAGATCCCTCTAGTCACAGGAAAGTGACAAATTATTTTTCTTGTGTTTCTAATAGAGTCAAAATGAGCATGGTTCTTTGTAATAGTCAGTTCCTTAACAAGCTCATAAACTTTCATTATGTCTTGCTCTGCAGAAATATTTGTACTGCAGAACCAGACATCAAAGATATAATGTAGCTCTGGACACTGGGACTACTTTACCGACTGCTGCTTGTAGGTTATCTATAAGAGAGCAACATATTGTTTTGCTTTTATGAGATCCTGTAAAAGGAAAGCTCGTACTTAGAAAAAATGCTGCAAGCAATATATTGGCTGGAATAACTTCACCTCTAGTACGTATAATTTGAAGGAATCTCTACCAAGTTTCAGTATAAACATGCTGTGACTGTGCTTACATGGAAAGTAAAAGAGGGCTCAAGCTCCAGTTCACATGAATTTCCTGCTTAATGTTGCTGGGCTCAGAGTGGTCATGGTTTGACCCCGTTGTCTCAGCCTGCCTCTATGTCTGGGGCCAAATCCATCCTCCTTCATCCATGCAGCTTTCCAGGAGAAGTTTCCTTGCTTCTTTATTGATGCCCAGTGTGTGCCCACGTTTCTAATTAAGTTGGATCTGGCCCATCATAGCTGCTGATTCATTGTTCTGAAAGTTGGTAGGTACCGTTTGGTTAACAAAAGGCAAGTGTACACCATTCCTAGTGGAATTTTCACTGAACTGCTTGATTCTTGACACCTTTGTGCCAAGAATAGAGCATGGAACTCAGTTTTGCTTAGTTTAGAATCTGAAAAAAAATTAAAAGCTGCTGGCTCTTGCCTTTTGTGAGGATGCAATCAGAAATGCTGCTGTTCTGTCAAACAAGTGTCTCTGTCTCCTTGAGATGGAAAAAAATGTAATGGGAAAAAAAAAAATATTGCATCTCATACCTCATGAACACTACAGAGGGTCATTGACCAGCAGTGCAAGGCAGGGACTTGGAAGTGACAAAGACATGCCTTACCCTGGAGTAAATAGTCAATAATAAGTGGGAGGGGAGGGAGGAGGGGAGGAAAGGAAAGGAAAAGGAAAGGAAAGGAAAGGAAAGGAAAGGAAAGGAAAGGAAAGGAAAGGAAAGGAAAGGAAAGGAAAGGAAAGGAAAGGAAAGGAAAGGAAAGGAAAGGAAAGGAAAGGAAAGGAAAGGAAAGGAAAGGAAAGGAAAGGAAAGGAAAGGAAAGGAAAGGAAAGGAAAGGAAAGGAAAGGAAAGGAAAGGAAAGGAAAGGAAAGGAAAGGAAAGGAAAGGAAAGGAAAGGAAAGGAAAGGAAAGGAAAGGAAAGGAAAGGAAAGGAAAGGAAAGGAAAGGAAAGGAAAGGAAAGGAAAGGAAAGGAAAGGAAAGGAAAGGAAAGGAAAGGAAAGGAAAGGAAAGGAAAGGAAAGGAAAGGAAAGGAAAGGAAAGGAAAGGAAAGGAAAGGAAAGGAAAGGAAAGGAAAGGAAAGGAAAGGAAAGGAAAGGAAAGGAAAGGAAAGGAAAGGAAAGGAAAGGAAAGGAAAGGAAAAAAGAAACCAAAGAAACCACAATTTATATAATTTTGTGAGGATAGGCTTACCTGAAAGGTTCTGAGACATTAATAAGCAGTAGGTCTGTGCTTTGATAATTAATCTCAGTTAACAAATTTTAGTCCATGCATGCAGTATTTATTTTTTGTTTTGGTACATTTTGAGAGGGTGGAGGGAAGGAGAAGATTATGGGATCTTCAACACAGAATGAGACAAAGTGTTAATGGGAGAGATTATTGCTGTATAATCCTTAGCAAATGGCATAAAAGCATTACATACCTGTACTGCTACCATGCCTGGCTGCAAAGATATGTCATTGCCAGGAATTTAGTTGCTGTTTCTGTGGCCTCTGTAGCAGTAAGAAAAATTCAAACTGAGGCTGCTATTCTGTACGCTTTCCTTGCAAATCCATTGGATTTTGCTCACAAGACCATAAAAATTGCCATGCTGGGTCAGATCAATGGTCCATATAATCCAGTAGTCTTTCTCCAACAGTGACTAATGCTGTACGTTTTGGTAAATCACAGGAAAATGTAAGAAACCTTTCATGACCAATTATGGAAAAAATTTCCCATAGAAAGAAGGCTTATCCTAACTTCTGGCAAAAAATAAAGCTTTTTTTTTTTTTTTTTTTTTCTTAGGGTCTGAAGGATTTCAATTAGTTCCTGTCCAATATGACTCTGGTTATATTTACTATTAATAAACATAGTAATTCCTTTTTCAAATTTGGTTAAGTTTAACTTAACATTACTGTGTTGCAGTGAATTCTACAGGTTAAATAATCTTTAGCAGTCTGCCTTTTATCCCTTCAAAGCTTACTGCCCTTCTGTTGCAAAGGATGGCTCTTGTTTGGATTTTATGATTGGGAGTAAATAAGGCTGCCAATTTACCCTCTCTGTAGTATTCAGGATGTAATATACTTCCATGAAATACCTTTTTATTCACCTTTTCTTTAAAGTAACTGTTCCTCTCTCTCTCACCTTTGCATTTTTCCTGATATTTTCTATGCTGTGCAAGACTTCTTCTACTCTGAAATCCATCTATTTGTCTAAATTTAAAATGAGTTGTTTATTTAGATCTGTTCTTTTATTCTCTATTATTATGCTCTATTTAATTTTAAATCTGCGATTACTTTTACATTGAAATCTAATTTCTGAAGGTCTGATTTAAAATTCCATGAACCATTTATTTCATTCTTACCAAGCTCCTTCCACCATAGCCATGTGATATTAGGCTATTTGTGGTACTATTCTTAAAATCCAGTTTTAATATTCTAGCAATTGATACATTTTCCTAAACACAGTTCTTCACTGAGTGCATGATTTCTCTGAATTGTTGTTCATAGTGACCAACCAATTCTCTCCTAAAACTCTTCAGAATCTATTAATGTGCTGGAGCCTCCAATGTGTGTATTCTCACCTCTGATTTTTCTCATCTGTGTTTTTCCAGACAACTGTTCAGTAGTTCCTCTGCTTTGGAAGGTGGTCCTGGATTTCCTCCTTAGACTCTCCTGGCCCTGTCACTGCTTTTATACCACCTAACAGTGTTTCCCCTTCCCTTTTCACTGCTTTTTCAAGTCAGAAAAGGGTGTATTAATTATATTCTAATCATACATCTTTTCCTTAATCACTTCTGCTAATGACATTTATATGAAGTCCGTGTTAAATACAATCAATCAACTGTATTTTTATCCCTGTTACAATCAAGTTCAAAGTAGTGTGGATAAGACTAGCAGAGAGAAAAAGCATGTTTGCATTTGTTCCATCATGCACATATGGCTTTTTGTAATCTAACACTGTTATATTATTTTCCATTTTAGCAAACTCTTCACTGGCCCATCATCCAGAGATCTCAGTTTCTTTTTAAAGAAGCAAGCAGAAGATGCTCAGCCCTCAAGTGCCTAAGCTTGAGTTTGTATCTTCCCTCATTGTGGCCAGCGCTGTTCCCGGCAGCTGCCAAAGAATGAGCACCTCTGAACCAGGAGAGGCACCCAATGCCCTTGATTTCAGCAGTCTTGTTTCAGCAGCAGGGCACTTTCTGTAATGATGAGAATAGAAATACTGTAGCACCTCTGAAGTGCAAGCTGTTCCCTGAGGCACTTGTTTTGGTGGCAGTCATCATGCTCTAGAGATCCTGGTCTCTTTCAGCTGAATACCAGGACTGCCTAGAGGACCAGCTTGGAACTAATGGCTCTGTTCTGCCTGACTAAAATTGCCTGAGATGAATCCTTCTCTAAGTGACCTGAGAATCTTTAACATAATGCTTTTTTTATGGTCTTCTCTGGCATTTAAATTCAACTCTGTTGCTGTTTTTAAGTGCATGAGGAGCTGCAGGGCTCAGCACACTGACAATAGGCTGTGGAAAATGCTAAGAAAGAAACCTTTTTCTACTGGGAGGTTCACCAAGAGCTGGCACATGTTGCCTAGACAGTTTATGAAGTCTCCATTCTTAGATATATTCAAAAGTCATCTGGTCACAGTCCTGGGCAACTGACATGAGGTGGTCCAGCTTGAGCAGGGGCTTGGACCAGATGATCTTCAAAGGTCCCTTCCAACATCAACCATTTTGTCATTCCATGATTTTGAAGTAAACTCAGTTTGGGATGGCCTAAGGATATTGCATTAGTTTGTGGATTAGTTTATCAATCCCACAAAAGGAACACAGATGTCAAGGACCTGCCAACTCAACTTCAGACCCAAAAGCCTCATTGGCATAGCTACTGGGGAAGGACAAAGGTTTTAAAAGTACCATGCTTTACTGTATACAGTATATAGTCAGTCAGAGAACTTAACTCCAGGAATGTCAGTTGGATGCTTTTCAGGAAAACATTTAGGATCCACTTCCTTTAAAAAACAATACTTGAATGATGGTGGTATTTGCTATATAAATATATATGTTTGTATATACATATATGCCTATATAAGTAAAGTGACTAGACATTCTCATACCAGCTGAATCTATAGGTATAAATATTTTAAAGACATTTGCTTTCACTTCTCTTAAAAAATATATTAAAACTTAGTAATGTATTTAATTGACAGTGAATATTAAGTTCCAGCAGTTAGAAATGTAGCAAGGAAATTGTGTTATGTGATGGGATGACAAAAACCCTAAGCTGTATCTCTCATGAGAAATCAATGCACTGTCGTTTAGTGTCATAAAAAAAACCTCCCAACAAGATGTACTCAGAGTAGTATTAGCAGAAAAGTGAGCTTCTAATGGCATTTATTGATTAAGTCAGAAACAGCAGACAACTGTGAGGGTATTGCTGTTGTACAGAACAATTGGAAGTACTACCACCTTACTGTATTCTTAAGTAGGCTTAGTGAGGATGCCCCAAACTCAGTATCTGTGGAACTGCCATTGGAGCAACTGCAGCCCTTTGTTCCAGTGAGAGTGATTTGCTGAGCCTGAGAGAAGTTTTCCCATCACTTTTTCTGAAAGACTCCTTTTTTTTGAAAAAAAATTGCATTTGCTAAGTGCAAACCTTCCTCTGTCCTTCTCAAAGATTTCCTGAACCATCCTGTTCCTGTCCTAAACATCTGTCAGATGTTTGCATGAGGGAATGAGAACTAGAGTCCCTTTGAGAGCCCTAATGACATAAAGAAAAAATTACAGCTTTGGGGAATGAATCCACAGTGACTGTAGAACTCTCTCTCTCTAGGAAAGGACACACAGACAAATGCAGCTGAATCATGGAGGCCTCATAACATGCCATTGGTTGTGCTGCTATACCTCAACAGGGTGGGTGCAGGTCCCATGTGTCTGAAGGGGACAATGTGTGATGCAGAGGTGCATTCCACACTGGCTGATGCTGAGAAGCACAAAAATGCACTTGTGATCTCCAAATGGTACATCTGCTCCTGTCCTGAGGCACGTTCCTAACTGTAAGATGGAAAATACAGCTTTCCTGTTCTTTCCTTATGCTACATCCTTCTATTTTGCAGAGAGGGAGCTCAGAACATGCTGGCCCAGCTGCACAGCCATAACTCATCAAAGTACAGCAATTCAGTGAGCTTTGACAGTGTGCCCACGTCCTCCAAAAAGCCTCCTGATAGGCACAGAGCGTGTCGGTTGGCTCTTGACTCTCTGCTGGGCTGCACCATTGAGATGAGAGCTGCAGAGCGCCATGGCCAACAGCACTGAGGGCCCTGCAGAGCATCTGAATGCCGGCCACACAAGGCTGGAAATGGGCCAGCACGGATGCTTTGGAGGGGTGCCAGGTCACCATAAACACCAGCCAAGGAAGATGGCTTGTGACTCACCCCTTGGTAAATGCACATTTATTTGGTGCACAATTCATATACCTAAAGTAAACAGAGAGACAAACAGACAGAATCCAGACTGCTGTGAAGAGGTGACAATAAATAGGGATGATAAGAAGCATAAAAAAAAAATTTCTGCAGTCAGCCATAAAAATTCCCACTCCCCACTGGCTATTTTACAGAGAATTGTTTTTCTCTTGCCAACAGTAAATAATGAAGGCACGTTTTGTAGCTGGGTGAAGGGCACTGAAGCAGTGCTGGGACTGATCAGAAAGGGAAAGGTGCTGAGCATACACAGGGTGTGCAGACTGGAAGCCAGGAGCATCACTGCTCATCTGCTGTTAAAAACACTGGAATCACCCCAAGCCATTGAGCCCTTGCCAAGTAATTCACTGCTCTGTGGACAGACTCTGCTTCTTGTTCGTGTTTGCTGATCTGATGCAATTCCTAGTGCTTAGTGGTTTAACAGAACTTTCTGCGAGACACTCGATTTATCACTGATAAATCACTGATGAAATCTAAAGTTCAGTTATAAAGTGAGGGCTCAGCCACAGCTGTATAAAAGGCTCTCCCCTGGCTTAGAAATACACCAGTGAAGGTACTCAATATGATGAAACCCCTGCAAAACCTCTGCACTGCTCAGGCTTTGTTTCAGGTTTTTATTCTTAAAGCATAGTTATTGCACCTGGCTAACGATGGAAAAGAGTTGTTACCATGCCCAACCAGTCTCGTCCTATCCTCTACCAACTCTCAGCTCTGTTATGCATACAACAAAGCAGTTAAACTCAGCAATGAGATTCTCCCTTTTAACAGGAACATTTTGTATTTTCAATACTGCCTCTGCCATCTCCTCCTTTGCATAGCATAGATGAGTGGATGGATGCTGCATAGCTGGCTGTCTTAGGACGTCTCAGGGGTTCTTAGTATTTTTTCTTCAAGTGATGCCTCAAAAGCAGGAAATTTTCACCCTTTTCTGTTCAAAACTGGCAAGTCCCCTCATTTCACTGGACAGTATGTTTTAGATATGGAGATGGTGATGACCAGTGATAGGACAAGGGGGAATGACTTTAAACTGATAGAGGGGAAGTTTAGATTAGATTTAAGGAAGGAATTCTTTGCTGTGAAGGTGGTGAGACACTGGCACAGGTTGCTCAGAGAGGCTGTGGATGCCCCACCCCTGGAAGTGTTCAAGGCCAGGTTGGATGGGGCTCTGAGCAACCTGGTCTAGTAGAAGGTGTCCCTGTCCAAGACAGGGCGTTTGGAATTGTTTGATCTTTAAGGTCCCTCCCAACCCAAACTATTTTAAGATTCTATGGTTCCATGACTTCTTTCCCTTGCAGGTGTGGGCTGAGGACAAATATCATGAAAAATTTTTTAAGCATTCAAAATAATACAATTAGATTAATGTTTCAATATAGAAACAAATTCAATAGAGATTTGTGTTTGAGGCAGGATCTTCACCTATTTAAATTTCAGCTGGTCAAATAACAGATGACACAAACAACAGTTCTGCAAGCAATTTTTGGATATGGACTAGACATGCAACTAGAATGTTTCGGACCACACTGAAATCTTTCTATTCCCCATGCCTGCAGTGCTCATCATACAGGCTTTTGAAATCTGTCTTTGAGAACTCAGTGCACATCAGACCCAAATGTCTAACCCAATACATTTCCCAGCACACCACTTGAAAAGAAGGTTCTGCCCCTTGATCCCAATATACACAAAAACCAGTAAGAGATCTGCAGGGCGAAACACTGCCTGATTATTCTTTTGTGTGAATCTGTTATTTCTCAATAATAGATACAGTGCTGCTGCTCTGGATCCTGACCCCCATTAGAGTGATACAATGCAGCAGCTCCACCGACTTTCTCATTTGTGCCATCCAGAAAGGTGCTGCAGCACGAGCTGCTGCCCTGCCATGCGTTCACCTCTCATTTCCGTGCATTTCTTGTCTGATACCAGAGTGGGAGTAACAGTGGCACAGTTCAGCCTTCACCTCTTCTTGGCATGATTTATGTGCATCATGCAGCACCTCTACTAGAGATTGTTCTTATTTATACTGGGCTCCAGCATATTTTCTCCTCAAACTAACTCAATACCTTTAAATAGAAGCAGCACCCAAGCAGGAGAATGAAACCAAGAGTGGAAACATGGAGAAACAAGTGCCTGGGCACCATGGCATTAAAACTGAATCTTACAGTAACCCCATTTCCATTGTGAACCTTGTAAAGGGTACACATACTATGTCTGTGGAACCTCATGGCACTGACATCAGTATACATAGGTTTTGATGGAAAAGTAGGAATGTGTGGATATTGTTTATGGCTTGCATAATGGTGCTGGGAATCTAGTTGGACTGAAGTTTAGTTGAAATGAGACATAAATCTAAATGCAAACTTTAGCCAGTTTTGTGCTAAAAACTGAAGAGATGTGCTGGTTTGTCTTCCTTCCAAACTCTGTCTTAACACTTAACAGGCTGCCTGTTGCTATAGGAAAGTGGCATTCTAATTGCAATTAGTGGTTTAGGGGGATTTTAATTGCAATGTAGTAGCGAGCACTGCCTCTAGATTACAGTTTCATTACTGTGGTGTTACCTGAATGATAAACAGCAATAAGAGGCTTCTTCTGATTTAGGAAAATTTGCCCTGAATAAATAAAATTAGATTATAATATAGGACATTCCTAAACAAACAAACAAAAACCAAAGGCAGAGAACTGCCTGTTAAGCTGACTTGTTTCACCTAATATAGGAAAACAAAAGCAGACAGGCAATATACAATATGCAATATTTCAAGCAAGTAAACACTTGCAAGAGAGGAAAAGCAACTGAGGTAGTATAAAGTGGTGTGAATAATTTCAGACAGAAAATTAGGCAAACACTTCTAAGCATCTGAAGAATGAAGTAGCAGTTTCCAGTAAAAGAGATCAGAGTGAGGCACCAATGAGGCTTCAAGATGAGAAGTTTGTCTATAGTGTGAGCTGGGATTTGATGAGGGAGTAGGGTCTTGGGAATGATAGGGCATGTTTCTCAAAGATTTGGACAATTTACTTTCTGCAGTGTCTGCATCAAAATAGTTTTCAAAGAGAAAAATAATAAGGGAATAATAGAGGGGAGAAAAGAGAAGGAAGGGAGAAAGGGAGGAAGGAAGGAATTGAAAGAAAACAAAAGAACAAGCAAAATAAAACGAAAAAAAACCAGAAAGAGCAGAGAAAAAAAAATAAAAGAAAGAGCAGCAAAGAAAGAAAAGAAAAGAAAAGAAAGAAAGAAAGAAAGAAAGAAAGAAAGAAAGAAAGAAAGAAAGAAAGAAAGAAAGAAAGAAAGAAAGAAAAAGAAAAGGTGTAATAACCTTTTAAACCAAAACCAGCTACACCTAAGCCCAGATGACTTCAGAGAAGCTGATTTACTAAAGCTTTCTAACGTTTCACATAATCAATTGCACCTCACCACTGCTTGACTATTGTTTAACATACAAGAGCAATATAGTTCCAGACCTTGCTTGGGGCAGGTAATGATGGTGTGTTTGTGTGGGATGGAGTAGTAATTCATTTCAGACATGGAGGTAATTCATTGCAGACACTCTTTAAGAGACTGAGGGGAGAAAATAAAATGACAGATGATTTTATAATAGTTCAGTATTATTTTTTTTTAGCTGTTGACCCTGGAACTGGTAATAGCAGGAAATGGAAAGATTAGCATAAAGAATGGTCATTGATACTTGGGGTCTGATAGTAATTTTTGCTGAGCTCTATACTTATTTTGAAAGGAATGAAGCATTAAAAACAGCCAAGCTTTTCTTTCTTGCACATATGCAGTCTTACAGCTCTTATGGAAAGTGTAAAATGGGTGAACACTTTCTACACTTATGCCAAGGAGAAATTATGCCAAAGGGTTTCACAGAAATAACTCTGAACTCACATAAAACATGACCGAGAATTAGGTATTTTTCTCTTCTAAATTGAGTAAGACTTCTCCAAAACCTATAGATAATCCATCTTTTTCCATTAAATTCTTTATTTTTTCATATGAGAAGAAAGGATTGATTTTGTTTACAGTCTGTTTAGTAATAAAACCTGGATCTGCACATAAATGAAAAGAGTGGATATTCATACTCAGACAAATAGTCTAAATAACAATATAGAAAAGAGATTGTTCTAGGAAAGTCAGAGATGGAATTTATGGGAGGATACAAGGAATCTACCGAAAACATGCTAAGAATCAAGATGACTCTTTAAGATGCACCCTCAGAATTTTTTAACTGAATGGACAAATGACCATTAAAGGATAATGTGGAAATCATGATTTATTAAGTAGGTTCAGCTCTGCAATGCAACACTGTCTATCCAGGCAACAGTAAGTGCACCAGAATTATCCTGTACTAAAGAAAAACAGAAGTGGTTTAGGCTTATTCACACTTGAACTGCTCAATTCAGCCAGCAGATTTATCTCCCACCTCAGCAGCCATTCCTGCTGTTTAAGCTCTAGTCCGACAATCGAGCTGGTCCCTTTCCCTTTCACAACTCTGAACTTATGGGGCAACTTTAGTGAGGCCACAGGTAATCCACAGCCCTTTTACATAGCTCTCTGGGTTGAATATACAAAACAGGTGATGTGAATTGAAATATATCCTATATAACCTTGTATTCATCCCCTCTTTCTCATTACATGAGCCTGGTGTGAAAAACAGTCAAGGAAGAAGGATAATTCCTCCTTAATTTGGAGGAAATATAATCAATGGATGACACAAGCTAGGTAAGTGTTAACAGTTGCACTGAACAGTTAACAAAATTGATATGATTTATAGTAACAGACAACTACTTGTGTGACTTTGAGACCTTAGTGCTTTAAATTCTTAAATGAGTCAAGGTGAAGAGATACTGGACAAGGAAGTGGAAACTCTGGGGAAAACGTAATTTTCTAGTCCTGCTATCACATCTAAGAAACTCCTGCAGCATTCTCACTATAATGTGAAAAATAAAGCAGTCAGATGTTATATGTCTTAATTGTGGTAATCGTGCATTTTTCAGCACAAAGAAGGAAGAGGATGCTGCTTCTACATTAAAGAGAGAGTGAGTTTTATGAGTCAGAGAAGGAAACACAGGAATATTAGCTCACTGACTGTAACAATAAAAAATAAAAAAAAAAAAAAAAGGAAAAAAGAAAAATATGATGTGAAGACTTTCAGGGCTTATCCTGGAAAACATAGAAAGAAGCTCTCTGGACCGTCTTTTTGTCATGGAATAGCAGTGATGACAAAATACTTTGAGCTGAGGATTCATCCCAACATCCCTAGAAGTGAGGAACAGAGGCATTACTGCACCAGGATTAAGTAGGACGCCACTTAGGAAGGGACCCTCTGCAGCAGCCAAGGCATATTACATCTCCCAACAAATGTACAAAAGCATGTGTTCCCAGGAAAGTTTTTTCCTTTCTTTTATGCTGTTCCCTTTAAAGTCTGTTTCCACAAACACTTGCTGCTTGACTTCCTTCCTGACACCATGAGGAGTCCCATTTAATTAACCTGGTAGCCTACGGTGGTGAAAATAGATTGCGGCTTCTAAGTGTGGGGATTGAGAGCCTCTGCAAGATGCCTTGGTTTGCTCAGCTACAGAAGTTATTGTTTTGCTATTATTTTGATCCTATATTTCAGGTTGTATGTCCAGTGGCTTGGCTTTGGCTGAAACAGTAGCTGAGGATGGGGAGGGAGGGGGAAGGGGACTGTGTGTGACATGGAGGATCAGCAGTTCACTCCCCCACGTCTGTGTTATATTGGGTAGTGAATTGCCTCTGGCTAATCACAAGCCTTCTTAACATTTTCCTCTGAGAAAACAGATGATCAAATGCTGGAAAGCCTTCTCATTAAAACAAGTGCTGGGAAGGTTTTGTTCTTTTCAGACCCATCCCTGTGTTTGAGTACCTAGAGGACCAACCACTATTAGCTGAATAGCATCTGTTTACCATCAGCTTTGTCTGAAACCTCTTTTTTTTCCCCCACCCAAGTTAATAAAAATGGAGTTTGAAAACTGGTTCTGATTAGGCAGGTCAAATAATGAAAATACTCTCTAAGCCCAGAATATACCTGAGGATCACACTGCAGTGCAAAACAGCATGCAGAAATCACCAGAAGAATGGCAGCTCAAGGCAGATGGAAGTGGCCTACTGGGTGCTGCTGTGTTTGGAGGTGCTGCTGTGGTGCTGCAAATGGAGCTGCAAAAATTGTGGGTGAGATTCAGCCATCTGAATTTCTGCATTAGGTGCCCAGGCAGTAGAACTAGACTCTGGGAAGGGCAAACATAAAGGAAGATAAAAAAGCCCCCTTTTTATTTTTAAGGAAATACTGTATGGTACACAAGAGTGATGGAGGCTGTAGCAAAGTTTGCTCTTCTGCGTTTCTTTCTGCCTACTTCACAGTTAGTTGCTATACACCACTTCCACTAGAGTATTTTCTTTCCCACTGTTATTAAGATAAATTGCCTATTACCAAAGTAGCTATAAGGAAAAAGAAAAAAAGTGTCTTCTCCATCACAATGCAGTCAGGTTCCATTGTAATTGGCAGCGTGGTGGGTATGTCACTCCCACCAGGTCCCTTGCCCAGCTGATTGAGTCTGTTCTTTGTGTGAGATTCTCCTATTTGTGTTGATTCATGTGACTTTCTTTTTCAGTCTCTCTTTATGGGTTGTCTTTTCTTTCCCTTGCAGGAGATGAACAGCAGGGGGAAGGAAAGGCAGTTGTCATCTCCATTTACTGGAGTACTGCTGCGGTGAATGTGATTCCTTCTTATGTGTTTGTGCACTTTTGTGGGTGCTGCAGGGTGAAACTGTAAATTCTAGTTAAAAAAATAAAACAGGAAGCACAGAGTAAGCAGGTGAGGCAAAATTGTTAAACACTGGTATTTGGATGGCTGGATGGGTGTCCATGTTACACAGACTTGGCAGAGATGTAGACAGCTTGCAGCTCCTACTTTGGAGGACAGGGGCAGCATCTAGAATTTGGATGTCTGGACTCCTGAGCAAAACTATATTGAGAAAATGTAAACCTATTGCAAGAGAGCCAAAGAAGGACTTTTAGCAAGGGTGTATTGTGATGGAACGAGGGATAATGGCTTTAAACTGACAGAGGGTACAGTTAGATTAGGAAGAAGTTCTTCACTGTGGTGAGACACTGGCACAGGTTGGGCAGAAGAGTCCCACCCCATGAGTGCTCAGGACTGGGTCAGATGGGGCTTTGAGAAACCTGCTCTAGAGAAAAGTGTCATGACAGGGGGGCTGGAACTGGATGATCTTTCAGATGCCTTCCAATACAAACCATTCTGTGATTCTATGATCTGTGACACCCCACTGTGACTGGCTTGTCTCTCTGTTAGCCTCTGAGGGATGCCTATATCCTAGGCCACACTGCTGTTGACTGACCCATACCTTGGCTTCTCATGCTCATCTGGCACTGTCAGCTTGGCCACTGCAAAGAAGACCTGAAGCCAAGCATGGCTCACCAAAGCCGTCCCGCACCTTTGCAGCTCCTTGCCATGCCTGCCACATTACCAAACGAGTCTTGACATGATTTGGTCTCACTCTTACTGCTTTAATGGCTTAAAAAGTCTGAGCAGCACTGCTTGGGATTGTGTTTGAATCCTCACAAGGGTGACCAAGACCATGAATCTCTCCCAGCTCAATACATCTGGGATAGCTTAAGGTACTCTGCTGCAGAGTTGTCAAGCACTGGAACAGGCTAATCAGAGCTGTGGAACCTCCATCTCTGGAAGTGTTCAAAAGGTGTGTACATGTGGCATTAGAGACATGATTGAGTGTGGGCCTGACAATGCTGGATTAATGGTTGGATTATGATTTTAGAGGTCTTTTCCAACCAAAATGGATCTATGATTCTAAGATTGTTCTGTTCCCTTCACTCCCAGATTCAGATCAGATCCACGGGCTGTCCCTTTTTAAGTTGTCTGGAGTTGTTTCTCCTTCCAGAGAGTTGCTTCCAAAGAAATATTTGAAAGGAAAGCTCTCTCTCAGTGTCTAATATAGTGCAAGTTTCTCCCCTGAGTTCGTATGTGAGGAACCTGGGGTCCTAGAATCTTTTATCAACATCTGGCCAGAGTCAGAATTTGGATATGCCATGACTAGACCAAAACATGTCTTTGAAAAGTCGTAAGATGCCTGTGCCAAGTTTTACAGGGAAAGCTAATCCTCAGATTTAAGTATAAAACCTGTGTTTAATCCATTACTGGCAAAGATTTAAAAACTCTGTAACACATTCTGTATTGCTACACCTCCAAAATACACACACAGAGATTATTCCACTTTATAAATGTGGAATATTTGACACTAATACAAAGCTACAGAAAAAGGTAGATGTTTATCAGACAGAAAAATGCAAGCATGTATCTTTTCATGTATCTTTTGGGATTTGAATACATTTCTTTTTAACTATTTTTCATTTTCATCCATAGAGAAATTGAGAGTCACCAGGAAGAATTAGCTTGTTGTAATACACAAGGTGAGATGTGTGATGGCTGCAAGGCTGGTTAATGTAATTTGGATTTTGTAGTGTAAGTGCAAGCATGAGATGGGCAAATCAAGGCCAGTATAAATTGTATAACAGTACTAGAGAAGAGAGCCATAGGGCTCATGAAATCTAAGGGCCTTATTTGAAAATAATGATGTTAGTCAGTTCATTAAGGAAACAGAAGTGAATATGAGTATTTGATGTAATATATTGAATAGGATTGGAAAGAGTAAAATAACCACAAGCTAAGAGCAAGGATCCTCCAGCATATTGCAGGCACAGATTTCAGTTCATCCATCTCTTGCTTCTGTCTAACACAAAGTAGGCTACAAAAATTAACCCTTCTTGCAAAGAGATGCTTCTACATGCAGAGGCATAGAAGCTGGTGGCATTGCTCTGGTCCGTGTCTATATTCATGTCTAGGTCATCAGCTCTGTGTATGTCCTGTATATATATACATATATAACTTTTTTAAATTGAAACTGCAATTCACTATAGTAAACAGACAAATTCCCAAGGGAAAAAGAGTAATCTTTGGAACATGTCACAGAATGAAAAATATGCTTGTTTTCATTCCAGGGCGGTGTCATAACCCCACAGAAAAATTAGCCCCACACAGCGCTAATTTCAAGACCTATAGAAGTCTGTAGGAGAAAATGAGCCTTCACTGTAATGGGTATGAAGTCTTATTGGGCCACAAACAATACAGACTCTTCCTTCTCGAGCCACTTCAAATGTATTTAATGTGTTTTTCTAATGCACTAACAAAACTAATAAGCTTATCTCACTTGGAAAAATAAAAGGCATAAACACTGTTATATCCATGAGTAAAAATGCTCTCTCAATCTGCTGTGGTCAATTGCTAGCCCCTGTACCCCATGCTGGCAAAACAAGAGCTGCAGGAGAGAAATGCTTTATGCATGGAGGGAGACTGTGCTGAGAGGGTCTGCATCTCCCTCTCCACAAAGTGAAAATCGTCATAGGAGGTTCTAATTATCCTGTGGCAAACTAAATGGCAAAACCAGCATGAACCTTTAAGTCTCAGCTGTAGAGAGAATTTCTGGTGGGGTTTTTGTTGTTTTGTTTTTATTTCTGGCTTAATGCACAGCTCATCATTACAAGACACTTGGGTGATGCCTGTGCATGGCAGCTCAGGTCAGGAATACGTGGATGTGATCGATATTTCAGTACCTGAAGGGGTCCTTCAGGAAAGCTGGAGAGGAACTTTTTACAAGGGCAGGTAGTGACAGGACAAGGGGAATAGCTTTAAACTGACAGAGGGTAAATTTAGATTAGATATTAGAGGATGTGAGGCACTGGCACAGGTTGTCCAGAGAAACTGGATGCTCCATCCCTGGAAGTGGTGAAAGGCCAGGTTGGATGGGGCTTTGAGCAACCTGGTCTGATGAATATCCCTGCCCCTGGCAGCAGCACTGGAATAAGATGATCATTAAAGTGCTTTCCAACACAAACCATTCTGTGATTCTCTGATTCTACAATATAATTCACCTTGAAAGAATGGGAAAAGCAGTGTGTTTTCCTAGGCAAAAACCAATCAACCAAACAAGTAAGGGAGAGGTAAGTTCCTGAAAACTATAAAAATTAGGCTCTGTTAATATCCTCTATCCCCTCTCTGCAGCCTTGATTTGAGATTGGCCGAGGAGTAAAACGTCCTGCAGCAAAAAGGTAGAGTAGCAATGGTGAAGCCAGGAGTTTACCAAAGCTCACACATGCAATTTGCTTCTCTTCATTGTTCACAAAATCTTCACAGAGTCAAATCAAATGGATAAGCAAGTTATCTGATCATAAGAAACAAAGCACCAGCAGTGTGACTACTGCTTGGCAGTGGGTTTCTCATCTCTTCAAGGCTTTGCAGTTCCTTGAGCTGTGAGCTACCTGCAGTGCCTAAACCGCTAATGCACACTGTCAAGGACTGAGTAAATACCTTGTCTGTGAGACGTAACTTTTTGTAATAACAGAACATGAACCAAACTGTGAGCTCCAAAACTAACAGAAACAGAAAGCTTTGCATGTATATGTCAAGGCACAATTACATACCTGCCTTTGCTGTAAATATAAATAGTGTGTGATGCCCTGGCAGTGTGAGCTGCACAGAAGAAGCACAGCATTTCCAAGCAGGGTCCTGCTCTGAGCCTCTTGCCATCAGTAAGAAGCAGAATTAGGCCCTGGTATGTAAGAAAATTATACTGGACTAGCCAGTTTGGCTTCACTCATGATGAAATTATATACATTAGACATATATATAATATAATTATATATATTATATTATTTCAAATCTGAAATACCATTGGAAAGTCCAACTGGGATTCAGACAATCTGACATGGAGGACAGCTAGGCATGTGTGACCCTAGTCATGGAGCCAAATCTCCACTTGATGTGAATCAACACATATCTCTTCCAACCATCTTAAAAAAAAAGAAAAAAAAAGCGTGTGTGCTTCCATGTGTACCCATAAGTACATTCTTTTTCCTACTGAAGTAATTAGAGCTTTTAAAATTCTTCAGTATTTTGTATCCAACACTGGCTTTAGCTCATAAGTTTAGGGTAGGCAGAAGACTTTCTCCCTTCCCCTCTCATAATTTTCCTAATGGCCCAGGATTAGAAGGAGTAATGTCTCTGCTTCTGCTAGTGCCTTACAACTAGCACCATATTGGTACTTACCAGCAGTAACACAGAGAGGTTGCAGCTAATGCATCCCTCCTCTATGACCCTGTCCCTCTCCTCCTGCTCCAGACCAGCTCTTTGTGCATGAGATGAGACAGTGCTGTAAACTTCACAGTGCTGCTGAAAATATTGGTTAAGGCAAATTTCTTAAAACTTCAAAACTTCCCTGGGTTGCTGACTTGGTAGGGGTTTTTAACTGGTTTACAGAAGAAGACCATAAAATACATGTTTGGCAAGCTCAAAAACAAAAGGTAAAGAGAAAGAAGAAATCTGTATTCTCATTGTGTTTAAGTCTCATTATTACAATGTGAATTTCATTATTTTTTACAGGTTATTCAATATCTCTGCATGTGGGTCTTTGGCAATGCAGACAATAGACATTTTAACCAATTGTTTGTGAAATGAAAGCAAGATTCTCACCAAAATTTTCAACCGGGGGGCAAAATTTCCTCTGTTTGAGGAGTTAAGAGCTTCTGCAATAGCTTCTAAGCTATTTCCAATCCATACAATATGAATAAAGTGAATCTAATAATGCCTACTGCTATGTTCAGGGCTCTGATTCTCTTCCTTTGCAGTGCATAATTTAACATAAAGCTCCATCTACTACAAGATGTGATCTGATATGCCAGGAAAGTGTGTTGTAGGACGGCAGTTGTATCATACAGTGAAGACTGAGAGAGGCATACTTGTTTACTCCTGCATGGTTAATGGGACTATTTTATGCATTTTTCTGTAATGCTTCAATAAGTTTTCCTCTGGAGAATGAGCCTGCAGTTTGTCTTCCCCAAGAGCCAAGGGCTGAGCTCCTTAAGATGCCATATGTGCTGTCTAGGTAGGAGGGAGACAAATGACCTCAGTAGCTCTTGTCACCCTCTCTCTGGTCAGCTGGCCAGAAACAAAGCCCAGAACGAAAATTAGCCTCTTCTTTAGAGTGGCCAAATTGTTTTTTAAAGACATAGAACCAGATTCCAATTGTACAACCTGTTCTTTACTCACTACAAATGTGGCCACAGAGATCAGCATCAGATCAGGATGTGGCCACCTGTTGTTCTGTCCTTGGTATTCATCCAGTACTGGACGCTGGTGAGGCTGCACCTCAAGTCCTGTGTTCAATTTTGGGCTCCTCACTACAGGAAAGACACTGAAGTGCTGGAGTGTGTCCAGGGAAGGGCAATGGAGCTGGTGGAAGGTCTGGAGCACAAGTCTGATGAAGAGCTGCTGAGGGAGTGAGGGGGGTTTAGCCTGGAGAAAAGAAGGTTTAGGAGGGACCTTAGCCCTCTCTACAATTGCCTGAAAGGAGCCTGTAGCCAGGTGGGGGCTCGGTCTTTTCTCACAAGTAAATCTGATAGGACAAGGGGAAATGTCCTGAAGTTGTACCAGGGGAGCTTTAGATTTGAGACGAGAAGAAATTTCTTCATGGATAGGATTGCTGAGCTTTGGAACAAGCTGCCCAGGAAAGTGAAGGAGTCACCATCCCTGGAGGTATTTAAGACATATAGATGTGGCACCTGGGGACATGGTTTAGTGGTGGGCTTGGCAGTGCTCAGACCTGATGATCTTATAGGTCATCTTTCTCCCCTTTCCATCCTTAAATGGGAATTTCACTAAGATTTCTTTATCTTGAGTTAAAATTCTCTGCTACATAGTGACTGCTCAGAGTATACTGTTCACAGAATTTGGGAAGTGCTACTTCTAACAGGGGTTTCAGCACAGGATGGATTGTTGGGTCACACAGAGCTATTGCATACCCAGGGACTCAGTAATGATTTCTGGCTTTTCATCCACTTTTCTCTTGTGCTGCTGCAACAATCAAGCTTGAATGACAAATATCCATTTAAAGCCTGATTTTGATGTTGACAGAGTAGATTTCCATTTAAATGGGAACCAAAATGGAAGCATCCTCTTGATCATAAATCTGTAGAAACAACTAGTATCTATCTTTGTGCTGCTGAGTACTTGATTGCTCAGTGCACAGGTGGTGAGCTCTGAATTTTGGCTGGTAAGGTTAAAAAGGCCAAGGATGTGAGGGAGGAGAAGGAGGGAAAAAACAATAAACCCTCCAAGGTGGTTCAAAATAGAATGGAAATTGGTGGGAAATTCTCCCTCTTGTGGTTTTCCTGGTCTAAAGAAAAGGTGGATATATTTTATGTCACTGCATATTGTATGTTTCTGCCCTCTCCTGCAACTTGCTGCAACTTTTCAACCATGAGGCTCTCTCAATTATATGTGTATGTATATATATATATATATATATATATACACACATATACACACACACACACACACACACATATATATTATATTCATGTACATGTGTATATATATATATATATATATACACATGAGCATTGATCTACAGACTCTGAGGTAATTTAGGAAGTGCAATATATATTCCTAAGTGGAATATAAATTAATTCTTCTGACTCAGAAAAGTTAGCAACATATGGTTTGTAAAAGTCTGCACATTGTTAAGGAAAGTAAGTTCTCTGTGCCAAACCTCCCACATATCTTCCATGTGGAAACAGGGAAGAAAATGTAGTGACCCAAAGACCCTAAGCTGGTTCTCTGAGGTTGATGAAAAAAAATATTGTATTATGTATTGATATATCATATAGATAATTTTTAATATATAAATACATTAAATAGATAATAAATGCTTATATATTTAATATCTTTTTAAAACAAGATCTATTTTTTAATTTGTTCCTGCACTTGGCATCAATAGGATTGCCTAGGCTCACTGATCTGATGCTGACACCTATTAAAATGCACCTTTTAAAGAAAGGTGATTGAATAGCTTTATAAATAAAATGCTGGGCTGGCATCATTGAAATATGATATGTGAACAAGAAAAGTAAACAAAGCCCCAGAGTAGGTAGGATCAAATCACAGACAGCATATTGTCTCTGTTTTCAAGTGTTTTGAAAAGGACAAACCAACCAGGATGCTGGAATAAGGCTTTGATCCTCTCCTTGTAACAGTGCTATGCTTTTAAGTCCTTTTTTGAGTGGCAAACCACTCATGATTTAAGAAAACACCACAGTGTAGTCCAGCATGGAAAAAAAACCCCACTACCCACAACAGGATATAAATAATTCACCGTTGTAGAGAAACACTCTGGTATTAGAGGGTAAAGCTGATGGGAGAGTTATATAGACATGTACATATAAATAGAAATACATATATATATATTATATATATGTATATTATAAATACAAGCATGAAGATTTAATTCAGTATTAGCAGGGTGCTAACAGAAGGAAGCACCCACCTCTGAGTGTGTTTTACTAGAAAAAAGTGTAAAATGCTCTGCAGAGACCCCCATGTTTCAGTTAGAAAGACCAGAATACAGCCCATCATGGAATAAAGACGATTTAGATGAGAAGAGCTCCTGAGCCACACACACACAGGACAAAGAAAAGCACATTCCAGGAGTATTTCTCAAAGACCTTGAAGGGCTGGTGAGTAAACAAAGAAAATATAGTGAAAGACAGTAGTGGCTCTTTCACCTTCATGTTAGACTTGACTGAAAGAGAAGAAAAAGATCTAACGTAGGAAGATCTCTAAGAACTCATCCCCATGATCTCTGATGAGTTTTGTCAGGATAACAGTGCTTGTGCAGCATCTCCTGCAGCAAAGCAGATAGGCAACCAAGGCAGTGCTAACAGCAAGGGACAGCTGTGGAGTTATTGGCAGAATCACAGAATGGTTTGGGTTGGAAGGGACCTTAAAGATCAGCCAGTTCCAATATCCCTGCCATGGGCAGGGACACCTTCCACTAGCCCAAGCTGCTCCAAGCCTCATCCAAGCTGGTCTTGACCACCTCCAGGGATGGGGTATCCACAATTGCTCTGTGAATGCTTTGCTTCACTGCACATTGAGTAAAGAATTTATTCTTAATATATAATCTAAATGGCTCCTCCTTGAGTTTAAAGCCATTCCCCCTTTCCTATCACTATTTGCCCATGTAAAAAGACTGGAATTATTGAAGTACTGGAAGGAGTTCTAAGGTCTCCTTGGAGCCTTTTCTTCTCCAGACTAAACAATCTCATCTCTTTCAGGAAGAATCAGAAATAAATGTCACTAGTCCTGTGTTTTCATTTTAAGACTATGTATTCTTTCTCCTTGCACAGATAAGTGTAGATGCTACATTTTTATAAAGTGTTTAATCACATCAATGGCTAAAGACAAACAAAAACCCCACCCTAAGACAAGCAGCTAGGCTGAGGAGAGCTTTGTGGGTCTTTAATACTCTATGACTTGGATTGATCTTCGCTGTTCCCAGAAATACTGTGAGCTGCAGCATCAGGCAAGACAGAATCATTATTTGCCACATTTTTAATGATATAGGAATTTTTGGAACTTTATCTCTGTGGTGCAATACATTATGCACTTCTCTGTTGGCCCAGAAATGTACTGAATGCAAACCTTTTAATCAGCAGAAGTGGATCATGACTAATTGACATGACGAACAGGAATAAAAGAATCTTACTCCTTTTTGGTTTGTTTAATGAAACTTTCTTGGAAGCCTGAATTCTGTAACTAGAGAGCAAACTCTCTGGGCTGTGGACTGCCCTTTCTAACCAAGTGTATCAGACTCAGCACAGCAGGATCCCAATAATTGCTTGAGGGCTTGAGGTGTTACTGAAGGAAAAGCCATCACTGAAGTGCCAAACACAACAATTAACATTTGAATTATTTACAGACTACAGGTGGGCTATCCATATGCGTCCATCCATACTCATAATCTGCTTGGTATAACATTCTGAAACAGAGTTCTTTGTAGAGTGTAAATGTTGTATCCATGGAATAGCTTCCCATGTCAGCTGAAATTTGGATTCAAATTTGAAATGGAATTAATGCACAAGGAAATTAGTAATTGACATTTAGAGTCGCATCACCACTGCTAGGGCAGAAAATTATACACATTCTCCCTGCAATGAGAGTGGAATGTGTCTCTCTATCCCACAGGCTGAAAACATTGAACTAGCATCTCTGTATCCAGCCTCTGACTTTTGAACAAGAAAACAAAACTGCAACTGAAAGACAAAATGCAAGAATGTAAGGAAGGTTCAATGGGTTTTTAATCAGTGTGTTGCCATTTCTAAGCCCCTACAGAAGAAGTAGACTGGAAAAACCCCAACAGCAGTTCAGGGTAACTGTGCAGTGAAAAGCATTCAGCTATTTACATTTCAAGGGCTGTTGATCTGGGGGAGCAGTGCAAGAGGTAACCTCACCCTACTTGATAGTCTACTGACACCAAAATCTTCTGAGCGTTGAAAACATAGAGAGAAGCAAGGTCTACATATCTGTGTTTGCAACACATGTCCATCATCCATCTGTGGTTTTATCGGGCACCAATCACCATAGTAACCCCACAAATCCCCTAACACTCCCTTGGAACCATCCAGATCTGCAAAAAAAAAACCTAAGAGCACAACCATCATTTCTGAGCCCAGCTCACAGAGCTCTGCATCATTAACCATCAGGTAATGACCAAATTGTAGCTGCTTCATTCTGCTGAAGTATGGGAAGGTTGTTTCAAACAGCTAAATAGAGTGCTTGGAAACAACAGCCCCACTGAAATGGCCTGTTAATGAATGATTTATTAGGTAGCAGCTTTTGCTGGGATCATTTCTTAATTAACAGCCACTAACTAGTTGATGTCTGAAAAAGAAAAAAATGCCTGAATATGTTGATTTTATTTTTTAAATTTAATTAAGCCCAAGATTTTAGAAGTCTGTTGATGTACCAGTTCTCCTTCCATACTGGAGTGACCCAAACACCCATTGGCCTGAATAATGTGAGATGTGATCTGTATTGCTTTCTCCTTTCACATTTTCATGGAGGCACAGTGCTGCTAAAAGGCTTCAGTGTTCAGTCCCTCCACTGTCCTGCTGTGAGCCCTCTGCCACAGTTTGCCACGAGGACCCTACCTTGTCCACCCATCACTCAGCCTGCCCTGCTGTGTGTGGGCACATAGAAAACTAGGTTATTTATTCTCTCTCCTCTGAACTGCATTTTACCCTTTTTTTTTTCCCCTCTGAAAATTACTGATCAAAGAGCCAGAACAGGGAAATAGTCCTGTGCAAGGGACCACATCAATTTGCATGGACAAACCCATTTTAAATAATTTTGGTTTTTGTATGTAGTTTCTTGTATCAACTCTGGACAGATGCACAGGGAGACATCTGCTGCAAAAAGTGGATATTTAACAGGTGCTTTTGCTTTAGTCCTCTCCTTTTTCTGGTGCTATGTCGGTCATTTCTGGTGGGAGCAGCTCTGCAGCCCCTCATCCACACTGTGTGCTGCTTTAGTGCACCTAGATCTGGATGCCAGTGATTTTTACAGGGTCATGCCATGATGCAGGAGCAAAGTGACGAAACAACTCAGTATTCCTGATATGTCTTTCATAACCTAGCCAAATATAAATCCCCTTACTTCCTGGGAAAGGGCAAAAGGGGTTCTAAATTCCTCTTTGTACATAGGGAGAAGGAAAGATACTGCACAAGAAGGGTTGTCGAACAGTGGGGTAATGTGAAACAATAGGACTAAAACTAGAGGCACTTTGCAGTCCTCTGAAAGGAAGTGAAAGGATTTTGGAGCTGGGACAACAATGTAGGATTACCCGACCCGAAAGGCAGCCAGGTTTAATGTAGGCTGGGAAAACTGGAAACTGGAACTGGAGCAAAGTGTGTCCTGAGGCAAGAAGGGAGGTTTGGATGTGTGTGAGCCTGGGTTTTCAGAGGTGACTCAGCTCTGCAGCATCAGCAAACATGGGAACGAATGGCGTGTTTCTGTTCTCCTTCAGACACACCTAAATATGCTCAGCAGTCTACACTGATGTTACTGCTGTAACTGTGACATTTTTTACTTAAAATAATGTCTTTTCTTTTCTTATCTTGGGGTGTGAATCTAACTTCAGTTCTTGCCTGGACCTTGCTCCAGCACAACTGAAAAATGCCTGGCAGATTTACCAGTTTACATATGTTAATATGATGAATTTTCAATATGCTCTAGGTGAGGCAAGTTTTGTAATACAAAAAAAAAGTCTATTTTCAATGACATAGGAAAATCACTTTCCTCTGTAATAATGAAAAAAACGCCATAAGTAAATTCTGCTTCACTGTTCTTATCTGCCACCTTGCATAGAGTTATGCAAATGCTAGGACAGTCAAAGCACAGCATTTACTAACTCTGTGAAACCAGTACAGACCTGAAGGTATTTTTTATCTGTATTTCTTCATCATCCTCACAATGGTATTTGGATGGGGAGGGGCTTGAGTTTCCTGGCCATGCAAGTAACTTAGAAAGTGTAATTCTTAATAGTTCTCAAAGTGCCTTAAACTTTTCAAAGCCTTAGATGTTAGACAACTTCACAGTGAGTGCTTTCATCAAGCTTCAACTTACTCTGGCAGTGTGATAATGAACAATTTAAACAAAATGAATGAGAAAATTAAAATTAACAGTCCAGAAAACTCTAAATAATAAGGGAAGAGCCTCTGATGAGTTAGAAATATTCAAGCCTTTTGAAGGACTTTGAGTATTTGCCTGTATGTGTATATAAAAATTCATAACCTTGTTCATAACAACCATTATTGCTCAATGATCTTGAGAGTTAGACAGACCCTATGCCACATACTGGCAATAATCTCTCTTCTGTTTATGGTTGCTCACTGGAATAACATTCATGGAGACACAGGAAAATTATTTGCATTATCTGAATAAATCCAACAATTATTTACATCTTCTGCAGCATCAAATTTTCTACATTCCTTATCATTTACTGACTCATACTGGAATCTGAGCAGGTTGAAGGCAGAGTCATTAAATTCCTTCACATACAGCTGAGGGCTCAGAAAGAGCCTCTTTTTAGGTGACATAGGAGTGCCTAAAGACAGATCGTTACCTATGCAGCTACTTCTGGAGCTGGACACAGTGTCCAGAACGAGCCACGCCCAAGATTAGAATGCAAAGTCAAGAAAAACGTTTGTTCAGTGGAAAGGAAATAAACAAACACTAAAATGACATAAGGAAATGTCATCTTCATTCTCATTTTGCTTATTTCATCTATTGTCATCTGGACTTTGCTGCAGAACACAAGAAATATCCAGCATTGTTTGTTCACGAGTTGTCTCCAGCAATGTCAGATGCAGAGGAATAACAGAATGTGGATATAATAAGCCTAGTTTACAGCTCCCCTATCAACTTAACAACATTATGATCCGGGACAGTGTCCAAGACTCAAATGCTCCTTGCAATTAAGCAATGAGAGATACAAGCTCCTATAGACAGTGCCATGGCTTGAATCCTATTGTTCTGAAACTTTTAAAATAGATTTCTGACTCTAAAAACCTCATGCACACACAAAAAAAAAAAAAAAAAAAAACCAAAAAACAAGAAAAGGTGATTATCAGACAGACCTAGCAGATGTTTGTGAAAACGCTTAGTTGCAACCCCAGTACTTGTATGGGGCTTGCCAACAATTGCTCAGAGGTTTAAGAATGCAGATGGAATCTGGACTAAGTCAGTGTCTATGGCTACGGAGGCAAATAATTCAAATGGGTGTTTTCATTTTAATTCAACAAAAGGTAGTTTAACCTTATGGAAGCTGAAAGACTGCAAATCTGATACATGATTTTTCCTTCCACACCACCCTGGGTTTGCAAAACAAGTCAGAATTTGCGAATCCTCCCTTTTCTCCTCCATAATCTGTGCTACCTTGAGCCAGATCCTCAGCTAATTTGGTAGGACATGAGGTATCCCAAGAACTGTTGATTTAAAAATAAAAAACAGTAAGACTTGATTGTCTGCTTTCTTGCAACATGAGAAATCATTTACATTGATACAAATTGAGCTAAAAGGGTAAAATAATGCTCTCCTGTATCAAATTGAACTTTTCATACCAACTCTGAACCTGATTTTTACTAATATGCAGTTTGTTAAAGTAGATAGTAATGAAAAGTTTGCTCTTATATGTTTTTTTCAGGTTCCAGCCGATAGCATCAGAAGAATCCTTCAGAAACAAGGCTGCTCCTATTCAATGTTAACTTTACACATGGGATGCCTGATCATGTACCATTAAAGTCAATGGGATTTTTATCACTGACTGTAATGAGCAAACCATCAGACTATACGCTTTCTTCTCTCCCCTCCACTCGGTTCCTAAGTCTCTCATTATCTTTATTCAAATGACTTTTCCCTGATTTTCTGTATTTCCTTTCCCTTCAAGTTTTGTGCCATCAATACCCCACATTGAAAACCAGTGGTTCAATAGGAACTGTTGTGATTTTGTCCTTTAAAAATGCAGCTAACATATTATTTTGCCACATTTACAGTCAGAACTGGATAGGTTGCAGAGCTCTCAGCAGAGTCCCTTTGGAGGCTTGGTTTCCATTCAAATCAAATTGAATGGGGCACCAACATGAGTGAACTAAAAGCAGTCAAACCCAATGTAACACAGCTGGAGAGGCCAGCTTGGCAAAATACTGGATATCCTAGGCTCCTGATGATTAAATTAATCATAAAGGTCTTTGGCACCTTTTAGCATCATGCTTTGAGGTCCTAATCTTGCAGAGAGCTTCATCTATGCTTAGTTTTAAGGTCTTGCTGATATCCAATGACATCAACAGGTTTTTGTTCCCGATTCATGCCATCTAACTAGAGATACTCCCCTGAAGCAATAAGGTCCTCAACCTCACTGGAGAGGCACAGGCAGCTCCTGGATATTTTCTCTGTTTAGGCATTAAAACTGTTGAAGTGCTTTACATGGTGTGAATGCTTATAAAACATGATGACAGTAAAAGGACAAACCCAGATGATCTCAAACAACCTCTCAGGTCCTTAAAAAGAACCTTCCTTCCTCTGCTGTTGTACAAGTATTAGATCCCAAAGCACATACAGACACCAATATATCAAGAACTGGGAAAGTCACATCAGCATTTCAGAAAAAACACTGCAGTGTCAGGTAGCTACATACAAAGAGATTGTATCAATCTGCCAGAAACACAGTCAAAATTCTTTGTAATTAAGGAAAAGAAGTATTTTAGCACAGAAACAGAAAAACCAGAAACCCAAGCATGCATGCAATCTCATTTTCTGGCAGGTTATTCATATCACTGGAAGGAAATGATCTAATTAGTTTATGGACAGTGTTTGTCCCTGAAGACCACAGCCTGGAACTTGGGGAAAAAAAAGTCTATCTGAAGCAGCTCATGTTTTTCATACACTAAGTGAGTTCTGGTATCAGTGAAATGAGTTATGCAAAGTAAAAATAATGCTTACCAAGGCTGATGATAAGCACCCAAAACCTAACTATGGCAGAGAAAATGAACACAAATAGTTCCAAAGACTCTAAAAATAGGGTTTTTTTCCAGGTTTGCATAGGGACTTATATAGATGAAAAAGTAACCAGTCCCTTTTTTTTTTGTGTTTAGCGAATGATAAGACATACCTTTTTTTGGATATGTGTTCTTGGGGAGACTCAGAAACTCAGTTCTACACTTTTAAACAGCCTCCATGTGCTCAAAAAGGGCAGCCAGAGGCCACATTTTTCTAGTGTTGCTGGCAAAAACAGACTTAAGTTTGACAAGAACATGAGAATCCAGCATAAGGAATGGACACGTCTCTGGCTGCTTCTATCTCTTGCTCTCTTTCAAGTTTCTCAATACATTTATCTTTATCACTCAATTAATGTGTCTAAATCCTCATTTCCTTATTTTTGCTCATCAGGGCTTCCAACAGTTCTAGGAAGGGAGATGACTGATGAAGTGACAATTACTGTGTCGAATTGTCTCTCAGCCTTAAAGGATAAGGTAACAATAATTTCCAAAGGAGTAGAAGAACACAAGAATTTTTTTCTCTTTCTCTAGTGTCTCTTTTTTATTGCTCTAACTGAAACTGAAAATCATTGCAGTGCAATTTCTGGACTGTCATGAATCATGGGTGGTTCTTGTTCTGATTTTGGCTTTCTAGGATGCTCTGGAAGCTTGCTCTGTCTTAGGAACTTGTGCATATCCCTCTCTTGTGCTTTCTGCTCTCATGTTCTGCCTGCACCCTGACCAATTATTTTAGCAGAGAAATCAGTATTTCTAGGGTATGGAGGGCATGAGATTGTGTTAAACAGGTTTAGGCTGTAGGGTCAAAGCTGGCACTATGGAAATTACTATGGAAATGAAATGAAATTTCACTGAACTCTCAAAGAACTGAAATAAAAGATATTTGTGCTTTTCTTGATAAAAAAAGGAGCTGATCTCTGACCTCTATATATGATAGGAACTTCCTTTAGTCCATTTTCACTTGTGTTAGCATTTACAGAGTCTGACTTCAAAAAATACCTTCCTCGTTTTTCAGCTTTTTCATTGTGTTTATAATGACTTCTTTCATCCTACCTTTCAAAACCTTGACAAACACTTACATATTTAGCTTCTCATTGATTCTTTGGGTATTATTAGACCAAATTTAACACTGAATAAAATAAAATGAACTCCAGAACATTTAGTAAGTCAGTTTCCCAGCTTGGATGAGACGGCAGGAGTCCTGACTCCTCAGCTGTTATTCTAACCACTAAACCACATTCTCTTCTCTTGCCTTATGTCTTCTGGGAATCATCCATCAAATAACTTTCCTGCATTTCCTTTTATTGCTTCCCAGGTAATGTTTATTGCTTTGGAAGTAACTAATCATTGGCTGGGCTGTGCTTAGATGCAATTAAAAGAATATTCCACACCTCCCTCCTAAAATGCAGAGCATCTCTGAGATTCCTAATCATCTGAGCTTTATAACTCTGTTTTATTACTTTCCAAATATACAATGCTCATAAAAAAGGTAATTGGATCTTTACAATAATGCCATTTCCTAATCTTCACCAATGAAGGAAAATTATCATCACATAGCAGAATATTATGTTTCAATTGTTTTCCTCTCTCATCCCATGTCAAAAGTTTTGAGGGCAAATGTAAGGTATAAATACTAAGCCATCACTGCTGAACAAAGTGATTGTTAGGGGTGATGGTAATTCTGTTAAACAGGGAGCATCAAGGATGAAGGGATTAGGCGAAAATATAGAGATGGGATAGCTTGAAGTAATAGAGAAAAAATACACCATAGCAAGTTTTTAGTTTAAACTCTTATTAAATAGGAAAGCTAAGAGCTGTGGTTTTGCCTCAGTTATTAAAGTACATAATTTAAGTTGAATAAGACCTCTAGGATCATTAAGTCCAACCATTAACCCAGCACTGCCAAGCCCAGCACTGAAACATGTCTTTAAGTGCCATGTCTCTGTGACTTTTAAACACTTGCAGGAACAGTCACTCCACCACTTCCCTGGGAAGTCCGTTCCAATGTTTAACAATTCTTTTTTGTGGAGAAATTTTGCCTAATATCCAATCTCAATCTCATGTGGCACAAATTGATGTAATTTCCTCCTGTTCTATCACTTATTATTACCTGGGAGAAGAGACAAAGCTCCATCTCACTACAGCCTCCTTTTGGGTAGTTATCCATGGCTGGGCAGCTCTGCCCCATGGAGTTACACTGGAATCCTTTACTTGCTTCAGTACTGGAGTAGGTTGAAAGTGGTTTCAACAGCCACTGAACACAAAAAGAAACACACCACATCAGGGGTGATAGTTGGACCCAAGAATCAAAAAGTGTAAGAAGCAGAATAGCAATGACAGCAATGTGCTTACTTTAAAAAAAAAAAAAAAAAAAAAAAAAAGCTGTTTTAGTGTCAGCTTCATCTTCAATTGCTCTTATTTTCAGAGGAGCTGAAAGTAAGACCGAGACTGTAGGGGCTCAAGCTGAGGCCATTTGTAGAAATATAAAGCCCTAATGAAGCCCCTGTTGCATTTCCCTATGTGTGAGGTGGGGACAATAACCTCTTTTGCTGGCAAGTGTTGCAATTCCTTTAGGACAAGGATTGTTCCTTAATGCTAAATGAGCAGCACTTTGCCCAGCAGGGCTCTGACTTTTCACTGAATGGCTTGAATTTGCAGCAAGGCAAAAATACACAAACTGAAAGGATAACAGAACTTGGCTAGGTTAATTTCAAGCTACTTTCAAATTTTCATTGTCCCTGTATTCATGTGGTGAATGCAGAGATATAATTTCTGTCTGGGATAGTTTGCAATTAAAAAAGTCCTCTGTTGTCCTGCATGAGAAGCAAGACTTCAAATATGGCTTGTCTGTGATCAACTCCCATTGCCTTGGCTCTCAGCCCTGAGAACTGGCAGTGCATTACAACAGGGGCTACTGGTATTTAGAAGTGACCTGCCTGACACAGCTATCTCTGCCCATTATACAGGACACTACAGGCATTGGATGACACAGAAATGAAAGACAAATGTGGGATTAAGAGGGGTGTTCAAGGTCACCAACACTATCCCTCAAATATAAGAAGCATCATCCCATGCAAGCCTGCTCAGGAATGTCTAAAAACTGCTTATTATCTCGTCTAATCTTCTGTTCTGGAAGGAATTCCAGAACTCATTCTCGGAACAGTTAAAAAATTTCTAGTCTCCGACCTAAATTTATTTTTGGCATATTTGTAGTAATCTGTTGTTGTGCCAGCATCATCTTTTAGCTGAAAGACCTTTGCTCCCTCCCTAGTATTTACCTGGTGGATATATTTAGAGTCTGAAATTGTATCATTTCCCTGCCCCCCTCCTCCAACACTTCTTGTGAGAAATTAAACCCAGACTGGCTTTGCAGTAACTCCAAGATCCCCCGACACTGCAACCATCCAAATTGCCATTTTTTTGGTTGCAGTTTAAATTCTTTCTTGAACATGTTCACAACAGAATATGGATGGGAAGAGAGAGGGGAGGGGGTAAGTGTTATAGTCAGTATTGCTGTGAAGAAAATGAAAGTCCAGAGAGAAAAAGAGATTTGTATAAGTTGACACAAGAAGAGACTAAAGCAAGAGGAGATTTTGAGTCTTCTGATGCCAAGCCCACTACCTTCAAACACTCTTATTCAAGGCAAACCTCCATTATAGCAAAGGGTTATTAAGGTGTGAGACACTTGGTTCTCAAAAACAGCATTTCACCCTGTGATCTTCTAAGTCTCATCCAATTTGTTCATGAAATGAAAATCTATCAGGAAAGGTCTGCTGTCTCTGCATATTAATATCAGCTAAAACTAGACATTTTATTATCAACTTCCTTGCTTTTCCCTTTTGCCAAAAAGGCAGTGTGAAGGTTACACTTAAGGTCAGTTGCCATCCACATTTATTGGTTTATTCCCAGATTTTGAGTTATTGATATTGAGATTGTCCAGGAAATCAGTGCAGTACAGCATTAGGCTCATTGATAGCCTGCTGCTCTTTATGCATTTTAAAAAGATAACCTTACAGAGTAAAATAAATTTTTAGAAGAGAACTTCAATGTCTTCCACTGCCAATCCAAAGCTTTGTAAATCCTTGAGCCTGTGTTTTATTTTATTTTTACACTGTCTTTCCCCTAAAGCTGTCTTAAATGGTCAAAGCAGGTTTTTTTTTTTTTTTTTTTTATTTCTCCTGAAGACAAAACAAATGCCCACTGCACAGATATTCAGATAATTGACCTACTTGGATTCATTCCCTGCATATTACTAGACTGTCTTTTAGCTTGCTGGGCCCCAGGAATGAAAACAGAATCATGGGCTCGGGGTATCAGCAGGGCTGTGACCTCTGTCTGAATGCTGCTTCCCCCAACCATCTCACTGGTGGTCTCTGTTTCTTGCCCTTTTCTTAAAATTCACTGCAGGGACACAAGTATGTCTCTGTACTTTGTTTTTCAGAACACCCACAAATGCACCAATGCTTTGCTTTTCATGCTCCTGCCTGCCCATTTTGCCTCCTGCATGTGAGTTTGGTTGCTGTGCAGCTCCCCTCCCTTTCCTGCCCTAATGCTGTTACAGGATATTGCTGTTTGCTAAGAAATGAAAGATGATATTTAAAAGGATGCTAGTACTAGGTTGACTGCTGTTGAATTTCAGAGTCACTGGTACAAATACTGAATTGTATTACTTTCATGGTAACGCTCTCCCCAAAGGATTCTCCTCTTGCTTCATATGCTCAGTCCCTGGTCAGCTCAGATCTGATTGCTCATCTGTTAGATGTAATAATAGTATTGCACTGTAGCTCTACAGTGCCTTTCATCTCATGTGTTTTGCAGAGTCTGGGCAGCTGTTGTAGAGTAACAGGTGGAAAGCTGAGTGATGAGGCTCCTTCTAAAGTAATTTCAGTTGACATATATTTAGTGAACCCATCCTGCAGATAAAGAGGTACAGTGTGTATTATATAAGTATATATATACACACAGCTAATTAAAATGACAGCACTGTACCAGTGGCCAGCTGGGACAGATCTCTTTCCACAGCACCTTTCTTCATCAGCCCCCCACCTTCCCAGGCTGGTCACCAAGGAGTACTCTCCATCACTGATGTTTCAGAACGTGATTTTTGTAGTCCCGTGATGACTGAGGGCATCTGTCTGCACACAACTTGGGAAGTTGGTTGTGTTTCATGAAGTTGCCACCTCTCTATCTGCTCTGATGTATTTTTAGCAACTCAAGTGCAAGTCATAGGAGGAAGGATCCTACTACGGAAATAAATTGCAAATGTGGCAACTGCAATAGCCATATTACTGGAAGTATAAAAGAAGATGGAAACCAGAGCAAAAGGGATGTGATTTTGGAGGGTAAAATGGTAACTCAGAGAAGTAGCTAGAAAGTCTGAATGTATCTGATTTGCTTAGCACAGCTGAACTTGGGACACTTCTGGGAACTGGGTGAAAACACCCACACACATGATATAGCACAGTATCCTACCTGGATATTATCTGAGATCTTTAAGGCAAAACTAACTCGTCTGGGCACTACTAGTGTCTGTTATTCTGTTGAACGGCTCTGGTGACACCAGAGCAAGCTCATGGGCACTGGGTGAAACAGCTCTCTATCCCTGGATCAAAGCCCCAGGCAGGTCTTTGATTTTCTCAAACCCAAAAAAGCAAGTTGTGCTAGGAGACAAATCCTGATGAGCAAGAAGGGAAATTCAGGTGAAACTATGACAGCAGTGAGCAACTGCATAAGGAAGAAGGTTGGCTTTTTTCAATGCTGGGGCTGTAACAGCACAGTCTCCAGTATAGAGACAATGGTCACCATGGATTGTAATTTCCTCTTCCAGTAGAGGAAGCAGCTATATTGGAGTGGTTTGTGATCCATTCACAAAGGAATTCAGTAGGAACTGAATCTTGCCTTTGCCTATTAGCATCTTGCACTGATGTGGATGCAAGTGGCTGAGATGTACAGTCCAGAGGGAAAGAGCAAGACAAATTGAGAATGGTGGAGACCTTGACACATGCCGAATGGCAAATTCAGGTTTGTAACTTGCCTTTGTCACAACAGTAATCTGCACTGCAGCTTCAGATTTGCTTGTAAATATCCTCTTGGTCACACACCAAACATCCTGACTACAACATAGCAATGCAATAAATTGGAAGTGATCTGCTCAGAAGTACATATGGGATGAAACCCAGAGCAGCATTACAGACCAAATTCTGACGTTGTTTATTTGTACCACTCAAGTAATGCCTGTCATCCCATACCTTCCCACAATTCCCTCTGTATTCCCAGAAAGAACAGACTTTTTTTTTTTTTTTTTTTTTTTTTTTTTTTTTACTGTTTTTTTAAGAATTTAGGGTGAAGATCAGCTCTGTGGTAGTGATAAAACCAAAATATTTTCCCCTAGTATTCCTGAAGCTGTGCATGTATGATGACCATGGCAGCATGGGCAACCAGGATATGAGGTATTTTACAGTAGCACTACTCTTACTCCAGCCCAACTACTTCCAGTTGAAATACACTTCTTCAGTGGGGACAGATGCCAAGAGCAAAAGACCCTTCTGTTGTGTGTGGGGGGTGACCAGTGTGACTGTGTATTCATGGAAACAGATGGAACAGTTTATACTACAGTACTCATGCATATTTGGTTTGTATTTGAATGAAGACTAACAGATGCAATGTGCTATTTTATTTTTTAGGAAATATATGATTAGATATGGTTAATTTGCAGAGGGTAATGAGCTACATGCCCTTATTAAAAAGTCATATAATTATGTACATTTCTAGCAGAAACATCTTTCTCTTGAAAAAGGGAGCTGTCTGTTAAAAACAGAAAAGATGACCTTTTCAAACTGGTGCCTCAGTTGTGTGCCTGCTCCTTCTTTACAGCTTCTTACAGATGTTTATTAAGAAATCAAGACAGGAGGATACTGATGACTGAATTGGGATCCTCCAGAAATTTGTCCTCTGCATCTGGTTAGGTTGTTTTCATATGCATATACCTCACATATTGCTCTCTCAACTGCCTGGAAGGAGGTTGTAGCGAGGTTGGAGTCAGTCTGTTCTTCCACGTAGTAAGGAACAGGACAACAGGAAATGGCCTCAAGTGGCACCAGAGGGTTTAGATCGGATATTAGGAAAAGCTTCTTGAGCAACAGGGTTGTCAGGCTGCCCAGGGCAGTCAGTGGTGGAGTCACCATCCCAGGAGTGATTTAAAAGCTGTGCAGATGTGGCACTTGGGACATGGTTTAGTGGTGGGCTTGGCAGTGCTCCACTGGACTCAATGACCTTAGAGGGCTTTTCCAACCCAAACTATTTCATGATTTTATACCTAAATAATTTTATTTGGTTTTGAGCAAATCTCCAGGAAAGCTGCATTTCATTCTCATCATGTTGACAAGGTCTTCAACATCTTGAACTTGACTGACCTTGATATTTCAATCATCATATAATGAGACATTAAGTGAAATATTACTAGGTGAGCTGTTGCTTACTTAGGCATTAAGCAATTAATAGCCACTTTGAAGTACTTTTTCTTTTTACCTCTGTGAAAAAGAGAATTGATATAAAGATGCTTCCCTCCTGAATTTAATAAATTAATACCATGTCTTAAGGCAAGAAAGCTTTTTTTTTAGTCCCACAGATTCAGCAGACTGACCATGCTAGAGGTCTATACCATCATTTCTTGAGTGTTTCAGAGCGCTGGAGTCAGCAGCAGCAGATCAACTCCTATTCCCTGAAGATCTCAGTAACATTCTGGGTAGACTCAGGGGACTGAGTGTCAGAAGTCACTAGTCTAGTCTAGTCCCAGTCTTGCCAATGACAGAGAATGCAACATCAACCAGATGAAATTAACATGGATGGAAATACATCCCAAGGAATCATCTTGCCTTGCAGCTGCCCATGCACACACACACTTTGCAAGTTTGCACATCATCAGTTTGCAGACTTGTACATTGCCATTTTATAGCAGTGTCATGAGGTTTATCTCCTTTAATTTTTAGCAATAGGGAGTTATTAGTTGTGCTGGAGATACATAGAGCGCGGGGGGTGGTGGAAGCCCATCCCCCATGGAAGCCCCATGGAGCGCACATGCTCCTGAGACAAAGAGAGCAGGGGTCTTCTCTGCGAGCCTCCCCTGAGGCTGCGGGGACCAATCAGGGACCTAGGTTGGTGATTGACAGCCCAGGAAACCAATTAGAACGCTGTTTCGCTTTTACGAATCACAGGAAACAAGTTTAGTTTGGGTCTTTTGGTTTCCGGCCGGGCAGGAGAGAGGAGCCTGGAGGCCCCGGGCCCCCGCCCGGCCTGGCCCGGCCTGGCCTCCCGCGCGGCCCGAACCCCGGCAGGGGGAAGAGCCCGGCCCCAGGAAGCCCCCGGGGTGGACCTGGCTCCGGCCCCAGCGTGGGGGGAAGAGCCCGGCCCCGGGAAGGCCCCGGCGTGGACTCGGCTCTGACCCCGGCCCCAGCTCTGGCCCTGGCCCCGGCACGGGGCGAGGAGAGCCTGGACTCGGGAATGCCCCGGAGCGGCTTCGGACTCGTGGGGGAGCCCAGCCCGGCCCGGCCCAGCCCGGCCCGGCTTGGCTCGGCTCGGCTTGGCTCGGCTCGGCTCGGCTTATCATCTCATGTGGCTGCGTCTTTTCCAGCATGGCTTCAGCCTGGATCTTTACCGTTTGGATACAAGTTTAACTTTTAGTGCCTGAATGAGACTTCAGATTTTCCTGAGCTCCCCAGAGCGGAAAGCATGAAGCAGGAGGAATTGCAGAGGTCAGCAGAAGGAAGACAGCTTCTTATAGAAGGAGAGATGGAGGAGTCGCCACTGATAAGTAGCTTAAAACCTTTTTCTTGTGGGCTTTAGAGGATCGTGACTTTACTTAAAATTCCTTTAAACTGTAGAATATACTTGGGGAGGTTAAAAGTGCCTGAGAAGAAGACCTTTTTTTTTGCCCTGAGAAATGGGCCTCGGGAAGTAGAGCTCTCTGTCTTTGGGACTGAAATTGGACAGAGATATTTGAGTGGAGAGTGAGATGAAGAGTCTTTTTGTTCTCAGTTCTCAGTTCTCAGCAGCCTGCCTTTAAAATGACACCCCATCAGCAACCCATACACAGCTCTAGAAGGACTGTAAAAATGGGAGGAAAAATCATAATTTGTAGTTTCCGGGTGGGGGCAGATTATGAGAGTGAGACACCCTCTAGACCTAAACAAAAGAAGGGGCTTCTCTCCCTTGATTGAACTGAAATGATTATTTAAGTGAATAACTGACCGAAGTTTTCTTCTGTATGTTGCTGGTATGAGGAAAGGAAGAGGAGGGAATAATCTAGAAATCTCATTCTGAATTGTTTTGTGTTGTTAATAAATTTCTAGTTCCTTTTTTTAAGCTTTAAGCCTGCTTTGTCTTTACTCCTAAACTCGATCCCCAAAAGAAATTAAATAGATTAAAATTGGCAACCCCAGTCACACCGTGACATTAGTCTAGGATGTGGATGCCTGTAGTGCTGAGGATGGTAGCCAGTTGTTTCAGTGCTAACTGTAAAAAACTGATGAGAAAGACACCTCAGCACAAAAACCTGGGTCACCCTTTCCATTAAAGCACTCTGAGATTTTTAACATCCCTGCAGAGCAGATGAAATCAAAGTCTCCTTCAAAGCAATGACCCACAGTGCCACATGGCTGTGCTTTCCTGTCCTAGTGTGATGAAAAGCCAAGCAGACTAGGCTGATGAGTTCAGTCCAGTGGGAGTGTGTGTTTCCCAACATCTGGCCCAGGCTTTACTGATGTTGCTCAGCCACAGGAACAGCCCTCGCGTCACTTTATTAAGCGGAAGCAACGTGGCTTTTTTCATGGTGTGTATTATCAGATCAGGTCTATCTCAAATAAATCATATCAGCCCACACTGTCATCTCCTTCCACCCACTTTTTTGTAAAACTTCCATCAGCCAAGCTTACATGCACAGAATTTTCACAGTGGGTAGTTTGCCAAAAAAAAAAAAAAAAAAAAAAAAGGAACAAGACTTGGCCTTTATTTGAGAGATAGCTTCCTTTGTAGCATTGGGAAAGGAGGAAGGATTGTGATAAACATCATTACTAGCAAGTAATTTTTCCTTTTCTGATGCAGCTCTACAGTGAGTTTGTTATCTGCCTGCATGAAAGATCTTTTCAAGATGTTTCTAGTCCCCAAGGAAGTGAGAGACTAACAGAGTCTTCCAAATGATAATAAAAGAGGGATGTCAGGGGGGAGAAGATGTCTCTCTTGTTCCTCTAACACTTGACAAAGCACTTTGCCCCCCTTCCCAGCACTACTTTCCTAAGCAATTTGGGAGGGAAATGAGCTTGCTTGCAGATATTTTTGTTCTTTAGCTAAAGAAACAAATGCATTCACTGAATATAGCTCTGCCAAGAAAATAAGAACATGGGCAGGACTTTGAATGGAGCCACTGATGGGAATGAAGGAGAGGAACAGTTTGCTGTTTGAATTGCTCATCAGGAAGAAATAAAGGTGAAGAAAGGGAGGGAGGAAATGGAGTTGTTTGAGTGAGGATGCTGAATGCAAAATCTGAGTGGAAGAAATAGTAAATGCTGAGAAGAAGCTGTATGAGTCTGAGTCATGCAACATATCCCCCCCCACCCCCAAAGCTGTGTAAAACAGACGCTGCAATCGTTACAGAAAAATTGACCCTGGGGCAAGGTCATGTCTTCAACAGATGGACAGAACCAGCTCTCCTGTGCTTCTCTCTCTTGCACAAGTGGGCTGGGATCACAATGATTTTGAGTGGCATCTCAAAGATTTTATGGCACATCATGATGAACGAAGTTACTGCCTGCTTCCTAACTCCCTAACTGCAGGAAAACATAGAACCTCAAAATATCCTAATTCTTGCTCTTCTTATACCAGCTTTCCTAGCACAGTGATATTTTCAAAATACTCCCTGCTAGTGACCTTCTGAATTCCTTGTAATTTATAACATTCTTACTTTAAAATATTAGAAACTAGAATCACTAACCAATTTTCAGACTATATTTTTGCAAGGGAAGGTATGTCTGCATATTTCCAAAAACATGCAAGTAAAGAATCTGATATTTTTTTTTCATCCTAGTCTGGAATGCTATTCATAGGCTTATCTAGACTCAAAAATGTATTAATATAATTATTCTTGGAAAATTATTTCGAATTATTCATTTCAAAGTAACTCTCTATGTGGAATCAGAATGAACAGATACTTGTGCCAAAGGAAACAATGCTGAAATAATAGTTTCATAAAAGTCCTATTAGTACATTTCCAATTGGAGAGGAACTGGTATAAACAGGAAAGAAGCAAACCCTATTGTCTCCCTCCTTCGTTACAGCCTTGTTTTGCAGCCCAACAAGCAATAATGAGGCTGTAGATCTATGTCGTCTTCTTAGAATCCAAAAGGCTTTACAGAGTCTGTTGGATGAATTTCAACACCCTGTTCAAGTCCAAGGAGGAAATAAGCTCTTCCAGAAATTCACCAATCTTCCTTTTTCTTCTTTGAGTCTGGCTGTATCTCAAAGGAACCTTATGGACCATCTGTCCCTCCTATTCTCTCAACCCCCACATGCCACCATCGATAAGACATCAATCTGTGAAGCAGCTCTGGGAGAGATTTTTTAGTAGTTTCTCTAGGAAAGCATGCGAGTGACTCCTCTGCAGAATCTATCTGCTCTCTGTGCCTGCTGGGGAAAAGGGGTATTGACCTCTCTCCATCTCTAATCTGGTCTGGACATTCTTCTCTTGAAGGACGAAATATATTGGCAACAACTTTGGACAAAGCCAAGAATGAATTAACCAAATCCAATTCAGGGAGGACATTGATAAACAGTGAATGGCTCATGAGAGCATTAAAGGTTTGGAAAACATTACTTACAGTGAGAAACTCCAGAAGGAAAGAACTAAGAGAAGGTTAAGGACTAAGTTCATCACTGTGTATGGGGAAATGAATCTACTGGAGTACTGTTCAGGGGCAGTAATAGATGTTCTGGGTCTATGGTGTCTTTGGGAACCCTTCCTGAATACCTTCTCTTACTTTTTGTGCTTATGTGGGACTAACCATAATCTCACGCAGACAATGCAAAATGCTGGTGCTAATAACTGAGATAAAAATTACTGGAGGTTGCATTTACTTGAGAGTTCAGACTGTGGCTCTTTCTAAAGGTCTTCAAAAAAATCCTCTGTTGTGAGGTGGTAAAATATCTCCCTAGAAAAAAGCACTGTTATCTTCCAAAATACTCCTCTGGGAACTGACCTCCTCCTTAATCATGCAGCTTACAGAAAGAAGTTGTCTGAACTCTTCTGTTTAAGTTTGCCTGTAGATATCCACTAAACACTGAGAAACATCGCACTGAGTTCCAGAACTTATGGTATCAATATTTATTTTTACCCTTTTTTTTTAAATTTATTTCATTTTTGCCCTTTTGTTTTCTTTTCCTGTCAAAATTTCAGTAATTTTTTTGTCCAAATTATGAGAGGCTTTATCCATTTGCAGTGAGAAATAAGACTGTCCACTGATGTTTCTCCAGGTTTTGGCTTCGGTTCACAGAAATCACAAGGTCTAACAGCTCACACACATGACCCCTCATTGAAGGGGGCTGTGAAAATATCCCATTCAGCCTTAGGACCCAAGGAGTTTTTGTGACTTGATCTCTGCTTTCTGCTTGATCCATTCACAGAAGGAAAATTACCAAAGAGGGCAAATTTATCCTGATTTGAGGGCAGCCAGCATACTAGTGGAAGGAGATCTGTGCAGATGGAATGGCAAGGAGTCCCCTCAGGGGGAACCACACTTGATGGACAGTCAACAGCCAAAAATATTCAGGTGGGGTTGAGTGACCCTGTGGCATGACAAGGGACAAGGAGAGCACATTCCCCCTGTTCCTGTGTATCACAGTAAGTCTAGTTTAGGCATATAATTTAGAAATATATACATCTATATTATATTTGCATAAATGTTTAAGTGAACCTTTACCATCCTAACCATCTTTATGAACCAAACTTCTAACATGCTTCTCTACAGCTCCATCAGGTAGCATTTCTCTAAGCCCTTTCCTTATTTTCCTTTGTGGACTGATCCCATGCCAAAATTTCTACTTTCCTGACACCAGGAGTAAACATCTGTAATACCCAAAGTCATTACCTTTCTTTTCCTGAGAACTGAGCCAGGATTAACACTTCTTCAAACTTTTGCAAACATAGCACTCATTTCATGGCAGTTCCCCAATATATGATGGGTTGAATCACCAGTCTGGGTAACAGGCTTCTTTCAGGACAGCTGAAGAATGCATCCAGCAAATTGCACATGCTCCACAGGGAACACCTTGTATTAAATTCCAAGGAGGAGTGGAACCAGCTACAGGTAAAGTTTGCTTTGTTGAGCATTAATGAAACTAATGGGGTATGTTTATGTCACACCTTTCATTCCAAATGATCAAGTGCTTTGCAAGCCCTAATCATTTCACCCATCACTGAACTGCAGACTCCTCTGGGGTGGAACATTAACAGCTGCTTGGTAGAGCACAGCAGCAAGCCAGAGCAATTAATGAAGGACAAACATCCCGTCCAACTACAGGAGCAAAAGGAAATTTTGTTAAGTGGAATGTAATTATCCAAAGCAGAGAGAGGAAGACATTTCCCTTCATACTCTAATCTGGGGTTACAGCTACTTTTCCAGTCCCTGTGTTACTGGAGAGTCAGCATCCTAGCCTGACTCTGAGGTTGTAGTGCTCCATTCTAAGAAGCAAAACTCCCAAAAGAAAAGCATCTTGAATTTTTTTGTGGGATTCCAGATTACCATTTGCCTTTTTCAAATATCTAAACCAAACTAGAAGCCAACTAAAAAAGTGGCTGGAGATGAAGGAACATAAATGTTCCACACAAGCAACAAGACTCTCTCTCAGCTATAAAATCTGTGCATTATATAAGTGGGAGAAATCATTGTCTCTAAACTATTTGTGGCAGAGTGGCTTGATTTAAATTATAATCATGGTTTAAACCAGGAAGCAGAGAATCTTGATTTAAATAATCAGGTTTAATCTTGTTTTGCATGTGTGCTTTTCAGTTATTTTCTTTTAAAACTGGTTGATTCTCACTGATTGGTATAATTTGCTGCTTCTTTATGCTAAATCAAAAAGTATCCTATATCTATACATATTTATTTCAGCAATTATATAGTTCAGCAAGCATTTATTCAGATTCCTACTTTTTTACATTTTTTACGAAGAGAAAATGGTGAACAACAGATTTCTTATTCAGTAGATGATTACTGGCTTTTTTAGTATTTTTTTGTTGTCTTACATTTATTTGAAATTCACATTAAAACTGCATTTAAATGGAAACTGGAATATGGTCGTAATTTCACCCCCTCCTACCACACTAAGGGTAATAAAAGTACTTCACCATGCTGGAGACTGAGAAGAAAATAAGTCTTGCAAAGAAAATGTGTTGGTGAGAACAAAGGCAGTGACCATTGTTGCTGGGGAGCTGGAGCAGGGGTGCATTTCCAAGAGAGTTTGCCAGTGCTGCTTCCTTGCTGGGAACTCTGGTTTAAATAGCCCCTAGATGTTTTTGTTATGCCACCCTCAGTCACTGGCCCTTATTTGTCTCAAATCAGGAGGATCTTCTGTTGGGTGGGATTTCTGCTGTTCTGTGGAAGAGTGCATGGGAGCTGTGTGGAAACTGAAATCAAGAGCTCTGTGTGCTGGCACCCTTGAGGAAAGGCTTTAAAACATATGGGATAAGTCAGAGCTGGATTCCATGAGCAGTTGCACTACTATGACCATGGGAATGGAGAACCCCTGAAAAGTCACGGGGATGGGTATCCAGGGTAGAAACCTCTTAAACAAGTAGGTCCCTCAGATGTAATCATAAAATCACAACATGACTTCAGTTAGAAAGGACCTTACAGATCATTGAGTTCCAGCCCCCTGCCATGGGCAGGGACACCTTTTACTAGACCAAGTTCTTTAGAACCCCATCTAACCTTGCCTTGAACACTTCCTGGGATGGGTCATCTAGAACTTCCCTGGGCAGCCTGTGGCAGTGCTTCAGCATCCCCACAGTAAAGGAATTCCTTATATCATCTAATCGGTATCTCTTGTTTGTTAGTTTAAAATCATTCCTCCTTGTCCTGCCACTATCTGCCTATGTAAAAAGCTATGAATTATTGTCTTCTTTTTATATACATGATTCAATAAGATCTTTGCTGTGGTGGAGAAAACTAAACAACAACCTGCCCTAGAGCTTATAATTAAAGTTTTTAGGGGCAGTCCAAAGAAACACTGAAAACTTTGCAGAATTAGGGCAGCAATGCATTTTCAATCACTGCCCTTGATTGAATAAAGTCGCTAAAAGTTAATAAAAAATCCTCTGAGAAATAAAACAATGAGATTTTAATGAATAAATTCTCATGGTGGAGCTCAGTGTGCACCTCTGGGCATGGGTAAACCAAAAATAACGTGCTCTTTCCTCACACTTTGTTCTGCTTATAGATGGAAACACATCTTCACTGAAAGAAACAAAGCCAGATACCTCAAGGGGCATTGTAGGAAACTGAACCAGATGTGGACTAACACTATGTGCTGAACTCAGAAGCAGATCCAGTGGGCCAAATGGGAATTCAGAAGTACAGACATGAGCATCTGGAAATGCCCAGCTAGGAAGAATATCTGAAGAGGTAATGGTGGGTATAGAAAGCTAGGTGCACCAGGATTTCTTCCCAATTTCTTCTACTCTTCAGGGAATAGTGCTTCATGTCTTTGAAAGGCTGGCATGGTGAATGGACATGTCCTGCCCATTGCAGCTCGATGTGACCCCCAAAAGATCCAGGATGAAGGAAAAAAATGGAAAAAAGCCAATTGCAAGCTTTGGCTCCCTGTTCCGAGCTTAACCAGCTGGTTAACTCTGGAGGCAGGAGTCTGTGGGCCCAATAGATAGATATCCATCTATTTTGAGTTCTCAACCATCACCCCATCCTTGTTGATGGGACATTTACTGTCCCTTCTAATTCTTTGCTTTTCTCATGCTGCTTCTCTTTCCTCTGTTCCAGAGAGATCAATCATTTGCCTAGAATAGAGTTTAGGTCTGGCCCTAAAAATAAAATCCTGCTTCAAGTTATCACCAAGCTGCAAGTCCACCTTGACTCCAGTACTAACATCCAGTGCCATGCCAGCTCTGATGGCTCTCAGTGTCCCAACCACAATCCACAGTCCATGGCAGTAGCCACTCCTGATTGGCAATAATGCACAAATCCCATCCCAAAACCAGGCTGGAAGTAAAATGCTACTATCAAAAGAGTAATAGGCTTCATGCTGCTGAACATAGGTTTATTCCCCTTGGGGTGTATCACACCAAAATAAATTATTTATGGCACTCAGAAACAGTGTAAAAAATGCACAGATTTGCTTCCAAAATACTTGGCAGCTTGCCTGCAATATTAATAAATACAATTATTTTCCTTAAAAAAAGCTCCATGATAAGGCAGCTTAAAGTGGAAAAGGACAGAAATTAATAGCACAATTACAAAGAACAGTAAATTCTTACCTGTTAATATTGTTCCTACATGCCCTCTTCCCCAATATTCAGGCTAATAATGAGCTTTTAGAGTTTAAAGCTTTTTTCCCTGCCTCATGGCTTCACCATCATCACAATAATAATAACAACGTGAAACCTACACACTAACCTATATTGAACTGCAGTTCAATCCAGCAGAATAGCATTGTGAAGGACTTTAATGTCAGCATCCTTTCAGATGCTGATCAAGTAATGCAGAAAGTATATTCTCTACAGCACAACATACAGGAATAAAATTAACAAAAAAAAAAGGAAATGTAAAAACTTCTTTTCCTCTAGGGACAAAGAGGCTAGCAATGAGATAAATTATCCTAGAAATCAGTGGGAAATCCCTCACTGTGAAACAGAATCAAGATAGTAGCCACTAACTCTGCACTTAAAGTACTAAACCCAGATGAATCTCAGGTGCCTTCGCTTCTTAAATGGAGAGAAAAGATGCTGCTGGTTCGCTTTGTAGTGCTACCAAAGGGACAACCCACTCTCAAGTGGGTTGAATCCTGTCTGAGAAGCAGTGACATCCTCATTTTGAAAGGCTGTTTTACACTCAATGGGCAGGGAGTTGGTTGAATGTGGAGGGAGATAAGGGTCTATTGTCCTAAACCACATCAATTCACCATCCCATCTGGGTAAAACTTTCTCTGAGACTCTTGTGAAGGAGTGAGGTGGTGACTCACCTATTCACTTTCAAGAAGTATCTCAGGACTAATATCCAAGAAGGACAAAAAAGGTAAGAGGACAGAAAATACCAGGAATCTATCATCAAGAATGCCAGTGATTAGAAGGTTGGATCACAAGTAAGGAAGATGTAACAGTCTTCAAGGGAGCCATTTTTCAGTGGAAAATGTAGCATTTGATGGTCAAACAGTTAAAAGTCTCCTTTTTAGGACTAACACTCTTCATTGGAATATTAGTATCTTTAAGGCCAGAGGGCCTGAAGGCATATTTCTTCCCCTGGCCTTCACATTTCAAATGATCACCAAATCTCTGAATATCTCTGTAAGGTGGTTTCAATAAATTGCCATATCCCAACAATATCCACACACCATTAAAATGGGGATTTTTTTGGCAAATCCTGTGTGGAAAGGGGCAGTGAGAGAGTTTTGAGAAGCTGAAATAAGGAAGGGTATCAGTGAAAATTCCCTTCTGGATGAACTACTACTTTATGAAGTTCTTCACTAACTTCTGCAATCGATGATGAATATTTAGTGCTAAGGGTTCTGGCTAATTTTTATTTCAGGCTGAAACACGTTGTTAATATTAAATTTACAACTGATGGGGGACAAGTGCAATATGACAGCCTGTAGATGTCTGATCTTGCCTGGGTAATTCTAATTTTTTCTTGTTTTCCCTTACTAAAAAGTCATAAGGGAAATTTAAAGTATAGCACATAGTACATCCTTTTTAAATTATTATTTATTCTGAAAAAGATTTTGTCTTTAAAAAAATTCCCTTTCTGAATTCTCCAGAATATGAGTATCACATTTTTGCCTAGATGATTTGCAGAAGAAGCATGTCTGAAGCACACACACATTTACTGGAAGTACTTTATAATGCACTGTTTAATTCAAAGGAGAAAAGAAAGAGATGATGTTGCTGCAACCACGGTAACAATATTAACGATAGAGTGGATGAAGGCTGAAAGGAAATTACTCAGCAAAATACAGTAATAAAAAGAAAAATCACCATGGATTATCAACTGGGGTATTAACAAATAATTTGTAATGCAGAGATTACACAGTAATTCTGGCACTGCTAATTGCACTGATATACTGAACTGTACTTTGGGCCAGTGATTTGGGTCAACACGGTTTGGGAAACAGGAAGGTGAATGTAAAGAAAAGTAAGTAAAAATCCTTTCTCTGCAGAGAGTCAGGTCTATTATTATTTGCAAGGCACCCAGTAGCAAATAGAGACAACATTAAGAGAAGAGCTCTCAACAACCAAAGGGAACAAGGAAAACACAGAAATAATTACTGTTTGTCTAAAGCTCTCTCAGCTGTTGTAAAACAACTCTGAGAAGAAAATATTTTTAAAAAGCTGATGAAATGTGGCTTGATCACTGGGACAGCTTTCTGATTTAATAAGAGGCCAAAATGGCTATCAGAAACCTAGCAGTGAACAGCATATTGTGGTGTATTTAACCAGAAATATCAGGATTTATACCACTTGGGCATGCTGTTTTTAAAAAACAGATTGTTACCACCATGCATCTAGGACCTGGTGTAACACACTGCTGATGGCAACAGAAGCCTTCAAAGGCTTTGGTGAGTTCTGTATCAGTCACTGAATAAATGAAAGCATCAGTAATATTTATTAATTACCCTGGAGAAATAAAATTGTAGCATTTCTTTGGTGTTCCTTGTTTTAAATACTTGTCTTAAATTATTTCTGGCTTTAGTGTACCCTGTTTCTAGTATGTTCTATAAGCATTCAGTTCTGTTGAGTCCTAAAAGCCAACACAGTTTTGTAAGCACTCTTTCCGGCAAGAGAAATGGCTCAAGCAGTGGAAGCAGAGAATGTGATGGTTACTGCAAGAAATGCTCTGTAAATCAGGTATTACGTCAATTAACATGGCTAAAAGTTGAGCTTGGGATAGTAGAGAAGGCAGAGCTATCATGTGAGCTTTAAAGCTCCTGATTGCCACCATACAACAGCCTAGGAGAATTTTTCAGAAAGGCAATTTATTTGATGAGAAAGCAAAAGTTCACTGTAACATATGTACTATCTTCCTCGTTAAGTTGGTAAGGCTTGAAGAGCATGTTTGGATATTGAGCTGGTTGTTTGCTTGAGAGTTTTATAATTAATTTAAATGCATTCCAGAACAGTAGTGACTAAAGGAAAAAATTTACAGCATGATTTGGGTTGGAAGGAATCTTAAAGGCCATCTAGCTCCAACCCCTGGGTTGCTCAGGGAAGGCAGAGATACTTACCAGACCAGGTTGCTCAAAGCCGCATCCAGGCTGGCCATGAACAATTCCAGGGATGGGACAGAAGCAGAAATTATTCCTTTTTGTAGGATGTGGGTCCAAAATGAATTGGTGCTCCTAATCTTTTCACCAGTAAGTGTATCTATTACTATAGTCACCACATCACCTTTGGCAGTGACTGGTGCTTTCAGAAGCGAAGCTAAAGATAAATGAACCCTGAGATGAAACTGTTCTTCCTAAACAGAGATGATCAACAGATGTGTGGTGGAAGTGTTAGGGTCATCAAACCTACATCCAATTCATCATTAAATGGGTGATTGGAGTCCAGCAGTAAACCTTTTTGCAAACATAGAAGGCGTGCAGAAGTTTTTGCAGGATGATGTTTCCCACATGGTTTTGAAGATGGAAAGAAGTTGCACAGGGCAATTTAACAGTAAAGGTCCTGCAGCTTGAATTTTGGCTCCTAGGGCGCTCAGATCTGGAATTTTAGTTCATGTCTACTAATCTCACAGTGTGCTGAAGTCACACTTCAGCTACACTTGTACTGCAAAAATTTCTTTACATGATAGATCACAGTTGTGTATCTTCAACTCAGTTGAACTGTCTTGAGACATCTGATGTTAATCATCCTGTCTGTGAGATCCTTCTGGCCATTTGACACTGCCTACATTCTTCCAAGGAAGAGATGATGACAGAGAGAAACATCACGCCGCTCCTCACAGCATTAATCATGGCTGACTTGTCCTGCTAATGAAAAAAAGTGCTTCCTCTGGCTCTTGTTCTTTCTCATATTCAACCAACTCCTTGTCTTGGTGGATATGAACACTGAACCCAGATTACAACTAAAGTAAATCTTTAGTTTGGAATAGTTTGGAACAGCTTCTTTGAAATAGATGAAAGTTAAACTGTACTGTTTGTTTGTTTGATTGATTTTGAAGGCTGCAACTCCAATTTCACAAAGACAAATTTTAAAAATGCTGTTGACCCAGGTGTAGAGTAACTCCATAATGATTGTATTGAGCAAACCAGTAAGTTCATTATCACACTGAAGGTAGAGGGAAAAAGTGGTTTGGTTTTTTTGTTGGTGGTAGAGTTTTCAGTTGGCTGGTTTTGTTTTGCCTTTTTTTTTTTTTTTTTTTTTTTTGGGGGAGGGAGGGATTTTGTATTCAAATATCTACCCATATTCTACCCATCTCTCAAATTCAAATCTGTTCAGAGATTACCAGCATGATTCATAACACTTTGAGTGGATCCAGGTTAAGATCTCCATTACAGACTCAAAGGAAATAGACACAGCTCATGGATGCTTGCACACAAACACTGTCCATGTCCACATAAGTTAGGAGTCCCCTAGGCAGTACAAAAGCCCAGCCTGAGTAGTCCTGCACAGCCCTAGAGGAACAAGGCACAGCAGCTCTTTGTCTAGTTTATACTTAAAAGCTTTTAGCACTGGGATTCATCAGATTCCTCTGATCTCTTCCAGTGCCAACTGCCTTCCAACTGTTTATGAGGAGACTCTAGATGCTGTCTTTTAACTGTTTTTGTTATGGGTGATGTCCAGAAGATGGAGTCAGATTGTTCTTGGAGATGCTCAGTGGGAGCAATGGACATGAGCTGCAGTAAAAATCCATACCAGCTCATAGGAGAGCTGTGCACAGCAAGTGTGGTCAGCTGCAGAACCAGGATACAGAGGTCTTGGCCTCTCCATTCTGATAAACACTCTAAGTGTACTTGAAAAAAGCCCTGAGTGACCCAATCTGACCTCCAACTAAGCCCTGCTTTAAGAAGGAGAGGGACCAGAGACTTCCAACAATGCCTTTCAGTACAAACTATCCCATGCTACTGCATTTTTATGATGATGTTCTTATGATTAGAAGGGTTTTTTTTGCTCTATTTTGTTTGTTTGTTTTTGTTTGGGTTTTTGTTTGTTTGTTTTGTTGGGTTTTTTTTTTTGTATGTGACTAAATTGCTGCAAAATAAGCCAACTTCTGGAAGTATATTTACCTTGCTCTTCTTCAATGTGCTCTTCACTGTGGTAAAAGTTGCTGGCTCAGTAGAAATCCTGTTCAGGGTTAGCTAAGGTACCACCAGGAAACTCCAGGCTTCAGTCCAAATGACCATTTCAGGAACTTCTTTTGCTTGACTCTGTCTTGCTGAGAAATAGTGCTATGTACTACAGGAAAGAAGTTCTCCTAACATCATTGCTAGACTTCCAGGAACCAGACTCTCTCTGTGCTTGATTCTGAACTGTTAATGGGAGTTCACAGTTCCAGTTCAGATCATGATCATGCTGCAGAAAACCCCTTGAGCCATATAAAGTGCCTGCTACATCAGCAATACGGAATGATAGCACTGTCCCCAGACAAGGTGCAGCAACTTGAACTATGCCTTTGTCCCCTCACTTTGCATAGTGACTATCCAGGTCAAGTTAAATGCACTGCCCACTGGAGGGGAAGCCATTATGGCTGTTTGAATGTGCAGGATGTGAGGTCAGGGCAATGCCAGAGTTATAACACAACTCTTTGGTGAAAACAAACTCTTAACTTAGTAAATGCATTCTGTCTCCTGGAAGCATTCAACCTAATGAAGGTGTCCCTGCTCAGGGCAGGGGCTTGGAACTAGGCATTTTTTAATGTTCCTTCCAATCCAAACCATTCTGGGAATCTGTGAAAACCTCATAACAGTTTAGATAAAGCTATGGAGGGCTTTCCACGCCAGCTCCCTGTGCAAGTGACCTAGGGACTACAATATGCCATGAAGGCTTCCTTAATGACAGCGATGGACTGTGACTGTACTTTTTGAGCAGCATATCTGTTCCTTCAAGGCAATACCATTCCTGAAATAAAAACAAATCTACTTTTGAAGGGGGCTAGACCTTTCCTTTTCTAGGAATACAATAAATGTTTTGGCAGAATCATGCTTTGACATGTTTGGATTTACAAACATCTGAAGTAAATTCTGATTATTTATTTTGGATAAATAATGAACAGCATAAAACCTGCTGACTTTGACCCTCATCGGAAAAGTTGGTTTAATGGGCCCCATAAACTCTTCTATTGATGGCAGGTTCATAAAGTCCCTATTGACTTCAGCTAAAGGCTATAACTTCTATCAATATTGTCAACAATTAATATTGGCTCATAAAGGTATCCTGTAAACTGAGTCATAGCATTATGTTACTTTACGTTGCCTTTAGCAAAATTTCATGTATTCTTGAAAATGTTTCTCCTATAAATATGGGATTTCTCAAAATAGCCTGTGTGATAGCTGGCAGCCCAGAGAAACACTACTTGTGTGGAGTGAGGAGAGAGGAAACACCTTTATGTTTGGCAGACAAAGCTTCTAAGAGGATCTCAGGCTTCATTTGCTCCTACAGCAGGTCTCAGGATGTGAGGAGTCTGTGCACAAAGGTTTCTCATACCCTTATCTGTGCCAGACAATTACAAAAAGAAAATACTAAAATTCTGTCTATGTAAAAGACTTTTCCCTAACCTTCTTTCTTTCTACTTTGCAACATTTGTTTGGATATGTTTATACCACCAATTCAACCACAGTCCCTATATTAAAGCAAACTTTTTCTCAGTTCTGGACCAGTTTTTCTGACCTGAACATGGTCTCATGTCTGTGACATATTCCCAGGAAAATCTAAGTATTACATGAAGCTCACCACCAGCACAGTTTGGATCTTAATATTTTCTTTCAAGTTCCACCACCTCTTTTTTGTCAGTATGAAAATACTGTTAGATACTGGACACCACAGCAATCTAGGTTTCATTTGTGCTACACAGACTTTTGGTTTTAGTATGATACAGCCTGCCTCATTTAAAACACCCAACATCTATGATTGCAAATGCCTAGGCTCCAAGGAAACTCCTACAGTATTTTATACAACACTGTATGTTCTCCACCTCCCATTTCTCTTTTTCTAGTTGCTATGAAGTGATGGTTCAACCAATGGTTAGTGTGTCATTAAACTGAAGGAAAGAGGAATTGAAGGCTGTCTCCACCCTGACATGAGTCCTACACTCTCTGTGATTACTTTCAGTGAAGCCTTTCAAGGCATGCGAAGTTGCTAATATTCTGTTTCTAATATAATTTCATTTGTAAGTGATCTGTAGGCACAAAGCTGCACTTGCAGGTGTAGAGACAGCATTACAGAAAGCCGCAGATAATGCAATTCTTCTCTGTTAAGACCAAAGGAAAAAAAAAAACGCATAAAATTCTATATACTGCTTTTCTTAGTAGGCATGGAAAGAAAAAATATATGGGATAGGATCACAGCTGCTCATACGTCACATGGAAAGCACAAAAGAGAGCTAGGATAGAGGAGAATGGGATGGAAGCACAAGGTGCTTACTTTTGCCTGTTTTCTAGCAATTTCTTGTGAGTGTGCAAAACTTTAGTTGACCCTGATGATCCCTCTAATTTTTCATCAAAACACAAGGATCAGAAGGAAAACAATGTAACCTGGGACTGTGTGTCTGTTTGTAAGACGCTACACTAAGAATCTTAAAAAAGTATGGTAAAGATAATTTAAAAGGATTTTTCTGTACATCCTTGAACAGGCCATTTATCTTTGAACTCTGCCTAATATATCATTATCTCAGAGCAGAAACTTAATAAGCTTCAACTGTAATTTTGTTGGAGTTAAACATAAAATCATGTGGGTGGTGTATGTCTCACTATGTCATGGCTTTGAGAGGAGAACTTATCATCATTTGTCATTATAATACTGTGGCAAAAAGCATGAAAAGAACAAGTGATGCAGTCATTTCACATGAGCTTTCTGCACTGAGCACAAGTGCCCGATGACTTGTACGCAGCAGCTATATTAAGAAGCAGGCTGTGCTATAATTGAATTAAAGGTGCAAAGGCATATAGGACTGGATGAACTCGTGGGTCAAGTTGCAATTGAATCAAAATCCCCTCTCCTTCTCCTACACTGCTTGGCAGAACTGCTGACCAAAAGGTTCGCAGACCTACAAAAGACATGCAGGAATCCCCGCAGCTGGGGACACAAAGTTACCGAGATAAAAAAATCTATGACCTTCAGCTTTTATTTCACACAAAGAAAAAGGCTTCTAAAAATATTTCACCATCGTTTTCCTTCAGAGAGCAGTCAGCCAATTTACATAAATGAAACGGCTCCTGTCAAGGAACCAGCAAGGAAGAGAAGAAAATTATCTGCCCAGAAAATCTGGGCAAAGATAAGAGTAGCATCAGCCAGAGGAGGGGAGATTTAAATGCCTTCCCACTGAAAGGTTGCTGCAAAAAGCAGGGAGAGTATTACAGCTATTTAATGATCTCTGTCGCAGTGATAAATAAGTAGGAGCTTCTCCAGCAGTTCATTAACAAATACTCTGTAGGACAGTACAAAAGGCCACTGCATGGGGCTGTTAGAAGAGTATTTCCACGGAGTCTGATAAAAAACCCCATCACGAAACCTAAGGAAGATTAAGGTGGAGTAGTAGGAGGAGACATTCCTGAGAGAGCCCGAGGCTGACACTCGCAGGAGCTGTCACCACTTACCGGTTTCAGTATTCTCGTGCTCCGTGTCGGTGAGGGTGAGGTTGGAGTTGGCCCGGCTCGACAAGCAGGAGCTGCGTCCGGACTTGGTGTTGCGTCCCCAGAGCCTGACGGGGTGCTCGGGCGACATGACCACGTCCGCTTCCATGTCGGCGTCCGAGCCGGCGCTGATGGAGTAGCCACAGTGAGGCAGCCCCATGTCGGTCCGGTACAAAGTCCCGTGTGTGGGCGTCACCTCTTCAAGGCCCAGTTCTCGCAAAGAGAAGTTGGCTCCTGTGAGAAAAACACATCGGCCTGGTTATTCTTTAATAGGGCACGGTGCCATCTAGCACAAGTCAAGAGCAGAAGTGCTCATCCTCTGCCTTCATGTGGGGTACAGCGTCATCACAGGAACACACAGTAACATCATACCAAAGATACCTCTCTTCTGTGGTCCTGCTCAGTGCGAGACCAAGACACCACAGAATCAGAGTCAAACCATAAGTCAGAATGTCTGAGTCTACCACAAGACATTGTCTCTAAGAACCTCATCTACACCTTTTTTTATAACAATTCCAGAGACCGTGATTCCTCCGCTTCTGTAGGCAGCCTGTTGCAATCCTTGATCACTCTTCCACTGAAGAAATTTTTCCTAATATCCCACCTCAACCTCCCCTAGTGTCACTTGAGGCCATTTCCTGTTGTCCCATTGCTTGTTGGGAGAAGAAATCAGTCCCCACCTCACAACAACCTCTTTTCAAATATGCCAAGATTAAAAAGAGGCTGGATTTCTGCTTCTGGGACCTGACAAAAACTCAGGGCATGTTCAGTGAAATCATCAAGTTTGAAAGCAAAAACGAATGCAGAAGTGGTGCAATTCTTTAGGAGAGGCAAAAAGTAATCTTCTCATGAGAAAAGCAAAATGAGGCGTGCAATGATCAAAAGTCCTACCATACACCTGACAACTTCCCTACAATAGGCAATTTGAGCGAGTTCTGCTCATTGAAATCCCTGAAATTACATACTGGGGATTTAAATTTCCTTTGGTGATTTCACTTTTCCCTTGCTGACCACTTACACCTTGACTCAGTTTAGCTATTCATTCTGATAGAGACACAGCAGAGGTTATTTGGCTGCAAATAGATGCAATTGTTTAGCTGACTAAAAATACGACCTGAAAAGTGACGCCTGACTCCATGTCCAGTTACCTGCAGAGCTTCAAAATCAGACTGAATTGATGTGAATAAGGCTTCAAATATTAGCATACTTTGTTTGAAAAGTTCCACAAAGAGGCTGGGGAGAGCAATTTTAAATCCACATTTATTTATTAATGCATGCATGTATTTTTAAACCCTGAATATCTTGAAAAGATTTTGGCCACCCATGAGTGCCTTTAGCTGCACAGTGCATTTATACAGCTCAATGCACCCCTGCTTCTGTTATGTTGTGCCTTGGATGGATTAAGCAAATGCACTGTTTGCAGCTCAGGCATATTTCAACAAGACAAATCTGAATGCATGAGCTTCAGGAAATTTCAGGCACAAACCGTCCTCCAAACACTGAAGTTCATAACTACTCATTATTGAAATCTGTTCATCAAGTCTGGATCTCAAAGTTGTATTCAAAGCTGAATGATCATTTTCTCCTTTCTCAAGACCCCACAATTTTGTGGTTTTTCTCAGATTTCTATTTGTTGATGTCAAGTATCATATGGTAGAAAATGTGTATCCAATAGAAATAGTCAGTTTTCTGCTTTTCCAGAGTATGGTTTCACGCTTGTGGAGACAGCCTAGCTTATCCTTGAACCCCGCTGCTTGGGGAAGGTCTCTCATATTAGAGCACACATGCATCAGATGCCAGGTGGCCAAAAGTAGATGCTATTTTACTACATTTTTTCCATTCAGTTAGCTTTACAGCTCATAGTGAACAGAGAGGAGATATCTGAATGCAAGGTGAATAATGGGACTGGACAACATTTTAATGTACAGTTCAGAGAAAGAGCTGTTTGATGGCAGAAGGAAACACTGGTTCAACTGGCACAGGTCTGCAGCTGACAATACTCCAACTGCATAAAGGATTCATGAACTTCACACCTTTCTAATTGACCAAACAAGGTTAAAGCTTTCAGACAGAGTGGACAGAAAAGGTTGATTGGGGCTCACATCTCTGTCCAGCCCTAGAGCCTTGCTTGGGAAGCACAATGCAAGCTTGTAGCAAAGTAATCCATTTAACATGATTGCAAAGTGGTTTGAGAAATTGTCCTCTACAGTCTCATGGCATGAGGAAGCAAATAAACCTGACCTAAGTTATAAATGCTAAGAAGCAGTATCTCCCCAGACATGGTGCTCTTCTCTTCTAGTTTTGACTTATGTGTAAGGTCATGGTTTTCTAAACCATCCCTTGTGGAGTACTGAAAAACATGTTTTGGTTTCCCTTGCGTGTTTGAGTCACTGGTGGTGAGTTCCACCTTCGCCTGAAAGAAGCCACATTCAGCATCATCTGGCACATCAATGTGCAGCATGACCGATGTTCTCCAGTAACAGCAGCTCATAAATTATGAAAAATGACTGCTACAATTAACTGAAAATCAAATTTATTTGCAACAAACAGCAGCAGATGCATTGATTTCATATTCTATGCTCACTGTTGCCTTTTAAGCTGAAAGAACTCAAGTCAATAAAAGGAAGATAATAAATATCCAAGACTTTTAAATTCAGATCTGGTCTATTTTCTCCTGTGCTGACTTGCACATTTGCTGACACTCACTCTAGCTAAAACCATTTAAATGCTGACTTGTTTATTTACTGAATTTATTTGGTCAATTTGAAATGTTTCCCTCCTCTGCCTTCCAAACTTTGCCTTGTTGATGTCAAGCAGGCTAATAAGGCTTGGTTTCAGTTGGCCTGAAGCCAAGCAGCATCACAAAGAGAGGTCCATTCATGGCTTACTGCCAGTGGAAAATGTGGCACAGAAAGTCTGGTATTATTGTTAACACTCTTCAGGCCAGTTTCGGGACCCTCAGGATAAACTGGAAGAAAGCTTTTTTGAGCCATTTGTGAGGGTTATATCAGAAACAGAACTGGTACTCTGACAGGGTTAGTCTTCTCAATGAATTTCAGCTACGTAGGCCAGTCATTTTTACTATTTCTCAGTACCCTGCAAAATTTTCCTAAGGAAGTATGAGCTTGTGTATAGAAAAATTTACACTCCTTGTCAACAGACTGGATTTTCGAGGAAAATAATCTTTTGTGGGCTTCTTAGGAGAAGTCCATGGACCTTCATGGCCTCATGGACCTCCAAGTTGAAAACCACTGACCTGGACTAATTCACATTCTATCCTGCACGGTGAATTTATTGTATGAAGTAAGCAAATGCAATGACCTAAAAAGTTTCCTTTTCTTAATAATGTCCTTAATACATTCCTTAGAGGGGATGAAATACTTCAGAGTTGCTAAGAGGAAAACTGCTTTTATGATGTCAGAGTGTTACTTACAACAACTATTGGGCCTTTTGTTGATTATTGCCTGTTGTAGCTATCCTGAAAGTCAAACACTAAAGTCATATGCATGAAGATACTTCTGCAAATAATTTTGCTTGTGTGTGCCTTGAAGATGACTCTTGCACCAAAACCACAAGTGCATGATTTTTGAGGACTGAAATTAAGCAGCCCCCAGGTTTAATGAGTGTAATTATATGCATTCCTTTTGGGGAATCAGTTTCTCTAAATTGCAGAGGATGTGCTCAGAGTACTCTGGGTTGGCTAGTTTATGTTCATTTTCTGGAATGCTGCCTACTCTATTTGACTCACTTTGACATTTTATGCTTTTCTTGATGGACTTCTAAAAACAATTTATGTGAAGTCCTAGTTGAAATCTGAACTACATCTCTACAGAAAAATGAAGATGAGTCTTATAGTAGGGGGCAGAAATCTATCTCATATAGGCAATATCAGCAGTGAAAATGTAACTGCACTGACTTCAGGGTAGCAATAAAAAAAGAGAATATCTGGAATCTCTGTTAGAACTGTGGAGTCTGTGGTGACTCTTAAAACTCCACATCCTTCACAGATACTGTGACTCAGATTCACTAAATGTGTTTCTGTAAGTCCTAAAGTGGTTCCTTACTCCTCTAATATTGGAGCATGTCCCCAAGGCAAACCTAAAGCCTGCAGGCTATGTGCAATGCCAAGAAGGTTCATCCCATCTGGAGCTCAGTTGCCTCCTTTCTTCCAGGGTTCTTGGGTTTTGCTGTGGACCAGATGGACAGACAGTGACATTTTCCCCTCATTGCCTTCTGCCTCAGCACCCTCGTTGACTTTCTTCATGACAGAGCAGACACATGACACAGTAAAATGTCTCCTGAGCAGGCAGGAACTCTCCATGCCACGTCAGTACCATACAGCATGTGCATGGGGGTTCTAGTCTCATTGTGGGAAGTGGCAAAGTGCTGCTGCAGACAGAAAGACTAAGACATAGAAAATGTGTCTTAGTAAGTGCTAAGGAACATGGGATGTGGGTGTGCCACTTTAGGACACTGGGCTGCACACAGTGTCTGTGCAATACAATGAAGATGATCTCTGCTGTTCTCTTTAAATCTCTCTCTTACATCTTGCTTTTGGCCTCAGAGTCTTTCAAAGGTAGCCTCCCACCCAGCTCTGGCTCTCAGCTGATTCCCTCACACTGCTTACAGTGCATCTGCTGGCAAGCACCCACCTGCTCGGCAGAATTCATCGGCCTCCTGGTGCACCATGTCTTTGACCCGATTGCTGTAGGTCAGCCTGGAGTCTTGATCATAAGCCTTCAGGGTCTCACTGGAGCTGTAGGACTTCTGGGGTGCCTTGCTGTCCTCACTCTCAGCTGAAGAGCTGGTGTAGCGGCGCTCAGTGTCACGGCGCCGAGTCAGAGATCGATACGGTTTCCTTTCTTTTACATCCATGGCACCCTCGTCTGAGTATTCAACATTAAAATAATGACGTCTGTGGGGCGGTCAGAATGGAATAACCTGAAAGACAGAATAAAAAAATTTCATGCCTTTTGGCACTCAACGGCTAATTTGCCTTCTTTTTACATTCTCACACTGGAAAAGGGATGTTACTTAATGGATTGCAGAAAAACCCTCTTAGAACAATTACCAATAAAAAGAAAGTCTCATTATGTGTGACTCACTTAATAATTGCCACTGCTAACAGGATACATATACGCAGCAACCTGCATCTGTCTGAACTAGGCATGCACTTGGGAATTTGAAACTGATTGTGATATTGTGTGCCTTCTTCCCATAGGAAGTGATTCAGACACCTTGAGGAGGCAAGTATTCATCAGTCACCTAATCTCTGGGAAATCAGGTAATGCTGAAATATTTGGGCAACTGGAGGGCTTTGGAAAAATGCTGTCCTGTGGTTTTAAAAATATTTCCATATATCATGAGGTTAGAATGTGTGTACAAAAGGCTGAGATGGTATAAAAAGGCAAGTGAAAAGGGAGAGGGAGAAAGGAAGAATGAAGGGGTGAGATACGGATGGAAATTGCATAAAAATATCTTTCTTTTCAGAGAGCTCATCTTAACTCAGCTGGAAATATATTAGAACTTAAGCAGAGCTGAGAAAGTGTAAATAAATGATAGTGTTCTGCTTCATGTAACAACATGGCCTGGGATTTATTTCTGTGGAAAAACCAGTGTATATATGCACTGCAATGCAAGCATACATATCTGCACACAGAGAAAATGAATATCAGAAATAAAAGGTATTAAAAAGTATTATTGTCAAAACAATAAATGATATTTTTACTTCAAATTTATTAAACATGATAGAAGTCACAGAAAAAATAACAGCAGTGACTTGCATCAAGATGGAAAAACATGTTTTTTTAATATCTGGTTAATGAGGAAAAATAATGATAAAGTCCACAAACAAAACATGGAAAATCTGTAATTATGGGCTGAGCTTCTCAGAAACTGAATCCTCCTGACTGCTAAAGAACAGAGGTTCAGTCCCTAAATGCCATCCCCGGATATTGTTGTTTACCATTAGCATTTAAAAACAGAAAGCAAAAGGTTCAAAAAGCACCTATCAGTTCTTGGTCTTTTTCACAGCAAATACATATGGAAATACATGGCAAGGATTGAATGACATTCTGCTGGCATTTCTTTCTTGAAAAGCTAAACCCTGAATATACTAATGGAGTCTTACTCGTCCATGACTCAGACCCTAGCCTTGCTTCAGATGCTGTGCCCTGGATTTCAGAGAATCATTAAATCCTAGAATGGTTTAAAAGGGACCTTGAAGATTATCTAGTTCCAACCCCACTGCCGTGGGCAGGGACACCTTCCACTAGACCAGGTTGCTCAAAGCCGCATCCAGCCTGGCCATGGATGGAGCATCCATAACTTCTCCAGGCAGCCTGTGACAGTGCCTCATCACCCTCACAGTGAAGAATTTATTCCTAATTTCTCATCTACACCTGCCCTCACACAGCCAAGGTGCAGTAGCTGAGGATGGATGTGCTGTGAGCTTTGTAGGTCAGTTTAAAGGGATGTGGTGTAACATAGCATTTGTGGGTTCTGAAACTGAGTGTGTGTAGGATTGAAGACTCCAAGCACCAGTTCTGATAACCTACAAATCATAATAGTAATACTGAAGCCTGAAGACAAGACTTCATTATTAATTTCTTATTTGAAAAGCTGTCTGGCACAAGCACGGCTAAAAAAATACTAGAGTTGAAGAGAGACTGCAGAAGGAAGCACAAACTACAGGAAGGCTGTGAGATAAACTGGCAGCTAGGCAAAGAAGAATCGGGTTATACTCTTGGGTCTCTCGTGGGGTTAAACCATGTCACACTCCTATTTCTGCAACTCTGATTGTGCTAAAACTGCTCACTGGGTTTTGCCCCTTTAACCCCCAAAACCAACTTTGCAATGACAGACCCCAATTCCAATACCTTGTATGGCTTCTGCAGCATTCTTCCTGTAAATTAAGACACTACTATTAAAAAGAAAGTCCACTATCTCCCAGTCAATTCCAGAGACAGTAGCAGACCAAGTTCATGCATTCTGTTTGTCAGCAAAATGCACAGAAACTACTGAACACTTAGGGAGGGAGAGGGGAAAGGAGGAGTATCTTATAAGGAGTTTTATCTAAGTCATCCACAGAGATTTGAGCACCACTTTGATTTTAAACATGTTTTTAAACCCACCGAACTCATTGACTTAAATTCATTCAGGTAAATGCAATACAGTGAATGCAAATGGGATTACTCACCAGCCAAAACTGACATGTTAAATGTATTGCAGAGTAAGGGTACAAAACTAAGGCCTGAATGTAGAGGCAGTAGTGAAGAAATCTGTGTTGTGCTAAGGAACAATAGCAGCATGTAAGAGATTTACCAAATATTGGTAGATTTTTTTTTTTTTGCTTTAATCAAACATATTGGTGCTTTCACACTGGAAAGAAATAAAAGAAATAGAAATCTGATTGCCTTTCAGTGCACTGTCATTTCCCACTTAAAAAAAAAAAAAAAAAAAAGCTTTTTCCGGCTTGAAAAATTGTGACTTTACTTGTTATTGAATCCGTTTGTCTCATTTATAGCATCTCTGTTTGAAAACCTTAGAAGGAGCAGGTTTGTTCTACTTTTGAATATAACATCTTAAAACAGGTTCCTTCACAAAACCCCAGTATTGAGAGCCACTATAATGAACACTGAAATTGTGGTTTATTGTTATGAGGGATGGAGACAGCAGAATGTGAGTGAGAAGTGGTTACTCTCTATGGAAGAAATGAGGAACGGTGGCTTCTATCTGCTCCCAAGCATTGTAGCAATTCCTACCTAGGGATGGTCATTTAAGAACCCTCTAGCAGGAGAGGAACATGTGCCAGGAAAACCTTTTTGCACTGCTAGAGCCACAGGGTACAAACAGGGTCTGTAATTACCATTAGTAACCTTGCAACTTAGGAAATGACAAAAAAACATGAGGAAATTGACTGAATTCCCACCAGATGAAGGGCTTTCTTTTTGTAAGGAAAGGTGCTGAAAAACTGAAAATTCTCCTACAGTTCATCAAAAATAGCCTTGTAAATTTGCACCATCCATATGCACATTCCTCTGTAAGTGTGTTTCTATTCCCAACTCATTCATGTCTTTATAAATTTAACTCTTCTCAACTTTTTATTTCTCTCTCCCTCACAACTTAGCTTGACTTTCCAAATAGAAAGGTTACCTCCATAAAACATAATGAAGATTTTTTTAAAACTTATTTTTAAAGAGTGAACTGTTGCATTTACCTGACTTAAGTAATTTTCCAGCACTTCTCCATGGATATGCAGTTCTTGCCATCTCAGTTTTATGGCCCAATTCCCAGATGGTTTAGATACCTTACTTTCAATGTAGTTGTGTTGTCAGAGAGTTTGACTCATAATTTTTCTGTGGTAGATTATTATTTTTTTTATCTGCTACTCCTTGTGTCTAGATTTTACTTTTGCTACAATTTCATCAGTGCCATCAACACCTCACATTTTTTCTGACTTCTCTGGCACATGACAAACACAAAGAATCACACTTGTCTCAGTTACATATTCAACCACCAGTTCCTTTCCGTCTTTAGCTCATGATTGCTCCTCAAAATTTTAAAAGCTTCCATAAACTTGCTGGACCGGATGTAAAAAAACACAGGCTTTCTAATACAGATCTTTCCATCTCTGTGTTCATTTTCCATCCGTAAAAGCACAAAACCCTCCTGCTCTGAATCACTTATATTTGAAAAGGGTTTTCTTGTCCTATTATGCAGTCTTTCTAGTTCTGTTTGATTTTTTCAACATACTACAGTCTGCATAACATATAAAATTTCATTTTTTAAAATTTTAAAAATTTTTTAAGGCCAATTAGTTGCAATAGCCATTCCTATTTTTGGCAGCCCTCTGTGAATGGGAGTCCAATTGCAGCTGGACCACTAATTGGTCTGGAGTACAGTTCACAACAGAAGCATCCTTCTGTATTTACTTATTCTACTCAGAAAGATCCCACTGAACCCAGAAAGGGTTACTTAGAAGTAAAAGCCTATAAAATCAGATTCCTTGATATAGTTATATTTTTCAGAAGCGTGGGACTCTTCTCACATCCTTGCATATATGTCAGGGAGTGGAGAAGAAGAATCAGCTTTCTGCTTCTGGTGCAGCAGTGCAGCAAACGTAATGATCATTTGCAGCTCTTTTTATTTTGCTTTTGCTTTGGTTGGCTCCCAAATAATCCTTTTTATGGTGTTTTATCCTTTATATCTCTCGTCCTCACTCTCAGTTCTGTTGGTTTTTGTTGCTCTTTGGAGCTTTGATTAACCACACCGGCTTTGTGCTGCAGAATCGCACTCAATAAATGGCAAGGGGTATGATTTATTTTCTGAGTCACTGCTCAAAAGACAAACTTGCATCAATCAAAAAGCAGACAAGGGAGTGTGACACCACAAAGTGATATGCTAGGAGGCGCTTACAGCAAAAAGGACAGGTGGTCTTTGATAGCTGACTTACATTGCAGGTCACTAATCACAGAGATTAGCAGCAAGGTGATAGACAAGGCCTGTTCTGGGAGGCAGCATGTCATGTCATCCAATTTTCTGTCAAAATGTGAGGGTTTAAACAGTACAGATAGCTTTACGTACTTCCCATATAGTTATGGTAGCAGGGTGATGAGAAAGCTGGAAGAGTGAAATATCTTGTCTGCAAGAAAACGTGAGCGTGAGCATGAACTCTGGTGGGTTGATTCTACCTCCACATTTGTGCTGAAGGAAGCAAAAAGACTACATTCCACAGTCACTGTTTTCCTCTGCAGAAGTGCATATGTAGAAATGGCATAATTTTACTTGGTAGGGCATGCTTTTTGTCTTCTTGAACTCCATCTCATTTCACTGCTTAGGGCAATTTTTTCCCCTATTTTTTATTGTTGCTGCCCTTTGTAGAACAAGCGCAGCCATAGGATGCTGAGCAGCAAGCTTAATTTTATATTCCCTCCTTTGGGCTCCACAAATCGAATCATTACTAAGACCTAAAGCTGGTAAGTAGTGAGCAAGTATCCTTTCTTTCACTTTATAGAGAGAAGTCAAAGTGAATTGCTTAAGGTGGTACAAGAAGAAAACAACACAACTGAGGGCAGCAACTTGATCTCTAAGGCTGAGTCTGGTAATGGGCCCAGATTTTTTTGAGAACCAAGTCACAAAAACATAGTAGAATAATTAATTTTAAAAACTGTGGCCAATACACGTCTGAAGTCTTTGTTGGAGAGCAGTAGCATGAACCTCAGGTACTATTAACAAGATGCTCTTTCATGTTCCATAGTGCCCTTCAGTCAGAAGGACTGTGGAGCATGGACAATTGCAGTTGTATCTGACCTGTGAAATCCCATGGTGAGTGATGAAAACTCCACCCAGTCAAAAAGGAGAGAGATTTTCAGCTTGTATATTAATCTTCTCAAAGATGCTAACAGATACTGGGGGCAAACCAACAATGTTATTTGTGAAATTAGCTCCAACTCAGGATCCTAAGCTGCAACCAAAGAACTTGTGAGTTCAGATGATTAAATGACTTTGTGTCTGTGATTATTAATATCCTACAACAAATTAAATCATCACCTGGTATTTTACAACATATTTGAAAGAAGGCAGTCCATTGCATGCAAATCCTACCACTTCCATGAGGATGTAAATGTCTTGTTCAAGTCTCCAATTGTGATTTCATAGGCTCATGGAAAGGCTTAGATTGGAGGGAACTTTAAAGATCATCTAGTTCCAACCTCACTGCCACAGGCAGGGATATCATGAACTAGTTCAGATTGTTTAGAGCCCCATCCAGCGTGACCTTGAAACAACCTGGCCTTCTTTACACAAAATATTGAACCTGAGAAATCTTATTTGGTCATTTTCGTTTGTCAAAAATTGTCCAAGATATTGCCTCCCATTCCACCTCATCTAAAGCACAAACCTGGCATAAATGCTTTCAGCAAATACTTAGGCATGTACTCAGGGGTTATTCAAATCAAATTTGTATTGCCTGGTGATCAAAGTCAGCAATGATCTGATCTTAGCAAATACACAAATACTATGGCTTAAACAGCATGATGCCATTTACCAGGTTTCTCGGAGATTCTTCTATAACATAAAGGATTCCTGTGTTTTTTATTAAACTTTAAGCTTCAGATTTATAAGAGAGGTTCAAATCCCATGAGGTCTTTGTAGGAAATAAATTAAGCTATAGGTATAACATCCTCTCACATTTTTGGCAAAGACTTAGGAAAGAAGCAGGCACAAGAGAGGGGAATGAAGAGTTGAATTAATACTGCTTGGCTTCCACCCAGTACTCAAAGAAAGTAACAAAACCTCCCTTTTCTGGTCTCAACCACTAAGTCTTTCTTCTACTGGTAAGACTTGCTGGGCAATTGCTTGTCCAAAAGATGTGGTTCGTGACCTCTTCATGAATAAATCTAAAACTGCATTAAGCTGGAGGCCCGGGAAAGCTTGAAACAGTAGTGGTGGGAAAACATGAGGGAGGCTAGAACGTAATTATTTCAATTATTTCTGGTTTGCAATTCCCTAAGTCTTCTGTCACAGGCTGGAATATTTAACCTTTGCTAGTGGAAGGTTTTAGGCCCTGAAGTTAAAAATTATTTTAAATCATTTTTGACAAGTGTAAGCAGTCTGTAGTCGCAGCCATCAGAACCCTACTCTGGCTTAAGCCAAAATGGAAATTACTTTGGAAAAAATCTTAGTTTTATATTGAAATTCTCATTGTGAGTCTATTAGCCATTCTTGGATGAAGTGGATTTTCTTCAGAACCTCATTTTAACAGACAATGCCTAATGGCATTTAAATAATAAAATGCCAAAAGACGCAGCCTGACCATGTACACTCTTTTATGGTCCACCCACAAATTCTTCCCAGATCTCTATCTCAGACTCAAGGTTTGGGTGTATAATGTGCTACACGTTCAAACCCGATGTGAAACCAGCAAATCTCAGAGTGACAAAGAACTGGTGACATAAAATGCACATAGTCACTGAAAGTGTCTCCATTCTTTCTCCATCACACACCTTTTGCTAATTTGGGTTCTTACCTGGGATACAGGAAGCTAAAATTTATGTCCTTAATCTGAGTCAGACAGGATGAACTTCTGAATGTGTCTCAAGTATCCTCAGTGAAAGCCCTTGGCATAGCCTTTCTCAACCTGTTTGGGAGAGTTTTTCGTTTTTCTTTCAGAAAAGAAAAACATAGCCTGGGGTTTGGTTTTTGTTTGTTCATTTTTTAACAAAAAAATTTGATAATTTACAGTCATAGAACTGTAGAATGGACTCTATGACAACAAGTAAGATGTCTTTGTGTTGGAGGGGACCTTAAAGATCACCTAGTTTTAATTCCCCACCATGGACAGGGACACCTTTCCCTAGACCAGCTTACTCAAAACCCTTTCCAACCCGTCTGTGAACGCTTCCAGGGATGGGGCACCTACAATTCCCCTGGGCACCTTGTGCCAGTGTCTCATCTCTTAGTCAATTAGAAAAGGCTGGTTCAGGACTCACTCACGGTGTTAAGCCTTATACCCACTCCTGAGTAAGCTTTGTGTCTAATTCTCAGTGTTCTCTTGTGGCCTACAGGATGCCTTTGTAATTGAATTGTGACCCAAATGAAAATGTAGCAAGAATCCCAAGACAATGCCCATGCACACGTTCTGCCATTTAACCTCTTAATTCCACAATTCGGTAAGTGAATTCCCAGGCTTAGATACACTAGCTCTGAATCCCTACTCCTCTGTCAATAAATTGAACAAGGAAACTATCCATCTTTATTACCCCTCTGTGGATTGGATGTAGTTTATTTGGAAGAGAAGAAGGGGGCAGTGATTGTGAACAGTGATTTAAGAATCAAGGCTGCTCCTTCTCCTCTATCTGCTGCAGCAAATTTCTCTGCAGGACCCCTGGGTGTGACAGTCTCTCATGAACTTGTCCTCTGAGAGTCTGCCTAATCCCATTTGACTATTAAATACTTTTGGCCTTCACAACATCCTTTACGCAGTGCCCCAGTGTGACTGTGTGTGGTGTGAAAAAGTCCTTGTCTCATTTGAAGTCACTGTTTACGGTCTTCTTCATGGAAATATTGATGAGCCCTCAGCCTTTTCAAGAAGAAAAGAGGCCTTGAACTCATACCCACTCTCAGATGTATCTTTTTTGCTATTGCTCATTATTTCTGAGAAGAGCTGAATGTAGGCTGGGACTCTTCTAGGAAAGAAACCATGTCTGCCTTTTCTGCCTGCAGCACCCTGTATCCATATTCCTCAGTAAACTTATCATGTTGATATGCACCTCCTGCTTGAAACAGAGTTCCAGAACATCCTTTGTTCTACGCCTTTCAGATGCAGTCTGGAGTCTGAGCAGTTCACAGGGTGACAGCTGGAATTGAAGAAAACCTGTAGTATAAAACTTGCAAGATCTGATTTTTTTTCTCCTTTTTGTCATTGGCTTGACTGTGAAAACAACAGAAAAGTAGTTTTGGCCAGCATTGGCTTTTACTGCTGCCATTGAATAGCAGGGAATGCCATACGTTCAACTGAATTTGAAGGAATATACTCAGAATTATGCTCAAAAACTATTGCTAAGCATAGATTTATTTTCTATCTGCCTATTTATTAAGACTAATTATATAGACACTCTGCAGAAGAATAAGATGTAAAACTTCCTGCAGAAGGGGGAAGCTCTCACCTAATCAGGCAGGACACAGCATAGGGAAAAAGTATTATCATCCCTCTTCTGCAGGCAAAGGCAACTATCTTACCCAGTTACTTGAATTCCAGTAAGCAACACAGGAAACTCCTGCAGGATTAGTCACAAGGCTAACGTCTCCTTGTCTTACTACAATATCATGTGTAAAAATGTCCCTGTTCTTGTCACAGATGCTCTGGTACTGGGTAATCTCTCCTTGCCTTCCTTCAGAAAGGGGAAAAACCAACCTGTTTTCTTGTTCTGATAACATTCCCTAAAGGGTTGAACTTCAAACTAAGTTTATTAAAATATGAATTATCTGTAAAAAAGACTGCAAGGGCTCATGAATTGATTCATTTTATGACTTCTCTGTGAGATAATCAGAGTGCATTGAGAGATGCTAGGGATTGATTAATCAGTGTGACTCCTACTGTGTCCAGAGCTTCACTTTCAATGGCACAATAAGCTTATGCAGTAGGAAGTGTATTTTTCTTAGGTAAAATGTCTATGGGGAAAAAAATGGAGAGGTAAAAATAGTAAATTAGAAATGTTTGGGGATTTTTCTGAAACAAAGGGCCCCTTCACTGGAATAACAAAGAGGGGTATCAGCTATAGGAAGAGATTTTAAGTACATGGAAGAGGACTTATACCTGATTGCTGGGTTGCAGCTTAGCACTGTATGTACAGGGATATGGGGAAAAGGCTCTAGGGAGACCTTAGAGCACCTTCCACTGACAAGGGCATGAAGTGATAGGACAAGGGAGGATGACTTCAAACTGACAGACGGAGGGTTTAGATTAGATGGTAGGAAAAAATTCTTCCCTGTGAGGGTGGTGAGGCACTGGCACAGGTTGACCAGAGAAACTGTGGCTGCCCCATCCCTGGCAGTGTTCAAGGCAAGGTTGGATGGGGCTTTGAGCAGCCTGGTCTAGTGGAAGGTGTCCCTACTTATTAGATGATCTTTAAGGTCCCTTCCAAACCAAACTCTTCAATGATTCTATGATTCAATGATCTTCCAAAACAGAATATATTCTTCCAGATGTACAAATGCCACTCAACTGAAAGGTGCATCAAGGAGGGATCTTAATTAGGTAATGATAACTGACGCTGTAGTTCAGGTAAAAAAAAAATAAAACACTACATTTACTCTATTCTTGCAAAATGCTGCTTTTCTACTTGCCCAAAGCTACCAGAATAACAGCAGGGCTTGTTTTTACTTTTCTCTCTCCTTTTGTTTTTTTTTTTTTTTTTTTTGTTTGTTTTTTTTTTTTTTTGTTAAACATATGGCAAAAGCTCAGATTTCTTACTGATTTAGCCTTCAAGAAGTCCATTTTCATCTCTCCTATGTCACAGGCAGCAGAACAGACTGGCAGAAAGGAAGTGATCTGACCAAATAATGCAGGAAGTCACTGGCACAGTTTACACAAACCCCAGCTCCTGTTTGCACACCAGAAGCCTGTTTACTGGAGTTCCTGGATTCTGTGCCAGTAATAATGAAATTCAATCATCTTTCAGTTGATAAAATGCAAGATAAGAGATTAAGTGATTTATCCAAGTCCAAACTGAAAAATAAATTCTGCATTGTTGGTATTAAGATCGCTAGTTTAGTGACTAAGTGATGAATCTTCTGGTTTGCCATAGGAAAACATCTTGTATTTGACTTTCTGTGGCAAAACAGAATGACTTATTAAATCTTTCTTATAAGAATAAGTTTTTATAATATTTAACAAAATGAGTGGAAAGGCCCACTCTTTTGCTAAAGAAAAGCTTTGCTGCCATGCTAAGGAAAACATCTTTAAAAATATTCAGCAAAAAGACATTGTGGGAAGAAAAGGATAAAGCAAATGAAGGAGCCAGGGAGAGGAGAAAGCAATTGTAGATGTAAATGGCTCTTCTTAGTCATACCTTTAATGACTAGCTAGACCAAAGATTTGAAGTAATTGAACTAGCTCTCAGTCAACAAAAGATGCAAGTAGACTGTAAAACAGAGCGGGATTACATTAGTTTACACTAAACCACGAGTAATTAGTGTTTGAGCAGTGCTTAAAAAGCAGAAAGTGCTATATAAATGTTAATTATTAGTATGTTTAAATAGATGCAACAAACACAATTTTTTATATGCCTTAGGAAGTAAAAGACAATAAAGCAAAATTCAGTAACAGGCTCCATCATTTGGCTGAGACCTATCAGATCACATTTGGGAAAACACACAGAGTCTTATTCAGTGGCTCTCTCTGAAGCCTGAGTGTTACATATGAAGTCATAGGTGATTGTCTATCTCTGGAAAGCATTTTGGAAAATGATTTAAAAAAAAAACCAAAGCCCACCCAAAGCATCAAGGTTGCCAGCTCCAAATGCCAATGTCAAAAGAATAGAGAATTTGAGATGGAAACCATGGGTTTCGGTAGCAAGTAGACCATCTTCATTTTGGGCCATGCAACAGTTTCTGGGATGAAGAGATAGTTATGTCTACTGCTGAGAGGCAAGACTCTGGGAAACAGCACCAGCTTCTCCTATGCCCTGCTGTACCACTGATTTATTGTGTGATCCTGGAGAAGGCATTTAACCTTTTGGGCCCATTTTATGAGAAACAGATATAACCATTCTCCAGCTGTTTCACAGCCAAGTAAAAGGTCTTTTTTGATGCTTTTAAGCATGTCATTTCAATAAATAATTTATGAGACATATCACTATTAAGAAGATGTCCGAGGGAGTCTAGGAGTCTAACAAGAAACTTATGAGGTGAGATCATACAATTTCAGGATGGATTCTGGGCTATAACATGCTAATGATTTGCAAAGATTATTAGGCTAGTTGGAATCATGGACATAAAAGAACCCTAAAGTAAAATGCTTATCTACTTTTTTGCAATAAATTTTCTACCAATTTCCTTCCTACCTTGGCAAACTCTTACAAAGAAGAATGATAAATAGCAGAGGTCCAACCACTTTGTAAGTTCTAAAAATCGCAAGGGATAATTCAATTACAAAAAGTAATTTGTATGAAAGAAATATTTTGCCAGGATATGAGCTAATAAAAACCTATATTTAAGCTCACGATTTTCAAGGCAGTATACAAATGCTAATTTATTAGCAATTATGTCTGTAAAGGAAGCAGTACAGATGGAGACAGAGGAGACAGCAACATCCTCAGTCATGCACTCCTGAAGCCAAATGTCTCATTGTACATATCATTGCCCAAGTGAAGCTGGATCAATGCTTGCATCTGTTGGATGCAGAAATCTGCAGGAAATCCAATTGCCAAGAATCCTTTAAACATAAGTTTGTTTTCACCAAAGCGCAGGCTCCTGGGTTTGAAAATGTCAGCCTCAGCAGAGGAATGGTTCCCTGTTTCAATGTTTCTGATGACAAACCCTGCTTGAGATGTTCCCTCCTGCTAGGGCTCAGCCACCCTGCTGCTTCCTGCCTCCCTGGGGATACTTATGCAGCTGTTCATAAAACCACACCATAAACAGATCAGGGAAATTGTCTGGAAATTAAAAGAAAAAGAGCCCTTATCTGCCAAATCCTTACCTTTTTATTTCTGTAGCCAACCCCAACTTTAATCGAGTGAGATTAATATCAATCTGGTTTTATAGGGGCATTTCACAATTAGATGCAAGGCTCAGGCAAGAGGAAATACACTGGGGTGGGAAGGAAAACAGATTGGGATACTCTTTTCTATCATCTAAGTTGGCAGATGGAGCTGTTTCCACTCCAGGTCATGCATGCGATAACTTGCCTGACCCAAAAATCTGTATTTTTAACCAGTTTTCAGGCAATAGAACTGGGGGTTTCTAATAACTATTCTAGTGTATCTTTTCCAGCACCAGCCCCTACCATCCATGGGCAGGTGTACATTTTGTCACTCTGAGGGACAGCATTGCTCCATTCCTTGACAAGAGGGCTGCTGCTGCTGCTTCATGGAAGCTGCCTTGCTGAAACCCCTTGATCCATGTCCACAGCTCATCTATTCCTCCTCCGTGCTTGCAGAGCAAAGTTTCTCTGCCCTTAATTAGAATTTCTGTTGAGACTTTATTCTCTTTGCCATATCTTTACCACACTATTTTCAAGAAGAGTTGAAAACTGGTGTAAGCATACCAGTTAAATGCAGGCAGCAACTTTTTCCTCTTTTCACTTCCGTGTTTTTCTTTACTTTTTTTTCCTTTTTTTCCCTTTTATTTCAGAAGCAATCATGAGTTGCTATCCTCTGTAGGAAAAATGAATGTTAAAAAAAAAAAATCTTTCTTACTACTTTGTAGCTTTTTGCTTTGGAAATCGTGCTGTGTACAAGCTATATCTTAAGGTATTCCACAAATCACTAGTTTTCTCCCTACATTTCTGATCAATGAGGAGTTGAATCTGTTGTGTAATCTCCTGACTGGCATTGAGTTTTACACCACCATGGCTTTTGTGAACTGTGCATCTGATCCAAAGTTCTTTAAATTGGAAGTATTTTCCATTCCTTTCACTTGGGGAGTAAAATGGGGCTTTATAAGCTCAGCTCTCTGTACAAAATCTTTTAATGTTCACTTTTATGGTATGGGCTGCACTGCATCATATTTCAGTCTCCAAAAGTGTCAGTGCTGAGGGCAAAAAGAAATAAAATTAAGAAAGTGGAGTCTTTTGAAAATCTCCTTCTCAGGGTGAGCCAAAATGAAACTATGAAGAAACATGTAAGAGAGCACATTGGCAATTTTCTCAGATGTAACCTGTGACCTTGGGAGCTGCTGATTTGCCCCCATGGACCATGAGGGGACCTGGGTTTGATGGAGCAGGTTTTTCTCTGAAATTAGGCTCCTTTCTGACATAATAAGTATAGTGTCTTTTATGATTACGGCATTTTAAAAATTTTCTTTCCATAATTATATGTAGCTGGGGTCTGGAGCAGTCCAGACTTCAAGCTGTCAATAAACACGTTTAGTGCCGAGTTGGGTCATTAGGCTTACAAACAGGTTGAACTTAAACACTGGGGTTTTTAAGCTGATTTCTTGGGCAGGTAAAGAGATATTTATATTTTCATTTAGTTTGAGTGATACCAGCACCTGCCACTTGCTCTAAACAGAGCAGTTAACCCATAACTCCCTCTGTCAACTCCTGTTGATGAAAAGCAAAGCAGATAAATTAATGGCTCCCCTGAGAGGAGAGAACTGAGAAGGCTCATGTAAACAAATACCTCACAAAATACAACTGTATTAATGGGAATGGAAATGAAAGAGAAAATGCCTCTCCCCATCCTTGATAGGCACAGCAGACTGGAGGCAAACATCTGCAATGAAGCCAAAGGTGAGAAACACACACTAGGCTCTTTGGGGGTCACTGAGTGGCCATTAGTGCAGACGGAAATATTTCAGTCCAGCTGAAACCAGTGGCAGCTTTTTTGGAGCATATGACTTAGTAAATGTGACCCTTGCCCCTCTATGCTGGCATGGACACAAGGTCCTGCTGCTGGGAGTTGCACCCTGCAAACAGTAATTAAAAGTGAAAGGAGGTGAAATATGTGATTCTTTTAAAAATCCGGCTTGTTCTTAGGGAAATACAGAGGATGATCCATGCTCCTTGGCTTCTTCCCCCACCTGAGGGTGGGCTTAGTATCTTCAGCTGCTCTGTCTCAAATGTGCTAGGGGCATGATGCTGTGACATAAACTGAAGAACATTCAACTGCTTCCTCTGTGAAGGGACAATGTTAAGACACTTAGATAGGATAGACTCATAGAATGGTTTGGGCTGGAAGGGACCTTAAGATTATCTAGCTCCAGGCCTCCTGCCACGTGCAAGGACACCTTACACTGGAAGATGATGGAGATGACAATCTTAAAAAAAGCCAAATGTGCAGGTCAGTTGACTGGATCTAGTCAAGAGATAAATCTAATTAAGAGAATTTTTTTCCTCCCATCTCTATGACCTTCCTCTCTCAAATATGTTTTTCCTCTTTTCCCTGTAATGGGAAACTGGGTTTTTGTTTATTTTTCTGTAACTGCTTTGGAGTGGTCCTGGGCACCACAAGGCTTGTTCATCTCACAGTCCTCCAAAGCAGAGGAATGTTTGCACAGGCAAAAAAAAATCAAAGCAAAGATCTCTTCCCTATCTCACCCTGGATGGCCATTTTTACCCATCCATGTCTCCTTCCTTGAGATAATGCTAGCATCTGTGTGACTCTCATCTGGCATAAAATGCATGCAGAAATGAAAATAAATCAAAAGTGGCATTTCTTTGCAGACCAGGGATCCAGTCTGGTTCCCACTGCTCAATGGTGGAACTGGGTGTAGGGCAGCCAGAAACTGCTGCTGGCCAAAGCTACAGCGTAAGGAAGGATTTATGAAAGACACTAATGCTGTGTTTAAGGTAAAGGCAGGTGCTGTCCTTTTCAAGATGGCAATATAACTCCTGTCTGTTCTGCAAACCCAAAGGCTGCAACATCTGGAGAGAGGGTATGAAGATTTTTGCCAGACTGGAGGATCTTAAGTTCCTTTTTGTCTCCCTCACACCTCACCTACTCCTGTAATGCGGAGAAGAAGCCCATAGCTGAACTTTCTCAGCTAAGCTGAGCTTCTGTTAGGCAACAAATTGTAATTCAGCGAAGGATGTGTATAAGGTGGGATAAGAACAGCACCAAGCAAGGAGCTGCAAGTGGAATACTTATTCGCGTGTGTTTTACCTCCTAGCCTAGCATTGCTTATTGCCATTCACAGTTGGAGCAATGGTCTAGAGGCTACGCTCTGCAGCCAACTCTAGTATGTCAGTGACTTCTTTGGCACTTTCTAGGATGGTAAATCAAGAGCAAGAAGTTGCACCAAGTGGTCATTGTCACTGCTGCGGGGCAGGTAGCTGCAATTCCGAAAGCACATGATATGATCCATGCCAAAAAGCACTGACAGCCCAGGGGGTGTGACAGGAGGTGAAGTGGCTGTACTTGTGGTGACATGGAGTACTTCCCTTCCACATCACCCTTTCTTCTGCGGGTTAATGGTCTTATTTTTGCAGCAGCAACAAATAAATATGTTTAACCTGGAGCCTCATAAATGTAAAGTCCAGCATTATATGCCCATTTATTAACTTTGCATAAACTGGGTTGGCACGAGGAAGGAAGCATGAGCCTCCTTCCACCTTCCATTCCACTGTCTCTGCTGTGACAAGGGCAGGACAGCAGCTGGGCTTGAGCATATTTTAAGCTCCTGATTTTATGCTGCTGTGCAGAGCTGCTCTCAACATGAGGGCTCGGCATAAATGTAGAGAGAAGGAGCGATAGGATCACAGACAGACACTGTCAAGATCCTGGCCTAAGGCAAACATGCCTATGGCCTTCTTACTTCATGCTTTTCAGCTCAAATTAGCTTATCTGTGTCAGAGAGGGCAGCTGTTCCATGGGGGAGGAGGAGGGAAGGTGTAGATCACGTATCTGGCTCCAGAATTTTGAAAAAGAAGTAAATGCAGTGGGAAAGGGGCAGAAACAGTGGCTGAGATCCCTACCTTGAGCCCAACACTTTCTCCCATGGAACTGCAGAAAGATAAACACTCCAGGGAAAATGCTTAAGCACTGCATTAATTAAGTCAATATTATTAACAGGCCTCTCTCTGTCCCTTCCCTAGCTGACTCTTTCCACTCTTTTTCGGCCCTGTGTTTATTATAAACTGGTATAAGAACTATAGCAGGTTCCAGTTAGCCCAGGATTCTATATAGGCAAAGGCTGAAATTAAACCATTTCACTAAGATATAAGTAATGGTCTCAGCAATTTTTAAGTTTGGAAGCAAATGTAGCTAAACTTAAAACCCCCCTTCCCCCCACCAACCCTCAAGCAAATAAACAAATAGACAGCAACAAAAGCTGTGGCTTTGATGGTTACATTTACTGCTAAACAAGAATGCTAATAATGTATTGGTCCTCAACCAGATTTTTCACCAATCTAATCTGGGAACTCAACTCAACTGAAATCCAAGACACAAATGAGCTACCAACACTAGTAAATTAAATACTTTGTTACAGTAAATAACTGTTTCCGACTATACCCTGGAACTGAGGTCAACTGGCATGGAGAAGCTTTCACCTACATAAAAAACCCTCCTATGATCCAAAACAGGGTAATGTATTTGCATTTTGGGATTGGTTCCTGGCCTATGCCGATGCTTTAGTTGTGCTCAGAAATAGTATGCCCAAGTCAAAACCTTGCTAGGAGCCTTTATTAATTGCTGTTTAGCTGCTATTCAACAATATAAACAATAACCCCTTTGTGTTATTTCATTTACTAGCATAAGAAGAGCCAAAAGTGCATCTTGCCAAACCGTAAGGAAACAGGTCCCTCCATATTTACAGTAGTTTTCAGATCCTTTTGTAAAAGAAAAATGTTCTTCTTCTTACCGATTATGAGTTCATTATGCAAGCCCTGAAGTAAGTGTGATATCCTGTTCTTAAACCCAGTCTAGCATTGCCTTACGTGCATTCCAGAGCTTAAAAGAGCTGTGTGTTGGTAGTCTCACAGCTGGCAGGCTCAAACGTAACAATTGAGACCTTGGGTTTGTTTTTTTAAGGAAAACTCTGCTCCTTGCCCGTCATCCCAAGATTGTTGAGCAGTGTAACTTTCCTCAGCATTCAGTCTGATTTTCTTTCTTCCTCTCTTTTTATTTTTTATTTTTTTTTAATTTAAGAGAAAAAAAAGCAAATTAAATGAAACTGATCTTTCATTAGAAACCCATTGATGGAGAAGATATCATTTAGAACAGATTGTCTGGGAGTGAAGGCAACATCAGCCAGAGAGGAAATGCTGCCAGTTTGCCCTCCTGACTCTAATCTCTGATTTGAGCAATTACATGAAGCTCTGCAAATCAGCAAACAATGTGAACAATAACGAAGGCATGTTTAAGAAAGAAAGATGCCATTTGCAGGGGGATTACTGGACGTGAATGGTCTCTCTCCCAGCTCTTGGCAAAGAATGAATTGCAACTGCATTGTCGTCAAATCAAATATTCCTACAGCACCCCTAGGGATTGTTTTGCAATTTTGTTAATATTTTAAAAGCATCCCTTGATCTCTCCCATTCCTGCCTGCAGCTATGATTTCATTTTGCTCTGAAACAGATGTCTTCTCTCTCTCTCTCTCTCTCCCTTCTCCCCTCTCTCCCTTCAAGTGTTCACCTTAATAAGGTACATTATGAACAATTGATTTTGAAGCCCATCAGCACGTGGAATTCAGCAGGATTCAGACCACTTTAATCCTGACATATATGGAGAACTGGCCTTTCTGCCAACACTGGTCAGACATGAATCTTCTCAGAAGAAAAACAAGAAAAAACAAACAAGGAAACAAAAGCTTTCTCTTAGAGTCACAGGACAGAAATGTAGAGCTGTGACTGTTTATAGCACCTTGGTGGTCTGATTCTGAAAGCCTGCCTTCAAGATGAATTCCCAACATTATCTTAAACTATCTATGAGTTAAACATTACATGACGGATAAACACTTTAGCAGGTTTTGCTGAGCTAAGAAAAGGCGTAATGGTTTTACACTAAAAGAAGGTCAATTCAGAGTAGATACATGCAAGAAGCCTTTTAAAATGAGGGTGGTGAGACACTGGCACAGGCTGCCCAGAGAGGTGGCAAATGTCCAGTCCCTGAAAACATTAAACAGGTTGGATGGGGCTCTGACCACCTCATCAAGTTTAAGTCTCTGATGTTGGTGGGGTGTTGGACGAAATGGCCTTTAAAAGATCCCTTCCAACCTAAAGCATTCTATGCTTCGATGATTTTTTCAACGAAAACTGATTGAGTACTGGAGTGGCATACCAACAAATGAATCAAAGCCTGGGCTCTTTGTAATTTTTCTGTGAAAGAACACTTATCAGAGTCCTAACTAGACCAATGCTACCTACCCTCAGCAGCATTTATGTTGCTGTTTATCTTCAGGATGGTTGACATAGAGGTGGAATCTCCCTGAAGGCCAGGGCTGTGACTTTGCTTGACAACTACAAAGTGCCATCCATCACAAGAATTAATTATGACTCACAAGATGATAGAAAGTGTGGCCTAGGCAGGTCAAAGGCCCTGGCCCTGGCCCTGGCCGAAGCACAGGCACCTAAGTAATACAATTCATAGCAATGACCCACACTCTTGCCTAACCATCACAATAAAAAGGACTGGCTTGTTTTCTAGTTGAGCCCTTTCTACTGATTTCCACAGCAGAACTCCAGTTGCAGCTAGAGAAACAGAGGTATAGAGGAAGAAAAAAGAGGGATGTACCAATGTGGTGAAACAGTGGATGCCTCAGCTGGCAACAGAATCAGAGACTGTACAGAGACCTTCTGTTTCCCAGTCCAGACCCAGCCTAAGTCTTGCAGTTAGGCCAGCTTCAACTTTGAGGTGCTTATGCTTTTCTGTCACTGCAGAGTAAGCATTATCCACTGGAGAGCATGTTTTCATCCCAAACTTGCAGACTTAACAGCTGAAATTCCTTTTTTCCTCCCTTGCCCTGTCTTGGCTTTTTTCCTTCCTAGTTAAGTGTATTCAAATACGCAGATGCTTCAATGAACTCAGGAGTGGATATTTCAGTGGTGACTTCACGTTCTCCTTCTAAACTCATCTAGTAAGCCATTTTCTTTAACTGTCTTTTAAATAAAATAGAGCTGAATTGTCAGACATTTCTTTTTATCTGTATTGCTGTTCAGGTCTCATTTAATATGTAGACTCAAGACAGAAACTGTCAGACATATGTTTTACTTCCCTATAAAGACACCAGCTTGATGGCAGAAGACTGGGCAACTTTCTGCAAGTCAGAAACAGCCTCATACATAGAGTGAAGTAACTGTTGCTATTTCAGATCAGATCAGCTGGGAAGACCATCCAAAGACAAACCTGGTCTCAGAGAGGCACCTGCTGTGACTGGTTTGTGAGGATTTTTTCGGTGTGGTCCTGTTTCATAGCTCTCCTGGGATGGATAATATTGATCCTAGGACAATGTCTGGAGGCCCTGCCTGCAGGGAAGTCTAAGCAGGAAACATTTCCATATTATCTGGGGAGAGGAGGTTATACAGAGGCTGGAGTCTGTTCATTTGGCAGGCACAGAGGAAGAAGACAACACATACTAACCACGGGAAGTTAAGAAGGAACCTTCAATAGGTGCAGTCTCCTTATAGCCACCATGGAGTTTTCCTCCCCAAATCAAGAGAACCAGCTTACAGTACTATGAAAGAAACAAACAGGACGTGAACATGCATAGGAGCTTAAAAAAACCAAGCATGCTCCAGGATCTGAAATGTAAACAGGAGAAAAAAAAGAAGTAGGAGCTGTAAGAGGCAGTAAAGGGTGCACAAATTAGGAAGAGACTGACATGGAGGAAGAAACACACACAGCAGAACTGTGAGCTGTGTACCTGGAACACTTGTTTCTTAAAGGCCCTAGCAGCTTGAGGCTGGCAGGCCCTGATAACCACTTGTGAGCTGGTTGACAAATGGCTCAGATGCATTCTGTCATGCTTGGCTGGGGATGCTGGCCATGAAACAGAGATGGGGATTGGTGTGGAGTAGAAGGTCCATGTAGCCCATGCTGTTTGTGTCACTGCCCTGTGAGTCATTGCTGGACATAAAAAATAGCACCTCGAAGAAGAGCCTGGAAAACACCGTGCAGGGAAGATAATCAACAATGCCTGCTTCAATAGGATGTTCCTCAAACTTCTCTTAATTATGACCTGATCCACTGAAATGCATTGTCAGAGTGACAGCAGGGCACTCATGTAATACTTCTATCTGCTTAATTATACTAGAAATATGACAGATACATTTTCTTGCCTTAAAACAGTAACAGCAGCTGCAAAATCTAGTTTTTATCTGTTAGTTTAAGGTCAGGAGGAAGGTGCACGTATTCCATAATTTGTTATGGGAATACAAGAAAAAAGTGAAGGAGATTACAGGATTTTTCATGGTGCATTAGAATTTCCAAGGTAAGGGGAAGTTGGCTTAACCCATGCAGAAAAGTTTGTTGCCTTGTCCCAAATAAGTAAATGTTGAACCTAGTCCAGCTCAACTGAGTCCAAGGCATGTAAATCCAGACTCTATTACTAATACAATTTAAATGGTTTCATTATGTCTCTATAGCTCAATACCTGCAAAGGACTGTCTGAAAATCTGCTTTTACCTTCCATACCTGTAAAACAAAGGCAATTTTATCAGCAGACCAGAAACAAGGATTATTTATTTCTGTATATATATTTCACAGTGCAGAGCATAGGCCATGTTATCCTTTTTTCTTCATGAATTATTCCACATCTTTCCCAAGGACAATCACACCTCTGTAATTATAGTGCTATTGCTTGTGAACAAGTATGAAGTTGTGACACCATTCCTGGGCAGGGGAGTTGGAACTAAGGATCCTTCCAGTCCTTTGAAGCTGAAGGGGAGAGAATATCAAGGTTCAGCTGATCTCAGAAGATGTCTAAGCTGCTTTGTTACATTTCAACATTTTAAAAATAAACTGTGATGGGGTTTATCCCTACATGACAGTCAAACTACAGAACATGAACAACCACAAGAATGGTGATGTTTTTTCTCTACAATTGATTTAAAGTGCTCCTAGGAGGACAGATGGGGAAGATAGAGTGAGCCCTTTATTTAATTCATAGATTGGTGTCATCCCTAACTCTTTACAGCTTGCTACCTTCTACAGCAGGATAGTGTTTGTCTCTCTCTACATGACTGCTAAGACCAGACTTGAAATGTTTCACATATCCCTAGGTGGTTAAGAAAAGTATATCCATGTGGATATACTTACGTAAAGCTTAAAGAGAGTACGTAAGAACTGGTGCATTAAACATCTGCAATAAATGTATGCAGATTGGCAAGCAGTAAAAAACAAAGGGGTTATAAAAGTCCAGATGAATCTGAAGGATCTCAAGGAAAACAAAATGGATATGCTACTATTTGACTCAGAAGAAAATTCAATTAAGAAAAAGGAAATTTCTGACTAACACAATGAAATATTTTCCTAATAATCAGATCCCTTAGGGAAGTCAAAATTATTATTATTATTATTATTATTATTATTATTATTAATAATAATAATAATAATAATAATAATAATAGTAGTAAACTTCTGTACCTGAAGTGACCTGAACATGGGAAAGAACTTTACTGTTTGGATGACAGCGCACTGGAACAGGCTGGCCAGAGGGATTGTGGAGTCTCCCTCGCTGAAGATATTCAAAAACCATCCAATGTTATCCTGTGCCATATACTTTAGGATGACCATGCTGGAGCAGGGAGGTTGGACCCACGCAGAGCCCCTCCCAGCCTGATCAATTCTGTGAGTCTGAGACTCCCCAAAGCACTAAAGAAACAGAGTGTTGTATAAAAACGATCAGTCTTATGTTGGATTGGGAATGGAATAGCCTGGCAGATTCTCTTCCACGTCTTAAGTTTGCTGTATTATACTTTACTATACTATACTTTACTGTATTCACAGTATTCACAGTGGTATTCATCATTGATAGTGGTGCCAAATAAATCTGTACAATGCAAAAGTCTGTCTCTTTTTCTCAGTAGCCCAAACCAAGGAGATGTGGACCAAGCTCCTAACCATTATGGCACTACCCAGAATTTTAATGGAAAGAGAAAACAAGTTGTGGAGATCCATACCCATACCACAATGCTGAGCTATCCTCCAGACAACCAGAAAGTTTCACTGACCCAAAGCAAGTCTGAATTCATAACCTCAGCATGGGGAGATCAGCTCTCTGTAAGGAAAACCTCTGAAACTGCAGAATTTCTGTACAAGTTTCTCCTTGACCCAAACATCTGCTTTTTACTTGGGTGGAGTGTGGTATAGATTTCTCACTCAATGGTGTTTCCCAGCAGTTTGTACTGGGCCCTTACTGATCCTCAACTTATGGCAACAGCTGTTGGAAGGCAGCCCAGGAGGGTGGTTGGGTTGATAGCTCAACAGAGGGCAGGAGATGCTTCTCATTGCAGCTTTGATGGAGAGAAGAATCAGGGCCACTGAGTAACATCCTAAGTTTCAAAATATCCCAGTGTTCTTGCTTTTGTGAGGCACACACATTGGAGATCTGGAAACTGTCAGCTTGTTCCAGCTTTGTAGTACCCTCAGGGAGGAAGCAAGTACTCTGCTGACTCTGAACATGTGCAACTCTAACTGCACTAATTCAATAGTAACAGCGAGTCAGGGTGAACAGACCTACCAGTACAGAAAGGACACCAGAATGGAGAGGCATTTAATTGACAGATGTGAACTGCTTAGCATTAGTGGAGACAATGAAATACCACATTTGTGAGCAGTAACACAGACTTTATCTGATGTACAGTACATCTGTGCCTTAAATTTCCTCTAGAGCGCAGCTGGGTGTTAATCTCCTTTTCTTGTTATACCCGTCTCTGACAGTGAATACACTTGTCAATTAAAATATGTTCTTTGAAGTTATTTCAAGCTTTCCAGAGTAAAGAATTGTGAAGTCTCACTATGACCCAGGATTAATTAAGAGGGGCCAAATTTGATCTCATTTATGGGAGTGTAAATGTGTTGTAATACTATTCCCAGCCTAGAAAGAGAAGACATTTGCTCTTGGTTGGTAATTTTACTTATTTTTTTCCAGCCTTTGGTTAGGAAAAATTAAGGTAGTTTTATTCTTCAGCTGATAGTCTGCAAACTCTGTCTTCATGGGGATTTCAGTGGTGAACAGCTGCAAGTGCTTTCTTTAAAATAAACCTAGGTCTGAGACAACTTTGGGCCACAAAGATGATCACAGGGCTGGAGCACATCTCTTGCAATGACAGGCTCAGTGAGTTGGGGTTGTCAAGCCTGAAGAAGAGAAGGCTTCAGGGAGACCTTAGAGCCCCTTCCAGTACCTAAAGGGGCTACAAGGGAGATAGAAAGGGTAATATCACAAGGGCATGGAGCGACAGAACAAGGGAGAATGACTTCAGACTGAAAGATGGTAGGTTTAGATTAAATATTAGGAATAAATTCTTTCCCAAGAGGAAGGTAAGGCACTGGCACAGGTTGCCCAGAGAAGCTGTGGATGCTCCATTCCTGGAAGTGTTCAAAAGGAGATTGGATGGGGCTTTGAGCAACCTGGTCTAGTGGAAGGTGTCCCTGCCCCTGGCAGGATGATTGGAACTCTACGATCCCTATAGTCCATTCCAACTCAGACAATTCTGATTCTAAGTCATCTAGATAACCACAAGATGTAATCTGCTGAAATATTTACCAAAAAAACGAAAATTTATCTTGTTTATCATCTATCTTTTGAAGCGTTTTGTCTCTAGGCATCTCTGTACTACATCTGTGTTAACAATCCTTACAATGAAGGTGTGAGTGAAATGGACACAGTATTGAAAATCAGATCCTCATATTCTGTTTTGTGCTTTTGTTACACATGCTCTGCCAGAATCAGATGCAATTAATTGCTCATATCTGGTAACGATTTGCTGTATAATAAGATATTATTTTAAATTATCATTATTATATATTGTGTCTCCTGAAGAAGGATGCAGAATCCAATATTCGAAGTGGTTCTGAAACAGCATGAAAGCTCTCATGACAGACTGGAAACAGTCACAGACAAGCCCAGTTCAGCATCAGATGAACTGAAAACAATTCCTCAGATGCACGTAAGTTTGTAGATTCACAATCCTTTCTAGTTAAGAAATTATGCTATAGATGGAGTTTGCATATGGAAAGCATGCTGTGTATACAAATTGAGATGTGGCATGGAAATGTCACACGAGCTGATTTATGGGAACAATAAGACACTCCTTGACAAATTTGCTAGCATGCTACCGAGAAGGCCTGGAGTGCATTTGAACAATGTAAGAGAATTTTCCCTTTAAAGTGATAAAAAAGAGGCCATCAAAAGGTCAATTTGGTGGTCAGACTAGTTTCATTGTGTATTTGAGATGTCTCTGGTTATTAGAAAGGGCTGGGAGGGAGTTATCCTGGACAGGAAGGGCAGGGAGAAGAAAATGGCTACATGGCTACAAAGCCATCTAGCTGGTGACAGCAAATGAAAATGGAAAGCCATTGCCCACGATTCCCACTTGATAGATTTTTACTTAATTTTATAGAAATAAACAGGAGGGATACAGGAGGGATAAAGTGGCAAAAAAGATTTGATAATATTTTACAGTGGAAATCCAACATTACAACACTGCTCTTTCAACAATATAGAAAGAAAAACAGTAAAAAAAGAAACCACCAGATGAGTGTTTGGACATATTCCTTGACTATTTCATTAATCCACCATCATTTATTTCTAGCTTGATGGTATGATCCTTAGCAGTTGATTAAACTGGAGAGAGTGGCAATTTATTCTGCTAATGTGAAGTAAATGAAAGATAAGCGCTTTACATGAGTCTTGCAAAATTTGATACAATAATAAACTCTAACTCCCTGTGCCTTCTTCAAAACATTAACAAACTATCATCACACTTCTATATTGTATTACAATCAGGTATTAATGCCAAGACATGATTTCTTAGGAGTCTATTTGGAAAACGAAATACATTGAGAACCCTCATTGCCCCTTGCATTTGACCTGTGTTTATGCAGCTAAATTTGGCTTCTTTTGGAAGGCTATGAACATAAATAATTTCATCTGGTATTCATGTTGCTTTCATCATTGCATTTTACTGCAATGAAACACTAAGTTAAAAAATCCAAATATGTATGAGAAAAAAAAATAAAAACAATAAACTCCTTTTGCTATTTAGCTCTTTGAGTGGCACATTCTTGAATATTTTAATGCTATTTAGTGATGGAATCATGTGGCATTTATTCCACACATGTAAATGGAAACAGGATCTAGCCTCCTATTGTAGGATGCTTGTGCATATTATTTTTTAAGTGGAAGCTGGTGGAAGAAAAATCAGTCCACTGGGTTACTTCAGAATTATTTCCAATGGGTTTCAGCACTTTAAAGTGCTTCTAAAATTATATTAACTGAAACTCAAGTAGAACCCTGTTGAGTACACTCATGATGCTGCAGCTACAATCACAAGGCTTAGAGAACTGTGTTTCACAGATGTACACAGCCTTGATGTCTCTAGTGTCCATGTAATGTTCTCCTTTTCTCTCTCCACATGGTTTCTTCCCTTTGCTCATTTTTCTTATTGTATTTTATTTTTTTTACAAGGGCAAGAGAAGTGAAAACACAGCTGTTGACTCTCACAGATCTGCAATGTGGCAAGACATATCTCAGAGGTGGTCAAAACTCACAGGCTTGCTGGGAAGCCTGTGCCTTTTGGCTTCTGCTCTCTATTATTTCCTGATCAACATTCATCAGTACTGCCTTTGGGAAGGGGAAAGAAGAAGGAATGGGAAACAGGAGCCTGATTTTTGTGCTGTCCATTGGGCTTTCTCACTGTTCTCTTAAATAGCAAGTTCCCTAACTTCTTTGGGTATTTCTCTAAGAAGCAATTCACTATAATCAACACCATTCTTTTGTAAAGTAACAACTCCTTTTCAAAACCTAAGATATGATTCTGTGTCCTTCTTAAATCCTGCCTCAATTCTTTCCTTACAGTATTTGTCTGTCATCAGTTCTTTCTTAAAAAGGCCCTTTTAAAATCCTTTCCCTGATCCTACACTCACTGGGTGCTTTTATATATTCTGTTGCTATCTTACTTAGCTTGTCCAGCCAGAGCTTTAGGGAAGGGTTGCAGAGACAGGGACACACAGTGACCTACTGCGCTCTGCTACTGCCCTGATGTTTGACCTTGGGCAAGTCAATAGCAAATGGGTAACATTAAAAAGCTGCATCTGCTAATATTTAATAGTGCATGTTATATAAATGACATTATAACTTCTTCTTACTGGCACAGGAATAGTCAGTTTAAACTGTATCCAACTAGCAATAATGAAGTGGACAAAAACTTTTCCAAGTTTGAAGAACAGTATAAAAAGACAGGTTAAAAAAAAATAAATTTAAAAAGCAGGGAAACAATCCAGAGAGATTAGAGCCAAGAAGTAGTCTCAAAAAGTTTTAACAGAGGTTCTGTTTTGATGGATCACAGATTCAATTAGGTAGGAAAATACCTCTGAGATCATTGAGTCCCTATGACTGGACACCACCGTATCAATTAGACCATGGCACTAACCACCACATCCAGCCTTTTCTTAAACATCTTCAGGGATGGTGACTCCACCAACTCCCTTGGGAACCCACTCCAATGTCTGATCACCTTTTCTGTCAAGAAATTCCTTCTGATGTCCAACCTAAACCTCCCCTGGCACAGCTGAGTCCTCTTGTCCCATCCATAGTTGCCTGTGAGAAGAGACTGATCCCCACCTGGCTGCAACTTCCTTTCAGGTCATTTCAGAGAGCAATGAGGCCACTCCTGAGCCTCCTTTTCTTCAGGCTAAACAACCCCAAGTCCCTCATTCTCTTCTCATAGGACTTGTGGTCCAGACCCTTCACCAGCTCTGTTGCCCTTCTCTGGACATGCTCCAGCACCTCAGTGTCCTTGCTGAACTGAGGGGCCCAGAACTGGACACAGCACTCGAGGTGTGGCCTCACCAGTGCTGAGTACAGGGGCACAATCTCTTCCCTGATCCTGCTGGACACACTACTCCCAATACAGGCCAGGTGCCATTGACCTTCATGGCCACCTGGGCACATGACAGACCAGCACCCCAAGCTTCTTTTCCTCTGAACCACTTTCCAACCAGTCCAGTGCTGCCTAGGGGTTACTGTGATCCAAGTGCAGGACCTGCAGCTAGGTCTTTTTAAATCTCGTGGCACTGGTCTTGGCCCATCAGTCCAGCCCGTCCAGATCCCTCTGCAGAGTCTTCCTGCCCTCCAGCAAATTGACACTTCTACCCAACTTGGTGAAGGGCAACTTTTAAAAATTTAGGAAATTTTGAAAAATTAGGAAACATAAGTTTCTACTTGGAAATATCATAACTACGAGACTTCATATGTCAAGTTACCACTCAGAGTACTAAAACACAGCCAACACAGGGTAAAGTTAAAATGCAATGTGCTTGGGAAATGTGTCCTTCTTAGTGGAGCAAACTTTCAAATGGGAGAGTGGAAAGTATCTTTTTAGCAGCTGGATCTCCCCTGAGCGTTCTCTAGAACTGGCCATGAAACATCAGACTTTGGGAGACAATGAGGCTCTCTCCATTCAAGTTACTGTTTCCTTGTCCACACAGTCTAATCTGAGCACTGGCCTTAGTGAAACTCAGATTCCCAAAGCAAAAAGCAGGAAAAATGGTGAAGTACAAAGCAACTGGCAAACAAACCCACTTACAAACTCCAAGCATAGATCTGATCCCTCACAGAATCAAGCAGGAGAAAAGGACAGCATCCTGAAAGTGTTCAAGGCCAGGTTGGATGGGGCTTTGAGCAACCTGATCTAGTGGAAGATGTCTTTGCCCTTTGAAGTAAAGTTGGAACTGGATAGTCTTTACAGTTCCTTCCAAACCATGCTAGAATTCTATGATTCTAAAATCCGATCAAAGCATACTCTATAGCATTTGCTAAGCTTTTGTTCTGTTACAAAGAAATTAATTGTTGGGTTCTTCCCTAGCTTGCATTTCTGAGTCATTTGTTTTTAATTAAGCCTCTGATTGTCACATTTTCTTGGATCTAGCTATTGTGTCCCTCAAAGCACCACCTATGTTCCAAGTTTACTTTTTTCTCATCCTTTAGGATGAGTTTCCTCATCCTAAAGAAAATGTCATACTGTGGACATATCCAATTCCATCTTCTTCTACCTTCATGAGGGGAAATGACTGTTGAGTGTGAATTGAGCACAACCCTTCTTGTCATTATTTATCAATTTCTAAAGGTACCCCCTGGTCAGAACCCAGACTCCTAGGGTTCAGTATATCATCAGAACTGAAATTTAGAGTAGCCTTGAATCACGGAAAGTTATGGAAAAGCAGGGATTTCATTTGACAAAAGACTCAGGTGTATTTGCACTAATTCCCTACCAGTATTATCCTACCATTTTATGGTTTCTGCCAGACATAGATAGTTTTCATTCTGATGCCTTAAGTTTTAGCTTTCGTATTTTCCAGATTCTGTACTGCATTAGTATATAACTCTGAACTTCATATAAAGTGTTAGCAAGTTCTCTTAACACTTTAGTTAAACAAAACAATTCTTTTCCAGCCTAAGAATCAAGGACACCATTGCAGCTTCGGGCTCAAAATGTATAAACAACAGTGAATTGAGGAGAGCAATCTGGGAGGATGGGATTTCATAACCTGAAGCTGTAATTGGACAATTAACCCCAATATGTAAATGGACTAAAACTTATAAAAGTGTGAAAACTCATGACTCTGAGTCCATCCTGGGTGGAGCCATGGCTGGGCTCTTGCACTGCCCAAGGTGTATCCTTTGAAGGCCTTTTAATAAATACCTACTTTATTCCTTTAACACTGTCTAGCCTCTGTTCTAGGTAGCCTCTCAAGGCATCAGTTCCTACTGTGAGGTAAATGGAAGCTTTACCATTAAATGAAGGCTGGAACTGGGTGATTAAGGTCCATTCTAACCCAATCCTTTCCATGAAATGCTGGAAAAACAATGCACTGAAGACATGCCCTTTGGAAGAAATCCTGCTTCCTTTCCTTCTAGCCTATGGCACCCCAGAGATGCATATCCTCCCTTGTAGAATGATTGTCCATTCCTAGCACCCTGCACAACCTTATCACAACATCTCAGCCCTTAACAGAGCCAACCATTCTGATCCAAACACAGCCTTGGTTCACTGTCTCACAGGAAAAAGAGTAGCTCTGAAAGCAAACAAGCAAATAAAAAAACCCCACATGCTTGTAAAAAAACCCAAACAATCAGAATTTGTGATTTGGTATCTTCTGTGTATAAATGGAGGCTGGTTTGAATTTACATCCTTGCAGAACTAGAAGCAGTGCTCAGGTCAGAAGAAAGCACTCTAAGGGAACTCAAGGTTCAGTACTGGTCATGGTATTGACTAACGATCAGTGCCTTGGATGAAGGGCAGATGCCTCTGCAGCAAGTTCACTGCTGACAGAAAGGTGGGAGGAGTGGCCAACACCCCAGAGGGCTGTGCAGCCCTTCAGAAGATCCTTGACACATGGGAGAGACGGGCAGAGAGGAACTTTTGAAATCCAACAAGGACAAATGCAGGGTGCTGCACCTGGGAAAGAATAAACTCACAGAGCAGCACAGGCTGGGGGCTGACCTGTTGGAAAGCAGCTCTGCTCCACCCAGAGGAGAACTCAGGGGTCCTGGTGGACAACAAGCTGTGCATGAGCCAGCAGTGGCCCTCTTGCTAAAAAGGCCAGTGTTATCCTGGGATACCTTAGGGAAAGCACTGCCAGCAGGGTGAGGGAGGTGATCTGCCCCTCCACTCAGCCCTGGTAAGGCCACATCTGGAGTGCTGTGTCCAGTTCTGGGCTCCTCAGTACAAGAGACACATGGAGCTCCTGGAGCAGGTCCAGTGGAGGGTTATGATATTAAGAGGCTGGAGCATCTCTCTTAGATGGAAAGGCTGAGGAAATTTGGCCTGATCAGCCTCAAGATAACTTGTAGGGGACCTGACTAATGCACTGCCTGAAAAAGGGTGTCAGGAGGATGGAGCCAGGCTCTGCTCAGTGGTGCCAAGCAATAAGACAAGAGGCAGAAATAGATGCACAGGAAATTCCATTTGAACGTGAGGAAGAACTTCTTTACTTTATGGATGACCTGGAACAGGCTGCCCAGAGAGGTTGTGGAATCACCCTCACTGGAGATATTCAAGAACTGTCTGGACACAATCCTGTCAGGGTGCTCTGGGATGGCCCTGTTTGAGCAGTGTTTGGACCAGATGGCCCACTGTGGTCCCTTCTAACCTGATCCATTCTGTGACTCTGTGAACACAGAAATAGGTAAATTATTTTCCCCTGGTGGCTCTTTACAGCTACATCACTGCAGACTACATGGTCCTGTGGAGCACAGAGCAGGAGAGATTTGGGTCCCTGGAGCCCAAGGCTGGGAAAACAACTTTATTTATTCTATAGATAAATGCATGAAATGCAGCATGGTGAAATATAAAACACACCAAAGCATAACAACAAACTTAGCTGTGCTTAGACAAAGGACTTGAAGTTGCTTCCTTCTCACCTTCTCTCTCATGACTGCATGGAAAATAAAACAGTTGTGCCTATAAATAGACCCACTAAGGAAGGAGGACAAATCCTGCATCATTCATGAACATGAATCTCAGACATTCTGCCAGAGCATAACTTAAACATTTGCTTACATCAAAGTGGAGCATGATCAAAAACTGCAGGCTTCCCTCAAGGCTTTCATTCAAAAGAGAAATAGAGAAAGAATTGCACTCTACCTCTGTTACTTGATGCATTGTATAAATGAAAATTAGTGTAAACAGTCTGGAGATAACTAAATATTAAATGCACACTATTTATACAGCTTGAAGGAAAACAGTAATTGGTTAAGCTCACGAGAGAGCTGAAACTACACACTCTATTGTTTTATTCTTTAGCAAACAGAGAAAGAAATGGGTAAAAAAGAGCTACAGCACCATTCATAGGTCATCATTATCTCCCTGAGTACCAGAAGGGAATGCCTTTATGTTCAGGCCCTACAGTCATTGGTAATTATATAAAATTCTAAGAGCTACCTAAATTAAGACACTGATGGATCTTTCTTTCCCCCGAGGATTGGTGTAGCCCATATCAGACACGGCAAACCCACCCTGAAGATGCCTGATTTGGTAGGAAGGCTTCTAAGGCAAACACTGAGTTATTCAGCAACAAAGCCAAGCCCTTGCCCACACAACATCCACTCACACACCCTCAGCACAAGCTGTAAATCATTCCTCTAGACAGTGCAACAATGGAAAGACCTTCAGCACCTATAACCACAAGAGGTAAAATCTACACTGGGCCACTAATAAAAACCAGGGAAAACTAAGGGCATGGCCAGTGCTGTAAATCCCCTGTAAGGGTGGTAACTATCTTGGGAAAATTTCCTCAATGGACCATCCACCATTTTCTTCCAGAAAAGCTTTGTCATTCCTGCTAATATCACCCAGGGAGAATTCCTTCACAAACCTGGGAGACTTCTGGTGTTCCTGGCACATCAGCCTGTTCTATTGAAGACACACTCTCCTGTCAATCAGTTAATCCAGTTAACGAGTGATAATTAATTCAGCTGATAACCACAACCTTAGGGATAGAATGTTACCAGGGAGCTCAGAGCTTTTCTCCCCAGGGTATGACTGTCTACAGCCTTCATGGAAAGCCTAATCTTTTTGCCACTGCAACATATTTGCCGGGTTTTTCAACAAATATTCCCAGTGACTTCAGCAGGGAACTGTGCTGCAAAATTGCTCTTTAAGACCTCATAGTTCCTAGTAAAATCTGAAGGAGACAGAAAGGATGTTGGGGAATACCTCAGATGCTACAGCAGCTCACCAAATACTGATGTAAGAATATTTCTGAAGAGCAATTTTAAACATACATAAGTCAGAAAATAACCTAAAATTTCGAAGTGTACCTCCTCTCCAGGTAGTGGGTGGGATTCAGATCCCCAAATTTGCACATCAGGAAGTTGTGTGTTTGTATCTGAGGTACATTCAGACTCCAGATTCTGTTTAGAGTGGAACAAGAACTTCTATCAGATTAATAATTTAGTCATGCAATAGGCACCTAAAATCAGACTTAGGTTTTTAAAAATTAATAATTTGAGGAGCTGAAATTTGTGTATGATAGGTGAAGGTATTGATAGCTCTCTGTTTCCTGAGTCAGCTTTCTGTCTTTCTGATAAAAACTTGGTTGCATGCAGCTTCCTTTTCTTTCCCAGATGAGGATTAAAGTCTCACTACATTTGTCTGGTTTTGGGGTTTTTTTGTGATCTTTAAAGAGCCATCAGCATTCTTTTGTTAAAAATATTTTTTCCTATGTTTCTTTCTAAAACCTAAAAAATTCTTTCTCTGACTATTTATTTTTTATTTGTAAACCTGCTCAACCCCAAAGGATGGCCAGTCAACAACATGTGAGCATCTCAGATGAAATTTTTTACAGATCTTTTGGAATAGAAAGCAGTATAGTAAGTATAGGGTAACAGTGTGGCTACAGGCCTAGCCAAGCATATCAGCTTCTTCAAAGGGTCCAGGATTCAGCCTTATTGTAAATCATTCCTCCTGATGATCAGTCTGTTGATGTCTGCACTGTGCTATCAGGTCACAGTGCAATCACATGCTCCGTGCATATTTGCACATCCCTGATGGACTTTGTCATTGTTCCCCATTTAAATGGCTCAGGAGAGCAGGTTATAACCACCAGAATTTGCCATGATGGTAGAGGGAGAAAGCAATGCAATTTATACTTTTGTACAATTTTAGTTTTCTCTCACCATAGGCCAGAAAATAACAAGCACAATAATGATCTCTGCATCATGTATGGAGCCCAGAGAAATGAATTAAGTTGTCAGTCAAGGAAGGAGTAGTATTACTTCTGATACCTTTCTTCACTGGATTTCCCCCCTGTTAATCTGCATAATTTATACCTTCCTCTACATAGACAAACATTATTTTTTAGATTAAGGGCAACTAGCCAGCTAGTCCTACACAACAATTTAGAATAAAAACAGAGTATGAATTCCTTGTATGTGTTAAATTGAAATACATCTGATTTATATTCTGGTCTTAAAACAGCTCTCTCAAGGTTTCTAATCTCCATTTTGAGTGTTTTCTTGTCCTTTAGAAATCTATTATTCATGTCCCCTCATGAACCTATAGCTCCATATAAACATGTGAGTTCAGGGAAGAAAAGCGTCTGCCCAATGGAAATGGAGATCTAAATCTGGAGTAAGTTGGTAGTGAAAATGATGTTTGGGCAAATGGAAATAGACAGGAATTGTCTTTTGGGGAAAGAGAAAGTAAAGTAATAAATATTGAAAGACAAGGAAGATGCAAAATTATGCAAAACTCTAAATGACAGGATGGTGATTGCAAATGGACTTGGTGTTTCTTCCTCATTGAAATCCCACTGAGACTGCTTCTCCAAGATTCCTGCTTTGGGCCCTAACTTTGCATATGGACTGTGCAATATTCAAGGCAGTTCTCCATCCCTCTTTGGAAGGATTCCTATGTAACCTATTTTTCAAATGCATAATGTTGCCTAGTTTCTTTCTCCACACACTGACTGAGCACTGAGGATAAAGAGCAAGTTCCCATTGGTTCCCAAGCAGGAAAATAAAATTTCTGACCAATGCACTTATCATTTGGGCTTGATTTTTAAAGATTTGGGACACAAGAGCAAACAGAGAGTGCGACCTCAGGAAAGCCCCATAGTAGGATTACTTTTCGCTTTCTATTGACATTATTCAGAAGGAAAAGTGCATCAGGGCAATGAAGACGTTTATTTAAAACGTACTGGAAATTATTACACATCAATTCATGGAGGAGGAGAGAGATTGCACCAAAGTCCTCAATAAACAAACAACTTCCTATCTTTAAAGAATTTTGGTCTTCGTCCTATCTTCCCTAATGAATCTCTTCCTGAAATTTAATCATGCACTATCAAAATTACTCATTCTGTATCAGTAACACTCAAAAAGTTAAACCATGATTATTCAAATCCATAACTTTTCTTATATCATCTGGCTTAAAGTCCCTGAATCAACAGAAAGTGAGCTATTTCCTTACTTTCTGTGCCATATAATTATTATTACACATTCAGTTTTCATTCCTTATTATGGATGTATTTCATAATGTGTACAACTATACAAGAATAAAAATCTAATTGAATCAATACCAAACCCACATTTTCCAGCAAATAATACCAATAATTCTCCTTTGCTTTCTCTATTTATGTCAGTGGATACCTGAAAAAACAATTAATGCAATGTTGCTGTAGAGCTAAGGAAGTAAATTGACTTCCAAAGCTGGGGAATTTTTTGGTGAAAATTAAATTTTCAGAATGACTGAATAAACAAGCCATTGTTATTTAAAAATTAAGCTTGCTCATATGAAGCCTGACAAAGAGCTGTCAATAACCTCTCCCAATAACTACCTTCTTCTACAAGAATATGCTGATTACAGAAAGGTGGTGATAAATAACATCCTGTTTGCTCTTCCACTGCAGCGCCGTTACTCACCCATATTTATAACATGCCATTTACTAAAGTGTGCATTTTTATAGGCTCTCTGGAAAAGTCTGATAAGGACAGAGATTGGTGGCAGGCTATGCTCCAAATGACTCAAACTTCCTTTCCCCACTGATGCCAGCTTCCAGCAAAGCTGGACCAGAGCACTCGGCATCCTTCAGCAGTTCATTTTGTGTGCTCTCCTTGAGCTTTGTGGCAGCGGGCACGAAAGGAATGCAAAGTCATGCTCTTGTGTGCTGCCCTTCAGCTTCATTATTTACTTTACACTCTTCTACCTGAATGCATCAGAAAGGGCTCTTTTCAAGACTTTTCCCTCTCTGCCTGCTTTTAGCAGAAGCCTGCTGTGTGGCACTGTTAGTCTAATCTAAGCTGGTGGGAGGGCCTGCTCGATGGCTTCACCAGGTGCTGGGCTGGAGGGGGCTCCTCACAGCCATGTCCTGAAAAGCTTTGTTATTTACCCCTCTTTTTCTAATGCCCACCCACCCCGCCTTCAGCATGGCCATTCTTTAATTGCAGCCCAAGCTTAACGCAAATTCTTCCTGAAAGCATTTTCAGGCAGTTCCAGAGTTGCTTTTCATTTACGAGGGCTGAATGGCAGCTTCGACGGCATATGTATACCCAGCTTAGCAAAAAGGGTACATAAAAGAGGTAAGAAAGGGCTTTGTTGTGCTTTCAAAGCTTCAGTGTAAAACTTCAGCTTCTTGTCAGTGCCACAGGAATTTTTCCATAGTAAGAAATAATCTAAATAGCTATTTCACTGATGTCTAACATGGATAATAAGAAATAATTATTGAGAATTAACTCATTATAACTTCAGTGTGAGGACACTGTGGAGGGTCTACTGAAAAAGAACAGCAGAAAAACAGCCCGAAACTTCTACCAGAGCTGCCAAACTTTGGAAAGCTGGCTGAGAGGTGGAACAAAAGCCATACTGGTATTGCACTCTGCTGATAATGTCCTTCCATCTGTAGTGTGGCCCCAAAACAATGTCATCAGATGGTCGTTTGTCAAAAACAAATATAGACCAATCTACCATATGTAATTCACAGTCATGGCTTGACAACATACTGCAGCTATCCCCAGCAGACACAACTGTTTACATTTTACACACATAATTGGGTCTGGTTCAGTAACATTTTTCATTGGTGTGTCTGCCAAAATTATTAAGCGATTAGTACACGCTGAATCTGTGCCAAGCAAAATATTTGCCAATAAAGCTGGCCTTATCTCCATAAATGCCAAAAAGGTTTGTGTATTTTGGTGTGTGTATGTCTATTTTTAAGACTTTACTCCTTACATGTTTATGTAAATGTTAAACAACATGACTAGATATTGAGGTAGCTTATTAGATCAAGATAGTCTAGGGTTTGGATGTGATCCTTGGGATGATGTCTTGTCTGCCATGTTTTCTGCTGCCATAGAACCACAGGATGGTTTGGGTTGGAAGGGACAATGAATACCATTCAGTTCCAATCCTGCTGCCATGAGCAGAGACACTTTCTGCTAGACCAGCTTTCTCCCAGCCCTATCCAACCTGGCCTTGAACAGTTCCAGGGATAGTGCACTCACAAATTCTCTTCTCTGTTGCTACAGAGGAGATGCATTGTGTCCAGCAATAAAACCCATGGAGGAATCTTCTTCTTAAATCTCTTCTGAGCAAGGTGTGATAGACTAGTCACCATATCTACACTGAATTTGAGGGAGAGAGAGATCCTTAAGCTGGAATTTACTCCCCAGCATGCAACATTCAGCCCAATCTTTAAACACGAACCTGTAATACTACACAGTTCAGATCAGCACAGCCACTTTGACATCCATCTTTCTGTCTAACACCCCAGACTACATATTTAAATTCACATCCAACCTTCACTACTTACAATGAATTACAGAAGTTTAGCTAGTTGCATTTTTTTTTTTTTTTAACAGACAGCTTTTTGAAATCTTAATGTGTGTTGGTTTTGTGACTGGTCACAAAAGTCACCAGAGAAAGAGCAATTTTGTTACTGGGAGGTAGATTCTTTTTCAGTACTATCTGCAGCTTCACCACCGATTCCGGAAAATGCTTTCTCAAAACCACTTACTCACACTGCGTCTCAGCTTCCCAACTGAAGAGGAGGTGTGTTATGTTATTTAAAAATGCCTCTTTTTAAATCTTGTGGAGAGGAAAATAGTTTGTAAGTGGCAACTATTCAGGGAAATTTTCTCCCACCTCCTCAGGAAATAGGTTGTTTACTGTAATATTCTCAGTAATTCTTATTCAGACCATTAAAATGTGAGTCCCTAAAACTCTCCAACTCCTCGAGATCTCTCCTTCCCTACAGCCCATTCATGGGAAGCAAAGAATGACCTAAACTCCTACACACTTAGGCAGGGGTTATGGTGGCTTAAATTTATGGGAACGGGACCGATTATTACTATTGAGCCTCCTGCGAGGTAAAAGTAACAATGTTAAGATAAAGAACAAAAGCACTAGCTTTAGTCTTCAGTGTAATTGGACATCAAAGATGGACACATATTTATTTAGAAGATACATAATCAACATGGCAAAGGTAGATGACAGAGTTTGCAAATCTGTGACATGATAACATCAGACCTCAGTTCGAATGATGAAAAGGGGCCAAATTTTCCATCCTCGTTAAAATATCTGTGGTATCACTATCTTCATGGGATTTACAGGTGCAATTCATCTTATCCTAATGCACACACATAAAATACATCAGTTAAGGGGCTCTGCAGAAGGCTGTTTCCCTTCAATGAGAGTAGATAAAGTCCAGGGTGACTAGACAAAACATGGATGTCTACACTGCCAAGTGCTAAAAAGCAAGGTATGGCAAATTTAACTTCTGTGAATTGCCAAGTGGTTTGTTTTTTTTTTTTTTAATCTTAATTTCTCAGGTTCCAAAATTCTGATGGATCTTTTAAGTACTCAACAAGCCCACATGATTTATTCAGCATCTGGGAAAATCAACATGTCAGTATATTGTTATTAAACTGAAAAAACATTCAATTTAACATCTCCAGATAATGAAATATATGAAATATAAGACTTCAAAACCAAATTTAATTCCTCTACATTTTTAAAGAGCATACATTGAAAAGCATAGGTTTTCATATCATCACATTCTGGTATTTTCAGTGCTTTTTATTTTATCTTAGTCTCCTTTTTAGGGTAATCTATGTGGAGTTGTACCAATTCTCCACCCTTTGAATGACATCCTCTAAAAGTCATTGACTGTGAAAGAACAAGTCAGCCTTGACCTCACCTTCTCTGTATTTGAAAGAGGGCCTTTATCTTAATGTTCTCAAGTTGTGTGTCCTGCTTTGACTAATACACCCATTAGCCATCGCTTCTAGTTTTTTTTCAATCACTCAGCATACAACACTCATCAAGAAGCCTTAAGGTTAATTTTAAAAGATTTTTCCATATGGTAACTAAGACACAGCATTCCTGCAGGGCTGGCTGTGCAGCTGCACAGAGTAAGGTGGTTGACTTTGTCTTCAGAGAAGCAAAGAACAGTTGGAATTGATGATCTTAAGGGTCTTTTCTGACATAAATGCTTCCATGAAGACACCAAGGCAATGTTCACACCTACTTTGCCTTTGGGCAACATGAGGTTAAGCTCCATCTCACCCAACGTAGCTGATGTGTCTAGGTATGAAGATATGGCTTTTTTTTCCAGTAATGAGTACAGACAGAATGGAAGTTCCTTAGGACAGTTTCCTCATTAAGATCTATGAATCTCCTCTGGAGGTGACTGTATCTATATCCAAGGGATGCAGAAAATAGGATTAATCTCACAAGACAACTGCCCCTTGTTCTAGATTCTCCTAATGTATAGAAAATAAAAAGTTACACTTTTGAATTCAATTTAGCTGTCCTGTTTTATTTGTTCACTGAAGATGAGAGGAACTGGACATTTAAATGCCTTTTCTTTATGATGTTTAAAAGAGACACTTAGGGGTTTTTAGATGAGATGTACTGCCTGAGATAGGGACAAGCAGGTTGATCCCAGGCTGTAAGTCATCTACTCATTATTTTACTGCATTGCGAAAAATGGAAACCCACTGTTTCTTGTAATCAGAGAGGGGTTAGTGAAATCCTATTAAAAATGGTTATAAAATTTCTATAAAAACAAAGAAAAAAGAAACAGGGTGGTTTAACTGGAAGGCACTGCTCTTTCATTGCTCTTCTATGCATCACATCCCCACTTCTGGACACATCTCTCTCGTTTAGTTCCCAAGGGCTATGCAGCTGCTCTAAGAAAGAAGACACCACCATTCATGCAAGGGATGACAATCCTTCATCACTTCCACCTTTCCACCCTGACAACTGCTGATCATGGCAAGAGCAACACAGAAAGGAACTGCTTTTATTATATGTAATTTTTTTTAACATCAGTAGAAAATAAAGCCTTCCACCTGCTATTGTGCAGCTGAGTTTCTAATCTCTGGTGCCAGCACGGCTGCTGGGAGACAACCCTCAAGTGAGAGGAAGCAGGTTCAGGCACGCACAGGGCAGGGTGGTTGTGCTGATGTGATGTGACACACATGTCTCTGCAGCACCCAGAAAACATACCTCCAGTTGTTAATTGCTGGGCAAAATTTGTTACTTCCCCCATGGACAGCAACTCTGGACTGCATTCAGCATGCTGGCATAGAAACTAACATTGAAATTATTTCACTTGCTTTTCCTATGAAAATAAACAGTCAGAAACTTTTATTGTTGTTTTTAATGATCAGCCGTAGGGAGGTGGCAATTAATCCCAAAGGACAGCTCCATGTATCATTGCTGGCTCCAGATATTGGTGGGACTGATAAAAGAAACAGAATATGAGAATATGAAACCATTGATAAACTGATAATGAGTGCTGCTTATAAGTTACTTTCCCATGTGTTTTCTTTGATTTAGAGTCCAGGCCCTAAATAGCAATTTGTTCAGTTTATCAACAAAACAATTTGCAAGGTATTTTGGGAACCAAGCAGGTGAGTGCTTCCAGACCTTATTTTTCTGGTCAGAACTCATTTGTCTGCAGACAATTTGGGTGACAACCAGAGAAAAGTCACATTCAATTTATGCGCAAAGCCAGGCATTAAATGGACTCAGAAGGTGCTGAAAGTCCACCAGATTTTTATGATTACCAGGGTCCTCTGCTCTCCCAATAATTAAACCTGAAATATTTTGACAGCCAGCATGGGCGACAGAGGAAGGGATGGTAAGAGCTGAATGTCTGGGTACCAAAAGCAAAGGTAAAGAAACAGCACCATAGGCTGTAAGTGCTGAGATCACTTTGCAGCTGAAAGCAGTGACTTAGGCGCTTACTTTCAGACATCAGCTGGTAAATGACTTCAGTTTTCTGATCTATAAAATAGATCTAATTCTGTTTCTCTTTCTCTAGGGGACCATGATGTCTTAGAATTGTTAATGTTTTTGGATGCTCCAAGCTTCTTAGGAAATATGAGCTACTCAAGCAGTGGTAGAAGTGTGGTAAGCACAGGTGCACTCTGCACTATACAATATGTATCTCATCCATACAGGATGCTAATCCCAGTTTTGAGAGGAAAAGGAAGTCCTAGGCAGATATTTTTCTGAATTAGCAAAGACTGTAAGAGTGTAGAGGAGTTTGAAAGAATTTCAAATTAGGAATCAAACCAGAATTTATTTGGTTATAAAAATCCCCAGGAATCTTTAAAGGGAATGGAATTTGAAGGCTACCCCTTGACTTAATTATACATTTGTTCATTATTTATGTAATATTCTCACCTACTTATAACTTCTATTTGCACACATAGTTCTTCATTTAAAAGTGATTTTCTTCAGCATGAGTTGTATAGCACTCCCAACATAGGTCCATTTTAAAAATTGGTGCAGCCATACGTGATAAACAAGGTATTGTGTGGGAGTCAGAGGAGAAGTTAACACATCTATTTGTATACCACTCTCAGGCTGGTTTGATGGTTATGGATGAGGATAGATGTTTCCAATGCTAGGATTTGCCATGGTGAAGCCAAGTCTAGTCCAGAAAAAGTTTTGCTTATGGAGAGAGTTTTGGATATGGATAAAATTTTTGGCTAGGATAGTTAAATTTCTCCATGGCAGCTGGTATGGTGCTATGCTTGTCTTCCCAAGAAACTACTACATGTGATGGAACCCTCACTTCGTGGGGATGGCCAAATATCTGATGGAAGTGGTGCATGGATTTCTTACTTCGTTTTGCTTTGCCTGTTAAATTGTTTTCATCTGAACTCAAAGCTTTTACAGATTTTTCTTTCAATTCTCTCTTCCATCCCATGTGGGGAAGTGAGCCAGCAGTTGTGTAAGGTTTAGCTGCCTACCAGGGCTAAACCACAATAATGGGTTAGCCTTGCAAATGCCATGACTCAAAGTAACAGTAATGTCCACCTTGAAAAACCTTAAGGACACAGAACTCTGCCTTATGGCCAGGCTCACAGTCACTGACGAAGTGAAGGGATTTTAGCCCTTTCCTCCATTGAGAATAACCCATGGCACTTGCCATCTAGTGTCCTTACCAATAGATCTGCTGAAAGAAAGGAGTCCAAACTACGGCAATGTGAACCAGAACAAACCCTGGGATGCTTCAATTTATTTCCTTAAATGTTTCCTCTGTGACACTGTAAGAGTACAAATCTCCCTCTGACCATACTCCCCACTTGCAAAATAGAAATAACATTTCTTAACAAGAACATTTTTCTATCCATTTCCTCTATGCAGAACAAAAATGTTTGGGGATAGGGAGTCTACTATTTAGTGCAAAAGCTCTCACACTAACTCACACTACCAGATAGTTTCATAAAAAATTGCTAAGTCATCATGGTGTAAGAAATATATGACAGAAGCATCCCTAGATGTTCCTGTTTCCAATAAATTTGGCTACTGGAAACGTTCAGAAATATAAAAGTACACTTAAATCCACAAGAATGCCACTCAGTTTGAGTTTCAACAGAAGATTTGAGGCATAGTTTTAGCAAAATCTTTTTTCCATATCAGAGAGAAGTCCCTTGGAAATAACTCCTATCTCTACAGTGATATAACTTCAAAATGCCACACACGAAGCACTCCAACATCATTAACTGGTGTGCAGTGTTGATTTTTATGTTGTAAATTTGATTGAAAACAGAAGTTTATCAGTGAAATACTAAAATAGCCTTGAATATGGGAAAGTGAATGAGTATAATTGCTGATGGGTTCTTTTTATTATCAAGGAGTCTTGATTATAGCTTCATAGACTAAAATTATGGCAAATCAAGGACAAGATCAATTTACTATCTAAGCAAATATTTATATGAAGCTGGAGATTGGCATATATTGATCTGTTTATAAGAACCATAATTCTTTCTGTTAAATGCATTGGCATTGAGCAGTGCTCTTTCCTCTATGTGCTTCCTCAACAGCAAGGAGCTGAAAGTCATGAAGAAAAAAGAAAACACAATTTGGCAAGTCAGAGGGCTCATCCCAGTCAAATGCAGCTGCAAATCCAAGTCAGTTGTGAAGGATGACCCTTTAGATGGAGGCTGATTAATGCCAGGTTGTGCACTGTAGATGAATTGATGACCAGTTCTTGTAGTAAGTAAGAAATCCTACTTGAAGGGAAAGAATGTGCTCAGAGCATCTAGATGTCAAGTTGGCAAGTACTGATGGACAACATCACCCAGTGCAGAGCATCAGCTGCAACATCCTGAGTCTCCCTGCATTTGTAAGAGGTCATTTCGATATAAAGTAGAAGAGCGTTCCTAACTTGTGGGATGAAGAAGGATCCCTGTGAAATGATGATCATTCCCAACAAAGGCTGCTTTTGTTGGAGAAAAAGGCGAGTGTGGGGGCAGGGCAGAGAAGACGCCAGATTATCTTTTGTGGCATTTGACAGTTGAAAAGGCCCTGGTGAATAATTACCCTTAAAACCAACAAACAAGGATAAAGAAAAAAATGCATAAAAAGAGAAGAAAAAAACCCTTGACCTCTCCCCAGGCACAATAGCTCCCTTTGAAATAAAAACAAAATAAAAATAACTCATAGGGAAAAAAATAACTTAATTTGACTTTCTGCTTTTGTCAATTGTATACACATGCTCACATATAAATATATACAACTGCAGTTTCCCCCTGCCACAGTCATCTTAAACTTTTCTAGACTTCATCCATTCAGCAGCAAAGCTAATGCAAAATGCAATAAAAAAAGTCAAGGGAAACTCCAGCAGCAAAAAGCGTACCCTTGGTTGAAGGCCCTATTGGTTTAGCCACAAAAGAACAATTCCTGGTGAGAGCAGTTGTCATCTCTTTTGCATACTCGTTTTTTTGCTCTTAATTGGCATTATATGGAAACTTATCTACAAGGCCATGGGAACCAAAAAGCAACCCTTACCCCTCCTTCTTGGAACAAGCAGAACCCAATTAAAGCACAATTATCTCTCTTCTGCTATTAGCATCCTCCAGCAACAGAGAGACACAGATAGGAGAAGCATTGTTAGACTGAGAGTAGCCACCTTTTCTTATGAAAATTTTTGTAAAGGTCATAAAGAAAATAAAGGAGAGACAAGTGGTCCAGGCTTTGATGAGCTGAAGGGCAGTGTTTTTTTTAAAATATTTGATCTGGATTTCCTGATGATTTTCTAAATACACTTATTTTCACCAGGGAGTAACTGACCTAAGACTCAAAATGCACTCATAGTGTTTGGAGGCAAGCCTAGAAAAATAAAGGAGATGGCCAAAGAACAAGAGGAAAAATAGACACAGGTGTCTTTCCAGAAAGTCCAAGCTGTCTCAGAAAGCCATGAAATTGACAATTCCTCTGGCATGACTACAGAAAACATCTCGGGGGGAAACAAACAACCATTTTTCAATGGAGCCCAGAGTCAACTCCTAAATCCATATCCTGCTGCTTAATACTGCAAAGCTACAGCCTACACACGAGCTCCTGCAACCCTGACACGGATGGTCAGCACTCCAAGATCATCATGACTTGGAAAGGGTTCCAGTGACATGATTCATGGTTTTTTTGGACACAATCTTTGAGGTGTCCTTGGAGAATGAACACCCACTGCTGTTCTCAGTTACATATGTGCCTGGCTGTGACAGACTTCCAAGATAGCTCTGCAAACCTTCCTTATCAGAAGCCATCCCCAAGTTAGCAAACATTTGCGCTACCACTCATCCTGTCTCATCAGCAGCTACTAAGAATACATATGTGTCAGGAAACATGGTGCATTTCATCACTTCAGCAAGTCATGGCATCACAAAGCAATTTGTGTCCCAGCTGATTCCCTCAGTTTTCCCCCAGATGACAACTACAGGGCTTAAAATACTTAGCAAGGAAACAAACAAGCTGACTTATTTGTCTTTTTAGGTTTTTTTGTTATTGTTGTTTTGTTTTTTCTTCCTCTGGGACATTCTCTGCTCTATTTCCAACATGTAACAGGTCCAGTTCACATATTTTGTTGAAAAAAGGATCCAGTATGTCCAGGCAGAAAGCAGAATTCTTCTCTTAGAGGTGCCCCAGAGGTGCCTGTCTGCTGCCCCAAGGTCTTGTCAGCAAATCTCCATGTTAACATTTTTTAGGAATTTCAGTTTTACATGCATTGCATATGCTTGCAAATCAATTTAATTCCCCAAACAAGTTAACAGAATAATGCCTGGGAGGCTGGTTTTTAGGATGCCATCAGCTCTTTGACCCTCTACAGCAGATCTCCTGCTTTCTTCTCTGGAGAGCTCAATGCTGCAGCTACACAGCTCTCCTGTCCAAAGAGAAAACCATGTCAGTGCACGCTTTTGTCATAGCACACATGGTTTTTGCTTTTACCATGGTTGGCCAGTGCAGTGGGAGGCAGAGAGACAGTGTCCCTTCTCCAAGAGCCAATGAAACAGAGGTGGCTGCTGTAGACTCTCTACATAAGCAGGGCAATTGAAAAGAGAAAACAGTTCTGCCAGTGGATTTATTCCCATATTAAATGGAACGTCTGCTAGCCGGGTAAGTGTGTTAACAGACCACCAAGGAATGGTAAGGAATTGGTTAAAGAGATCAAAAGATCAAACAAGGGGCAACAATGTGAAAATTATGCCACTGCATTTAACTACAAAAATAAAAACTTTGCCCTGTGCCCTACCACCATGTAATACCCAGAGGCTGCTCTGAGAGCAGTAGAGCAGGATGAGCAAATCCCTGTCTTCCATCATAAAGATGAAACCTGCAGGGAGACAGCTGCAGTGGAAAAGATTGAAATTAATGTCAAGCAGTAGATGAGATTTTGGTGGAGATTTTGATGAGATTTATTGCTGCAAATGTTTTCCCTGGCAAATGTCACATCATTAAAATGCAAAAAACCACCCTCAATAGAATTAAGAAAATAAAGAGAAACTCAAAAGCACTGTCCTGATAAACGGCAGCTTGAAACTCAGTCCTCAGGCTCTCAGGGTCAAAGATGGTCTTCTTTGTAAGGAAGTGTGCAGGAGAAATGCTAAAACGTCGTTTCAGGTCCTTCCACCTCATCAGGTCCATCACCTGTGACTCCAGAGCACCGGTTTTATGGACAGTAAGGATATTTTGCCAACATCTTTCAGGGCGTGGCTGAGTCTAACTGGGAACAGCCCTTGGAGCAAATTCTGCAGCTGAGCAATTCCCAGCACAGCTGCATCATTTATACACTCTAATATGGTTGAATTAAGATCCTGCAAATATAAACAGCATATTTGGCATTTGCCTGTTGGAGAAGCTCCTTGGGGAGCCTTTTCTGTACCATCCTTAATGGGACAACCAGAAGAATTACTCCTTAATGCCTGGTAATTACCAGGTGAATGTGCCAGTTCCCTGGCACAGGCATCAAAAAGTGAGAATTGCAGGTGAACTGTGTGTTTGCCTCAAACAGGACTGCAACTCTGCATGAGGTTGGCTAAGCTAATTTTTATTTTCCCAAAAGGACTGAATGCTCTGTAGGTCTGAGTGCATGCCTCAGGCATGCACCCGCCTGCCCCTCCCCATAAGTACCTTGCATTTAGCAATCCTTGAAGAAAACAAATTGTTTTCATCATGCAGCGATGAGCAATCCTCCTTGAGCCAGATGTCCAGCTCAGAAAAACATTTCTCCAGCCTCTGGATTCTCAGTACTTTGGCTGCTGTTCTCATAAGCATTCACATTTGTTGGTCCAGCTAGATTTGGAAGATCCTTGTGAACGTGGTCGCATGGAACTTGCCTTTTCTGAGCTGGCCTGTAATTCAGAGGTGCTGATATCTCTATTAAAACTCAGTGTAATTATCTTTACCAACAACACCATACTATGTTAATATACCGGCAATATACTAACAATGTAAGAGTTATCTATACACATATTATTTAAATATATTGCTAATATTACTAGGTCTACACCTGTTCAGGATAGTAGCTCAGACTAGTCCATTCCTGCTGACAGATTAAGTGTGATAAAATAAAGAACTTATTTCTCTGCCTAGTCCAGGTAAGAGCTGTGTCTGCTTGGCATCCAGCACAAGAAAAAAAACTATTTAAAAATAGTTAAGTATTTTTAGCAATAGAGGAAAAAAAAAAAAAGAGACTCCTCTACCTCTAAGGCACTAAACCTTACTGAATTGATGACTGCCCCTTATTATCACTGGTAACAGTATGCTGTTATTACAACATGGAATTGGGGAAGAATCTCACCTGTGGAAGTATATTTTAAATTGTCTTCTATATTTAAGCCTGTCCTTCAATTTAGGGCTTAATAGGACTCCTCACAGGAACTAAACACATCCTCAACAGTTTTGCAGCAACACTACTCAAGGATGCTTTCTTGTACCAGGTAAAGACAGATCCTATAACTCACTTTAATTTATTTTTCCATACTTCTGTTGTTCAGATTATCCTGTTCCACGAGAAGTGAATGCCCCTACTCACCTTGTTTGTTTTGCCTGATGACATGCAGGGGCTTTTTAACCCCAGTGAGAATGCATACAAAATACAAACTTCCCCAGCAGCAGAGCTGAGGATAGTCAGACACAATTGCAAAATTAGCATTAAAATGAGATTTAAAAAGCTCTGGTTTTTCATACAGAAACATTTCATACTCTTCTGCAAAATGGAAAGTATGCTTATTGTACCCCAAAGCAAATTTTTCTCCCTCACCCCACTGTCACCTCACACTACAAGTCAACGTCTATTTAGAATCTGTAAATTTAAAAAAGCCTAGCTTGGGATAGCCAAAACATTTGAAAGCTTTGCCACAAACAAAATGAGTTTACCTCAGCTAACATGAGTGAGCAGAAGCATCTTCCAGTGCCTAAAGGGGTTACAAGAGAGTTGGAGAGGGACTTTTGACAATGATGTGGATGGACAGGATAAGGGGAAAGGGTTCAAACTGAGAGAGGGTAGGGTGAGATTAGGTATCAGAAAAAAATTCTTCACTATGATAGTAGAGCAGCACTGGCAGAGTCTGAGTAAGGAAGATGTCGCTCCTCCATCCCTGGAGGTGGTCAGGACCAGCTTGGATGGAGCTTTGAGCCACCTAGTCTAGTGGAAGGTGTCCCAGTCCACAGCACAGGGCTGGAACTAGACATGTCTTCATGGCCCCCTCCAACCCAAACCATTCTGTTAGTCAATATGATTTTATGGTTTTATGAAAACTGATGGGATGAAAATCCCTGGATGCACAGTTGGCTTAAGCCCACACTAACTCAGGTCTCTGCACCATGGCTGTGGCTGACAAACAAGGGCTTGTGCCAGTCCCCAGGGGTGGCACGTGGCACCACGGGCTGTGCTACTCAATCAGGGCGGCAAAGTGAGGGATGTCAAAGAGCTTTGGCCATGGCACAGTGGGGTTCTGACTTGCTCTAGGACAATGCCACAGTGCTTATAGGAGCTACACATCTGCTGCAAGGGGAAGATACGCAGGCATGGAGAGGGGAGGGAGGATGCACAGCTCCCACTGAGGCATCTGTGCTGTCCACAGTCACTGGCTGTGACTGCAGCACACACAAGCTGTGTGGGCCTCATGCATGGCAGTGTTGAATAGCTCTATAAACTACATCATGAGATCATCCAGAGATACACAAGGAAACCCTGAGTGAAACTCTGTAAGATCATAAAAGCAGCAAAACTGTGCTAGAGCATTGGGATGGCTCAGCCTATTCATGGAGGTGGGAGGTATGGCAAAAAGCTGTTTCATAGTGCAGGCTGTGGGTTAAGCCTGTGTCTCTAATGCTCTCCACATAGCACGTGGTTTTCAGAAGGAAGATGCTATGATATTTTGGTGTATTTGTTAAACCTACAAGGAGGTGAGCAGTAAGTATCCTTAGGGGAAGATTTCTCTGAGATACACTGTATCTGCAGCTAAAGGCGGTTCCACTGCTATGAAGTTATCTCTTTCTCCAAACAGTGTAATGATGGAATCTTTGTTATTGCATTGCTGTTGTGTATCAGTCCTTTGGAGGGTGTGAGATCACATCTCCTGTGTGTGGATGAAAAAAACTGGGCTGAAAATAGATTTCTGCAGCAAAGTAAAAGACAAGCAAAATCTGATGTATCCATGAAATACATCTGCATCTCACTTGCAAACCTAAACAGGCAGAAAACGTTTGACAGACAATGTACAAACAATTCCTGTAATAAACTTTTGAGTTCATACTAATTCCACAGCCACCTCCCACCTGCTGCATACTCCACAGCCAAGTAGCTAATTGCAGCCTTCCTGTTGTTTTCCAGTTCCTCCTCTACTAAATAATGGGAGGAGAAAGGATTATGGAAACCGATGCACTTGACAGCAAAAATAAATAAGCAAATGAATACATAACTAACTAAATAAATAATTAATCTAGTAGTCTCCAAGACAAGGCTATTCTATCATACCTCCACTACCTTGAGCCAAACTTCAAGGGTTATTAAAGAAAAATGATGATCTGGCAGCTCAGAGAATAAGACATAAGCATCAGTTAATGCTTAATTAACACTGCATGGCATTGATTTGAATAAATAGAACCTTTTAGAAAGATGTCTTTATATACTGTGGGTTAAAACAAGATGCCTTGTGGGAAGAATGAGAAGCTCCCTAGTATTATGTAACAACTCCATAGTTATAGCACCTGGAGGTTTGAGTGTATCATGAGCCCAACGTGTTAGATGCTGTATAAATATACAGTTGCTAAAGATGCTTATCTTGGATTTGTAGTGTAAACAAGAAGATATGCCACACAGTTCTGGTGACAGGTTGATCAAGGCTAAGAAGACAGGGGACCTAAGGAAAAGACATACATATTGTCTAGCAGTTTCTAATTTGTTGGAACAAGGGTATTTTTACAAAAACGTATTCCCAAAAATTTATCTATATAAAGTGCTTGCAAAAGTCCCCAAATACATAAGAGTTGCTTTATGATGTTTTACAGGAAAACAGAAAGGAAAAGAGTGCTCAGGTTGCAGCAGAATAGCTTGACAGCCAATAACAACAATTAGTGTTTTCAAGCTGCATACCAAATGCCAACTACCTAATGCCATCTTTCCTCACCTGAGTACAAGAAGGCTGATCAGCAATGAGCCACAGTTTCCACTGAGAGCTGCAAGAGGACAGCAGCTCCAAAAATCATCCTGTTGCCAGATCAATGTTGGCTGCTCCTGAGAAATACTCTATATACCCTGAGAAATGTAGTTACTTTTAATGAGACAGTAAAATTACAGACCCTGTTATTTGTACTGTTCATATTCATCTTCCATGTGCATTGAAGAGGGACACAAAGGTGTTCAGAGGGCTGGAGCCCTTCTCCTGTGGAGACAGGCTGATGGAGTTGGCGTTGCTCAGCCTGAAGAAGAGAAGGCTACAGGGGGACCTGAGAGCCACTTCCAAAACCTAAAGGGGACTACAGGAGAGCTGGAAGAGGGACTTTTGACAATGACATGGAGGGACAGGACAAGGGGGAATGGCTTCAGACTGACAGAAGTCAGGTTTAAATTTGGTATTGGGAAAAAATTATTTCCTGTGAGGGTGGTGGGGCACTGCCACAAGTTTCCTGGAGAAACTGTGACTCCTCCGTCCCTGGAAGTGTTCAAGGCCAGGTTGGATGGGGCTTTGAGCAACCTGATCTAGTGAAAAGTGTCTTGCCCATGGAAGGGTGTTTGGAATGAGATGATCTTTGAGGTCCTTTCCAACCCCAAACATTCTATAATTACAAGATTTTGCAGATAATATTGGACCAGTCAGCATGGCATACCTGGGAAGCAGCTCTGGACAGACCCCTTGAGGGGAAAACGTGCCTCATAGCTGGCATAACTGACTCCACTATCCAGTTGGACATAACTGGGGAAAAATTCTGTGAATCCACAGGAAATAACTGATTTGAGTTCTATTATTGACCCTTGACCTTATGTCACTACTCAGATCTCCTGGTTATCAAATGCAAAAAGTTTATCAAATACATCATGGTTGTGAAAAACTGTATTTTGCAATGAGTAGCATTTTGTAACGAAAAGTCTTCAGACTACATTGACAAGTAAGAATTCCCCCTCAGTAAAAAGCTATTTAGACATGTCCTCTGAAATTCTTGTCTCTTAATAGAGAGCTTGTCATATGCAGCGACTCCCAGCAATTTGAGAAGTTTTACTTTAGAGATTTCCTCTTCTTTTTCTTATTCCACTCAGTTTTCAGTCACCTCATTATACTGTTACCACTTACTATGAAACCTTGACTTTGAAAACACTTTCTCTCTTTCTCTTTCTCTTTCTCTTTCTCTTTCTCTTTCTCTTTCTCTTTCTCTTTCTCTTTCTCTTTCTCTTTCTCTTTCTCTTTCTCTTTCTCTTTCTCTTTCTCTTTCTCTTTCTCTTTCTCTTTCTCTTTCTCTCTCTCTCTTTCTCTTTCTCTTTCTCTTTCTCTTTCTTTCTTTCTCTTTCTCTTTCTCTCTTTCTCTTTCTCTTTCTCTTTCTCTTTCTCTTTCTCTTTCTCTTTCTCTTTCTCTTTCTCTTTCTCTTTCTCTTTCTCTTTTCTTTCTCTTTCTCTTTCTCTTTCTTTGTTTTTTATGACTAATCTTTATCTTGCAGTGAGATCTTTCTCAGGGATTAACTTTTTGAACTCTTGCTACAGACACAACATTTCAGCTCACACCAGTCTTAATACTTCCCTGCCCATGGGAGGGGGGTTGGAATTAAATTATATTTATGGACTCTTCCAACCCAAACCTTCCTATAATTCTAAGATTATGGGGGAAAAAGCAATTTAATTCCTTACAGAAGTATGTGGTTTCTCCCTAAGGAGTAAGAATGTAGTACAGGACATGACTCATAGGCAGAATTTTCATGTTTTGGGAACTGCCTCTTCGCTCTTGTGCCAGTACCTGTGTAGTGCTGGTGATTAAAGCACTGGTGTTCACTAATCACTTTCATTCTGTCTTACAAGTACACATAATTCTCCATCAATTTCATTTAAATATCACTTTATATTCATGGCTTTGACTTTTAGAACTCCACCTACTGTACCTATATTTTAATATTAACAGACATTTCTTTCTCTCCATTCATCACTCTTGTCAAGACTTCCCAGGCTGAGATGAACATTTGCTGCTTCCTTATATGGCAGGAGCCATAGATGCCCCAGCCCTTCACTGCTAGGTGAAAAGTTCTTAAAGATAATCCCTCAGCAACATTCTCCAAGAAAGTGTGTTTTGATCTGAAAGGCGACCAGACAGTCTCCAGTGGTCCCTGCCAACCTCAAATTCACACTTCTGCTTCTCTACCATTTCCTTGTAATTTTCTGTGTTTTCAACAGTCCCAGCTTTGCTTCCCTTCCATTTGAGATGTCCCAGCAATGATCTCCAAGCAACCTTCCCTCCTCCTTCTTGATGTCCACTGTGGACAATGCCACCACCCTGCCACATACCTGTAAACCTTGGTATCGTCTTCAACTCATACTCCTCTCCTAGATGCCACTTCCCAGTAAAATTGAAGCTACACACACATTCAAAGTATGTTCTGTGGATCATACTTCAGATAATGCCTCTCCTTGCTCTCTACCCATCTAAGCAAATCTCTTATCTCAGGCTTTATCTTTGAATGTGTCAACCACTGCAGAATCCCTTTCGGTCACTTATATCACAGATGTAAATTTCCCCTGATAATATTCCCTGGATACAAAGGCCATTTTCCAGATATAGCATTGATTTCCCTTCCCCATTTCTATCAACACTAGTCTGCCTGCATCCCATCAACCCATGCAGGAATTTTCCATAGTCTATGCACCAGATTTTTCAAATGAGTGCTCATGTATTTTCCTTCATGCTGCTCTCTGTAACCACATATAAAATTACCTTGCTATTGCCTTTCTTTTTCTGAAGCAACATCTAAAATTCTCTGACAAGGACTAGGTTGCTATTAGCATTGCCTGTCATATTGACCATCACTTACCTATTACATTTATGGGTCTCCTCTATCTGTCTGTCACTATCCACAGCTTCCTGATTTCTACTAAGATGTAAGTCATTTCATGCAGAGAATGTCTATGTTTCTAGAGTGCCTGGCACAGCAGAAATGAACCCATGACTGAGAATGTGATGCAAATTATCCTTGTCAGCTAATAAAAACAGACACAGGTCAATAATAGACACGTTGTAGAGAAATTAGAGAAATTCCTCATGATTCCAATTAGAGCAATCTGCTCAAGAAACATTACAACGATCATAATTTTATTTTAAATAATAAAACATGATTAAAATACCCCAGGCACTGGCCATAGTACTCACTTTTTGTAGTTGCCTTCTTAGAAATATCTAGGAACAATCCATCAAATGCTTCTTGTAGGATACTGTTTTAACCTAGACATATGTTATTCTCAGTCTACCTGAAAAAATACACAGACATAAAAAAAAAAAAAAAAATCAGTGTTTTGTTTAGAAATTTTTAACTTATTTGCTATAGAAAAATAAATTAAAAACAACTGCTTACTGTTATGTGGGTATCTAAAACAGTCATCTATGCATATGTGAGTCCTGCTGTAATATCACATCAGCACTACTAGGGTATGGTTAGTCATCTCATAGAAAGAAATGCATTTGTTAAATACAAACTAAGTTTACTGTACAGCCCTCAGAATTAAATGCCTGTCCTTGACCAACTGTGCAAACATCCATCCTTTTGCCAAAAGAGTAATTCATCAATTCCTCTATTGTAAGTTCAAAGGTTTCCAGTTAACACAGCAGCTGTTCCTTTCCTCTTCCGTGTTTTTGCAGGCTTCAGAAGGTAAAAATGAAAATAATAATGAAAAATTATTTATGTGGTTATCCCAAACATCTCCTTCCTTTCTTCTTCCTTTGTTAGAGAGAAATGACTGAGATCTTCCAGAGATGCCTCTTGCTGTTTCCACTCACATCAGTAAATTATATCCTATCTGAGTTGTGTGTGGAATTGAAGAGCCTGAATTTAATGATGCATGTGTCACAAACCTATCACACTACAAGCAGGAGGTTCAAAGACAGTGTTCAAAGAACACTGGGGCTCCTTTTCTGCCTCTCATTAGCTAATTAGTCTCAAGTCCCTTTTCTGAGCTCCTTCCCTTGTCTCAGGGAGACAAAATCTCATATAAGTGAGAAGGTGGAGAACACAACAAGAGGGTGTGTGTAGTTTCACTGAAAGTCACATTTGCCAGACTCATCAGCTCTCCCAGGCTGCCCACTTTGTTAGATATGAATCTATTCTACATTCACTCTGGTGCACAAGGTCTTGCAGAATTGGAAAAAAAAATAAAAATTAGAAGGCTGAGTGATGGAGTAGCATACTGTTAGAGAAGTGGGATTCCATGTCTTTCCTTGGCAACTTCTTTCTGCATATATGGTCCAAAACTACACTGACCTTTTAGTCTTGCCAATTGCAAATTAATTTTGAATCCAAGCTGTCTAGTGAAAAGGTGCAAAGGGCACTTTTAAATAGCTGCTGTGCAACATTGCCCTTTACTCCATGGTCCACGTCCTTTCTCTTTCTCCCATTAATTTTGCTTCTTCAGGAATACTCCTTGCTGCTGATTGTGTCCTCGTACAGATTATTTCTCCTCCACATGCATTTTTCAAAGCTGCATCTCATTTTGTCATTTCCTGCCTAAGGTTTCTAGACTCTCTATTTTTGCTGATTTATGCAGTGCCTCCCAATTTGGATCATTTTGATTTTAATTAACACGTACTCTTTTCTAATGAATGAAGATATTTAAAGAAGACTGGACTCAGGACTGCTCCCTGATGTTCCCCCAGTAGAAAACTCGTGTGATTCAACACATTTTCATTTATTATCTCACTTTGCTAATGGCCCTGTGGATGGTTTTTAATCAACATCACAGGGTCCTTATCTAAGCCAATCTGAATTAATTTTGTGAGTATCCTCTCTTGCTGATGCTCACTTCAAATAGACAGAAAACAAAAGCAGAAGAGGCCATCACTCACCAGAATGCTTTTCTGTGAGACCTGGAAATGAGGAAGCAGTGAGACTAAATTGTTCACTTTCTTCTCTCAGGATTCTGATAGACTCAGGATCCCCTGTCTCCATAATGCCTATACTCCTCTTGATTTTCAATATATGTATTTTAAAACTGTTTGTCAAGGCAGGGAAGTGTTATTACTCCTACTTTGGAGAATAAGCTCCAGCACAGAAAATATAAGGAGGTCTGCTCTGCTCCTTTAGCAGTCATGGTTAGAAATTGAGGGTTTAAGGTTGCTCTTGCATTTACACCTGTCTTCTGGAAGTTACTGGGATATGCCTACCTGTGTATCTCTGGGATGACCCACCAAAGGCACCATCGAAGTGATTTCATCTCTTAAACAAAAAAAAACCCAACCAATGAACCAACCAACCATCCAAACCCAACCCAACCAAAACAACACAAACCCCTAAATGCCAGTACATCCACATTTATATCATGACCTGAACGCCATCTTGAAAGACGTATTGAAAATAATGCAAAGTTATTTATAAAATATGAGATTCAGGTACTAAGAACACATAACTGCCTAATCCAGACCACAAGATACAGAGTAAGTCTTACAGCAGTATCTGTTGGATCTGGTCCTTAAAGTTATTTGGGCATCTCCTGCGCACTCAGCTGGGTTTTGAGGTATTTCTGATGTCCTGGATCAAAGTGTTTTCCTTGATGTAATCCAGGATGTTTATACTAGGTTTGAATCCAGATCCACGAAGTCTAAAATGTGGTCCCCACCTAAGAACTTCTTTCCTATCAAGAGGATAATTATGCCATGTGACAGACACTTCATGGCTCTATGTTCCCCAAAATGTAGACTCCCACTGACTACATGCACAGCATCCTCCACAGTCACCTCCTGATAAACAGTTTTAATATGGTAGTTACATTCCTTTTGGATGAAAATTTAAAACACCTTTCTGCTACAGTGAAAAGGTATTTATAGCATGGACTTATTTATGTGGGTAATTTATTTTCTGAAATATTATTTGATGTTTCTAATTGAGCTCTGAATTATTATCAAAAACTTTATGTGGTTTTTAACAAAAGCCAGCAGGATTTTTAAAAACATTGCTAATATCCTCTCTTCTCTCCCACCCTCTTCAGAAATCAAAACCCATGGGGTAAAAAAAAAATCAAACAAAACCCTACCACCCCCATTAAAAAAAAAGAATCAAAAAAGGAAAGGAAGAAAAAGAATGAAAAAGGAAAGGGACTAGTATTTCCAGAAGTATCAGCAATCATAAAGAAACTAATCACAAACTAAGAAATTATCTAAGTGAGCGCAGAGGGAGGTAACAATATGAAGAAGACAATTTAGAAAATATTTGCAGGAGCAACATTTATAAATACTCATTATATCTTTTAAACACATGTCCAAATTAATATGTGTTCTTGCTTCTTCCTTTCTCATGAATATATTTAGTGCAAAAAGATATTTTAGAAAAAATATTGTCACCAGTATTCTCTTCACATTAGGAAATAATTACACAGTTTTTTCACTCCAAACTTTTAAACATGGCCCAGTTGGAAATGAATTTCCTTTGACTTGCTAAAAATAAGCATAAGAAACTTAATCTAAGTCCATCACCAATGCAATTTATACTCTACACCACTTCTGTAAAGTGTAATTAACAGTGCGTTGCTGTAATTTATTATTGGTTTAAAAAGCCTGAAAATCAGATCCTTACAGCAAAATGGCAAAATGGGAAGCTATATGCCAGGTATATTATTCTGGCTTATATTAATTCAGTTATTTTACCTTTGTTGCACATCCATCTATCCATACAATGTGAATGCTCCATTGAGAATGATACTGGGTACTGAACTTTTGGCTCAATATGAAATATGAACTATGAAGCGTAGCTGCAATAATACTTCCATTTGCACTATTATGATTAACATTCCTCTGAATAGGAAGCATCCAGTAATATTAATTACAGAAATAGTGAGATTCCAATTGTCATAAATCACTGTGCAGTGCAAAGAAAGCTCTCAGAAAACAGCACAGAAAAACCCTCTTGGAGTTTTATTTTCTGAGTTCACTTCAACCTCATTTTCACCAGGCCTTTTCATTTGTGTCCATTGACAAAACAGTAGTTATGCTTTTCTTTTGATTAACACATTCTTTTCAGTAAGGTCCCAAACAGTTTTCACATGAAAGGTTGAATCCAACAGAGCATGTTTTTTCTCATTAAAGACTTAGCATTCACCCACAGTTAATTTATCACACAGATACTTCCTGTCTCACAGGAAGGAGACTGGCCTTGAAGCCAATGTTCTTGGTCTGATCAGAAGCTTTCTCCACAACAGTTGAAATTATTGCCTTTTCAAAGATGGTGATTGCTGAATTCATTTAATAAGTGAAAATATGGCAGAGGGGGGGAAGATACAAAGTTTCTCTATTAAACCACAAGGAGATACATTGTCTTATTTGAAGCAATGTCATCACTAAATCTGCACGATCTTATGGAAATTTTATTTATATATTTATATATTTATATTTATATCAAGTCAACATTTCCCTTTCACTGCCATTTCTTTCCTCCACAGTTAGCAAAACTGTCAATATTCATTGAGTCATCAAAACAAGCAACCCTGCCTGACATTTGGTGCATCAGCTTTCATTTGTAACAGGCATACAATCCAATGATTTATTTTGATGTATTACATTGTACCCTAAAGAACATCCAAAAATAAAAATGCTTTCATTAGAAGTGTTGTGAAAACAAGGCATCTGCATCAGGGACCACACACAAGGAAAGAAAAATTTCTTGCCACCTGTGCTCTTTAATCCAGACTTTTGATGATTGGATTGCTTTGGAGTTTGCTTGCTTGGGGTTTTTTCAGCTATGTTATTTCCAAATGTATCATATATTCAAAAAACAACTGACAGATCTAAGCACTGTTCAGAGTTGGAAAGAGCAGATCTTTTCCAAGCTGTGTCCTGGTTTGATTAACTCGCAGTAGGCGAGATGCCCCTGAATTACTGTGATATCCACTGAGTTCCACTGACAATGACAGTGCCCACCTCGCAAAAAAAAAAAAAGCCTTTCCTGAAATGGCAATTAGTGCCAACCTCAAAGACATGAGAAATGGTTGTAGATGATGGCCAGGCTGCCTGGCTGCCAGCAGGAGGATGAGGAAAGATCGTGGACATATCCTTACCAAGGATATTCATACTAACTGGCATTTCTGGCTAAGAATACTTTAGTCCCCATCTTTGGTCCTGATTAGAGGACCACAAAGCAGTTACACATTTTCAGGTAGCAAGCATGTTCCAACTGCAAATAATTCTTTTAGCAGCCATTTACCATTAAGCACAAGTTTAAGTCTCACTAGGTATAGCAGAGCTTCAACATGTCCTTGAAGCCAAGAGTTCTCTCAGAGGGCTGTGGCTGAATGGGGACAGTCTAATGAGCTGGAGACACTTGGGACCAGGCTTAAATACACATATGCCTACATATATACTGGTCGCTGCTGCTTCTGATTGTGTCTGTGCTGCACACTTCTCTCCAGCTCCTTTTCCATTATCATCCTGTGCTGTAAGCGATGACACTGACATGGCGACTAAGTGGAGCAAGGCAGGAAGCGGAGAGAGCAAATAGAGAAATGAGCTGAAAATCATCCTCCCAAATGAAGGCCTGCTCACAGGACAACATCTCATTATTTTGTTCCCCCATGGAGAACAGAAAGGAACGGCTGATGTGTTTGGAGATCATAGGCATGTTCCAAAAGGCAGCAAATGAAAGCAGAAGAGAGTCTATTTGGGTTATGCAGAGCCTTTCTTACAGAAAGGATGCCTTTCTGTAAGATGGAATTTTGCTTTGCAGTGACTGAAGCCCAACTGCCACCATAACCTTTTCACTCTCTACAACTCCCTGAAAAGAGGCTTTAGCACCATGTGGATTGGTCTCTTCTCCCACGTAACAAGCAACAGGACAAGAGGAAATGGCCTCAAATTGTGCCAGGGGAGGTTTACATTCAATACCAGGGAAAATCCCTTCACCTGAAAGAGTTTTCAGGTACTAGAACAAGCTGACCAGGGAAGTGGGCAATTTTTAACTTCATCAGCCAGAATGGTGCCCAGTGGAGCAAGGGCTTTGCACATCCCAGTCTGTTCCAGTCCTTTCGTAAGGGCCATTTCACTGCATTTTGTCTCTTATGTTTTCTTTGTTTGGTTGGGTTTTTTTGTGGTTTTGGGCTTTTTTTTCTGTTAAAAAGAATGAAGCTCTTTTTTAAGTGGCTTACAGAGCAGGTTAAAAAAAGGCTGCACAGTGGAGGCTTCTCAGAATTAAGATAATTTTCTCGGTGTGTAGTAATTTCAAGTGAAAAATTGGATTTCTAGGAAATGATAGCACAAGTAAAGGATGTAGAATGCATCCCAGAAGAATTACATTTTAATATTCATCAATAATTGCAGTGTTGTGCTCTTTGCATACCAAGCTCCTCTCTTCCACTTGTTGCAAGATCACCAGATATTCTTTGTGTGAAAAATTAGCTTACATGTTCTACTTTTAACTGTGCCATACCTAAGTCTCATTTGCTTGATACACTCATACACCTTGGACATCAGAGATATATCTCAGCTAACTTCAGATATCTGCATAATAGAAGTTAAAAAGCTATAAGCCTAGACTAAGTTACATGTCTAGTTTAGTTGAATGAGTTACCAGTCAGTCTCACCCTAAGCTATGTTTTCTCAGTGCAAATGAATAACCACTCAACCAGTCATTAATTTTTATGTTGTACTGACAAAGGCTGAGCAGCATTTCAGTAATGGCAATGTTCAAAATATTGCAATACACTGTTTACCAATAACAAATTTGGTAAATAACAAGCCAGGAGAACTCACGAACAAAATATCGTGTTCTGGTCAACTGGAGCTAAGAAACAGGGCATTTCCATCAGTCTGCAAAGCTGCAACCTTACTTGAGCTGCTTCTGCTGTGGAAGTTTCACCCACTGAACTTAGATTTCAAGTGGACAAAGAAATGGTATCAAAAGGCAACAACTTGTCTCTCACAGAAAAATTGGTCTTCTACAACTTGCAGAGTTTAAAATTAATACACCCATACTATGAGACACTGGAACAGGCTGTCCAAAGAAGTTGTGGATTCCTCCTCCTTAGAAGTGTTCCTAGCCAAACTGGATGGGGCTCTGAGAAACCTGGTCTAGGGAAAGGTGTCCCTGCTATGGCAGGGAGGTTGGAACTAGACAATCTTTATAGTTCCTTCCAACCCAAAACATTTTAGGATTCAATATCCATCTGATCAAGGTTTGCAAACATTTTAGAAAGCCATCGTTCTTGCACATGTGAAACCTTTTTTTGGATCTTACTTCAAAATTTGCTTTGACATGCTCATAATCCATATAGCAAAATTCAAAGCATTAAAATATGCCTCTTGTGCAATAGCATAGCCAAAAGAAATATTTTCCTGGTCTACTGTGGGAAAAAAAAGTCTGCTTTGGCTTCTGGATCATTTTTTCAGCTACTCCTTTATCTGTGGGCAAAAAATATTTTTTCTGTTGAGTTCATTTAATAAGTAAAAACATTTCTTCTGGCCTATTTGAATGGTGTATTTAAAATGTCATTGTAAAAGAAAGAGTTTTTGTATTGCCCAGAAAAGTATCACAGTATGTTGCCCAGTTCACAACAGATGTTTCTGTAATTATTCCTTGATTCTGTAGCTTCAGGTTTTTCAGTAGAGCCTTGACCAGCAATAAAATGTAATTTGACCATCAATACACTTTTTGTTAAAGCTGTTAAATGGAAGGAATAGTCTTCCCTTTTATCCATTGCTGATCTAATCCAAAACCCTTCCAAAGCTTCAAAGGATGGGTAATTGCTGCCCCTGGTTTTTGCCAGTGGGTAGGTATGCTGACATTGAGAAGTTTAGGGCGGCACAGCTATTGAGCTCAAGGATGGAAAACTTGACCCTAATAAAGAATGGAAATTGTGGACTAAGCTATATGGACCCCACGTTTCTTGTAAACTATGAATACTCCTGCATCGCACCTTACAGATCCAATCTCATCATTTTATAAGTTATTTGTATGTCTGAACTTTGGCATACTCTGGCTTGGAAATCTTGAGGAGAAGTGCAAAGCTTTTATCACTTGCCATTGATAGTACTTTCTGCCCAAAAAATTCACTGAAAAATCTGTTTTTGGCAAATTTCTTAAGGGTAGAAAACAAAATGCCAGACACCAATGATCAACAAGGTGTACAAAGTGAAAGCTCTCAGTACAACCACTGCATCAAATTAATGGTACCCAAAATTGACATTAAATAATTTTTGAACATATTTTTAAAAGCTGTTTTCTCAGAAATTAAAAAATCATGTAGCTGCTGGAGTGGACCAACAGGTAGACTGTGTTAGACAGTTCTGCATCACTTTGGGGCCTGAAATGTTGTTCTGAACCTATTCCTTGATTTGCAATTGATTCACTGGTCTAAATCAACTGGTTGTTGCATTAATAAGAACAGTACTATGTGAACAGAGGGCAAGGACACTGCTCCAGAATCTGAGTGCTTCTGTGTTGGAAGGATGTGCTCCTCGCCCATGTCTCTTCCCTTCCTGGTGGTGTAACATTGCTGGGGAGGGTGTTGAGAAAGGGAAACACTCCAGGTGGATCATGTAGAATCATGTAGACATTCCCTCTCCTGTGTCTCTGCCTCCAGCTCAATGTGATCACTCTCTAAGACTCGACAGGCCCAAAGGGGTACAGGCAGTGGTTTATCAGGGTGCTTCTGACCCTGAGAGATGTGACCACGTGTGTAAGGCATTTTCTGGGCTGGTAGGTCGGGCGCGACACTTAAGAAAGACCTGCACCTTTCCAAATCAACAATGAAAGGCCAGTTTGGATGTCCCGGGACATTCCAAATGAATCAAACTTTTAATGCATCAGAGAATACATTTGTAGCCGTATCCTACCTCTGCAACCCACAGCATGTTATGTCCACCCCATTGCAGCGTGCTTGGTAGGCTGTCCTGTTGGCCCTCATGCTGAGGCAAATGTAGGCATGCTGTAATGCCCTCTCTGGAAACCATGGAAGAATTTACTTCTTGTATTTAGGCAGTGCATTGACATTTGAATGGCTTTAACGAGGGTCCTTGCTGCAAGGGAGCAATCAAGGTTAGAGCTATGGAAAGGTTTTGTGTCATTTGTAATGACAGCAGAAGTCTGTGGCCTCTGAATGCCCTTTGCTCCCTACTTTGTCTATTCTGAAAACCAGGGTGAATAATTAAGATACTTCTGGAAAATCCCAAGAATGAGGTGGTATTAAAAAAGGTCAAAGCATATACTTTTTATATATGGCTGGACATACACACACATGCATCTACATATATATACATACACACATGAACATATATATGCATGTAGTGAAATTTTCTGTTATCAAAAGAACTACAAATAGCACATGAGCCCTGAACAGCTGGAGCTAGATTGGTATATTGTACTGTACTGTAGTGACTCAGCACAGGAGTATTTAATTTCCTCCCAGAGCCAAGATGTCTCTCTTTCTCAACTAGAAAAGACTGGGGTGCCTGAGCTGCCTCTGTTTTTTACTGAGTACCTATGATGATACCTTGTAAGAAAGATGCTGTAGATAAGAATTGCAGCATTTTTCTTAATTTCCCTTAAAATAAATAAAAAATGAGCATTCAGAAGAACTCAAACCTCACAATATTAACACTCAAATGCAAAAATCCCACTCAGTTCCTAACTCTGTCAGAAACAACTTCTATGCCATGAGAAAAGTCCCATCACTAACCCTCAATTCAGACCTTCTTTCTATTTAGTCCCTTAATAAAACAGGAACACATATTCTGTCATGTCTGGAATACCAAGAAGGAATCTGTTTAATGAGATGCAATAACAGTCCCTCCACCTGACTTGTCACAAGTAACTTTACAGCTGTGTTTCTATCAGGAAAAGTTCACTGAATTCAGGAATAGTTCACTGAATTATTTTTTACAATCAGCCTTACTATCATCCCATCCCTACCCAGTTAATGATTTATATAAAAATAAAATTTCTGCTTCTACAGAAAATTTATAATTCTTTAATGTCAACAGCCCCCCCAATCCAGGCTACGTCTCAGGACAGTATCTTGTATAAACGACATTAAGTTTTAACTTCAGCTACACTTCCTCATTTAATTAGCAAGGAGGGTGTCAAGCTAATGTTATCATCTTGAGTAAATTGATGGGATTTTTCCCTGCACAACAGAAATTGAATAAAAGCAGAGGATCCTCATGAATCCCTCTCACTCAGCTCCCACAAGTATATCTCTCCTGCTGCTGCATAGTGTAGATTGGCATTTTACCTCTTATCAAGAGGTCTCCATCATTCTAAATGAGAATGACGATCCTTGGGACCTGGTTTTGTAAAGCAAACCTATATCCATAGGAGCAATTAGTCCCCCGCTGTGAGTTTAGACACGCCAACTACACTGCAGCTGCTGTCTGTTGCCAGCACTAAATTTTCCTCAGTAGTGGATCAACGTGTTTAAACACTTTGATCTTCTTTATCTCAGCCAGGAGATTTGAAAGCCTCCTGGTAGAACAAGTTTTCTTTCGGGTGAAACTCCATCTCATCCACCATTTCAGTGCTGACCCGAAACATTTGTGCTTTATTTACCGGAGAGGCATTGTCTTTTGAAATGGCTTCTCACATCCTCTCAGGAAGACTTTTTTTCATTCCCCCCTAACACTGAGCTTAAATAACGGTACTTCAAACAGCAAATAAGAGGCACAAAGGGGACTCAGTCTTCTACACAGCAATTCAGAACCATCTTAATCTCCATCACGCACTTTCTGATTTTCTTTTTAATCTCCCACAGCACAGTGTGCACCAAACACAGCTGAGAACTTGCTATTTAAGCTGCCTTTGTACTGTTACTCTATGAAAGCTTAACTCCTGCTTGGAATAGATGAGCACAAATGAACAAATGCAAGGGAACAGGCATCTTAGGTGTGGGTACAGCAGAGTAGATGATGGGAGATAAGAAATAGTGCTGGGTTGAGGTTTATTCTGTTTTCTCACTTTGCAAGGAGCCACAAGTGAACTATTAGTGATGTGAAACTGCTGAGCAGGGAAAAGCATGGGGTGACTGTCAGGCTTATTTCTCCAATCACTGAAGAATTCCTGGTTTTCCTATCCAAACTAACCCTTTCCCTCTTTGTACATCATAGAGTTAGTACAACTGTGAATAGGGTATCCAAATTAAATCTCATTAATAAAATTACTTACCTGAGCTTTAGATTTTAGATTGATTTACCACCAAACTGGCTAAATTTACTCTCATATAAAATGTTACCTCCTGTGATAAAAACAAGAGTTACACTGCTTGTAAAACTGATGGAAGAGGCAAAGAACAAGCCTTATTGCAGTACTTACTTATTTAAGTATTTAAAAGTGGCTTATAAGAAAGATGGAGATAGGCTTGAGTAAGGCCTGTAGCAATAGGACAAGGGGTAATGGATCTAAATTAAAAATGGGTATATTTAGAGTAGGCAGAAACAAAGTTTTTTCAGTGAGGGTGGTGAGATACTGGCACAGGTTGCCCACATAGGTGAAGGATGCCCCATCCTTAGAAAAGATCAAGGTCAGGATGGCAGGGCTCTGACCAACCTGGTCTATTAGAAAGCCCCTGGCAGGGGGATAGAACTAGGAAACCATTAAAGGTCCCTTCCAACCCAAACCCTTCTGTGATACAGTGATTCCGGAAGGAGCCCAGGGAGTTTCACAAGTATTAAAACTTATGAAGGCTAAGATCATAGTAAAAGGGCTGTGCTCTTATCATAATACTTGCTCAGAAATGCCGACAAAGCATTGTCCTATACCCCAGTATCTGGTGCTGGCAGTGACACAGAAATAACAGCATAATTAAAACAAACAACATAATAAGACTTTTTTTCCTAAAAACTAGCTCCCTAGGCATGATTTTAATACTACAGACAATCAGAAGAGTTGATAGAGAGACAGATAACTGAGTCAAAACTTAGGTGAATTTTGTTTCTGCTGCAGTTTGAGTGCTCCCACCCTGCACCAGCTGGTTTTATTACGCAGGTGGATGGAATGTGTTCTGCTCCATTTCCAAGGGAGCCACACAAGCCTAGCATAAATCAATCAGCGAGTACCTTGAACCACACATATTAGGAATGTAAGCAAGAGGAATTCCAAAATGAAGCATGTTTAGACAAAGAGGCAGTTATGGCATAGAGAGGAGTGTAAAAATTTCATCTGGAATCAGGGACAGAGCACGGTAGCTCAAGGAGGTGGAAAGTCTGATTCTTTATTTATATAGCCTCATAAATGGGGTGATTTTAATCCCCTGCATATGATATAGCAATATCTATTAGAAGTGAATATCATAGACTGATTCCCAAAGAGAATTTAGGAGACTGGTCTTATAATAGCCACACAGTTCAGTGAGCCAGATTCAGGTCTCATTTACAAAGAGTCTGCCCAGGTGTGCTTTTATGGACATTGGAGTTACACAGAATGGAGGCAAATGATACATAAATGTCCTGAATTTGCACTGCAGACATAGGAGGAGTGAACAGAGTGGCTCATGTCGCTGCATGCTGCAAGCTTGACCATAAAAATGCATTCCCAGTGGGTCAGCACCTGTTTAGATAAATGGTTTACTTGAAATACACAGTGCGGGAGAGCTCGCTCATTTATCCATATGGCACTAACTCGAATTGCCAGCTGTGGCCAGTCGTCCAATATGTTCTCTCTCCATCTATGACATATGAAACCATATGGAATCATCTATCCATTAGGAAGAGATCATTTTCAGACAGGAAGGTTTTCTGACACAATTATTAGCTGTGGCGTTCTTGACCAGGAGCAGGCTGAAATAAGCAGGAAACAAAAAGAGGCTTATGTTGTCTTAAAGGGTCATGTGAAGATTTTTCTGTTTTTAAATTATCTTTCAAGTTCCTTTTTTTTTTTTTTTTTTAAAGACTGCCTTTTATCTCTCAGCTTAATGTCATTCTGCTGCATGAGATGCCCTTCTCTTCACCCATTTCTACAGTGAGTGATTGTGGCACATGAGGCTACTGGTTTCCCTGGAGTTTGGGTTTGACTGGGGCCAGCAGGCAGGTACGTGACTTGCTGGAAACAGCCTCTTTTGGGACTAACTGCTGAACACCCTGTTCAGCAAATAAGCAGTCCCAGAACTGTGACTCAAATGTACTTCCTTCCCAAGTGTCCTTGTCTACACAATGTAGACTTTGCTCTGAACCAATGCTAAACCCTGTATATCAGCATAAAATCAAAGGAAAACAGTGTCAAAACAGAGTCACTGGCTGAATTCAATAATATCTTTATCGAGACAGAAAATCCTATTAAAGCAGCTCGTCTGTTCTGAATCTGGAATAACGCAATTACTCTTGATTTGCACCAATGCAAATGAGAAGAGAATCTGCCCCCAAAACACTTGCTAGCTATGCTCATTGACATGATCAGAAGTACAGTGTTCCCCATAATCAGCCTTGGTTTACCTCTAATGGATATAAGCAGAGACAAGAGCCTCAGGCATTTCAGGCTGTGGAGTGAATAGCTGATCCCTGTCTGCCTGTAGAGTATGCAGATTATGTATGGAGAATCAGAGAAGCTTATTTTGGAAATTAAGCAGCCCCCAAATAAGTCTGGAAATACTTCTTAGCAGCAGCACTTACAGGACCTCTCCTCCCATGTGCATTGTACCTCACCTAATCTAGAAACCTTCTGAGTTAAATCAGCATGCAATGAAACTAAACTCTGACCTGTGGTACAGCCCAGATTATCCATGGAAGAGAAAGATAGCATAACTACTACTAACTTTAAAACTAAATTGGGAGTAAGAAGTTCTTTGATCTAGCACCCTGGTACTTGAAACAAGGTTTGGGCTCTTATATCCAATGATTACAGACAGACCAGTATGCAGACAGTTCAGAACTCTGTTGTGCCAAGTGCAGAGTCAATACATGATGCCAAATACAGGTTAAATTTTTTAAAGTGATTGGTTATTGTCTTCTGCTTAACATACCAGGGACCCATCTCCAGTTATTTTCTTCCCCTTTCTGTTTTATAGGAGTTGAGGATATAGATCTTTTGAAAGGATTTGCATCTGGGTGACAAGTTTTGTGCTTTCCTGCTAACAGTGTCATATGTCATATCACATATTCTGAAAGAGAGAAAGACAGCTGCTTGTGGTACCACCACAGGCCACAGTTAGAGAAGTAAATGGGAAGCCAGGATGAAGACAAAAAATATGTATCTTTGTAATCTATCTATCTGATGGTTATCAGAACACTGTAAGAAACACCAACCAAGAACCTTTGCAAGCAGTCTAGAAGCTACTCACACCATAACAAGAAAATTTGATGTGCAGTAAGTGGATATTTCAGGCAACTTTTTCCTAGCTAGATGGCCATATGGAGAAGGTGACCACAACAAACACAGTAAGTGAGAATTCAATAAAACACTTCAGAGTTATAGGCACCTATTCACAAACAACACAAAGCACCTAAAATCAGGAAGCTAAATCTTCTGCTAGTTAATGCATAAATTTCCAGATAAAGTAACATTTAAAGTTAGTATTTAACTAACAGAAGGCATGGATAGCCCAGTAATTGTCCACTTTGCTGACAAAACAAGGAGGCAATGACTCAGTCTTGCCTAGAGACCACACTAACTGGGAAGCAGGATACATGGATTTGTTTCCTGTCTATGCAGAATGAGCTCCATACATTAATATTTCCAGGGATATTAGCCCACAGTTTTCCAATCCTTTTCTGACACTCTAGTTCAGCTAATAAAGGATGCTGTTGACCATCTATTAGACACAAGCAGCTGTTCCACCACTTCTCTCTTTTCCCCATGACCAGGGACTTTCATGATGAATCTGATGCTTATGAGATATTTCTGAATAACTTTTTTCTTTCCCAAACTACAATAATACTGAGCAGCACTGGCATATTGGCATCTCAGGAAAGTTTTAGTACTCCAGCAGCTCAACTTGAAGGTTGTGATCCCAGTTCTTCTTGCAATCACTTACTTATTTTCGTGACATCATGACAATTGCTCCCTCACTGATGATTTGCCTTTTTTTGGTGCTTTAACTGCTTATACTTGACACGTCTTCATCATGCATACCTGACATATTTTAAAACAACAAAAGCCAGCATCTCACCAGAGAAGCAGTTTAGCTCAATGCCATGTCATGCCATGCCTTAGTAGTTCAACCCATTGTTTTCCCAGCCTTAAATCCATACCAGCAATTTTCTCACTCATATTTGTCACTCACTGCCAGCTACCAAGTCAACACATCACTTTAGCTCTGACATGTATATCTCTACTTTAGACTACAATTTGAATCAAAATGCTTCTTAATTCTACTAGTGTATTGGTTAGGACTGTGGAGATCACAATCAATCAGGAAGTGATAAAACAAAATCATTAATACGCTTTGACACATTTTTATGTACAGACAGGGTGTTTAAAACATACAGATCCATATAAATATTCCACATAGCCACCAAAAGTTCATAAACTGGCATTTCTTGCTTTCATAACTGTATTTGAACAAAGCATCTTAAAAATTCAGCAACATTTAGACGTTGCTGTTCCAACCTAGTGTATTTGCTGGTAATTGATAGGACTATTTGCTTTGTTCAATCTTTTTCTGTTTCTACACCCACTACAAACAAGCACTGCACCATTGGTGCCAACCTAAAAGAGTATTCTGAGAACATGGATAGTAACAGAATTCATCTCAAGCACAAAACTTTGTGGATATATAAAGCATTAACAAAGCCTACATGCTGCACAGACCATGCTACTCATCTTGAGTAATAATCTCTCCCACAAAAAAGTTGTCTTCCCACTTGTAAGAGCAACAAGCTCCTGAGCTGTCCATCAGCCAATTTCAGAGCCTTTGCACTAAAATCTGGAGAAAGAGTCATCAGAAGTTGTCTGCCTTAGTATTTGTCACACTTAGCCTCTAAAAAAATCCTGCAGGTCTATTTATTCTCACAATTTTTTTAACATTTCTGGTTACAAGTCAAAGCCAACTTGCCAAATTTGGCAGAAACTACATCAGACTTTAACAGGACCTAAATTCCTTCTTATATCTGTTTTATTTAGTGGTTGGGAAGAAGATGCCCAAGACACTCTACAATGTGGATCAGAATGGAAGTATTCTTTCAGGCTGCAAAACTAAAGATTCCAGCCAGCTACTCCTTGAGAAGCCCCTGGCACATTTACTTCCCAGAGCTGCAAACAACAAACCAGACCTTTAGATAGGTGGGGTCTAGCTAGAATTACCCCGGCTTTTCATTAATTTCAGTAGAGATGCATTGACACTGACATGGAATTAGTGTGAAGAGTAGCTTGTCTCTTACTGTAAAAGACAAATGCCATCCAGATTTAGGGATGATACCTGCATCTTGTCTGTTGCCACCATTCAACAGCTCATCTATGCCTCCTATTCCTTTTCCACTTGTCTACTGAGATGTGATGCCTTCTGGGACAGGGTCCGTCTTACACACATTTAGCTGCAGACTGATGTTGCCTGGAACTACAGCTGCATGTAACTGCTGTGGCTGTTACAAATACTCAAAACAACAGCAAATTGTCTACACCTACATAATATCTTTTCTGTGTGAGAAAGGGAATAAGCTGCAAAAGTCAAAGACAGGTCTGCTGTGATGCAGTACTATGGTTTGTAACAGTACAGTTATTTTAGTAGAATATTTATATTCTCAGAAGACATAGTTATACTGCTAAAAAATTCCAGTCTGTGCTGGAGTAGAATCTCTCACAATGCTGCTGCAATCCTGGCTGGTACCTGTGGATTTTACTGCAATGAAAATAATGAATAATAAAAAGTAATAATTGAATGTGAACTGTATGCACTGGGCTGTCATGGGTAGGCAATACAAATGACTTGCAGAAATTCTTCCTGCTCCTTTGTATTCTGCTCTTGGTGACAAGCTTTTTGTCAACTTTTCCTTCACTGTTAGCAATGAAAATGTGCATGTGTGGCAGCCAGTAACTCAAGCTTCCCATGGGGACAGTTAATTCTCTGCTCCTTGGTCCTGTGCTTATTTCCCTCAGTCACTTTTCCCCTATGGATCCAGTAACAGAGCAGAAAACGTGCTGGAAAGAGAATGAGAGCAATAATTAACCACAAGGAATGAAGGAATGGGACTGCTTAGAAAGCGCAAGAAGCAATGGCATGTCAAACAGCAAAACATCACTGCTTAATGGTTTAAACACAGAACATGAAAGCCTTGTTCTTTCCTTTCCAGTGACACTGGAGTCTCCCTATCCACAGAAATATCTCTCTGTTAAAGGATAACATTAAACAATCCAATCTTTAATAAGCCACTGGAAACCCAAAGGCACAAGACAGACCCCCTTTGTTTATCACAGACCTTATATGCTCAGAGGTCTTCAGATGAATGAGGTGCCAGACAGCAGTCTGGGGGGACTGGGGGTATTAACTCAACACCTTCCATCAGCTTCACAAAACCATCCCTCCATGCACTCAGATCCCACCCTGCCTTTCCCACAGTGGCTGAGGATAATGAGGAAATTATTCCAAAACTATAAAGAGTCTAAAATAAATTTGCTTCTTTCTGAAACTCAGATTTTATGCCATATATTTACAGGATCCATCCACATCAGAAGAAAAAAAAATCATAGCTTTTATGAGTTCAACAGCAAAACTCCAAAGGAGTTGCTCATTTGCCTAAGTAGGGGTATCTAGTTCTGATTGAGATGTCTTGGGGTATCCCACAGCTTGTTGCCCATCTCATGCTCACCTTTTAGAACACCTTGTGGCATCTCATCATATAGCAGTGAATGCCTATGTCAGGTACCTGAGCTCTTCAGTCTATTCCAGGATACAGTTTCACCCCAAGGCTAGTTTATGATGAGACAGCAGAGTTTGCAGAAAGTTTCCTTTTCTTACTTGGATCACACTGGCAATTAGTCCTTGGAGAACAAAACACTGCAGAGGCAGGACGAAAGCATATGAACAGCACAGAGCTCATTTCCTCCCTGGCTGGCATGGGGAGCAGATAGAGCCTTTAAACAGCAGGTGTCAGAAGAAAAACTCTTAGGTCTGGATGTCAGGTCTTAAATTTTTTTCTTATGTATAGGCTGAAAATTCAGAACTGTAGCCTGTTAAACAGGGATTTGTCTAATGCCTCATAGAAAGCTCACTGAGTTCTGGTCTAATACCAGTTCTACACCTGTGTGACAGTGTTGGCTTCCACATTTGCAGCACTGGGGCACCAGCTCTACCTAATTTAATTGCAAGCATTAGATCAAGCTGTAGAGATGCACTTTCAAGAACTGGGATGTTTGAAGATCCATCCAAATCCTTGATCAAGACAAAGCAACCCCAAGCTACCTGTTTCATGTTTCTCTTTCAACACCAAACTAACACATATGGGAAAAAAGCTTGTACTTTTCATGAAGGCTGGGCAGGCAGGTTTTGCTCAGAAATTTTTCATATCCAGCTCCAAGTGCAGCCACCTGGGAGCCACTTGACTCCCAGGCTTGGTGGAACTCATGGCAACTTCCCAAGCACCTCATATGCTTGTTCTAAGAAAACAGAGCCCCTTTTTTTTTTATCTTTAAAAGTGAAGCAACCCAGAGCTCTGTCCCATTAACTACACAGGACAGATAAGTTCAAAAGCACTTTGGCAGGGAACGTATATCTGACACCTTTCCTATACATGATGCCTCTCCAAATAGGTTCTTAAGCTGAACCACAGCTTATGATAGGACTTGGTAAAACAAAAGGGGATTTGTGAAGGTATATGGCAAAAAATGAGCTGGTTGATAAGACATGTTATGCCTAGAAAACTCCTTTGAGCTTACAGTTCATCTAGCTGGATGATCCCATATATGATGGTGAGACCTAAAAGGTGGTGAAGCCTTATGTAAACAGGTAGGCAAATCCCTGCACAAAGTATGAGCCCTCTCTGGAAGTTGTGATGGAGAATCAAATGCATGTGGGCTGAGTGAGAATTCCTCATTTGCACCAGGACAGCAGTGTACAACAGCCTCCTTTGCTCTGCCTCACTCCTCACACTTGCAGAATAAAGACTCACAAAACCTTTAAAGATGCCAGCATGGTGTTTACATCTTGCTACAAGGAGCAGTGAGCAGCAGGATTTTGATCAAGAAAATCTTCTTCAGAGTGAAATAATCACATGAAGGGAAAAAGAGAACACAGGCTGACTGTAGATGTTATAGAAAAAGATACTATGATTTTTCTTGAACTTACGGAGTTAATTTTTTACAAATTGCAGAACTTCCAAGCCTTTAAGGCAACCCCCAGTACAGGATGAACTTACACATGACCAATTTGTTCAGCTTTGTGCTTTCCCTTTCTTATAGACCCCTTTGATGATTCAAAAGCTGGGCATTTTTCGGAAGGGGGCCATCATGGCCAGCGAAGGGTTACAACAGCAGATGCCCCACATTTGAAGTGCTTCTCTAAGCCTCTGTATGCACACAAACAAGAGATGCTGCTGAGCCTCTGTCACGTTAAAAAAGATAAAATCAGGTCACTTAAGACAGAAAGAACAAAGAATGAGACAAAAACAGAGCTCAGAAGTCACCACTACGGGAACATCATGGACATATAAGAGTAAAGCAAAGGGAAAAGTGAAATCCCTGCAGACTCCAGCTCTTGCATGAACTCCCTTCGTTGCTATGAGAAAGACTGGAGTTTTTTCCCAGCCTTTCTTTCCCCACCTACAAAACGGGGACAGCACTTACATAACCACTTTGCAAAGTGCATAGGAGGATTAGCTGGCTGTCATCTGTCATATGAGCAGACCTATGAAAGTGCGAAGGAGTATTTTTAATAAATACCTCATTACTTCATTATATTTTTGACTTCAATTCTTCCCAGGAAGGTCAATTGCATTTTTTTTTCTGCCATCCTCCCAAAAATGTGCAGACACCTTAACTATCTCATCCCTGTTGAACCACCTTTACCTAAAATGACTCGCACACAACATGATGTGCTTCTCTTGGTCAGTCACGTATGCAAGTCACAGTGAGCAGCACATTAAACAACAACAGATTGATTTGTTTTTTAATAATCTGACCTTGTTTGATCTGGACAGGCAATGGTGTTTTACATTCTGTCATGCTGCAAACATGATAGGCTATGGATCCTTGTTATGCTGCTGTGAATATTGAGTGATTCCAGTGAAGGATTCAGAATTCTACCACAGAAATAGAAATTAAAATAACTGTAAATAATGTGGGGTATTTAAATAACTCGGAAGTGGCTGCAGCCTTACTCTTCAGGCTTTAACCTGCACAAGCCTGTGAGATTTTGGTTTTTTTGCAGCTAAGGACTAGAGAAAATTTCTTTTTCATCATACCCAAAGACTATTTCATTTGTTCTAATCAAGTTGACCTGGATTCACTTGGCTTCCTCCAAGCAAAATTCACTGTACTGTTCAAGAAAAAACAAAGCCCTCACAATCGGCCGGATGTAGTGACCCTCAGCTAAAAAAAAATTAAAAATTCATCAGCATATTATTTTATTTCTTTAGCTGATTTGCTTTTGTCTCCTAAAAGCCTCTGGGACACAAAGCCAGCACTAACTTTCCTCCCCATCACAATGCTCACAATGCTCAGTGATAACACTAGCTTGACCCGCTTGAGTGCTGCACTGAGTTATGGTAATAAATGACTGAAGGTAAATTGACTCTCCTGATTCTCCACAATGCAAGTCCCAATGCATATGAGAAGACTTGTTTGCTTTTTTATCATTTTGAGGGCTTACCACTTAGCAAGGAGTGCTTTCTAGGAGAGGGAAGCTGCCACATGACTCACCCAAAGTTGGTAAATAGCAATTTAGACTGGGTTTTTTTGTACATTACACAAAAGAATGACTATAATAGAGCTAGAGTAACAGTGGAGGCTACCTGACACTGTTATTCTGTCTTTGGTGAACTTGCAGTGCAGAAGGGCAGGTCTGATGGACGTGACACTTGGGCTATGTTGCAGAAGTGCAAAGTGACAATCTCAGAAGGCAGCCAGGAAAACATTAAAGGATTCAGTCTAACCCTTCTCCGTTTTTTCCCATGGAATTTTCCTGGGAAAAATTTCCATGGTGGCCCAACTGCTTTCACAAGAAATTACAGCACAACTTCGGTTTCTATTTTGTCATGTCATCTCCATAGCAGAACAGACTGCAGCCTCTGGCAGACTTTGCTCATACCAGAATGCAGTTCTCTGCCCTCTTTGCTTCCTTAGGTCCTTAAGTCACTACTCTAGATGACTGGATCCACTTCTATTGCTGAAGTGGCTGAAAGCCCTCTTCAAATTTCTGTTACTCCTGAGTGGAAGCCTTATTGACCTTCCTTCATCAGGCTACAACAAATGATCTTCCTTCTCTTGAGTATGAGATACAGAAGCAGAAGTAACTGTTTGCTTCCATACCCCTGTGAACTATGTAATTCCAAGCTCCCTGCCGTGAGCAAGGACACCTTCCACTAGACCAGGTTTTTCAGGGAGCTATCCAACCTGCCCAGGGATGGGGGAGCCACAACTTCTTTGGGCAGTGCTTTGCCACACTCACAGGAAAGAGTTGCTTCTCAATATCTAATCTAAAAGTGCTATTACTCCTTGTCCTGTCATTTTGTGTCCTCTCCAGCTCTCTCGTAGCCCTTTTAGGCACTATAAGGTGCTCTAAGGTTTTCCTGGAGCCTTCCCATCTCCAAGCTGAACAATCCCAGCTCTCTCAGCCTGTCTCCATAACAGAGGTGCTTCAGCCCTCTGAGCATTTTTACAGCCTCCTCTGGAGCTGGCCCAACACATCCATCTCTGTCTTATGCTGGGGACCACAGAACTCAATGCAGTACTACAGGTGGGGAGCTTGCGGATTAACCAGAGCTGGTCTTGTAATCAAATCTGATTATGCTTGGATGTAAATGGTTGCAAATACGCTGCTTTGAGGAAATGAAGAGCAGTCAGATAGATCCATCTGCTCCTCCTGGAGTCTAAAGAAATATTTGTCTGATACGAGATGAAGAAAAAAATGGCACACAAGGCAAGTGGCTTTGGACTCATTTTAAAGGTGCTTCCTCGTTCAGTCATAAAACATTCTGACCATTTGCTTCAGGGATGGTCAAAGATGAATGTGTCTTCCAGGGCTACAGAAGGGATGGTCTCCATCCACTGTTTACTTGTAACTGGAGGGTTCACTTCATACTGGCATTTCTTTAGGCAAAATGGAGGGAAGACCATCACACTGATTAAATTCATTACCAATCCACTGCTAGTAAGCTTCACTGCTAATTATGACTTTTTTACCCCCACATCAGAAGGCAGTTCGTGCCAACAGAGCATTATAATGAGAACAGGAGAGCTATGTTTCCCAGATCAAGGCTTTGCATACCAAGCTGATAGAAGGGGAAGATCCTTCACGGGTTGGGAACTCTATCCAGCAGGATGGGATTGCTCTATCAATTACATGCTGGACAAGAGTTACACTAATCTCCATCACTAGACACTCATTAATTAGACATTTAAGAGCAAGCACATAAATAAAACACCTCCAGACTGTAGACAGATTACATGCATTCATTCAGTTCTCTTATGGATACACTTTCTTCACAATTCATGCTACATGGCCACTGATAAGATTTTAAAATTTAGTACTCCAGGCTGGTAAGTCCAGAAAGTACTTCCCAAATAATCTATGCCTATACCGATCTGAGTTAAGGTCAGCCTACAAATGGTGCACCAGGCAATTGACTTGGATTGTCACTGTTTGTGGTTTTTGTCTTTTCTTGTCATTCTTCCAAGATGACATGAAACAATAATTGCATTCCAGAAAAAGAAACAAAAAAAAAAAAAAGGACAAGAACATTCTTAACTTGACACTTAGTTGAGGAGGAACAAGAGTAATTCTTCCAATGGATTAAAACAACACCTTAAGCGGTTTAAGAACACAGTTCTGTGAATGCAATGATATTAACATTTTACTTCACTGCAGGACTTTTACTTTCAAAAAACCCTGAAGATCTTTGCAAATTAAAATTTGTGGGGAAGTGTCGTACAGCAATCTGAGTTACTTGAGCGAGTCTGTGTGAACATTTAGCAGCAGGACAGTGAATACTATGAAAAAGGCCTGGTTAATGTTTTCTGTGAGTCAAAACCACCCACAGTCTCAAAATTAATTCAATGTTTTAATGTGTGTGTGATAGATGAAACATTCAGTTTGTCCAGTGAAGCAGTTTTCTGTTCTTCAGGAGATCAAAAATCATTGCACTTTATAAATTTTTGTAGGTTTGTCAAATCTTTAAAACTTGGTCCATTTTCTTCAAAAATTCTGTTTCAGTTGTGATCTTTAACTATATAATTGATAAATAAAAATGCAGCAACAAAATGTGGTGATATATGGTCACCAGGTCTGTACGTTGGTTATTCTTTATAAACAAAATTATTTCAAGCTTTTCTTGCAAAGAAAGTCTTACAATTATAAATTTTCTCCAGGTAATTTGTAATATTATTTTTCAAATAAAGTTTAAAAACTCTAAAATAATTGAGGCATTTTAATTGATTGGAAGTACATGCATTTGTTTTGTTTTTGTTCTCTTGAGCAATTGTTTGTATGTCTGCTTTAGCTCTGCCTGATACAATACTTCTGCCACCTACTTTTTGGAATCTTTGGTGAATCCCAATCTTATTTCACAGCTGCACTGCTTCATTCTTACTTGCTTCAGGCCGAGGAGAGCATGCCTGAGCAGAGCCTGAGCTCTCCCTCAACACTTCTTGATATGTACATGTGGAACACAGTATGTGGATTACCAAATAACACAATCTTAACTGTAGGAAAGAGCCAGGCATAGAGGAAATTGTGACTCAGAAAGGAACACTCTGTAGTACTTCTTGGCTTCTCCAGGGCTGCTGTAAGTGACTCATGGTGTGCAGCCCTTGCTGAAGGCTGTGCACTAACTGAGTGATGCTTTCAGACTTGGTGAATGTCAGGACAATTCCACTGAGTCAGAGAGTCAGTGGGGGATGATGACTTGCATCGGGCTTTCCCCCCCCATACTCATCACTGGTCAGGCTGCACCTTGAATCAATCCTGTGTTGTTCTGGATCCCTCACAACAAGAAAGACATGGAGGTACTGGAGCGAGTCCAGAGAAGGCCATAGCTGATGAAAATTCTGGAGCACAAGTCTGATAAGAAGCAGCTGAAGGAGCTGGGGGTGTTTAGCTTAGAGGAAAGGAGGTTCATAGTGACCTTCTCACTCAAGTCTTGTAGTATTAACTACAACCACCTGAAAGGAGATTTTAGACAGGTGGAGTTTGGTCTCTTCTCCCAGACAAGTGATAGGACAAGAGGAATGGCCCCCAGTTGCACCAGGGCAAGTTCAGATTGTTTATTAGGAAAATTATTTTGATCAAAAGTGTTGTAAAGCACTGGAACAGCTACCCAAGGAAGTGGTAGAGTCACCATCCCTGGTGGTAATTTAAAGACATGTAAATGTGGCACTTGGGGACATGGTTTATTGATGGACTTGACTATGTTAATGGATGGACTTGATGATCATAAAGGTCTTTTCAAATCTAGACAATTCCATGATTCTAAGATGGAGCATGGCCCAGACCCTCTCTTCCAGGTGAATGCAATTCTTGTCCCAGGTATCATATCAACCCTCTGGGGCCAGGGACTGAGCTCCAGCTGACTCGCCAGTTGCTGGCATTGTTTGGCAGCTGGTGTTACATGGTTTTGGTTTTGACCACTCCTGCTGGAACTCACCAAAACAAATCAGCTCTGGAGAAGATAGGAATGAGGATGTGAGCTTCTTGGTTTTGTCATTTGGGCTATAGATACTTGTCCTTTATGTGATAATTAAGTCTCCAGAAGTCTTTTTTCTCTATGTTTTCCGGGAATTTGTTTTGTTTTGTTTTGTTTTTTTTTTTTTAAACAGCATAAACACAGCTGCAGGGATCCCAAACGAGCCGCCTACTTTCAAGGGAAATTTTCCTGAGCATGCAATTCTCAGTTTCTTCCTTTTTTGTGGTCATATTTATATATTTACTTTCTATTTACCTTTTATAAAATGTATATCTTGTAGAAGCTGCACCACTGACCCACTTTTCAAAATGCATTTTAGAAATCCCTAGTTCTTTAATGTTTTAATAACAGCATTTATACTGCAAAGGGTAGTCCAAGCAGGTACCAGACCAGAGCAAGCATTTACCACAGTGTGTGCGTAAAACAAAAAAACCAAACAAAAGATCTTTATAAAAAATAGATTTTGTCAGACTTGTGAATAATGCAAACAGTGAGCTGAATTGTGTCAAAACATAAACCAAGCAATTCTTTTTAGTGATGCAAATCTTCTGCAGCCAGTCTGAAGTCTCAGCCACAAAGGTTTTTCTGCAATATTAAAGAGTCGACATTCCTTTCACTGCAGAGTGATAAAGAGGCACTAAGCCCTGCTCTGTTGTTAGTCACAAGTCATTTTAATGTGGGTCTGTAACACTGTGAAAGGTGACCTGCAAAAGGCAAGTGGCAGGCTATAATTCAGTGCCTTGGAAGGTAACACCAGGATCTACTAGCTGATAATTGACTTTCCTGTTATACACTTATCATCTGTAACACTTTTAGACCCTCAGTGGGTCCTTGCTAGCAGTGTCTGTGTTAATCCCTGCGATGGGAATGGAGCAGTAAACTGTTCAGAGCACGGGAATTACTCTCCCAGTCTGTCTGAAAGCAGCAGCAACAAATATGTTGCTTTCAACCAGGTCCAATTACCAGTCACAGGCCACTAATTAATTTTTTTTTTTTTTTTTTTATGATACAAACACTACATGGCCTCAAAATTGACTGGGATCCTGTTGTAGTAGCACAGGGTAAGATTACCACTATCCTAAAGAATTTATTATCTGACTAGGGCTGGAATAGTATTTGGGAAACATCATGGCATTTGTGCCCTGTTCTCAAACACCTCCCTAAGTGCTGACACGTGGCTACTGTCCAAGACAGACAGGAGATGAGGTGGGCTTTTGATGTGCCTGATGTGAGCTTAAGGGCAGAAGAGAAAATCCATGTACTAAGGACTCAAGTGATTTAGCCAGAGCCAGGTCAAGAGCCAAGCAGAGCAGAGAGCCCAGGGGTTGCAACCCCAGAACTGCTACAGTTCATCCAGACAGGTATCTTTCCCCTTCTCCCTTCTCCCTTCTCCCTTCTTTCTCCCTTCTCCCTTCTCCCTTCTCCCTTCTCCCTTCTCCCTTCTCCCTTCTCCCTTCTCCTCCTCCTCCTCCTCCTCCTCCCATCTCTGCAGACTCTCAGAGAGTCTCCTAAGACTTGCGTGTGCTTTCTTTAAGAAGGAATTTGTTCCAGACTTGGGCAGGAGTAGTGACAAAGACAGTGCTTGGGCTCCTGGCACTGTGGCTCCTCCACATTTGACATTTCAGAGAGGCAGGACTAGCTGCAGAAGCCAGCCTGGCTAGCAGGGATAATGAGGCGAACAGCGTGTACCTGCTCAGAGCAGGCAGGGATGTGTTCACAGATGTATTCCTGTTATACCCTGCTTGTGGAGTTTGATATTCACCTCGGGGGGATGAGACAGCCTTTAAGGCAGCACTGCTGATAGCAGCACTAGCTGCTGGCTGCTTCTCCATACATGCAGAGGTTTAAGCAGGGAAGGAGAAGCACCAGAGTAGGCTAAGAAGACAAAATACAGCTGGGAATTTCTGTACTGCTCCTTTCTAGCTTTGAGACAGGTACCACCAGTGGAGGAACATGAGCTAGTGGCATTACTCCGTTTAAGAAATGCAAGAACAGACGAAGCCTTGACTTTATGCTCTGTTGCTGCCTTGATGAAAGACATCCCACCTGTGATTACTCATTTGCACTGTAAGCCTCACCTGCCTTAGTGTATATTTTGGATACAGACTTTAAAGTTGTGATGGCATCTTGTTTTCAATAGAGTTTTCCAGCCATACCTCACAGGAAATTTGTCTCTGGTTTATTTTGTAAACCTGATACTTGATCTCTTCCTAAGGCAACTAGATGTGTTTGCTTTTGGAGAGTAGAAAGGGAAAGAGCAAAGAAAAGGATTGGGAAGATTTAGCAAAATCCACGTTCAAAAATTCTAAACTGCAGTAGATATACAAACTCTTTTTTTTTTTTTCTCATTCCTCTTTGGTTGCTTTAACTAAATAGTGAACTGACTCTTATCTGGTGATTCATTTGAGATGTCGAATATAGGATGAATCCCAGAGCATTAAGTTTTGTTATACTAATTTGCTATTACGAAGCTGAAAGCAAGCTCATGGCTCTAAAAAAATGTCTTCAGCCAGACTCAGTTCTGAACTAGACTATGAAATTATAAATAACAGTCATGCCTTCTATAAAACTGTGAAAATATGTCTGTAAAATACCATGAATGTAGAAATTCACTTTTGGGGGACAGCTCAACTTGAGCATCAGAATGTAGTTTAGAAGCACTGCACAGGAATGCCTGTACACAAAAAAAATTGAAAAGTATCTAGAAGTGGGCTGTGATCTTTTATTTAACTCCATCATATCTGTTTTCTTTGTGTTAGGCGCTTCTAAATGCTTGTGAAGAACTGCAGCTGTTTGAAATCCTGACGCCAAACTGAAAAACATCCTGCCACCTTGAAAGCAATAATCAATATTGACCCCTTTGCCATGAAGTAGCAGCTTTCGAGGTCAATCTTGCACTGGCAATGTGGAGCCAGGATGCATACTGCAGTGCAAGTCTTTTACTTCCCTTTCCCCTCATGTATCTGGAGTAAAATACATATGAGCTATATGTTTGTGATTTCCTTTTTTCCAATAAAATCAGATACCACAGTCCTGAACCTCAAACACTTTCTCCCTTGATCTATTTCCCCTTGAAAATGACTTGGTCCCCTTTATCTGTTTCTTTTCTTGTCCCTTTTCTTTTAAACTCATAAATTCCCCCACTCAAAACACAGTATTTAGTAGCATTTCTACCAGAACACTTCAAGTTTTCTAAGGATTCAGGTTCAATCCACCACTTGGAAAGATTATTTCTGACTCTTGAAGTCTTCTGCAGTCCAAAATTAGGAGAATAAACTTTTACCTACAGAATCCAAAGTATAGCCAGGTTTGTATTATCTACTGTTTATACCTATCTCAATCTTTTCAAGCACTGAAGTGTTTTTGTCTTGACAAATGGCAAACTAAGTCAGGGTTTCTGAAGATAGTTTCCTCAATAAATCATTAAGAAGAGGAGTCACTAAACCCAACCTGGACTGTCTTATGAGAGCTAGAGCTCGCTGGGAAAAAACAAGACAACTGATAGGCTTTCAGATATTTTTGTCCTGTTCACTTGTAGTCCAAAAAATAATTCACAGGAAGCTTAAACAATATTACAGTATGCAACTTGTTAAACCAGTATCTGTTTAACTGATATGTATTTATTAGTAGGGTTGGCTGTTGGGAATTTTTTGTTTGTTGTTTGTTTGTTTGGTTTGGTTTGGCTTTTTAGGTTTCTTTTAATTAATTTTTTTCCTTAAGGGAAAAAAAAATCCAATTCTTTAGAGAGAATGTCATTTGCAGCAAGGAAACAGTTACAATTTGTCTGTTTTCATGTGTCTTTCACCTTCTATGCTACCAGGTGTGAGAAGTTCTGTTCTGTTTAGGGGAACCAAACTGTGACAATCATTTTGTTCTGGGACACGGTGCTCCTTTCTGGTGCTTTTGAAGATCTGGTGGCCTAAATTCAAGCACATCTGAAGGACATTTCTGGTTGCATGAGTGAAAAAGCCATTTTATTTCGAACTGGACTTTTTAATAAAATATGGATATTAAGTAGGGCGTTCTAATGCCAAGAAATGTCACTGAATACTGGGTATTCCATTCTCTAATGCATGTTGGCATAGACTTAAATAAATACATATTCACACATATAGAATGAAATGCACAGAAAGTTTTATATATAATGCTGCATGTACAAGCAGTTGTCAATATACAGAAATATGCTTGAATGGAATTATGTACTTATGTGTATATATAAAGCATGATTAGATGTTACTCATCTATACTGCCAAGACCTATTGCCATGATCTCGTTAAAACACCTCAAAGCACTTTCATCACTAGCATTAAAAAACAGCATTCAGGGTGTTAATGCTAAATGAACAATCAAAATCTCTTGCCAGTAAAAACATAAATCTTCATAAACCAGGCCTGTAGGTACATCTACACCACCAAATCTGTCCCTGTGTAGACCAGGTTTATGCCCTCAAAGGAAAAACAAGCCCTATGAATGTCTCTAAATTTTTTTCAGGTGGAAGTGTCATTTCTTTCCCTACTACATGAGGAATCACATAGGAATAATGCAGTCACAGCTTTTCAGAGCTACTTGAGGCTGCACGTAACCAATTCCCTTTCACTTCAATCACCTTTAAGATTTCAGTTCTAGAATTCTATCTTGCACCCCCAAAGCACCATGCATTTATGATAAAGTAAATCAGCCTTATCCCTTAGGATAAATCACGCACCCCAGGAAAGGCGTTTCAAGACCTTTGGAAGTTTAGCAGAAAACCCTGCAAGTTAAGAAGTGCTGTGCTTTAGTGGGAACACTGCCTTCCCTTTTCCAGGATGACTTTGGCTATCAAGAGGTGAAGATCACTAGGAAAATGTTCTAAGTCTTTGAACAACTCTCTTCAGCTGTCAGAGAAGAGGACATTTACATGTTGTCCATGGTACTCAAAGTTATGTTGTGCCCTTGACTACAGTTCTCTGGCTCTCCTGCAACCTGCACAGAAGAGCAATGAAAAGTAGAGACACAAAGTACTTTGCCCAAGGTCACTCTACAGGCTGAGGCTCAAAATTAGAGTGTTGAACTACATGTGCTGTACCTTGGAGAATAACAGCATTCAAATTTCACTGAAGAAGCCTCTGGCTAAGCAAGAGAATACAAGAACAGATCTTAGCCTGGTGCATGTACAGCAGCTGAATTCAAAGATGCAGCCAAGCTCTGAGCCTTCCACACTGGTTAATGCATGATTAACAGGTCATCAGTGAATGCTTTGTCAAAATTTTCATTAATCCTGAAATTAATATCCACTGCCATTTCATTTCCACTTTGCTGAGAACGTACCCATTTTTGAGGCATTTAAACATATCCTGATTTCCACTGAAGACACTGAGAGAAAAGCTTATTAGCTACTTTTTAATTTGGAGCAATAAACCTCTTAAAGTTCTCAACAAAGTTTAGCATTTCTTGACCATCTTGATCATCATTCACAAAAAACCACAAAGGTGTAACAAAGCCTTAAAGAGAATAGATTTATCTAGAATCCTCTATTTTACAAGCACAGATACTACAAAAATCTACTGATTTTTACAACACCGAGATCTCTAACACACAGCCTTCCTTTTTCTTGTGACAGGGATCATGAAGGACATGTTCCTAAATGAACAGGGAACAAAGAGCTACGGGTTCCTGTAAGGTCTCCTGCCATGCTCAAGCAGCCTCAATGTATCTGTGCCTACTTCCGAGGTCCCTTGCTAGGCTCTGCAATCCTACTCAGGCTCCTGAGACAACTCACCCTCTACCCTTTTTGACTTGCTCCCATCCTTTATACAACAGAATTCATTTTCCCATTTGGTATTTTATTTTGATGTTCCAGGCATAAAAAAGCAAATGGTTCCCTCAAGCCATTTTCTCTCTGTGAAACTGTGAAATAGCTTTGCAATTTTGAAGCAGTTTAAAATGCATTGTTATATTGAGAAAGAAGAGGGGAGGATGGGGGAAGCTTCTTTTCTGACTCTGCGCACTGAATGCTATAGGAAAAACGTATTGAAATTCTTCAAATAAGGATTTCATAGCTTCTGCAGCTATCAAGGCGGATGGCTCCCTATTTGCATACTGCCATCTATATAAAGGAAATGAGACTCAACGGCTTTATTGTAATTATATAGCTCAGGTTTTAGTATTAATAAGCCTATTGTTATCACCACTACCTTTCAAAAAAACCTTCACGTTTCTGTCATACAAACTGAAATATTGCATTTTTTTTTTTAAGGCACATAGTAAAAAAGTAAACCCTTTCCAAAGATTCTTCTTGGTTTCTGGCTCAGCACTGAACTAGCTTGCTGGAGATTATCACCAAGGACTGTGTTTGATCACTGTGTTTTTCAATATTCCCTTGCTTGCTGAGTGCTTTATTTAAAATTCACAGCAGAGGGGAGATGCATACTTTAAAGATGCTATCAGTGCCATTTTCCATGGGACTTCAGGCAGTTCCTAGGTGCCTGTGTTGGTGTTCTATTAAAATGGAGCATTCTTCCTTGAGCCACAAAAAAAGATGACTGATAATTAAAGTGAAAATTCTGCTCTCCTGTCTATGCTGCAGAACTCTTATCAGGTGTGTGAACTCTTATCAGGTGCCTTCTTATCTCTCCTCCTGTGCATCCTCTGCTGGAATACCACACCAAACTCCCATGACATCAATGGGAACTCTACTCTTGGTGATGTGAAAACACGATAGCTGCTGGAAATGTCCAGAGTGTGGCTCTGCAAGAATACTGTGGTCAGGGACATGGTAAGGAAATGTAAAGGAAAGGAAATGTAAAAAGAAAAAAACTGCTGGCTTTTGAGGTTGATACAATGTGACAGCATACTACTATATATGTATATATATATATTGTTCATATATAGCAAAGTTCACAGCCAGACAGAGAAGTTAAGCCTCAGAACTGAAATACTTCAGCTTCAAATATTCACTGGGACACATTCTGGTGAGGCAAAGTAAGTTTTTTTCTGCCAGAGTAGAAAAAAATTAAAGGAGACTGTGTCTCTGTTTCAGAGAATTTTTTTTTTTTTTTTTTTTTTTTGCATAGGAAAACAGAATCATAACTTTTCCAAGCAGATAATACAAGGGACCTTTGTGAAGAAGATCACAGTCATAAAAGCAGAGGTTTATCTAAGTTAAATCTCTGCATGCCAGTCACTTCAGCTTCAGAAATATCAGCAGGTCCTATTTGCCATCTCATGGCTGATCTCAATCCATTTCTTATGGGCACAATGATAGAAGTGGGTTTTCAGGGAGAGGCTGGAGAAGGACAGATATTGAAGGTATTTGAGGAAGGAGGGCAGAGGCTTTGAACAACACAAGAGGTTTGAACATACGATGATGTGAAAGAGAGCTGTCAAAAAGGCATGAACGGTAGATGAAGGAGAATGGGAAAGAAATGTTTTACAGCCAAACAACAATAAAGAAAAATTTCTAGAGCAGGCGGAGAATACAGGGAAATTATATGGCAGGGAAGGGGTTACTGCAATCAAAAAAAGAGTGAAGCTTCTTGTCAACTTTCTTAAAACTGTCAAGCTCACAATAAACTAATTCTGAGCATATGGCTGAATGAACCTTTGATAATACCCTTTTGTTGGGATTATGCCCTAAGGCCTTATTTGCATGCCTCTGGATTGCCTGAAGTCCCCTTAAACAGTGAAACGAGCACAATTTTAGGAAATGCAAGCCCTAAGTCTTTTCATTTTCTGGAAACCCATATCTTCAGACGACTGAACCAGAGGTACATTTTTGAAGAGCTATTGTGTAGAAGTTATTAGGCATGTGACCCTTTTTTACTGTTTTTCATGGCGACCACATGACTACAACACTGTCTGATACTTTGCTTGAACAAATTACCACTGAGATTTACCTCCTCTCCACAAAAACAGCTCTAGCTCATTCTTCACCTACCATGAAAAAGACCTCAAGTCTAGATTTATCATGTCCCTGCTTACTTGTCAGCTTGCATTATCCTGACAGAATACAAAAATCTTGAACATATACCCTCTAGTAAAGAATTCACGGACTCCCAATGTGGGAAGGATTAAGCATCGTAACAGCCAAACCAAACAATTTCTTAGGGGGTTCATATAAAGTCTGTCCAACATGTTCCAAAGCTCTGAGAAGAAAAACAAATGCAAATGTAAATCACCTCTAGGAAAAGCAAATTCTCCTAGGGGTCCAAATGCACTAAATCAATCTCTGTATTTTCATTTCGGCAGAGTCCACAAGCTTTCACCAGCTAAAGAACCACACGATGATAAGGTAGATGGCTTGGCATCTTTGTATCAAAAGTTTCCAAGGCAGTTTGCTGAAGGTACTTTAATAGAATTCAACTCAGCTGAAAGAACTTGAGCAAGGAAGGAAAAAATAGGATCAAGATTTGGACAGCTGCTGAAGAAACTCCATCTTCCGCATCTTCCATAATCACATTTTGAAAACTTTAATTTTGACTTAACATGTAAACACTTGGACCCAAACTGGGATCCAGCAGAATATACAGTTATTAGCTACATCCACTGGAAGACTTAGACACCAGATACAGACATTTAACTGCAATTTTGTTTGGAAGAATCTGCACCCATTGACTCTCTCAGGAAGCAGCAGGTATGGCCATCTGAATTGCTAAAAAACTGCACCCAACAGGCTACAGAAGGCCTTACTCTTTGTCATGTTTTAAGACACTCTTAGGGCAACAAACTTCCCTCAGTATCAAAGAAAAAAAATGTAAGCACTGGAAGAGTCCTTGATAAAGAGCTCCTCTTTCAGTTTCAATTTCAGAGGTCTGTTCCTTCATTATGGGGTTAACTTGTATCACAAAGAAATGTCCATGGTACAAAGTGAAATATGTCTGCAAACAGAGGAACTATCAAAGGAAGAGACAGCAAAATTTACTGTCTGAAAGCAGAAGTTAATTAAATTCAGATTAAAACTCATAGAACAGTGAGAATAGTTATAAACTTGCCAAAAGCTCTAGTAGAGTGGCCAATATACCATATTTTGGCATTGATTGAGAAATTCCCAACCACACAAATACTTAATATGTTGCAATCAGAAAGGGCACTGCTCAGGGAAATGCTGCAGTCCTTGTTATGAAATAGATGCCATTAGTGTTGCTATTCTGGCTTTCTTGATGCAGAGCAGTCTATGATGCAGAGAGCTCCTGTTCACTCTCACTATTTGTTAGACCTTGAGACAACATTTATGCACCTGCTCTCTTCCATCTCTTAACCTGCCTTAGGCTGAGGACTCTTCTGGGGACACTGTGTCTGTGTATGAGTCCACAGCTCAGAGATGTGTGTGCTCCTGTGTGGGAGAAAGCACCACTGTAATTCCAGTAGAATCCATTGGTAACACCGTATTGTTTTCCTGTTCCTCCTCTGAGATGTATCTCTCAGCGACTTTCCCTGTGTTAGTTAATGCAGCGAATGAGATTACACTATCTGCTGCTGTGGATATGCTCAGACAACATGCTGCCCATGTTCTCAATGTCACTCTCCACCATCCTCCCCCATTCTTGCTAACTTAAACCTTTCAAAACCTCTAGTCAACATGGACTGATCTATTACTAATCTCTGACAAATCCTTTGTTAATCTTTCCTCATTGTGGCCCAATAAGTTCCTACTGAAGCAAAAGGGAATCTGACTCAAAAAGACATGAATTTATGACCACGATGCACAGACAGTGTTCGAATATGGAGTAAAAATAGATCTGATTCCTGCCAAACGGAAATCCAGAAAATCCTGGGCAGACCAGGATGCTTACTGTCTTCTAGAGGATTAATGGGTCTTATGTTATATTGTTAGAATGACAAAGCTGGCCCTCAAAATACCATATTTTTTTGCTGGAGAGCAGTAAAAAGTCTATGGGGACTTATAATTTGGTAAGATTAATTTCCTTTTTAAACTGTTCTCCTCCATTTTTAGATAGTGTTTCCTGGTATGAAATTTTAAAAAACAACCTCACTCTTTTTTCAGATTCTAAAATTAATTTTTTGTTATTTTTTATTCCACATCCTCCAGTAGCTGCCAGGAAAAGCAATCTGGAATCAAGGTTTTCTTACTCTATATTCTGGACAGGCAAATATTTCAAGAAAATATTCTGCAAACAATATGTATTCTCTGGATCTGTGAAGATATTAAATAAACACAGAAAAAAGAAGGGTAAAAATGAGGGAGTGAGATCACAAAATGAGAAAATTACCTGGCACAATAAGCTCCAATTTACTTTTCCTTTTATTAATGTGAAAAGATGTTACTAACAAGCATGAAAATCTCTGTGCTCTGACGGTTGTGACACTGAAAACTCTAGTTGGTACCTTAAATTGGAAAAGCCAGAAGACTGAGTGAAATTCCAAGTGAAAGGTGAAGGACAGACCTGATCTCTGTTGCTTTGTAGTTAATAATTTTCTAACATGAAAATTTCATCACTGGGACTAAAGATTACAAAAAAATTTTTTTTTTCTTTTTAATACAGGGAGAAAATGCAAAGATTTAGCCAGAGTTACATAGGGAACTTGGTGGTGAATTCAAATGCCTTACGCTCAGTCCTGTTCTTTATAATATGAGATCCTCTTTCTTAAAAAAATACCAGAGAAAATATACAAATAGCTAGTGGGGAATTACCCTAAACAACTAAAAGTCAGTCATGCCTGCCAAAACAATTGACACTCTACATTTTGCAGAGCAGAAGGACTCTTTTAGGCCTATGTGCTCACTTGCTAACTTGCACACTTTTTAAGACACAAATAAAGATTTACTCTAATGTGCTGTGGTGATTATCACTTGGGTTTTTGCTTCAGCAAAATAAAATTTCATATGAATCACTGAAAAAGTAATTAAATGTGACTGAGAATATTCCTTGTAGTGTGCTTGAGTGCTATTTTACCAAGGAAACTGAGAAATAGAAAAATTAAATGTTAACCCCTATTCAAGCAAAAAAATGGTGGTCTTCAAATCTAAAACCAAAACCTACTTAAGTCTTTTCCTTTAGCACTGTGCCCTGGACTATTTTTCAGTAGGATCTGTGACTGTTGAATGTTGGACAAAAGAGTCCTTACCAAAAGGACCAATGGTAGTACCTCTGTCTTGATTAAAAGTCTAATATTCCCATACGGAAATTCTATGGGAGTGTGATTTGGTTTCTATAGAAATTATCTAGAATAGAAATTACATACTATTTTAATAAAGAAGTCCATAATATAGGACTTTTTAAATCATCACGTAAGATTCTATAAATGAGTTCTTACTCTCTATTTACTCCAGAAAAGCCTTTAATATAAACTACAGAAATCACAACAGAAAAAGCAAGTAACAGCTTAATAAATTCAACTGAAATTTCTTAGATGTGATGGATTTCCAAAAATTAAGGAGACCTTTTTCCTAATCTCTTCCATGAGAATGGATCCAGACATGAAACCTCTCTGCCCCATTGCCTTCATTCCCAATGAATTAGCATTAAGGTTACCAAAGTCCTTTTTTGTCCTTCCCTATACCTCTGGGCGTACTTTATAGAAATGGCACCTTCTTCTTGCCTCCTTACATGGTAATGATCAGTCTTGACAAGGGTTTTCAAGGCAGGGGGAGCAGTCATGGCTACAGGCAAAATCACAGCTTCTGAACTTCATGCTTGTCAATAGCTGTTTTAGTTTGCCTTGCCATACTAATGTGCCTTATATATATTCCCCAGGGCTCTCCACACCATCACATTGCTGTTGTCTTATTCATCAATACAGTCAAAACAGATCCAGATGCTGTCAGTTAAGGTCAAGACAGGCTTCTTCAGATCTCTGGAGTAAAAAGACCTCCATCCCATCTTATAAAAGAAGGAAACATTATGTATTAATTTAACAAATAACTATTGGGGTTGCACAACTTTACCACGATGCTCCAATAAGTAACCTTAACTGCTGTACTGAGATTTACCCTTTATGCCGTCCTCTCCACTCTCCCCATCCATTTCTCCTGGACTGTTGATGGTGACTGGCACCCACACCACTGTGCTGTCTGCAGGCCATGCTGTGCAAGATGGCATCTGAAGGGATAGGAAATGACAGCCTGTCCTTCATCCCAAATGGGAGAAAAATCAAGTGAAGGACTGGAGTGTGAAAGGTTTGGGGAAGGATGGCCTCTGCTTACCTACAGCATGGATCAGGATGGAGGTGCTGCAGGCTGAAGCTCCACCAACATTTCCTGCATTTAAAACTCTACCACTGGAGACATTTTTGCAGGTGCTCGCACAATTCAGCTGGCTGGTTCTTAGCCTTCTTTCTTATTTTTTTTTTTTAATTTTTGAAAATTCCATCCTAAAGCTGTGCACCCACTTGGAACCAGATTTTAAAACAAACTTGATATCCCTTAAGCTTGAACATATATGCTACTATACACCAACAAATACAGGCCAAAAATTCTCTCTGTTCTTTAACTCCTTTGAAAGTCTTGTGATGAGTTCATGCTGCAAATCAGTGACTTTGAACATGATAGTCACTGCGTTTCTATTTAGACTATTTCTATTCTATTTCTATTTCTGATGTGAGATTGATTCAGGAGTCAAGGGGAGATGAATGCTTCAAAATATAGTTCCAGAAAAGTGCCATTTTTAATAAAGTCCTTGGCTTTTTTACTAAGATCAGTGACAAGGCAGACACCTGGCATATGTAGGGGTTTCTGCACTGTGCAGACCTAATGGCATTGCCCAGAAAAGTTATATCCTCACAGCTTATCCTTGTGCATTCTGCCATGGAAGCTTGCTTTGTGAGCAATCTCTCCTTGCTCCCACTGTCTCAGCTATCATCACCATATTCACTCCTGGGAAAATCAAATATACCACTGTTGTTGCAAATATTCAGCTTACCAACAATTTCAGAAGTATAGTTTGATGAATTCTGTGTCAAAGCACAGCGAACCCATCTGTGGTGCCCTGATTGCTACAAGTACATATGTAACAGAGATATAGGCTCTTACTTTAACACTAGCTCTCTTCTGTGAAGGACACAGAGTGTCAGAGAAGTAAGGCAGCTGCCCATGCAGTCAGAGACACAGCAATAGTCTAAAGACTTGAATAAAAGTTGCAGCAATAAAAAAGTAAAATATAGTCTCTGTTTCTCCTGCAAGCCTAATTTGATAAAATCTGTTGTCATTCAGTATACACACAAATTACAAAGACATGATGAGCATGCAAAATTGGCAGACTTTTCTGGGGAGCACTAGGGACTGCAGACCTCCAAAAGCTTTTCCTGGTTCTCTTTTCAGAAGGGAAGATGTGTTCTTCTTTTTCCGTTGCTACTCTGCAGTCATCTAACTTTCTAAGTTAGATGAATAAGCTTTTCTGATAAGCTGTCCCGCTCTAGACACACATTTCTCGAAGAAGCACAAGAGAAGTACCTGCTCAAAATTTTTCCTGCAAGCTCTGACTTCCTTGGAGCTGTTTCTCTGCCACAACCTTACGTTGGTGGGGATTTTAGACCATAAAAAGAAGATTGGCAGTCATCTCACTGAAAGTTTCCTCACTTTGCAAAGAAAAGCTACTGATCATTTCTATTTGAAGACAAACTCTTGCCGGGTATTGATGCATGAATAATATTAATGTCCATCCCTCTCTATGTCATGTAATTAGACATACCACTTTTGTAAACGAGCCTAAGCTTCTTAAATCACTCTGGCCTACGGCAAACAAGAAGCGTAAAGAAAAAAAATAGTCACCAAAGCTGCATCTTGTGCAGAAAGTGCACACCAGACTGTGAACAGGGGGAAAGGCAACATCTGGAACTGCCTCATGACCAAAAACCATCTGAAAGCCAACTCATGCAGATGTGTTTGGCCCAAAGGAGGCTTACAATGCTCATCCTTAACCTACAGAAATGCAACATATTCCAGAAAAATAAATGGGGTAAAAATATGTATTTGATTTAGGATGAACAGGGGGAGAAAGAAGAAGAATGTGAAACTTTCCATTGGCTTATTAAACTTTCCTTTTCAAAGTTGTTTCTGTTCATGCAAGAGACTTGCCAGCATAGCTAAGCTGGTAATTTCAGAGCCAAATGTGCTCAGTGCCAGTGTCATCAAGAAGGATAGATTATAGAGCTGCTTCTCATTTATGTGCTTGTTCTGATGAAATACAGACATTTATCTTTGTGGAACTAGTAAAACAATTGCATCATTTTCCACTGCAAATTGAATCAATGTACTCAGTGGCTGCTGAGCTAGGAGCAGAGCTGGAAACTGTATGTTCTGCTATGCAGCTGCTCTGATGGTAGGCTCCATTTTGCATTCATCTGAATTGGCTTCACCTTCCCTGTCCATTCCCAAGGCTTTTTTAGAAAACCTACACATTAACAACAACAACAAAAAGGAACCCAAAAAACCCAACCAGCCAAAAAAAATCAAAACAAAAACAAAACAACCAAACATAAAACCCAAAAACTTGGCTTTTGTTTTGTTTCGTTTTGTTTCCTCCACAAACCCTCCCCTTGTGAGCCTGAGGGCTGTAATACTGGTGGTCCTTTGTCCAAGTCTGAATTGCTGGAGAAACTACCCTGCATCCAGGCAATATACAGATTCCACATGGAATTCTTGCCAATGCTTAGAGATATTTGCCTCTGAGACTTTTGCTCAGATCATCTCTCCTTACAGAGCATCACACAGTGTTCCATTCTCTCTTCAGACCTCACACAGAGCAAGTAATTCAGGAAAAAAATCATAGCTGCTCAGTCAGAGAGGACTTTCTTTGAGATCTCATGCCTCTTGGGAAACTCTACATTTCTGGAATCACCTATCCAAGTGTAATCACTGCTATAAACAAAAAGATTGCTCCAGAGACAGTAACTTTGTGTGGAAAAGGAAGCAAGTGTTATGATACATATGGTGGATCTGCCAAAAAGCTGTGTGAAAATACAAAAAAGCTCCTTACCAATATTGCCATGACATGACTGTTACCTACTACTTATATCACTAATGTTCTTAGGGTCCCAGGCAGGACATGTAGGTGGATTTTAGTTACTTACATACTATCCTGCTTGGATTTTACATCACAGTTATTGTTCCAAGGTGGAAAGCTCAGATAATGCTGGACTTCCACAAAGACTGCAGATCCACCTTACAGTACCTGCATCCCACACAGCATATCTGCAAAGACAAGGATCCCTTCCAGTGAGGAATCCTGTCGCTGACAAATTACAATTCAAGAGGGAGGAATAATAAAAATCAGGGAATCAGAGAAAGGCTTGTGTCAGAAGAGACCTTACACTTCATCAATTTCCAACCCACCTGCCGTGGGGAGGGGTGCCACCCTCTGGATCACGAACAGAGAGAGGGCAGAGCACAAGAAAACAATGAAACCTTAGCACAGCGCTCCTGCCACAGCTGGCTGATGCCTGGGAGTTTTTCAGCAATCCAGTGAAGGACAGCTTCTAAAGGGAATTCAGGTAGGACAGTGGCGCAGTTGTAGTAAGGGGCAAAGTCTCCTCCAAGCATGACTGTCAACAGAGGAAGAAAGCACAGAGGTGCTTGCTGCACTGCTACAAGCATATTTACAAATCAGGCAGAACATATAAATGCTGGGGATTTTATGTAGGTCTTTCAACTTCTATTTCTGTAACTCCAGGGCAAGAAAAAAATAGTCCTGTGAAGAAATAGCAGTGGAGATCCTAACTACAAAAGTAAATAGTACTCTAAACACCTTGGAAATGCACTTATTTATGCTTTTACAGGTGATTTTAAAAATCTCCAGCTTCCCACAAGTTGTTTCATTCTTAAAATGGTTTCGTTTTGGTAATTTGTAGTTCCTGATTTCATTTATGCACATTCCAGTAGTGTCTAGAGACTCCAAACAGCATTAATGGTGCCTACCATACAAGCCCAGATAACAGACAATGTTTACCCTGAAGACGAATAGAAATAGGGAGAAGATGCATCTGTGGCATAGAATTGAGCAGAAAGGAAAAAGCTGTTGTGAGGAAGGATCCAAAGGAAATCCAAGATTTGCAAAAGTGTGGTTGTTTATAGGGCCTCAGGGTTTAGCTGCTCCAGCTGAGATACTTCCAAATGGGGTTGATAATGCAAAGCATTCACTGCCATGAAACAGGATTCGAGTTTGCCTCGAGTTAGTCACTTCTAACACCAGGAACTGAAGATCTTACACTTCTAAAGCAACCTCAGTTTAGATTTCCACAAATTAATCTTCTTCCAGTGCTAATGGTGCTCAATACTGGCTCTTAAGACTCTGCTCTTGAATAGCTCACAGTCATGTTTCCTTCAGGTTTTTCTACTAATTATGAGAAAAACAACAAACACTGAACTCAAGTGAAAACATGCTTTGAAAGAGGCAACATTTTTGGGGGTAAATTTTATCTGTTTATGCCCAAGAGATTAACTTGGAAGAAATGAATAAGATTTTAGGCACATACTCAGTCTTGAAGCAGAAAAATTCAAGCTAAATCAAACCTGAAAATATTTAATCTAAATTTGTCATCTTACAACATTTTGGCAGAAAAGTTGGTGCAAGACTTTGCACTCCCAGGCACTCGATCCTGCTGGATCCCCACTACTCTCACTGAGTTGGGGCAATACAACTATATGAATCACTGAAATTTAAATAAGTGTATTAAATGATGCTGATTTAAAAGTGTTAGCTCCTTTCCTTAAATCTGAGTGGTTTAATATCAGACTCTGCAGAAGAAACAAAAAGATGGGGGTAAGAATTTTTAAGTGGCTTTAATGCCAAAATTGTTATACATTTAAGTTTCATTAATGTGTTACTCAATTAGAAAATCTGAAAGAAAAATAAATACTTCTGGTGGTTTTGGATCAGAGGGAGTTTTTGTTCAAAAGAGATGGTTTGCCTCAATGGAAGAGAAACAGCCATTCATTTAGGTATCCAAGACCTAGTTTAAGAATTGTATTACACTTCATTGAAAATATTATTACTGTTCATTTGTGTCCTGTATCAAAATATCCTTCACAAGATAGTTCCAGGTCATTCACCAGCACAACAGCAGGGTTTTGCTGCTCACTTCTGCATATGGGTAACAGCATGAAGCCCACGCTGTCTGCCTAACAGCCCATATATCAGAGTTTACCAGGCTCTGCTGCTGCTGCTTTTCCTCCCCCTGTAGAACGCCACAGGCTACAGACAGATGAAACGGGAAATACTATAGCCTTTCAAAGGACCAGTGTAACCCTTAGAGGGAAATTATCCTTTGATTGTACAACAGAGATTCCCAGACACAGCTGATATTAGGAAACACCCATGTAACATTACCTTCAATAAAGAGGCACAACAAAACGTATTTCTCAAGACAAAATAATGAAATCTGGCAACTTTGCATGGCTGCTTGGCAAAGAGTACAAGTGCTCTGAAGTGGCTGGTTAAATGCTAGGATTATAATGGGAATTGGAAATGGAAAAGTCTGGAAGCATTCTAACTTTGGAGGTTGAGACTCATTTTCTGTTTCTCCTGGTTGGTGTGTAACGAGACACTACACCTGCTTTCTGTGTCTGTTCTTCTGGATAAATACATGCCAAAGGTAGGAGCAGACAGCTGCTGAGAAATCCATCAAGGGCTGCTAAACACAAAGCTACCACCTCTGGCTCAAGTAATCCCAGAAGAGCAGATTGCTGGGAGGTGCTCTGGGGGAATTGTGCCATGTGTCTGTCTCGCAGCCACATCTCTGTAGGACAGAGATCTGGTACCGCGAATGGCAACTTCTGCCCTCGCCCACTACAGCTCTCCGTAAGCTTTGCTGGGAAATAAGCACTTTGCAGCATTTCATTCAACAGGCACTTTTGGAAACAGATGCTTCCCACAGATGCTTTCATGAATGATTTGGGCCAATTAAAGGGGCTTCCAGGAAAAGATTCCTCCACATGCAGTGAAATTTACCCTTTGCAAGGGTTTACAGACAGGCTGCTGTCTCTTTTACCACAATAAATCCCCATCAAACATGGTAAGAGAGAGCCATAGACTGTATTCCACTGAAAAATTCAGATCCTAAAATAAATTTTTTGAAGTGCAAAGGTATTTGGATGTCAGGAAGAGAAATCTATTTCAGGTCATTCTCTGTTAACAAGTTACCCATCTATTTTGCTGTATGGATTCAAGGTTCAATTCTCATCTCAAAGCCCACATTTAATCAAGCATTTAGCCAAGTCCCTGTAGTCAGTTTAGAAAACTAAAGAAAATGCAAAAAAAATCTAGATTATTTAGGCAACAGAACATTATTTCCTTTTTTTGCTCTTCTACACGTGAGAAAAAGCCTGAAAAGAATTTGCTTTCCAACCTGGCTGTGAATAACTCCACATCTGAGCAGAAGTAAACATCAGAAAGTTTTATTTGATGCAATGATATTTTCAGAGACTTTATCAGAAGGAAAATGTAAGGAATTATAAAGGAGCAGTATCTGTAACATGAAATGTGACTGTGGACTCCAACAGAAAAATATGGCCTTAGATATTTGCAGATGTACATACATGCATATATGTAATAACATGTCAGAGTTACTCAGAAAATGAAATTATCAGTGTATAAAGTTGAAAAGGAGGAACATCATTCTAAACTAGTAGAAGAAAAAATGAGAAATACTATCAATGTACCATCTAACCATCATCTCTCAAAACAGTCATCATGTGCCACTGCTTGCTAGTGGACTTGGTCAGATCAGTGGTCACAACAGACAGAATTTTAGGAAGTTCATAACCTGACAAGAGGCCTATTAGTGTTAGGCACCCCAAGCTTGTTGAGTTTAGACTGGATAGCTATAAGATCTTTTAATGCCCAAATGCAGGTATCAGCACCTAAAATATCTGGCTCTTTAAGAATCTTTAGCTCTTACTGTTCTTTTAGAAAGTTGTGTGACTCTTTTGTCAAACTCAGTGACATTTTCAAAGTTGAATAGAATCAGAACAACAGATTTTGGAGTCTATAAAGCAGCTGCCATATGGGAAAAGTTAAAAAAGAAACAGGCACACATATAAGGCAGCATGAGAAATGATGGCTCTACTTGGCCTGGGCAGTGTTTGTCCTCTCCTTGGAGGATTTTCAGCTACCTGAGCAATCAATTCAAGCACTAAATTTGCCGCTTCTTGTCTTTGTTAAAGAAAATCTACCAATAAATCCCCATAAGAGTTTGTGTAACCCAGATCAGTCAGTTATTTCTCTCTTCCTCAGCATTCATGGCTTAACCAGCTGGCTCTCAGACTGCCCAGGCACAGACCTTGTTAGGCACCGGTGGCTGATGGAGACAGCCTGGTGCTGCATTTTCAGGAGGCCAACACACTGTAAATGCTCCCAGAATATACTTTTTGTGTAAGTACAAATAAGCAGGAAAGCCCCGAAGTAATTTGTTTTCTTTTATGCTAAACAGGAAGATGTATGGGAAGAGGAGAACTGCTTATTAATCCCAACCAAACAGTAAACTCCAGCTGAGCAAACTCTGCCATTTGGTGGACTGAATTTCTTAATCAGGAAAACATATGGGGAGGCAGTTCTCAGCAACCGAGACAGGAACATTTGCAAATGCTTTTCTATTGGTGCAGACCAGCAAGACAGCACAGTTTGCATTTAAGAAAAGGGAATCTTTTTGCTTTTTTTGCCTAGTACAAGCAAATTAATGTTAAGGGAACTCAGCAGCTTCCCTGTAGTGTCATGAGAGCAGCAAAACCAGTGAAGATGGCTCAATTACAAAAATAAGAATGTTGTATACAAGTCACAAAACAAATGAAGCAAAACCAACACATGCTTCTGTTCTGCTCATCCCAGGAATGTATATCAAAAAAACAGCTTAGACTCTGGAATTTATTATCAGGAAAAAGAGAAAAAAACCACTCAGTATCCCAAGAAATGGCAGAAGCAAAGCCTTGAGAGGAAACCTGCTGCATTTCCATAAAATCATAGAATGGTGTGGGTTGGAAGGGACCTTTAAAGCTCATCTAGTCCAACTCCCCTGTAATAAGCAGGGACATCTTCAACTAAATAAAGTTGCTCAAAGCCCCATCCAACCTGGCCTCAAACATTTCCAAGTATGGGACACCTCTCTGGGCAACCTGTGAGTCAGTTTCACTATCATCACTGCAATAAAATTCTTACTTATATCTAATCTATTGATACCCTCTTTTAGTTTAAAATATTACTGCTTGACCTATCACTACAGGCCCTACTAAACACTACAGGCCCTACTAAAAAGTCTGCCCTCAGATTTTTGGCACCATTTTTCCTCCCTAGTGAAGCAGAAGAAGATATCCAAGCACAATGTTTTTGGACACTGCTGATGAATACACAATCTCTCAGAAGAAGTTAAAATGTAAACTCTTGAATGTTTCTGATCATGTATATGATCACTAGGGCCATCAGCTCCTGCCTAGAATAAAAGAGGTTGTGAGTGGATTGAGCAGATGCTCTGTTGCCAGTGCATTTTTGCTAAAGTGATTCCTCTGTGCTCTGTGTAGCTTAAAATGAATCATAAGGGCCCTAAATTTTAAAGTCAGAGAAACAACTAAATCCTGCAGGCCAATTAATACATGCAGAAACAATCTCCTTAATTTAGGTAGCAAGGTCCAATCAACGAAGTTCTCTGGCACATTAGACTGCTGGAGTATATTTAAATACATGTTCTTGCTGGAATGTAAAGTTGGTAGAGGGTCAGAAATTAAGTCTGAATTTTCAGCATGATCTGGTCACCAGCTTGTTTTGCGTTGCATATCAATATTCAGCATTTCACTACATTGTGTATATTAAAAGAAAATTATGTGCAAACCTTTATTTAAAGAGATGGGTCAGAGATAAAAGGCAGCTTGCAAAGAGATATATAGATATAGAGGGTTATTGACTCAATAAATTTCTATGCTGAAAGGACATGTATCATTAAATTACTCACAACCAGAAAACCTGGAGTTGAAGCTTAGTCACTAACTAGATGTGCCCTTAGTGAGGCAAGGGTAACAGGTAGGCATATAAAATCTGCAGAGGAATACTGATTATTTGATTTATATAGGATAAAACTTTATATACAGTATTAATTACAATCCAAAATACGAATTGTAATTAATTTATAAGCTGCTTTGTAAAAGCAGCTGAATTTCTCTTCTTAACCCCACTGTGGGAAGTTGTGTGATCTGACCTTCCCATAACAATCTCAGTCTCTTTAGACTTCAGCTTACAGGTAGAAAAACACATTGTGTTGTAAGCAAGCCCCAACCTGCCTGCCTTTCACAGCAGTGTAGGATCAGAGTAGACTCCTGCTGAGAATAAACAGGCTGACCCCGCTGTGAGAGAGAGATCAGTGAGGCCAGATGGATTCCCAACACCACATTGAACACTGAGGGCTGGAGGGAGCAAAATGACACCAGAAGAAGGAGGACTTTGCTGATCTGATGGAGTAACTGCAGGGAATTTTTCACCTCCTTGAGGCACTGTACCAACATCTGTTTGTCACCAAATTTATTACAGCATCTCCTTGGCCATGACTGAATTAGGTGGCCCCATCAGGAATCAGTGTGAAAGTAATGACTGGAGTAGTTGGCAGTCAAGGGAGGAGGCTGTACCCCTCTACTCCACTCTGGTGAGAGCCATCCCAGAGTGCTGTGTCCAGCTCTGGAGTCCCCAGCATAAGAAGGACATGGACGTGTTGGAGCATGTCCAGAGGAGGCCACAAAGATGCTCAGAGGACTGAAGAGGACTCTTCTATGAAGACAGTCTGAGAAAGTTGCAAGTGCTAAGCCTGGAGAAGAGAAGCTTCCAGGGAGACCTTAGAGCATCTTCCAGCACCCAAGTGGGCTCCAAGTGATCTGGAGAAGGACTTTTGACAAGGGGGTATAGTGATGAGACATGAGGGAATGGTTTTAAACTAAAAGAGGAGAGATTTAAATTAGATATTGGAAATTCTTTCCTGTGAAGGTGAGGAGATACTGGCACAGGTTGCCCAGAGAAGCTGTGGCTGTCCTATCCCCGGCAGTGTTCAAGGCCAGGTTAGGTGAGGCTCTGAGCAATCTGGTCTAGTGGAAGGTGTCCCTGTCCATGGAAGAATTGTTGGAAATAGATGCTCTTTAATGTCCCTTCCAACACAAAGCATTATATGATTCCATATTACTCCAGCTTGAAAAATCACAGCTCAGCCTCAACAGAGCAGCAAAGCTCTGGTTTTTTTCATTTGCTACAGGAACTCACACCCCCTCCTTGAAGGGGTTTCTGACCATTTTAAAGTAAAGGTTTTAAAGGACATCATCTATCTCATTTCTGTTGTGCTGTTCCGAAGACTACGAGCTTTGTGGGTTTTGACAAGATTAAGCTCTCCTATCTTTAGACACCTACAAAGTACAACTTAATGTCTGATCTGCTCCTTTGATATTCACTTTAGAGCAAAGAAAGGTGCTTCTGGGGTGGAATTCCATCCCATCCCAAGGCAGACATCTAAAACAGGTCAGAGAAATTGCACCTGAAGAGTGTCTATTTTGCCCCTCTATTGACTGCAGGAGTTCAGCAGAGGAGCTCACATGAAGCAAATTACACTAGAATGTCTGAAGCTGGAGGAGGTAAATCCCAACCTAAAATATCTCTCCCCAAGAGTCGTCAAAGCTCTTCATTGAAACTCTTTGAGGCAAGGAGTTATTTAGACTGCAAAGCTTTAGGGGGTCTTTTACTGTAGACTTGAGAAGTTATTGACATATTGGAAACTCAGTTTCAAGGAAAGCCTTTGCACACTGCAGTGATACTACCTGGTGGGAATTCCATGCAATTCCTGTTTAAATGAAAAAGGAATATGATCTGTTGCTTGCTGCTAAACATGGCCCCACTCTCCAATATGCAAAACACCATAGCTAATGAGTTGGATTCTCATCTAAATTACCCTAATGCAATGAGAAAGGGCACCCCCAAAATTCAATTATATCCAATTATATTGGTTTAAATCTGAGATAAAGCAAAGCCAGAATCAGGTCTAGTCTGTTCCACATTGATTTCTAAGTTTTCCCTATGTTCAGCTCTCAAAATAGCTCAAATATTGATGACATGCAGGAGTGAAGTTCTACAAAATGTCATTTTGATATTCATTTAATTATGCTAATTGTGACTTGTTACTCTCTACCTCTTATTCGTACATTTAAAACATACTCAATTCCCCTCTAGTAAAATTCTCTTGCCAGAAGAGATCCAATCATGATTAGCTTATACTCAAAACCTCATCCCAGGAAAAGAAAAATGAAAATATTTTGGTAAGTGCAGAGAGAGAATTTAATAAAACTTTAGCGTATGCAAATACTTAAACATTTAAAATACTTTTAGTAAAAAATTGTATGTTTTGTTTGTTTGAGGAGTTTCTGTTCTTTTAGTGGGGTTGAACCTTTTTGCCTCAGAACAAAAGCTTCCAAAATATTTTAAAAGGTAAGAAAATCCAAATAAATTTATAAGAATTCTTGAAGTTGTTTTTGCATGTATAGCTGTATTGTCTAGAGTGAATCACCACATTTCCTTGCTCTTCCATGATGCAACTCCATAAGAGCATTTCCAAGCTCTCTGGTTCTGCATTTCAGTCCCTGCACCAGGGTTTCTTGGTGTTCAATCAGAAACACAACCCTGAGCACAGCCTGTTTCTCAGCCCATCCATCTTCCCAATGTGTGGCTGATGTGCATTCATGACAGTGAACGCACTTCCTGCAGCAAGTTCAAAAACCAGTTTGCCCTCCTGTGCTGGATGGCATGTGGGGACTGCTGTGGTGGCAGGGGCAGTGCTGCAACCAGGACTGCAGCGCTGCATCACCCAAAGACAGAGACTCACTTCTCAAATGGCTTCAGAGCAGTCCTCAGACAACCACAATTTTTTGGGGAGACAGGACCACTGGACTGTGCTGATGCACCATGTCTCCATGCTAGTCAAACACAGGAGTTGGGAAGAATAGAACCAGGTGTGATAGCAGCTTCACAATACCAAGGTAAAAACTAGAGATCTTCTGTTCCCTCACATTAAAACATGATTTTTTCTATCCAGAGGGCATTACCACAGTGTTACACAAGGGAGGATGTTCACATGCCCTGCAGATGTAAGAGGAACAAAATCTAACGCAGAAAATGAAGCAAACTTCTATCCTTCAGAGTCCCGAACTCAACAAAAAGTACCTGCGTATGTGGGCATGGACATACACACTGATACCCAAAAAAAAGCACAGGGAAGATTGTATTTTCAAGAATATAAAAAATTACCAGTTTCTAATCCTCCAAAGCTCTAAACATTGCACAGAGAAGACATGTATTTAGAAACTGTGACTCAAAAGTGACTGAGCTCTGGGAAAGACACCTGTTGATTTCACGATGGTTATAGATCAAGCTTACCATACAACAATACAATTTCTCTCATTAGAGGATGTTTACATTTAATTAAGTAACTGTATTTTTTATTATTTTATGTATTAGTTCTCCCTGTTCTTGTCATTAGGATGTTTGTTTACAGTAGCAGTAAATGCTTTAATAATAAAAAATGCTGAATGCAAGTTTCTTAGAACTCTCTTCGTTAAGCAAAATGAGACCAAATCCAACAAAGTGATTTCAAAGCCAATAATTACACATGCTGTTCTTCACGAGAGGCGTTTCCAAATGAGATGCCTCTAACAACTTTGTTCTACTGCTGTGACTTACGTTCACAGATTCTGTAGGGTCTAAATGAAGCAGAAGAATTAATTGCATACAGATGCTTTCCTATTTCTGGTTGCCACTGTTTTTATTATTCTTTTGTGTTTTTTTAAAAAACAAAGTCAATAAAAGGATTTTACATTATACTAAGAAAGTTAAATACAACCTGTAAGACGTAATTACAGGCACAAAACATATGGAAATGCCATCTCTTGTTTTGGTTATATTTGCACATAATGTATGCAGAGCAAGTCATGATTAGCAGACAGGAAGCACGGTCTGTGATTATGCAGAATTTGGTAATTGAATCCACCAAGGATAATGATGCTGACCTTCCCATTTGAAAATAAACTAGGCATTCAAGTTTTAAGTGGTTTGCATTAATTCTAATTGTATAGACATGTCTACACAGATCTGCTGCTGGGAGGACCCGGAACAGGTAAGTAATGATTACATTAGAGTGTTTTATTCACAGCAACTAAAGTAATGCTGTTTACAGCCACAATGCTTGGACCATATAAAACCAAAATCTGAATACCTAGAAGTCATCATTTTCACTGAGGTACACATGCCAATGCTGCACCAACCACAACAAAAAGTTGCCCAAGAGGCTCTGTGATTACAGAGTACTCCTTGCAAAACCACACAGAAGAAACTAGTAGCTAACTCATGAGAGATCTGATTTCTTGCCTCTTCTATTATCCTTCAATCTTGCCAAGAATATACAATTCCAAAAGTTGGAAATGCAATGGAATTAAATAAATAAATGAATTATTTATCCTGGAGATATGTCATGATTTGAACTACCTATGAAACCACAGGTTTTTGAGGACTTTTTTTATTGAACTGCTACTTTTTTTGCAGAGATATTGACTTGGTTCTACTATTGCAGTTCAACAGAAACTATGGAAACAGACTGGTGTCTTTCATATGGAGACAGACTGGTGTTTTAACACTGATGTGTTAAATCTGATACCTTGCCTCCCTGCAAGCTGACCTAGTTCTCAGTCCACTGAACCCACCCCCAAGTCCATCTGTGATTCTCTTTCCTAAACCCTGAAGGCAAATTTGCCTCGGTCCAAAGCCTGTAGCAGTTTTACTTACAATACCACCAAATCTATGTGTCCTAGTCTGCAGTGGGAAAAATCTGCCAGAAAATGAAAGGCAAAGACCAGAGCCATAGAGAAAGCTGCATAGCCTTCTATTCCTAGGGCCAAAGCAAAAACATCTTGCTGATTGGGAGCAAAGTAAAGGTCATGGTGTCTTAGACGCTGTCTGCTGGAGATAAAGTCTGCCTAGAATTGAGTTGGATTTTTTTCTGGAAAAAAGTTTAAGGATTTTTACATTTCTCCTACATTTCTGATGTGTGTCAGCCCATTAGATGTGGGATCCAGTCACCTGCCTCAGGTCTGGAAATAACAGACAATTCCACTTTTCTTGAACATATCAGCTCTGTGGTGCAGGCATGGAAAGCAAATCTTTCCCTCTGGAAATGCCAGACTTACACATGCTCCATAATTTCTAGTTGCAAAAGTCATACTGCTGATTCTTGCAGGAAAGCCCAGGAACAGACAGGACTCACATGGGAAGCTTTTTGGTGTGTGCATTGGAAGTTCAAGGTGTTCAGGAAGCACTTGGTTTATTGCATATGCACTTTACAGACACTACAGACATTCCTGCCAGGACAATGGCAGAAAAAATACTGCAGCTCAATTTCTGCTTTCCTTTACTCCCTGATGCAAGTAAAACTAAGCCACTGATGGATTTTTGTCTGGCCCTTAAAACTGACGACCAATGCCCGTAAGAATAGCTCAAGGACCCAGAACTGCAAAGTCTAGGAATCTGGCCTCAGTCACAAAACATGTGATCCGGCTCTGCAGAAACATCCCTGCAGTGTCCAACCACTAGGGCAGGTTGATTCCATCCTGTCTGCCAGGACATAGAGTTGGGAATGACTGTTCAACAGTGATTATAGAGCAAGAAGTTCCCAGCAATAGTAAGAAGCAGGGATGGCTGTTCCATGGCAGAGTACTGACCTAAGCAGGGAGTGCTTAGAATCTAAATTACTGAAAAACAGATTAGAGGAATCACAACAAAGCACTATAATTGCACTGAAATTAAGTTATATGCTTATACTTTGCATGTGTAAAAACTGGCAATATAGAATGGCTTTCACCTCTGGGTAACTGGCTTGCTGCTCTATTATATTTAATGGACAAACAGGAAAACATTATGTAGTCTTCACTTAGAGTGCATTTATGACTCAACAACACTCTAAATGTATGTCCAAAACCATTTTCTCAGCTCATTAGAATAACTGCAGGAGAGAACCATGATAGTCTGGGGTTTATAAGGTGACATGAAGGTCAAGGATCATTGTTTTATTAGTTACTTCCCACTCTCTTCTGTGTGAGATATGGATTGATGGCCTCAGTCCAGGTCCAGGTGCTTACATACATCTATCATACATGCCTTACATTGGCAATAGGAAAAGAAAGCATAAAGATCATTTGCTTGTCCAGAAGAAACAACATCTTGTATCTTTGAGTACAAAAGTCAAGCTTTCAGTCTGGATAATGACTTTTAGACAACAGAAGAGATCGTTATCCACTGCTCGTTTCACTTTTACCCCATTTGCAAGCTCCTGGATACAAGTAGATTTAAGGACAACAGTCCAACTCAAAAGGCCACAAAGAGCTTGTGGAACTGTCTGGATACACAAGGAGCTTTTCACAGACTGCATAATGCTGCTACTTCTCCTTGGCCCTACAGGCCAGCTCTGCTACCAAAGAAATTTAGCAGTAATATGGGAGGGACAAGAGCTTGAACCTTGGTGATAAAAGCAGTGATAACAGCAGTGAGAGCTCAATGCAGAGACATTGAACTACCTCATTTTGTGCAGCTTTGGTAAAGAGACGTGGTACATCCACCTTTGCAGGGAAGAAGCAAGTGGGCTCCGTCAGCCCACATCACTTGCTATCAGCCTCATCTTCTCTTTTATGAAAAAGGTCACAGAATCTGCTGTATCATCTCTAACTACAGCAAAGAGACAAAAGGACCAGAATTAGAAATGTTCCTCTCCCTTTCCCAAACTTTCCTGTCTGCAGAAAGACGGCTTAAAAGGAAATCTGAGTCATGACCTTCTTGGTTAGCAAAGCTCGCTAGGATCAGCGTTAGCAAAGGCAGCTTTGCTCTTTTCAAGGGTGACCAGCACCCAAAACAAGCGCCTGTGATACTCAAACCAGAAATGAAGGAAAATATCCACATGGAATCCCTTCCCAATGCTGATGGGCAGCATGGTGCACACAGACAGCCCTAGATCAAGCTGATAATAGTCTGCTCCTGCTCAGAGATGAAGGAAAATGAGTCTCAGATTACCAGAGCTGTCCCTGGGCTTTGATACTATCATGCATAGTGCTGCTATCCAGCCTCAAAGTCATAACAGGGGCAAGCACTGAGGCACCAAGGAGGGACAATGCGGTTTGTAAGAGCAGATGCAGACAAAAAAAGAAAGAAAAGCACATCCTTTCTTATATTCACCATCCGCACATTTAGTATCATGATCCTTGTTTTCTTATGGTATGAAATCACATGGGGCCTAAAATATTCTTCAGGTTAATAAACAGTCAAGGCAGACACAAAAGATACAACTATTCTACCAATTTAAACAGTGATGGATTTTGGACTGAAGAACTCGACTGGGACTAGTGACATTGTTTAATTTCAGCACTCTCTCTGGTTTGTGTTTGGACCATAATAACAACCAATCTCTTAGGCAAGGCCCAGGCATATTTTGGGGGTTATATGAACTGGCAAATAGAGCCAGTAATAATGTGAGATGGCAAAATGCACAGAAGACTACAGAGAGCTTGGCTTCACTTTCTTAGCAAATTACCTTGATACTTGTTTCTTCTAAACCGCGTTTCCTGAATAACACTATTGAGACATTAAAGATCAGGGCAAAGGACAGTGAACTGGGAGCCGCAACACTAATTATGGCTCTGACACTGGTTACTGAGGAGACCCTTGGTAAATCACAAATTTTCTGTGCCTTCTAAGTGAGAAGGCAATGATCACAAATCCTTACCACATGTCAGGAAGGAGAGACCTAATTAATTAATGCTCAGAAAGTGCTTTGGAGATTCAGTGTGCAACTCCTGAGAGCTAAATATTATTACTGAACTCAGATTCATGAATATGGGCAAAGGTTCCTAGAAAGAGAAACATCAAGGGTGGAGAGCAAACAATGCTCTTACAGGAAAATACTCAGTGTAACTCATTCTGAAGCTCTTTACCAGTAGCCAAGTGATTGTGTTCCTCTAGGTACAAGATTAAAAGGATTCCTGCTAAATCCCCAGTATCTATTAAGGTTTAGGAATATGACATCAGCTGCAATCTTTTCCAAAATAGCTCTCACTATTAGTAGGGGCATGCATATGTTTAACCAATTATTTAGGTGTAGACATCACTATGAGGAGTTAGGATTTTCTATCTCTGTCTCTTTTGAAGAGCACTCTTTGGTAGACAGCTAAAGAAACACCGACAAATATGGGCAAAAGACTCTAGCACTTCTTATTCTACTGCTTTCTATATGGCACAGTCAGAAAATGGGAGTTCAGCTCAAATGTGATGGAAGTTGAGCCATAAAGAAGGAACAAGAGAAGGCCCAAAGGGAGAGTCACTTGAGACTAGAATGAAGTTCCAGCAGCCGAAGGCAAGGATCTTGCCCAGAGCAAAAAACATACAACAGTGCTTTTATATAATGCTTTATATGTCCTAGTCTTTCTGGAAAATGAGCTTTTTCAAAGATCTACCCCTCTTGAACAGGTCATTTGAACAGCAGAAAAGGAGGCAGTGATGTGACCACTGCATAGGTGGTCACAGAAAAGATCTCAGTATGAGTGGGATGAGCTAACATAATGAGGGGATGGATCTTTCACTCATGAAGCTAATCCAAACTTTGCCACAGACTGACAAAAACACACATAGTTGCTATACACAGATATTCAGAGATTCATGGATTTTAAAGGACTTTCAAAATCACCATTATTTATTCCTGCATAATGGCTTTGAACTAAATCTCATCTTTTAAGAAGATACCCTATCTTGATTCTAAAATCTTCAGTTGTTTGCAGGACTAAATACAACCCTTGAGAAACTGGTGCCTAATTTCAAGGTTGAGATTGTCTAGGTTCAGGCTGCATCAAGATCCTCTCATTTCAACAGACTGAAAAGCCATTTGCAATGTTTATTTTCTGAAAAAGTATAGGTAAGAACCTAATTGAGCCTCATTCTGCTTCTTCAACTTAAACTGTATTTATGGTATTCTGAAATCTTCCATTACGTGCATGACTCGCAATTGCTTAATTATTCTTGGGAATTTTGCCTGAATCATCCCCAGTTTTTAAAATCCCTGTAAAAGCCACAGGCAATATTCTGATAACAGTCTCATCAACACTAATCACAAAGGTTATGCAGTTAATTTTACTCAAGGTCCCCAAAACCTATGTCACATATTTTTGGCATCAATGTTCAGTGAGTGATAAACTAGGACCCCAGCATATCTCTGAATCACTGACTCTAAAAATAGAACCAATCTGTGGCCTTTGTTCCCACACATTTGACTTTACTTTTGTCGCATACCCTGCTATCAAACAATCCAGATTGTTCTGTATCATTGATTAGTCCTATTCATGATTTATCACTCCCTCAAAATGTGAAATCTGAAAATTTTATCACTAATGAGCACATCTTCTTCCACGTTGTTCCTAGAATTATCAAAGAGCTGAAACTCAGCAAATCATATGTGCTTGACCCACGAGAAACATCCCAACTTAATGTTCTCATACACAAACACACTTTAACACCTAATACTCATTCAGATTTTATAATTTTAATAAGTTCTGGTTTGTTCTTCTATCATTCTCTTTTCCTAATCAACATGCCAGGCAGCACAAGTGTTATAGAAGTCTATTACCTCAAAACTAGTAACTCTCTACACCAAACTTGTAATCTCCTAAAAAAGACATCAGAATTATTTGACAAGAAATATAGCTTCTTCAGAAAACTACATTGATTGGCATTAATTGCATTACTCTCCTGTATGCCTTTACTATTTGAGAACTGCATCAGCCTAGCCATTATTTTGCCTGGGATCAATGTCAATCTGACGTGACTGTAATTACCTGGGCTGTTCCATTTAGCCTTTTTGAAGCATTGGTACAATGTTACATTTCCTTAAACTTTGTTAAGGATGCAGGTTTTCATGCCCATATTGACATCTCAAGGCCATGACAGAGACTGAGGCCTCTATGGGTGAAGTTCCCCTTAATATAATTATTACTTTGCCTCTTCTCTGCTTGCAGAGTTTAAAAGGGCAGCAATTACCCCCAGAAACTCAGCCTGAGAAAATCCTTATGAGGAGAACTTCAGGAGCACGTGAAATCTCATGCACTGAGAATGACAGTTGATCTGATAGCACCTCATGCGCTTCCACTGCTGTCCCAACACTCTTTCTGCAGGAATCCATTACTCACTCTGCAGTCCTCTTTACCACTTCCTGTACCCCAAATTTCTGGCAAGATCATGAGCCAGAGCCTGGTTGTACATGAAGTCACCAGTGAAGAGAATCCTTCAGCCCTCCACTGCTGGGCATGTCTTGCCTCTGAAGAAGGCTACTCAAGCCATTATTAACCAAGTCAAGCTCCAGCATGGAAGAAGTTAGCTGGAGAGAAGCTAAGTCTGCTCTGGCATAAGGAATGCCTGAAGCATGCTATTTCTGAAACCACACTGCTGGAAGGGCTTCTAAGAAGCACTCTGATCAGCATTCATAGTGGCATTTGCAGTGAAGAATGAATTTAATTATTTAAAATCTCTTCTGTCACTACAAAGAGACCAAGATGCTACTACAAAGACAAGGCTGAGGTGTAGACTATGATATCCCCCTTGGAAGGAACCAGCTTTGGCAGCAAAGCAAAGGGTTTCCTGTAGCATAAAGGGAAATTTTGGCTAAAAATAGTATTACCAAATCCAGCTGCATCAGCCTCTGTTTTAAGACTGTGGCCAAGTTCAAGTTTGGCACTACTGCAACGCCTCACTTCAGTTCATCCAAAATTAACATCAGCATTTCTCCCACTCAGTGCACTGACCTGAAGAACTGTGGCTGTGCTGCATCTCTCTGGCACACAGCAACTAGCTCAAGGTGATTCACAGTCACACAAAGATGTGTTCCCAGACACAACAGTCAAGATGCTTCCCTAAAACCTGTAGAAACAAGCCCATTTTTACAGCCCTTGTAGCTGTAGGTTTTGCAGCTCATCAGCTGTGCTCCCTAGGAGAGCAGAGATTATGTCTGGCCATGACATCTGCTCCAAGTTGTAACCAAGCTCTCAGCTTTCCAAACTGGTTCTTTTCATTCTGCTCTTTTATTAGGGTAAACTTTGAAATATCTGCTTTATTGATATTTGTTTTATTGACAGTGTTTATTTCAGAGATTGATTCCAGCACTTCCAATTAAAAAAAAAATATACTTGTCTAAATTATTAGAAACCAATCAGTCTGTGTAATATTCCAAAATAACTGGTCATCAGCCACAAATACATAGGCATTACACACATTCACATATAAAATTATTTCCTGGATCAAGAAGACAATGCAGACAGCTGTCCTTGATGTGTGATACAAAGTTTAAATTTCAAGTCAGTATGGTCTGAATGGAGGATTAATTCCTGCTACTCACTGTGATGCTCCTTATCAGATGCTCATCCTGCAGCATGCTTAAAGAAACAAAGCACCAGAAGAAATTTTATTCATCCCCCCAAAAAATTGTGTGGAAAATCTTCTTACTTTCTTGTGAATAAAGTGTACCTTGAATGCACTCCATCTACTTGATGATGTAGAAACAAAAGACACAGATGAATAAAAGGAAGGAAAAAGCATGTTCTGTGCACAATTAAATTTGACCATACTGCATATAATTTAATTAAGACACTTTAATGTGCTCCCGTGTTCTTGTTGCTTAGTACCTGCATTCAGGCAATGGTTAATTAAACATGCAGCTTAACAATGGTGACTGCACCACACATTTCACAATGCTGGGTATTAAAATTTTATTTGTGACTCAACCCCCCCAAAATTATTTGCTCAGTTTTCTCATCTTGTGTAAGTGTGAAGAACCATACTCAATCCAAGAAGGGGCAATGTTTATGATTTTTAATACTGGGTAAGACCAAGAAGAAATAAACATATTCAGAAAATACAAGATGACTCTTTGGGGATCAGCCATATAGGAAGAGAATAGACTGTGGTGCTGTCTCTCATTATTGCATTTAATGTAAAATTAGTAAGTAAATAAATAAAAAGGTTGAAATATGCCTAGGTTGGAAATGAAACAACCCCTTCACAATTCATAAATGATGAATAAAATACTAATTTTCTTTGCCTGCTGAAGATATTTTAAATACTGTTTGGATTACCGGATGTGTTTGGTTTTGGGGGTTTTTTTGTGTGGAAATGGCACATGCCAGCTGGAATGGCCAAATACACATAGCTGAGTCCACACTGTAAATAAAACCCATTGCTTCTTTTTTCTCTTTGTTTCTGCCCCATGAGCAAAGACCGGCTCAGGCCTGGTTTGTGTAAGTGGACTATCCTGCAGCTTGCTTGCTTGCTGTTGAGCCTGTCATTGTCATACTGTGTACACCTATACCCACTGGCATCTTCACAAGCTTCCCTACAGAGCCTTCTAGGACACTTACTGACACAATATCATCAAGAAGACTATTTAAAATGCATCTCATTACAATGTATAGAAAGGTTATTGTTAAATGATTCACTTTGTTAGTACATTAAGTGGCCATATATTCAATCCCAGGCAATTAACTGACCAACACAGTCAATTATCTAATAATAAACATGGACCCTTCAAGACTTCCAACTAAATTAAAGGGTCTCCTGCAGAAGAAACAGAGTGGCCATAAAACTCTCTGTGACTTAACACTGTTAGAGGAGTCTAAACATTTCCTGACTCCATTTGGAATATAGATTTTTTATTTTCTTCCCAAATGACCACAGGAAACAGGTTATATCATTTTAATTATTGCTGATGTTGCTCAAGGGTTCTGAGAGCAAACCAATAATTCCGAAAACAGGTCTCTTCTTCTATGTAGTTCCTCTTCAGCAAGCCTTCTACTCCCACACTTTAATTCTCCATCCACCTTATATGCTTTTTTTAAGGAAGCCTTGTATATTGCCCTAAAACACTTTCATTCTCTCCCTTCTCCCGTCTCAGTTAGTCCTCCCCCATCATTAACTACAAAGTCCAGATTGTGAGACTCACAAGCTAATGGAATGTCTAATGCAGAGCAGCTGTACATTTTTAATGCAAAGGGGGAAAAATAAAGGCAGCATATGGTTTTATGTAATCTTCCTATGAATTTTTAACTGAGCGTCCTAATTCATGTCGGACAGAAAGAGCTTTTTTACTGTTCCTCTGTGGTTAGAGCCTGCTAGCATGAAGCATGCAGTACTTTAAAGCCAGTGAGTGCAGGTGAGATTGCTCTGCAGTAGATACTGGTGTGAATGGCATTTGTTTTGTTTTGATGCCTTTAACCATGACGATTCAGTGCCTGGAAAAACAAAGGGATGTAGGTGCAGGATGGATGAATTGGTGTCCTCTGGACATGACTTCTTGAGGCTTTTGTTCAGTCCTGCATAATCATAATAAAAGTAGGAAGTGCCATAACAGCTTCTTGCCCTTCTTCTCTTATAAAGTGCTCATGAAGTCAAAAAAAGAGAGGAAGACAAGATGACACGGAAGGCAGGCAAGAAGGCAGGAGGGCATGAAGGAAGGAAAGGAAAAGACAGGATTGTTTTTTCTTAAAGTCCATTTTAAAGGCTCATATGTGTTGACTCTGCTCCCTGACCTATCGTATGTCAATATGCAGGGCACCAGAATGTTTAAATTTCTTCAGTCCTAAATGGCATTCATTTTCTCCCTACATGACTATTTCCATGAGAGGAACTTCCTAAGGGTAAAATAAACACAGAGATAAATGATCGAAGAAGTTTGTGGAGTCTTCATTAAAGGAAGTATTCAAAACAAATGATAGAAACATGCACTAGAAATGGCAGAGATATAGCTGATCCTGCCCTGGGGTTTTTTGAACCTCTTTCAGACTTATGATCCTGTGATTCCTCTGTAGCCTCAGAGCTGACCAATGCAAGTTCTTCTGCTACTTAGCTATTACCTCTAAACGCTCCCACATTAAACTGATCTCTCACATCCATCCATTTTCTTTGCTTTCAATTTCCTGCCTTCCCAAGCTTGTTGTTCACTCAATTTTTCTTATGTTATATATAAGAACTCTCTGCCTCCCTTTTTTCCCTTCCCCTTCTAACATATCAGCTCCACTCTTCATATTCTTCTTTTTCAGAAACTTGTGGAACTCAAAAGTGTTTTAGGAAGGAGATCATTTTACAGGTGAAGAAACAAAATTGGAGAGAAGTGACTTGCCAAACAGGCAGCAAAGAAGCAAGGCTGCCATGCCAGTTGAAACACAGTAGGCAATACTTCGTTATCCATTAAGGATAACCTGCTTTAGTCTTCTTAGAAAAATGGACAGGGGAGCTAAGGATATAGGGTGAGAAAACCCAATGAGTAGACGAAGAGAGCATTTGTGGTGGTGCTGCCATCCAATAACCCCAATTACTGGCCAAAAAAATGTTGTGTTTTCTTAACCATAACAGTCTTCCTGAGTCCATATATATTTATGTGCCAATAGTAGTTTCAGTAAGAAGGTGTGGAAGGTAAAGCAAAGAAAAGGGGTGAGAGTTTTTTTCCTGGATCTTAACAATTCATTGCAGAATTAGGACATGCTTTCAAGTTCATTCCTTTTGACTGGAAAATCTGAAAATCTTTTCCTTTTCAAATGAGGGGTGAGATTTTTGTCTAATTATCTGACTGTGAAAGTTGGAAGAATCCCAAGCATGGTTTGACTAGCAGTAAGACTGCTAACATTATCAACATGGAAACCTTTGAAAAGAAACTCCTGCTTCAAAATTAGTCTTTGTCCTATATTACACTATGTAAAAATGCTTTATCCACTTACTATGTAAAAAGCCAGTAGCATTAGAGAGACTGGGTTCCTATTTTCAGCCCATGATGGGTTATCAAGAACTCCGTTTTCTAGTGCTGCCTGCACTAGAGAGGTCACAGAAGAGATCTCCTGTGACACCTCTAGCACTGTGTCATACACTCCAAGCACCTTCATTTTCTCCCTCATGGGACCTCACTTCCCTTTGAAAATCAATTGTTATCACACACGAAGATCTACATACATGTTTAAATTATAAATGTAAATGAAGATGCAGGTCCATGCAATTGTGACTGAAGAAAGCTATTACTGACTTACATCTAAAAGCTGGATTACATTGCTGAGATGTTGCTGCTCTTGCCAATATCTTGCCTTGGGGCTTACTATAGGCTTGGCTCTTGTTTGTTCAGTTATGTAAGACTGGCACTAATTCAGCAAAGCCAAACAATTCTGAAGTTACTCTGCACTTGCAGGAGAATGACATTTGCCATATACTCATGGGCTTAATTTAGCCAATGAGTGTCAAGTATTTCTAGAGACAAGAAGCAAAAGGAAGCATTTAATGGGCAGGCTACAGTGCTTGAGTGCAATCAGCTTGGCTGCTTGGAGAAAGAAATGCATAATAATCCACTGTAACCGATCCAAATACCGAGTCCAATGGCTTATCCAAAGGCAGACAGAAATAACCAGAACACACCTTTTCTAACCTTATATATTTAGCAATGCCTTCTGTATATCTGACTTGAGGATCTTCATGAAACTCACATTTTTAAGGACTTCTATTTTAAACAGAGTAAAAAAATTTATATTTTCTGTCCTGCTTTTATGAAGAAAATCAAAACTTCTCTCTTCTGGCTGGCACAGACACTAAGAGAAACTAATTTAATCTCAAATATTACACAAACTCATGAGAGCATTCACCATTATAAAGCAAACATTTTGGCTACCACAAATGCAGTGACAGTGAAGAAAACAAACGCAAACATATTTTTTTTGAAAAGTGACAGGGTTTATTCCTCCTCCTTTACATGGTCCAAAAATATATTTCAAGTATTGGAGGAAAATACTTGGGAAAGATTTTATGATGAGCTTGGCTGTGCATTCTCTGCCACTCACCTACCTAATTATTTTACCTTACCATCACCTCTTTCCCATCATATAAAATGGACTAGTATTCCTTATTTATACATAAAGCACTTTGAGACCTTTTACTCATATTCAGTCTGAGTGTAAGAGTTGTATGGAACAACACTAAAAACTCAAGCACAGCGGTAGGGAAACAACATTCCTTATATTATTCTTGGTTGTGAAGCAATATAATTTCTTGTGCGATGTGTTTTCATTGCACACCTCTCCTCCCCACTCATTTTCTGCAGTGTGCAGATACTCTGTTCCACTCACAGATTCTCTAGTGCTGGCCATGCAGAAGATTGTGTGCCACAGAGACCTGAGAACTGCAGAACTCAGGACAAATCACGATGGAAACCTCTGGCTACAAGATGCTAATGAAAAAAGCTTAATAAATAATAATAATAATAAAAGGATTACTTGGAAAACTCTAATCATGATGAAATCATTATTTTTTAATTGGAAGGATAAACCTGATGGGATTAGCCTGAAAATGCTTCTTGTCTAAGATTAAAGTGCAATCATTTTTTATACCATGAGTACAAGAGTTTACTGGTTGTGCATCTTTGTCTTCTGGATCAGTGAATAACTGGTTCAAGCTATGGCAGGGGTTCATTCATCCTTGACATCTGAATGAGTAAGGGAAGAAAAACTCCAAAGACTTCCTGCAAGAAGAAAGTCTCTTCTCCCAAGACCATATTTGTCAAAAGTTTCATTGTCCATTTTCAGTCCTGCTCTGATGATCCACACAAGATCATGAGGAGCACAGCTTTCTGGGACTATTGCTGCATTCACAGCCACAACTCTCATGAAGCCTAAGAGATGTCAAAATAGCAGGGGTTCATTAAATGTGGTCACTGTCATAGCACTTTCTTCACAGGACTGTAGAAGGATTCACTAATGAGGAATGACTTCCAAATGCAAACATACAAAATACAGTCGTATGATGACAAAGGTGTCTAAATAGCACAGAGAGTATGGGAGATGTCAGAATCTTGGAGATGAGCAAGCTATTTAAAATGGTACAAAACATTTGGAGCATGGGGATGTATTTAAGAAATGAAAATACCAGAGTTATTAGGGGAGGAAGACATCAAAATACTGATGATAAAATAACCATTTTACTGATGATAAAATAACCCATTTATCAAAAATAGGTGCCTTGTCAGTAGATTCAACTGCTCAGGCTACATTTAGTTAGAATAGAAAGTTATGTCTGTTAGGGAAGTTTGCCTTTCTAGCTTTAATTCATAGAGAATGTAATTCAGCTACATCATCCACGTGGGTTCATGAAGATTTCCTTTTTTCCCCTCAATTTTGTTCATATTTAGTTGCTGTCTGTGCTCACAGAGAGCTGAATGCACACCCACATGGCAGTAGTTAAACATTAAACATTCCCCTGCTAATGTACAGGCTCTATAAAAAACATTCCTACTTTTCCCATCCTGTTAGCTTTAGTTAGTAGAGTATTAGAAAGGTAAGACCTACCAGCAAAACAAAGAACACCAAAATAATTTCCAGTACTCATCTCACGCATCATTCAAATTCAGGAGCCTTGAACCCCAGGTAAAATGCTGGTGCAGGAGTCCCAAAGGCTTCAAACAGAGTATACTAAAAATAATGGCAACTATTGTTGACTTAAATGAAAGTGGTTGCTAACAAAACCCCACCTTCCTCTGAAGTCTGATCATCAAATAACATTAAAAAGGTCCTCAAATATCCCCAGTGGCTTGAAAAATCTTTGTTTTCAATATGGATTTTCGATAATTTCAGTTGAACTCAGTCCCAGTAGCATATTCACCCTCTACTGGAACAGACAGTAACAATGAATTCAATGGAATCATAGAATGGCTTGGGTTGGAAGGAACCTTAGCAACCATCTAGTTCCAACTTCTCCAGGGGCAGGGACACCTTCCACCAGACCAGGTTGCTCAGAGCCCCATCCAGCGTGGCCTTGAACACTGCCAAGGATGGGGCATCCACAGCTTCTCTGGGCACCGCGTCATGTCTCACTACCCTTGCAGTAAAGAATTTCTTCTTCATATCTGATCTAAATCTGCCCTCTGATTTGTAGCTATGTAAGTCATAGTAGTTGGTTAGTTTGGATTTCCCTTGAAGCATTCTGTGCTTTTCACTTTTAGAGCCAGGATAGTTAAATGGATTACCTTTGGAAATTGCTCCTTGATATTCTCCAGTAGCATGTTTTCTTTTGTTTTTTTGTTTTGTTTTTTTTAATTTTTTGCACATATGTGGGAAAGTGAGGATGCAGAATACAGAAGATTCTTTTCCACCTTTCAGTCATTCAGATAGTGTTGATAGGTCTGGGCTGTATCTTGTGAGCAGAAATGACACTGCTGTGTCTACAGGACTCAGCTCAGCTCCAGGTCAAAAAGTGTGACTGTGCTAATAAGGTAACAAGTCTGAGCTCTTATACCCTGCTAACACTGAGCCTATTAGTATGGGTTAGGCCACAGGCTACATGGTAACATTGCTTGCTGCTTGGCTTGGAAATGCAGGTCATAGTAGCACACATCAGAGCATTCCATAATGCAGAGAGAATTCCTGCCTTCTCCACCAATCAGTGGAACTGGCACAAAGTGTATTTGGAAGCATTGTGCTTCCCTACTAGCAGTAAAGGAGTTGTCTCTTCTACATGCAAAGAACACTGGGAGGCACATGATAGCACACAATGATGGGAAAGGAGAATATTGGAAAGGAGAATAAGAATTGTTTCCAAAATCAAAGAAACTCAAGAGAAAAAACACAAAGAGAAGTGCAAAAGCCAGAAAGATTTTGCATCTTCATGGTCCAGAGGAATATGTTTGTGCTTATCCCCTCGCTGTAGGGCTTAAATGTGCTACATTGCAGCACGTCCAACTAGCACTTCCCTGAATGCTGAGCATTGGCTGCAGAAAGCACAGATTTCATTGCAAGATTTTTATTTTTGCAGTTGGAAGGCTCCTATTGTTGAAATGTGCACATTTCAAGTAATCCAAACTTCTTCAAAGATCAGTTAGTAAATTATGCAGACAACCATCTCAAGCCTGAGCAGAAGGCTAGGGGTCATTTTTGGGTTTTTAGGCTGCCAGAAGAGAACAAATATGACTTTCTCCAAACTGGCATGCATTCTCATAATAAGTCCTGGTGCTTTTTATTGACTAACTAGACTGTGACCCTTGAAGCCAGTACTTTGTGCTTAGAAATATATAAAAAATGGTCTGCATAATCATTCAAAGGGTTGGGAAATTACAGATTGTTATCAATAATTACTGTGATTTTTTTTTTTTTTTTTTTTTTTTTTTTTTTTTTGCTATTTGCTTAGCAAAAAGACAGAAAGAACCTGGGTCAGTGGCAGTGGTTCAGGCTTGTCACTTTTCATCAGCTTAAGTGCTGAGAGCAGATGTGAATCAGGTTACAGCTAAAAGCTTTATACACTAGTATTCACAGCCAAGAGTGCAACGCATTTGGTTAACTTTTATATGTTATGATTCCTAAAAGGGGATGGCTTTTGATGACTAAGAGTCCATTTGAGATAATGAGAGCTTACTTGGAGCTAACAGGCTCAACTTTGTTAAGGAGTACATGCAAATAACCTGAATCCTCTGCAAGCTATGCTGACAACTCAGCAGCATCCAGCACAGACAACAACAGACTGCAACAAGCTTCAACCCACAGCTCATGTGAGCATCTCCACCCCCTTTTAAATGTGACATAAGTCACATTTGTTGATATTAATATCCAGTAGATGACTAATAAATATAGCACTCAGAAAAACCTTTATATGCATGGGAAAGGGGCTTACTCTCTGGAATAGCTCTTTAATGGACTCATTCCAAGACAGCTCCTCTAAATTTCCTGCCTCCATCCAACTGCTCAGTTAGCTGGAAACAAGTAATCATGCTCAGAAGATAAAGCATTCTTGTATCTTCTGGGATGTAATTTCCCATTTTGCATTTGGAAGTGTTTGGAGACTGGCTGCAAGAACATCCATCTGCTTGCTTGCCAGAGAAAAAGGAACCCAGTATCTGTTACTAAGTCTTACATGTTATTTCCCAAGTTTTTTGCACTCTATTGGGGTGGCAGAAGGGCACTAGTCAATACCTTCTTAGTTTCAGTTAATTACATGAACTAATTTTTAACCATGTTTTGACATGGGGATCTGTGGATACATAAGTCATGAGTCCAACATGGTAATATGTTTTAAAGTGGTTCAAGACAAGTAAAATTAATTTGGGATCATCTTTAAGGTCCTTTCCAACCCAAACATTTCTAAGCTGCTATCAGGACGAACCTAGGTCAGCCCCACAGACACTGTTTTTGTTATCTGGCATATCTTTCCCACCCCAACAGAAGAAATCAGCCAGTCTGTGCACAGACTTGCAGAAAGGTATGGAGAAAAATACTCTTTTTTTTGTAAAACAATATGCAACAAAACAGAAGTTTGTATTAGCAGCCAGATTTTAGAAAGCTCCCGACTGCAGCTGTCAAGCAAGAAATGCAAATAACAACTGTATGGTGGCTTAAAAGTAACAGCTTTCTAAAACCCTGTTGTCTGTATCATTTCCATGTTTCTCGTCTTTTAGTAACTCTATCCTACCTTAAGAAAAGTGTCAATTGTCTTCCTGTGCAAATCTAGGATTAATTATGTAGAGAACAGATGCACTACAGAAGAAACAGACACTAAGATTTTTGCTTAACATACGAGGTCGTAGATAAGAGTTTGAGACTGAATGTAAAAAGTATAGGAGAAAGAGGTAAGGTTTCAAAAAAAGGCCTAATGGTTCATGTTCTGTTCTGCCCACTATGTAGAAACCTGAATAATGATGACAACAAATATATACATGCACAAATGCACACAAAAAAAAGGAAGAAATGATGCAATATGTTTGGGTCTATTGTAAAGCTGCCATATTATAGCTGCTAATATTTGGACTGATTCCATCTTGTACTCTAATGCTATTGCCAAATCTGCTGATGCTGTAGAGAAGCCTGGTACATTTCAGGCAATCTGAATGTGAGCAAAGGCAGCAAGGAAAGGTTAACAGCATCAAAGGTAAATTCTCAGATAAACCAGAAACCAGAACAGGGCTAAAAATCTCCCATCTTCATGATCTGAGTGGGACACAGACCACGATGTGGAGTCAGAAAAAATAGCAGCAGCCACATGAAGTATAAATCATTTTGTTTTCTTCTGAAGTGTGTAGTTCCATTTCAGCCCTCGTAGAGGAAGGGTGGATAAAGGGCCAGATTCAGACACCTGAAATTAGACCTCCACAGGAGAGGCAGGTGTCTTTCTACACTTCAATTACAGTCAGAGGAGACCTAATCAGCACAGTCAGTGGAGTCTAGAAAGCCATTTGGCTGGTCAAACACAGGTGTCTGTCTCAGGGTCAGATAAATAGCCCTCTAGGCTTCATTGTCTGCATTGAATAGATCAAGTTTAAAAGGAACTCTGCCATCTAGCTCACGATTTGATTCACAAGACACTAAAATTCTGGTTAAATGTGCTGATAAATTCTGCCCAACGCTTCTCTTTTTTACACTTATATTTATTTTGTGGCACTCCCAGGTCATGAGCACGCCTGTATTAAGATGAAGCAGTGAAACACTCAGGCTGTTTCTGTAACCACAGTATGGGGCTCATAGGAGCTACTTCTACCAGAACAAGGAGATGTGGGGATTTATCATTTAGCTTTGGTTGCTACACAAAGTTGGGCACATTTCAGGAATTTAAGTGTCAATAAATTGACAACAGCAGCATATCTGAGACCACATAGCACCTTCCGGTACCTAAAGGGGCTACAAGAAAGCTGGAGAGAGACTTTTGACGAGGCACAGAGGGACAGAATAGGAGTTAATGGCTTTAAATTTACAAAGGGCAGGTTTAGAGTAGGATTAGATTAGACATTAGGAAGAAATTCATCACTATGATGGTTGTGAGGCACTGGCACATGTTGCCCAGAGAATCTGCGGATGCTCCATCCCTGGAGTTGTTCAAGACCAGGTTGGATGGGGCTCTGAGTGGCCTGGTCTAGTGAAGGTGTCCCTGCCTATGACAACAAGATGGTTTTTAAGGTTCCTTTCAAACCATTCTAGGATTCTATGGTTTACCTAAACCAGCATCCCCACTGTGATATTACAAGTGCCTCTGTCAATATTACAAGGCAGTCAAAAACTGCACACTGCCTTGACTGCTGTGCAAATGCAGTTTTTGAGGAAGATAATAAGCAATACATTTTTCTCAAACTGAAAAACATTTCACGCGTTTCTACATTCCCCTCATTCTGATAATGCTCACTCTCTCCTTCATACTCATCTTCCAGCTTATTATACTTTAATAAAATTCCTCCCATGCATACTTACAGATATACAGATCTGAGATAGTAAACCAAGGCCAGTGCAATGAAAGTGGAGTACTGAAACACAAGTACCACTCCAAAATTTGTAGCAAACATGTAACACAATCAATAAAACCCATTTTACAACAATCTAAACCCTATTTATTGTATGTTAAGGGTTATTTTATTCAGTTGTCTTTTTTCTTTTCCAGAGAAATCTTTGTAAAGAACAAAAAGCAGCAACTTCTACAAAACAGATATTATTCAAAATAACCTGCACTCACAGCTTCTCATCTTTCCTCACCTTGAATCAGAAAAATCTCAAGTGAGAGCATATTATGTTCAAACAGATTGCTTGACCTCGTCTAGAACAGTACACCAGGAGGAAATGAATGGAAATTGTCTTTATTTTTCATAAAAGCTTATTCTGTCCTTGGACAATGTGTTAACAAGGAAATATTATCCTCAATTAAATTGTTTATTTCTGTAAATCTCCAGGCCAATGCATTTTGTTATTGACTGTGTGGAATCAAAGGCAGCATTTTTACAGAAGAAAGAAAGGGCCAAAATTTGACCCCAAACTGGTCATTTTACTGAAACTTAAATTCCTGAAACGTGCCCAACTTTGTGTTGGGCAATCAAAGCTAAATGATAAATCCCCACACCTCCTTGTTCTGGTAAAGTAGCTCCTATGAGCCCCATACTGTGGTTACACAGACTGGGAACAAATGTAGTAATTGAGAGGAGAGATGAAATCACAAGAGTTCCTGCATACAAGCCTGCATTTAAATCACTAAAAAACCAGGAAAACTTTCTCCAGCTAATTATTTTTGTGCTCTATTTCTTCCAAGGTACTTTTATAAAGGAGGTCATATATGCCCCTTTTGGTATGAGATGGAGCCCATTAAACCTGGTGAGTAGTAACACAACAGCAATGACACTGTTAGCTCGAATAATCAGCTTGCAAAACACAACTTTCTTCATGGCATCAGTTCCAATGGTTTTAAGAACCCTGTTGTTTTTCCACTGACATCAGTGTAGCTGAGGAGGTGTGAGAAAGAGAGCAAGAAGTGGGCAAAGTCTGGCCAGTTCGCCAGAACAGCATCACAGAGTATAAGACATTTGCACGTGTCTTTTTGACTAAGTAATTTCCCACCTGTCACAGGAGAGAGTCAAATACAATTTTTAAATCTTTGATATACCCCGAGGTTCCATCACTTCATCTCTCCTGAAACACAAAATTGTTCATTTCTCATTAATTGTCCTTTATGCACAGAGTTTTCAATTAAATCGGGAGTAGTGTTACACTCCTTACTTTGTGATACTAGCCCCCAAAGATTAATAGATTGCTCGTAATTTCTGAATTGCCGTCTGTGTTCTATTACACTCTCATCATTTGTTCTGATTATGAGACCAAACCAGAAAGTGCCTCACAGAGAGTGGCAGTAGCCATCTGGATCCCTGTGGGAGCCATTTTGGCAGAAAGAATGGCTTAGTCAGTCTGAATGCAATGACAAAACTAAAGTGATTGCACAGAAGCCTACAGCTCCATGGAGGATGCAATCCAAACTTAGGTTGAATTTACTAACTAACTCCTAAACAATGTAATCCAACAAGGTGTCTTTGCGTACAGTCAATTCTGTGTGCTTCCGAGTTAGTGTCGGGGTTTGCAGTAGTGTTGAAAGAGACTCAAAAGAAAATAAAATCCTTATAATTTTACGAAAACCTGACTTTTAAAATTAAGTCTTCTGAAAAGACAACAGTGAACAAAGTAATTGGAGTTTGCTTAAAGGAGTCACATTGTGTCACTAACCTGTTATACTTACTACCCTGCTTTTATCATTCTTGTTTCATACTTACACTACTAAATACCATACAGGTGTCCTAACAGCTTTGCTAAGATTAACTCTGTGCTCTGAAATACTACAGATTTCAGAAAAAGGTAGGTTTTATATCTACAATCTTATCCCCAAAATAGAGCTTTATTCGGGATGTTAATAAAGATAATTCATCCCTTAGCCCTCTTGTATTTGAAAATAATTCTCCCTACAAAGAATCAGAGCTATAATAATCTCTTGCTATCTATAGATCACATCTGCTGCCAAAGCCCCAGTGATGTCCACCATCATCAGTAGCCCCTTCCAAGGCTCTGAAAGACCATAGTTATCTGACATAGCTCATGAACAATTATGTTCCTCATAACATCTCTGCAATTTTTTCCCAGCAAGACAAGGGTTTGGTTTTGGGTAATAGTCTATGTTTTGATGTTTTTGTCCTGTGAGCTCTGAGGCCACCAGTGCAAGACAGCCATGGACCTGTTCGACCAGAGGGGTCACAGATGTATCTGAGGGATGAACAACTCTCTTATGAACACAGGCTTAGAGAGCTGGGGTTGTTCAGCCAATTCTCTTCAGGAGAAGAGCTTGCTCTGGGAAAGACCTTATTGCGACCTTTCAGTACCTAAAGAAGCTTATAAGAAAGACAGAGACTTTGTTCTCCCTTCCTCCTCCTTTATCTTAGTTTTTATTGTTGAGCAGAGCTCAACTGATATGGGATATCACTTTGGTCAGTTTGGGTCAGCTATCCCAGCTGTGTCCCCTCCCAAGAGTCCAGCTTAGTGGTGTGGGGGAAATACAGGAGAGACAGTCTGGATGCTGTAGAGCACAGCCCAGCTGTAATCAAAGTACTGGCTCGTTATCAATACCTTTCTAGCTACTTTTAGGGTAGCTAGAGGGAAAAGTATCTCCATTCCAGCCAGACCCAATACAGCATCCAGGATTTTTATTTCTGGTATTTTAAGTTTTGGTCCATCTCAATTAAGATTGGTTAGAAGTCAATTTCACAGCTGTTGGTTTTTAAGATCTCACAAAAATGATAATTCAGTGCTAGGCAATAATTTACTTCAGCACAGCAATTCCCAGGATAAAGCTGACACATTTTAAAATCTCTCTCACTCTCCCTTCCTCATATCCATCCTTCAGTAAACCAGGGCTGAGCAAAGGACAGTGATCTTTTTTCTTGAGAAGTATAGGAAGGAAGAAAACTACAGATCTGTCTAACTTGCCCACAGTCACATCTCACTGAAATTAGTTTCCAGGTATAAGGTGAACAGGAGCTGTCTGTGCCTTGTCCATGGAAATCTGAACCTTCCTTGTGCTTCACTTTGCCTACACTAATGGCATCTCATGGAAAGATGAGTCTGAATGCAAGACATTGCAAGACTGAGCTTCAGAGGTTTTTTATAATATGAAATCTCCTTCTTCTTTATTAAAATATTAGGTCTATATTTACATTTTGAAACATATCCTAAGCATCCTCCTGATGGATCAGAACAAGATCGGTCCTCTGGTGATTTTTTTTTTTAAAAAAGGTTGAAAAAATTGCATTTAAAATCTTAGACACATTTTCAAGTGGATAATTAAACCAAATTGCCCCCATGGAGGGCAGCCTTTAGTGCAAGTTGGTTGCCAGTACAAGTTTATTTAATATATTGTACGTTATTTCTTTCAGGTTAATTGGTTTATATAGACTGCATAGAATTGAAAATAGATGGGCTAATAGGCATTACCTAAAGTTAGGTACTTGGATTGCTCACAGGAGTGAGAAAGATGGGGAAGAGATTATTACATCCTGGACCCCCAAATCCAGCCAGAGGCTGCATCTGGATTAGTGTGATGTAGAGCACCTCTGGAATACAGCCGAGAGAGGGATGCCATGGGGCTTGGTTTGCTTCTCTGAGGAACACAGGAAGACATGCCCAGATCTAGTGGAATTTAATCCATACATCATTTTAGAGCAAATATAAGCCCACCATTGCAAAATTTGAACATTGAATCATTAGCTCAACTGGTACATTACTGACTTCTGGTAAATCTCCAGCTTATCTTCCCTCTGGGACAAAATTCAGTTTATTTGTATAGTAAGTAGCAAAATGATGCCTTGATCTCAATTAGTTGCTAATGTTATATGAACACTCATCTGTAATAACCACAGTCTACAGAGACCTGACAAAGGGTCAGGTAAAGAGAATCTGGATTTAGTTGAATCCTGATAAATCCTGAATCCTCTGTTTCCAACACCAGCTCAAAACATTATTCAAGTTTACCTTCCCTCTCCTAAAGACCATGCTTTCAACACTAATGAATTAACACAGCTCCCACAAAGCTAGTGGGATTATGCATGTACAGCACTAACTGATAACTGAAGCACATTCATTTTCTTCAACATTATTTTCACATCTTTTCCCCAATGACTGGCTCCCACTTATTTCTACATAAGTTATTAAAGTAGATCATATGCCATCTGCCTTCAACCTTACCCTCCATTACCTACATTTGACATGGTTAGTTTTGAAGAGGACTTCAACTGTAATTAATGTATTCCCAGCCATCTACTCAACATGGAGGAAGCCTTTGTTTTATTTTGTACAGCATTCTCTGCATCAAGCTAAGTTTTCATACAAATTATCTGTATCCCAGTGTATCACAAGCAAAGCACTTTTAGACAGTGAGACATGAATGCCACTGTAGAAACACTTCTCATATACTCCTGATGTGGACAAACATGCCTTTAACTGCAGCACACTACTAAATTAAAAAAAAAAAAACAACACCATTTCAAAGAGTCAAACATCTGCCCAATTCCAAAGGACAGCATCAGAGCACTTAAACAAAAACACAGCAGGGAATTTAATCATGAGAAAACTGAAGTGAAAGAAGGTTTTGTATGGGCAGAGCTAGTTTTAGTTCTTTCATGGCAAAAATAAAGGGGTCAGAGAGATCAAGAGGTCACCCATTCATGGGCTAAAAAAAAAAAAAAAAAAAAACAAAAAAAGGACTTTTCTATAATCTACTATGCAGTGCTAGGAAATGGCCAGATCAGGGCTTCCCCACCCTGTATTCTACCTACCTTTAAGGATAAAGAAAACAAAATCCTTGGGCTTCAACCTCCCAGCCAGCTTTTATCATAATCCATATTATTCGCAAAATAGACTGGAGGTGACTTATGTGGTGACCTCTCACCACAATTCAAAATGAGTCTTAATGAACTAGGGTAATTCATTCCCCTGGCAGAGCTTATAAGATAAGGCAAGACTGCACTGGTGGGCTCAGCAGACTGAAATGTTAATCTTTTGTAGTTCTTGCTCCAGAGGACCCCCAGGTCAAAGCCTGGTGCTGCCGAAAAGTAGAAGTGCCTTTGTTTGGGGTTGGAGAAGCATGGTTCTTGATTCCAGTGCTGCCATTCACTCTGCAGAATGCAGTGTGTGTGTGAGATAGTAAAAACAGCCGATAAAGTTATTTAAAACCATACAACAGAACTTTCTGTTAAAAGGCAGAGAACAAAGGTTTAAAAAAAAAAAAAAAAAAAAAAGGGGGGATGGGGTGGGGAGGGGTATTTAAGGAGTCTGAAACATAAAAGAGAATAAGGTTGTGGTCCAAACCTGCATTTCTGGCCCTTGTCCTCCTCTCTGGGTCATTAAAAATCCCCTGTGACATTGTTTCAAGAGTTAAAAACTCCAAGTGAAATGACTTTGATTATTCATTAAAACACAGGGATGCATACCATTTCATCCTACAGTAGCAGCAAAAGTATCATTTACCATATCAAATGTGATAGGACGTAAGCATCTCTCATTTTCTCTCTTTCCTGCTCCTAGATAAACTAGCTGCTTCTGAACTCCAGTGTACAGGGCAGTCACTGGGATTTTCTCCTTTGAATCAGTAAAATAGAGGTGTTGAGAAAGATAGGGATCTGTTTAAAGTTATGGTGGAAAAATACGGACCAAAAAACTGTTCTGAAATTTCCAGATTCCAAGTTCCTGTCCTAGTTTTCCTGCTTGTGCTTTTCCTTCTCTTGTCTTGGCCCTGGCAGCATTTGCAAGGCAGCAAAAGTGAAAAGTGAAAAGGTCTTTGGATAGCTGAACAAAGAAACAAAACAAAACAAAACAAAACAAAACAAAACAAAACAAAACAAAACAAAACAAAAAACCAAAACAATACAAAAAAAACCAAAACAAAATGCGCAACCAAAAAACCCAAAAAAAACCCCCACCAAAACAAACCAAGTAAGGAGAAAATTATAAATGTCAAGCCTGAATGTAAATAGAGTTAGTAAGTAAGGTCTAGAAGACTTCCTGAGAAAAGGAGTGTGGACATTAAGATAGAAAAGAGTTTTAAACTGAATAAATGGTTTGCTACACTCTTTTTTTCAAGAAGATAGCAAGGTGGATGTACACAGGAAATAGAACTTCTTTTATACTGTAATAGCAGACTCTAGACTACTGGAAAATTATATTTAGGTGGGAAAATATACCTCAGAACTGCTCGTAAACATCCTGACCTCAGCAAGTTCATCCTGGCTGTGGCACATTTGTGGCCAGCAAACCATAAACATGCCACACCCAGCAAACCAGCAGAGACCAGCCTCCTGGCCAAGTCCAGGACTAGAGTCAAAAGACCAGAGAAAAATCTTGACTTCTCTTAAGTCATGGTGAAATTTCTGCTATACTGTAATCAGGTTGAAATGCTGGGCTGTAGGCTGACCCCAGTGGGATGGGAATGTGTGGTAGGGGCTGCTTCAAACTACTGACACTCTTCTGAATTTATTAGAAAATTATTCTGGTATTGAGAACTGCAGCTGGACTTCTGCCTTTGGGGTCAGGGGTGATGAAGGACCGGTTCTGAGATCCTCTCAGTATATACTGTCTTAAAGCATTGTCTCTTTCTGTTTTTTCCTTTTTGTTCTTCTTTCCATGCTGAACTTGAGACTGTTTGAATGATGAACCACACAAAACACAATTAACTGCTACGGAAACTATTCCATTTTCAGTTCAATGTGATCAACTCACTTGCACATTATTGTTGTTGTTACTATTACTGCTATTAATTTTTAGAAGTAGAGTATGACTAATGCACCTATGGATTTTTGTGGGGATATTGTATGGCATGAAGGCAATTTGGCTTTAGTTATAATGTTACATTTTTCACCTTGACCTAATTTCTGCAAAGGAGAAATGAGAGAAAGGTTGTTTCTAGACAAGGGGGAATTCTGGGGTAGGGTTTGAACAGGGATAAATGCCACATCACATCAGAGAGTCCACTGGAAACCTCAGCGAATAGCCATGATCTCTCATGCAGGTACTTGGATTGGGTAACTAGGACAGCAGGTATAAGGACCATGACAGTGGGCAAAGAGCACTCGCCTCCAGAAAGAGAAATTCCTCCAAATTTAATGTCAATAATCTCACATCAATGTATCCTGCAAACACATTGCATCCTTGCATGCATCCTTGACAAATAAGAACAAGATTTTAAAAATAATTTTTCCTTGTCTTTTCCCCCTCATATTATTATTTCTTTTTTACTTATTTGCACTGCTCACAGACTTCCCAAGCCCGGTCCTACAACCAATTCATCAATGGAGGTACAAGTAAGACTGGAAACTGAACTTGAGTGCTGTATTAAGAAGACTCACTACTTTACTTCTGGGTAATTAAAGCTACTTGTGGTTAGATTTTGTGCAACAATGAGGAGATGTGATTTCAACAAGATGATAATTTTCTTTTGTGGCTAAGCACTTGAAGAATATTTCTGCTGTGATACCAACTCATGTCAATGCAAGCTAGTCACCTAAGTCTGAAGAATACTGCTGCTCTGAAGGCTGCATTCCTATAAAACTATAGGGAAAGCATTTTCTTCTTCATTTTCATTACTTTATTTAAGTTGGATCTGTAATGACTTTTATCAAAAAAGAGAAAGGAAAGAAAGTACAAAAGAATTTCTACCATGGAGCAATATATTTAGTAAGCTCAAATAAAATATACAGCTATGTTACAACAGAGTAAAGTCCTATAATTATACCCATTCCTTTATTTCCTACAAGTTTGCACACTACAATCCACTAAACCAAAAGGCCAGATCACTCAGCTACCTAGATCCCTTGCAGTCTTCTTAGCCAAGGGTGAAATTAATTGAAATTCAATGGTGATATGCTGATCTACAAGTAGATCTTTCTCAGAATACCACAGAAGTCTCTTTTGCTTTTGAATGGATTAGTGATTAGATTTAGATTAAAGAACTTATATAAACATAGAAAGATAAACAGTTGCCATGGTCTTTTCCTAGATCATAAAAAATAATCGGATTCAGGGTTAGCTTTCTAAAAAGAACAATCTGCAGAAAGAAAAATAAAGGAGCATCTTAAGCTGCTGTCACCACACTCTAAAGTGCCTGCACAATAGGCTCACTTCAGAGCGAAACCAGTTCTCCTTTTGGTTCATTTGCTAACATTGTCTGATGGGCAGCTTTGCTCTTTCCAAAGAATGGCTCAGAAATCCTGAGTGAAAGGCTCAGAGCTGGACAGAGAAGACAATCATTCATCCATTTCACGATCACAAAATTTAGGCACCTATGTGGCTTGTGATCAACTGAAAACCAGGATGTGAGAAAGGCTCCTTGCTCCTGGAGCAAGTGTCTGAATTTGGGCCCCCAGAAGTATTTAACCAGAAATCCGCCTAGAGGGTCTTTTTGCCATTTGTCTTTTCTGCTTCCCTTTGTGTCTGAAAGGGTTTATTCTTAATGAATGACTGCTATCTGCCACTACTCCCCTTTAGGTGAAACTTTATGCCCTTTAAACAGCATTGACTGCAAAGATCAGGGAGTAAAATAAAAGAAAGAGAGAAAATACCTGTCAGGAATTGTTGGAAATCCAGGAGAGCAAATCTGGGTCTCGTTCACTGGTTAGTTATTGAAAATACAAGACTTTGCTTTAAACACCCCTGAAGCATCACATTTACCTTCTGCCTGACTAACCAATGGGAGAAGATGCCAAAACAGTTGCTGCTTTAACAGGGACGCATTTGGAACCAAATAAAGAGCTATCTCTGGATAGCAGGGTTTTGAGTGAGCAGAGCACTTACACAACATCTGAGTATCTGGGCTGCTGACCCAAAAAGTAAGGTGTGGTCTGTGCTCCTGTGCCCATGTGTCTACCCTTCCTTATTCAAACACCTTAATAGAAAACCCGACACCGACAGAAAGTTAACATGGATGTGGGAGGCTCAGACTACAGGGATCTTGAAGTGAGCTAAGGTCAAAAAGTTGTTGCCAAATACATGAATTTAAAAAAAAAAAAAAAAGGGCTTTGAGCATTAAATCTGCTTATTAATGTCTAAGGTCCTCTCTAAGTAAAAAAAAAAAAAAACAACAAACATCAGTTAGGTTTCTCTCAAGTGAAGGCTACCAAAATGACAAGCACCATGAGCAGGGCCCGGCACTAATGTGCCCAAATGACTGATCTCACTAGCAAAATCAAATTTCTTCCATTACCAAATTGCTGGGATCAGCTAAGAACTATGAGTTAGGAGCTAGACCTAGAATTCCATGAAGAGCCAGTATTATACACACCCATGTTTTCACTACAGAACTTCTAAAAGGAAGAGTTGGATCTTTCTGCTTGTTATTCTGATCCCAGAGAGACTTTCTATCTTTAGCACAAGTGTGTCTAATTCATAGTCCCAGCAAAAAAGTTATGAGCTAAAGTAACAGGAAAGCTGTTGTACCACTGCTGTCCTTAGAGACAAGATAAATGGCACAGAATGTCTGCTTCCTCCCTAAGTCCCCCCTGCCTGAGGAGTCAGTTTAGTGTGTTGCCTCGCTTGCTAAATTGCCAGTTAGAGGAAGACACAGTTAAACGTGGTCACCACCAGAGATATGCCTCCTGTGCAGTGATGAAGTCGTCAGGTGGCCACTAGATAAGCCAGCTAAAGAGGGTCAAGAAAGCTGTCCTCCACTTGATAGCAGCATCTTAATAGCCTTCTAAAAACAGTAGGCCATCAAGTACCCAGACAATTTCACTTCTCAGCTGGAAAATAAGTACAGTACTTAGTTTCATTCAGAAAAGACAGGGAAAAGGAGAACTCATCTGCCCATTGATTCATTTGTTCACTCATTACCTGTGTTAACTCTGACGCACTGTAAGCTGCAAACTTTCAGGAAACTTTTTATGCCAATATGCAGTGACACTTTACTGTAAGTATTTTCCCTGATTGTAAGAGCTAAGAGTTCATTGTAAGATCTTAGCTTGCTTGGCTACCTTGTTATGCTATAGGAAATGTCGGGGTAGCATTCAGAGATGATAGTCTGCATAAATGTATTCCTGCTACTCTACCTACTAGTGATACAGTTAATAACATGGATGTACTGAGTGGGCACCTTTAGCTCCTTAAGCTTGCGAAAAAGTCTGGTGCTAAGCTAGTTTTTCTCTTTGACATAGATTGCAATAAAGTGTGAGCCACTTACAGTATTCCAGAGTTTTTTGCCGACTTGCACAGGCACAGACACATTGTTAAATTACATTCTCCAGTGAATAGCTAAACAAAATTCTGGAGAAGGTCCAGATTTTCCCAGCTTCTTCATAAGTGGTTCAGGATAGGCATTCTTTCATTTTGTCATTAACTGGATTGGGACGATACTTTGTTATGCAAACAACAATGTTTGGAGATGTGTGTACCTATTTTTTCAGTGTAGATTTAGAAAGTTGCCAAATGACTAAGATAAAGCAGAGATTTTCCTTCTGCCTTGCTCAATCTTCATTACAGTGGGACTGCAGTCCCAGAGTACAACCAAAGTAAAGATCCCAGCCATAAGGTTCCCAACAGCAAAGCCACTGATTGCTGTCAGATTAATGTGAACTGGCACCAGAGCAACAGATATTCTGGAGAGGCAAGAGCAAACCTGTGATTTATCTCCCAAATTTAGGAGTACAGTATATAGTATATAGTGATTTATATAGTGATTTATAGTAGTATTTGAAACGTCTTTTGCTCCAGTGATGCACTTTAGTCAGTGCTTTAGAATGGCTACAGCTCTTCAGCCCTGCATACTAGACTTGGTAAGCTGAAGACATGCCTACAGGTCTACAGCTTCATGGAGAGGACTCCATCAGTGCTAGGGATGCATGGCATTTAACCGCAAGAAATAATTGCTCTTACTTTTCTTAATGGAACTGTTTTGACTGGTCAACGAAAGTCTGAAAAACTTAAATAATGTTATTAATTATTAGGGCCTCTGTTTTCTAAGCTACGATACATGCTTTTTCAAATCACTAAATATAAATGCTTTCAAATAAGACAGTCTGGAAATCCCTTAAAGTGCTCCCACCAATGTGGTATTGGCAGAGTACATATATTTTATATTCTGTGCAACTTTGCAGGCAAAAATCTCATCAAGGTACCAAATTAAACTGTCATGCTGCTCTGTGACTCCTGAACTGCTGGCACGCCCCAGCTGTAATGCATGTTATTAATAACACCAAGTTGTCGGGGAAAAAGTTTCCAGGTCATACTGTACAGGCAGCTAATTGGTAACAATGAATGACAGATTCCCTTTAAAGTTCTGGAAATAACTGGATGCAAACAATGCCACATGATGCAAAATACAGAGATAGACAAGATTAATACTTATTTTTGTCACAGTTGTACCTCTCACTAAGACCCTTCTAAAAAGCCAGAGAATATAAAGCATCCAAATGCTTCACTTCCCCAACAGGAATTAATTTGCAGGCAGCATAGCAGGAGAATGAATAAATAATGTAGGTCATGGCTGATTATTATTGTTAATCTATAATAACTAGCTAGCCAAACATAAAGTAAAGGTTAAACTTCCAGAGGTGTTGAGATACTATTCATAGATTCACATGCTCAAATTAAGACCACCAAGCTTATACTTCAGATTCCCTCTTTAACCTTTGGAGAATCAGAGGCACTGCTGGGGTATAATTCATCACATCTACAACAGCTGTGAACAATGCCTCCTTTACTAGTGCCTCTTCCTTAACACCAAGCCAAAATATAGATCAAAGTGCTTAGCATAGATGGAGACTTTGAAGTTTAAGCAAGATTAATCAAATTTTTTGAAAATGAAAGCCATGTAAGAGTGGCTTGTTCAGAAAGATGGGTGGAAGGGTGCATATGCGCCAGGTTAGTAAGTCTGGGAGCCAAACCATCCCAGGCTATGACTTCTCCCTTAGTGGTCACAGATTAAAGAGCAGGAAAAACAAAACACCCATATAAACCACTGTTTCTGTTTATTGCTCATTAAACTAACCTGCTACCAATTCTGCATACTAAGGAGTAACATATAGCCCTCAGGGATCTGCCTTTCAGGCAAGCCTCTTGGGACAGCGCAAACACTTGGGATTTGAACATCTCCTGTGGTAAGTACTGAGCAGGATGCCTACATTCCATGAGTGCTTCTACTTTGAAGACAGGAAAAGATTTAAGCAGTACACAGGTATAGTCATATCACTCTGCAGCAGGGTGAATTGTATTCTTGGTGCCTCAACTCATCATTTGCAAAACGATTCAGAGATGCACAGGCTGTAAGGCCAGGATCTGTCTCCAGCCCTTCACAAAACACAGACAAAACAACTATTCCCAAGAGCTGGATTAAGCCTTCTGAAAGATAGCTAATCTTGTTATAAAGAACCAGAATGATGATGAGTCTAACACCAGTCCTGGTAAGGTGTCGCAATGCTTAATTACCCTCGCTGCCAGAGAACTGCACTTTCCTTCAAGGTTGAATTTGTTTAACTTTGTATTCCAGACAATGAATCGTAGTTAGGAAGACCAAAAAGACCTCCCTGTCTAAAAGTTTATCTGGGCATTGGTGCCTGCATACAGAAGCCAAGCCCTTGCCAATTTGCACTTTGATGAACAGCAGACAGTGACTCTGTAACCTCTGTATCACATAGGCTGTCTTCCTGCATCTTATTTTTGGGCTCCCGTGCAATTCTCTGAAGTTTTCCTTCACTGCTCTTCAACTCAATGGAAGAGAGACAGGACAGGATGACTGCAGGGCACCTTGGGCTCAGTGCACAAATGGGGGATCATGTGGGCTTCGGAAGGCTTGACCTCCAGCATGCAGAATGAGATCTAAGCTTGGGTTTCGCTTTGGTTTTGGCTGTTCGGTTTCACTTTGCTGTCTGAACAACCGCCATTTATCTCCATCCCATCTTCATCATGACCAGATTTCTTCCAACAAAACCAAAGTAGATGATATGGTCTGCATAGAAATTTCTGAATTTTAAATACCTCTTAGTCAGATTTTAACTGTACATGATTTTTTCACCGCTCCCTGAGATCCAGAGAGTAATTGCTATATTTTATGTTGGTTTTTAAAAAATAAGTATTTATCCAGCTTAAATTTACTGCCACACACTCTCACTGGGTAACTTCTTGTCTTGTTTTTAAAACTGGGTTCCTGACAGGTTGAATGGAAAATGTGTACAAAGTACAAAACATATTCTACATAAGTATAACTAATGGTATGTCGTCTCTGTCTGAATTACTGTTTCAATCTTCCTCTTACACAGAAATTCTCTCAACTAGAGAACTAGAGGCAATTTCATAATTTCTCTGCTACTTGTGTTGCATCTCTGAAGTTAATACTGAATAAATGTAAAATTATACCATTATTTCACAATATTTAAAATATTTATAGCATAATAACGTAAAATGTAATATTTTCTTGCCATTTTGACTATTATTGATTTATTACTAGGGAAATTTCCAGTGAATTTTGTGCAAGTGGAATCTACCTTTCTTTTTCCAGTTTAGTGGGGGGTGCAGGTTTGCAGATACCCAACAACCAGGTAATATATCAGGAAAATTTGGGAAAAATTGCAATCAGCTTTTTCAGATTAAGGTTGTTTAAGAGCAATGAATTTCAGCCTTGGTTGAAAATAAAATTGTGAAACCGAGTGGCAGCAGAATTGTAGAAATGATGCATCCTACCATGAGTCTTGGTATGTGTTGCCCCTCTACTGCATTTTGGTGAGATCCCACCAGGAGTGCTGCATCCAGCTCTGGGATCCTCAGCACCGGAAGGACATCGACCTTCTAGAGCAAATCCAGAGGAGGCCACAAAGCTGATCTGAGGGCTGCAGCAACTCTCCTATAAAGACAAGCTGAGAGAGGTGGGGTTGGTCAGTCTGGGGAAGATGCTGGGGAGACTTTAGAGCTCCTTCCAGTATCTAAGTGGGCTCCAAGAGAGCTAGAGAGGGAATTTTGATGTGGGCATAGAGTGATAGAACAAAGGGGAATTGTTTTAAATTAGGAGTGATTTAGATTGGATATTAAGAAGACATTTTTTATTGCAAGTGTGGTGAGGCATGGACACAGGTTGCCCAGAGAAATGATAGATGCCCCCTCCCTGGAAATGTTCAAGGCTAGGTTGAACAGAATCCTGGCAACACGGTGATTCTGTGATTTTTTAAAGTCAGAAGAAGGTAGGTTTTTTGCATAAGAAGGGGTGACCCTTCTAGTGCTTTATCACCTAAGTAAGACGGGGGGAGAAATGATAAAAAGAACTGTCCCTGAAGAGTTATTCATCAGACGAGATCACATCTGCAAAATCTGCAAGGTAGCAATTCCTGGAGTCCTGGGACATGCTGACAGCAACACAAACCCGACTGGGGCCCTGAAACTCTAATCAGTTTCACGACATTGTGGTTGAGCTGCAAATGCTCTGCCTTGCAACAGCAACCCGTGATCACAGTGGTGGATGATTTTACAACTAATTTCCAACCAATGCTGCTACAGCATTGCAAGAAGGTTTTTTGGAAACATAGGATGAAAAAGGAGACAGTGGATAAAAATATAAATAAAACCTGAGGAAGAAGATAGTTTGAAGGGCTGATGACCAAATGGGGCTACATGTTGTAACTAGCAAAAGAATGCTTTGAAGTCACGGCCTGTATAGACATGTGAAAAAGAGAAGGGGACAAAGAGAGAAGACAGGAAAGATTAAGATGGCAGTGGAAATGGAAAACAATCCACCTGGACAGTAGAAAGAGTGGCATTCATGAAAAAAGATACCCCTGCACAAAGGTCATGGGTTAACAGTAGAAGTGATAAATGTTAATTATAAATATGTAGACTTGTTAAGAATAGTCTCATTTCCATAGGACAATAAGAAACTAAAGTCTGGTAGAAAAGGGATACTTAAGAAAAAGCTCTAGGTTCTTTTTTGACTCTGACAATGCCTCTGCCAATATGATGGTGTGAACAAGCTATTTTAAAATTGTGATAATCATGTCTGTTTTGTTTAAAAGATAACTGAAACAGGAACAGCAACAAGTTTATGGACACTATTTAAGTTCAGACATAATTGTGAAAGTACCTTGCAGTTGTGGGAGAATTAAGTATCACAACAGCACTTGAATAAATTTTATCATCATCAGTTTTGGAAATAAGTAAAGTATAGACACAAGAAATGTAAGATCAGAAGTCTGGCATCCATGCACATGTTAAAATCAATAGTTCAAGGCTCATTTTTCAGACTAGGTGCCCAATTTTTCAGCAATTCATTGCAATAGTGTGGAAATAGGATTTTCCCTAAAGTGGGATTACTGCAATACTCTAAAAAAATGCCAAGAATGTAAAATAGGAATTTCTGTCGGTCTAATTAAATTGATCATAGTCTGACAACGCTTCTTTTTTAGCACTGTCAACACCCATTGCCTCCTGCAGAAGCTAAACTAACTTGGATTTCAGCAGCAAGCCTCTCCTCCTGTGTTCTAACAGCTTGCTGGCCTCAGTGATCCCAAAAGCCAGTGCTTCATGTCCCCATTTATCTGAGAGCCAACATGAACCCTTCCTCACTGCCATCATCCTGGCTCTCCTGTGGGCAGTTCTGAGCTCTCTTACTTGCTCAGAGTCTTTTTGTAGATTTTTCCTGCTGTGGTAGACTGAATACCACAGGCAGAACTGCAAAATATAGCTAAAGCAGGAAGTAAGTGTTGCTTTGCATGTGCTTCAAAGCAAGAGCACTCCTGTGGTTTTCTGCCCCCCACCACACTGCAGCTTCAGAACTGGTTCAGGGCCAAACCTGGCCTAAAAACCCCGTCCTCATCCTCTTTCTTGCTCATGAGCTAAAATTGTCCATGGAGATTAACACAAGTGAAGGCAGATCATCTAACACAGGTCAAGTGTATTTCTGACATTGCCTTATCGTGGTAATTTCTGCAACAAGACTTCCATAGACCTGTTGGAGAGAGTCCAGAGGAGGCCACAAAGATGATTAGAGAGATGGAACCCCTCTCCTGCGACAGAGAGGTTGTTCAGCTTGGAGAAGCGAAGGTTCAGGAAGATCTTAGAGCTCCTTCCTGTTCCTAAGTGGGCTACAAGGTAACTGGAGAAGGACTTTTGACAAGGGCATGGAATGATGGGACAAGGGGGAATGGCTTTAAAATAAAATAACAGAGATTAAGATCAGATATTAAGAAGAAATTCTTTACTGTGAGGGTGGTGAAATATGGTCACAGGTTACCCAGAGAATGTCCCATCCCTGAAAATGCTGAAGGCCAGGCTGGATGGGGCTTGGAAACTGATCAAGTGGAAGGTGTCCCTGCCCATGCCAGGGGCATTAAAACTAGATGATCTTTAATGTCCCTTCCAGCACCAGTCACTCTGTGATTCTGTGATTCCAGGCTGCTAAAATACGCTGTGTGACTAAGCTTGCTTTACATGCAAAGGCACTGAACAGGCTGCTAAACTAAGAACCCAATTATGAGCACCAGGATATCATTTCTAACAAGGCAGAATGCAAATGGCCTCCCTCTGCCTTGCCACTCTTTGCAGGCCAAGGTACCTGCGTTTGTGTACACACACACTGGGGACCACTCATCTTAATGACACACGTGATGAAAACTTAACACTGAGCTCAGGTAATGTGCATTAACAAGGTTTTATCTGCTCCAAACAAATGGTATTTCACAATCCATTTAAGTATTTTAAAAAGATATTCCCTAAAAACCATGAGCTTGTTTTACCAGCATTAAATAAAGAAAGGATCTGGAGAGGCATCTATCTATCCTTCCATCCATCCATCATTAGATGTAATTTAATACTTAATGACATTTGTGATCATCATGCTATGCTTGTAATTGAAAATGAATAATTGAAATTCCAATTACCACAGGGGTCAGTGTAAGGGGAATTCATATAGTAACTTGCTAGGCAATAGCCTAAATTTGCAGTCATGTTAGGACTGCAAACAATGTGTCTCATTCTTCAATTATTTATTGGGAACTGTCGTCTTAATTTCGCTTAGCTACTTCTGCGAACACTTGGGGCATTGTCCTGCAAGGCAGAAAAACTAGACTTCCACATGCTCATTCAGCATCTAGCTGGGGAGTCCTGGATCAGCACTCCTGTGGGGCTCCCCACTGGCATCTGTCCTTACCAGAGCAGCTGAAGGTACCACCAGCAGACTAAGTGCACTTCAATACAGACCACACATCTGTCAGCATGAGGGAAATGGCAAGGAAGCACAGAGCTGCACAAGACCAAGAATACATGATACCAGTGGAGTTAGCCTTAAATAATCGATCTTGGGCCTCAAACAACATCCAGTGGCAAATCATCAACATAACAAAAGAGGCTCATTTTCAGGCTATTAGCTGCTTGCAGTACAAGGAACTTTTCTGGCTTTCTCAGAAACCTGATCCCCTAATGACTGCAGAAAGGGCAACAGGACAGAAAATAATTACAGTCTGTCAGACAGTCTGGCATTCAACTTTCCACATGGTCCAGCAGACAGTGTCAAAGATTTGACCTCAAGGGGGTTTAAAGCACATTGTCAGAAAATACTCATCTAAATGGTCTACAGAGCATCCTACAGCTGATCAATGTCTTAAGTGAGCAATACTTAGCAGCTGAAATGTGTTTGATTAGTACATCTAACCCCTGATTGATTGGTTTTCTAAATAATTAATTGCCTTGTTCGTGGGGGAACAAAATAAAACTTTAATAAGTGACAAGGATCTCAGTTTCTCTGTAGCATGCTACAAGAATGCTAGCTCTGCTTTTCACTGTTCAGCTTAAAATTCACATATGAAACCACCTGTATATTTGCAACTAGAGATGCAGAATTTCACTGCTTTCCTAATACCAAAAAATGTGGCTTAGTGGAAATTTCCCTTCAACTTGCTTCAATGCCAGGAATTTTTCATATTCCTTTCACTTGTCTTTCAATCCATCTGATCTTTCCAGAAAGATATGACCAGTTTGGGCATTAAACTCTGAACAAATCACTTAAAAAAAAGATATTAATAAAATAAATTAGAACTCATATTGGTTTTTTGATTAGGCTGCTGATCAATTTACACTGGACCTCTGTGTACATGCAAGTGTCTCTCAGCTTTTCTTTAAACCAGTAGAAGCAGGTATCTCCAGAAGCCAACTTATTAGACCAGGTCATGGAGTGGAAATAGAATCACGTAATGGGTAAGATTGGGAAAGATCTCTAAGGTCATCGAGTCCACTCATTAGGCCAGCACTGCCAAGTCCACCACTAACCCATATCCCCAGGTGTCATATCCACATGCCTTTTGAATATTTTCAGGTGTGATGACTCCACCACTCCACCACTCCTACCTGGGCAGGTTATTCAAATGTATGAAACTTACCTGATCTGTCTTAAGATGTATCTCTTTCAAGTGCCCAGGTTTGTGAAGTGACTCCTACCCAATGTGTTAGGCTCTATGTACTTTGATCAAGAAAGTGCAGAGTGCCTCTGACAGGCCACTGCAGATTCAGGTTCACAGGTAGAAGGAGATACACAACCTGTAATAACCAGCTCCAGCAGGATGTTTATAAAGTTAATAAAGTCTGGAGGACTGATTATTTCTGCAACTACAGCCTGGTTTGAAATGCAACTAGCAGGACTGAAATGATCTGCATCTCTTCTACAGAGATACCAGGGTGAAGGACAAGAAATAATCGTATCACAGTCTAGTCCTCACCCATCCAGTAATGGCCCTCTGGCCTTCTTCAATAAAAACAAGTACAACTCTTTTACTAGAAAGAAAAAGGAATGGAAGCTTTTGACAGAATTACCCGGAAAAGGCTCATTTGAGCATACACATTGCCTTTCTGTGACTAAGGATCTTCCTCCTCGCCTCCTACTACCAGCAGCAATGAGTGCTCCTAATTCTAACCTTAGTCCATTGCACACTCCCGCCAAGATTTAGATCCATCTTTGCAGCAAATAATTATTTCCTAAATATTCCAAAATACCTGTACCTCAGGACATACACTGGTGCTCTTTCTCATATGGCCTTCGGCTATCCTGCCCTGATTGGTGTTTTTTGGCAGGACTGGATAATAGGTGCTAAAGGGACAGCCACTCCATCGGGGCACTCAGGTCCTCAATTTTTAGATGAGGAGGAACATGCACCTCAAAATTAAACCAACATCCTTTCCTCTTTGCCACTACAGGAGACAGAGCATGGCCCAGCCAAGTGCTAGTTGTTCTTCCACACTGAGCCAGCCATTTCCACTGCAGGTCCACAGCATGAAAGAAGCTTTTCTGTATTGCAATTTAACTTTGAAATCTCTCGGTGTATAAATCGTAATGTGTTAAAATGATCTTCGTGTTGTTGAGCCTGTGCCTTTCTGGGTCACTACTACCACACTGCCATTCAGGTCACAATGTTGTTATTAGTGTCAGATTTATAAGGACCATCAGTGGGTGAAGTGTTCTTAGAGAGGCTTTTTAAACAAACCTGATTTCAGCCTATGGAACCAGACCATCATTATGTCTCTCACCAACCAAAGAATGTGTGTTTACACAAGAGGAGGCCACGGGTCAAAGGCAGAGAGCAGAAGCACAGACAGTGCAAATCAATATTTTTAGATAGTTTACTGTTAAATAAACTGCAAGACCAGGCCCAGCTGGTTTGCATCAGCTTCACCACTCTTAGTATCAATGGAAGAAGGACTGTTTACTTGTATCGCAGTTATGGATCTCAGCACAGTCATCTCAATAAACTGCTGTCTGAAAAACCTCACATCTTCTCTAATTAGCTACTCATTGAGAATGTGGAAGTGGTATACAGCTTCTTGGCTTACAAATAAAGCAATTAAAGAGCAATTTAGACATCAGAGTAAGGTCAAATATTTAACTTCTGAGAGTGTTTGAGTAATCAGGGACTGGTTTGGGTGTCAAACAAGTCATGGGATTGGAATAATCTGATCAAGAAAAGCAGTTTTCCCCTCTCCTGATGCTCAACCCATGGTCTTGCCCTCTGGATGCAAAGTCCCATCCCTCCTGCGCACAGCAAAGGCCAAAAGGCAAAAAGCTTGCCAGCAGAGAAACAGAAACAGATACCAGTCTGTTAGCTGACAAATCTAGGAAATCTTTTCTTATTTTGCTGCAAGGTTGGCTGTAATGACATGGTGGGTTGGAGGAGCTGCCTTCGCTCAACTGCAGAGGGCAAAAGGAGTTTGAGCCCAGTCACAAGAAATGTCAGGCAGAATAAATTTGCTGCTTGGCTTGGCAGTGACAGCATCAGGTTTTTCACCTGTTTCCCTGTGAGTCATGTCCAACTTTTGGACATGCATTTCCTGTGTATCCAACACAGCCTAAGGTGGGAAGTAATGAGAGGCCCAGTTTTGACATGTGTTGATGTACATAGCACAGTTGCCTAGCACAGGTGCTGGCTTGCACATATTTCTGCTCATTGGAATTGTAAGTCAATGGGGGCTCTGGCTCAGTAGCCCTCATGTGAAACTCTCCACTCCAGGCTCTGAATTCTGCCAATATTCTGCAAAATTTTCATGAATACATTAAATATCTATAGATCATCTACCTTCTGTGAGAATTACAGTTCTGTGAGAATTATAAGTCTTGTCTGACAACATAGCTAAAGAATTACAAAAATTCAATTTTTTTAAATCAGTGAAGATTACAATAAGGTTTCTTTTAGCCTTTGACAACTTCCTCCCTTCTTAGATTTCACAAACTACTTTGTAAGGCTTAACCTTCCATTTACTTTCTTCCTCATTGAAGTAGTCAGAAATACTTTTTCATTATTTACCAATTAAGGCACAGAAACTCAAAGGAACAATCAAGTTACCTAAAGGCTAAAAAATATAAATATTTCATTTTCTTTGAAAGGCAAAAAACTTTTAAAATTATCTTTTAAATCATCTTTTAAATCATAATGGTAAATGTTGATTGAAAAGCTCAATTCCATATCACTCCAAAGGACACTTGATTAAAATCTAATATAGCCAGGATACATGTGTGATGGCTGCTTTTTTACCATTATTAAGAGAAAATATTTATACTATAGTAGAATATAAAATTCCTCATGGAATTTTTACTATATACTAGTAGCATTATACTAGTAGTATTATTACTACTTGAACTCTTCTGCACCAAGCATTCTCCTTATTCATGTGTAAGAAGATACAGTATTACACTAATTAGTTAAATTCAATAATCAAACTTTACTACCCAGCCAACACTTTACTGACTGCTGCTCTGCTGGCTTTTTGTCACTGCTCTCTTCATTGTCTTTTGATTTTCCAGTTTTCCCTATATATTTTCAGGGCAGCATACGCATACACTGGACCTCATTCATGATGTCACTCCAACCAGCACAGGTTTGTCATGAGGATAAAATTTGCCTCAGGTTTGAAACAAAGTAATAGCATATTTCACTGCAAAATAAAAATATCACCCACTATCAGTAATGCATACTGCAGCTATTGGCTTACTCTGCTGAAGGGGTTTTGCAAGACTCTGACTTTGTTTCCATTTTTTGATTCACAGGCTGAATCCCAAAAATTCAAAAAGGAGCAACTATGTCTTCGACTGACTTGAAGAAGCTTGCTTATTGTTTTTCTTTTCACAAGAAAAGCAGCCACAAAATTGAACAGGAAGGAAAAGAAAAAAACAAACAAACCAACCACAGAATGGGATCAGCTGAAAGATTTTGCTTAGACAGATATAGCACGTTTTCCTTTGTGGAGGTTGGATTTTTCCTTGGTTTCTCTGCATTTTTATTTCTTTAGGCCAGCAGGCTTAAGCCAATGGTTTCTAACAAGCCACTGAAATATTTCACGTCAATGTTTTTCTGGTTTCCATTTTTTGTTCTCTGAAGAAGAGTACTGTTAAAATATATGGACCTCACACTTCCTATATCAACAAACAAACAAATAAATTAATCCAAAATACTGTATATTTGTATCACCATTAACCATAAAATCAGAGCATATCATCATCAAGGAATCAAGGTTCACACACACTCAGTGCAAATTTGTTCTATCTGGCAAAGAAAGGATGAACTTACAGTAACAGTTGTCCTCTGACACTTCCTCTGTACAGTCATTCTCAACCTTTACTTCCTGTGACCTCTCTTACAGATTTTCCACCACAGTAAGGTCTCCTGTATCATGTCTAAAAGTCTACTAAATACACTTTTTTTTCTTTGCTAACCATCGAGACCACGCATAAAATTTAATCAAAGTTATCTTCAGAAAGAGAGCAGAGGATGTCACTGAAGACAGTATGTCCCTTTGACACTGCCCACATCCATGGCTTAAAAACTGCAATGATTTGGTTTATCTCAACTTGAGTTTCCTAGGATGGCCAGCCCTTCTCAATCTGAGTATCTATAACCCTTTGGTAACTCTTTCTTTGTTCTTCCAAGACATGCACAATGGTACCTTGCACAGTTGATGACTTTTTTATTCAGAAACATACTGACCTGAACTTTCACAAAAGAAATAGATTTAGGTTCAAACCTTGCTCTGCAAAAAGAAATGAGAAAGGGTTTCTGCTAACACAAGACTTTACTCCTCTATTAACTGATCTCAGAACCAATCTAAAGGCTGTTTAGAAGGGAATGCTCTCTTTCCTCCTTGATGAAGTGCTCCCCCTTTGCAAGCAAGAACTCCAGGCAGCCAAGCTACCAGCAAGAATGGGATCATCACCATGTAGCTGAGTTGATAGGAGACTCATCTCTAGCCCTCATTTTTCATCTGAGGAAGGGTGTCTCTTCTGCACAGAGGAGCAATTTCAGCACAAGTGATAGAGAGAGATCCCATGCAGATAGAAAGGAAAATCATATCATTTTAGTCATCTCCAGTCTCTGTCCAAACTTGTCACCCTGAGTTGCTTTTTATTCCCCAGAGAGAAGCAGGGAATTTTAGGCATAGATTATTTGGTTTTATTTTAGGTGTGTCTTTTGAAATGAAAAATCTTTCAACCTGAATGTGCTTGTTTCTCTCCACTGACTAAAAAAAAAAAAACAGTCTGTGACGACTGTCTCCGCTGTGAATATTTACATTTGATCAGATGTACCTAATCCAGGCCGGGTTTCTGTCATCTTCCTTTCCAAAATAAACTTGCATTTCGTTAAGAAATCTCTTTCATACTGTCACAAAACAAAACCTTTATAAAAAACCCAGGATAAAAAAAAAAATCGAATTAAACCCTCCTGTTCTCAGACACTCATGTCCTAGAATAGACCCTAATATGTAACCACCACTGTTTGGGCAGCCAGAGGGAGAAACAGACTATAAACAAAACTGAAACAGATTTTATTGATTTTTCCCCATGCAAGCTAAGCCCCATGCAAAATCAAAATCAAACACAGAATATCAATAACTAACAACAAGTCAAGTGCATTTTCAAAATAGTTCCCTCTCCATGGTCTAAGGCATTCCTGCAACATCAGATTAAGACAGATACCTGCAAGTTATGATTTGAAGTGGATTATGTCCATTTAACATTTCATTTCAATAGGTTTTCGTGCTGATGACCTTGACAGAATAAAGGAATTTACATTATCCAAAAGCTGTTAACCACATACAGTTCTCTACTGCCTATGCATTATAAAGGCAGAATGTTTTCTCTCACAGAAAAAGATCTACCATGGGACTTGTACTCTTACTCCAACATCTAACCCCTTTTCCTAAAGCTTTTTAAGCTTCCAGCTTACAGAGCTGTGGTACTTACATCATCAGAACTCTGGCTCCAAGAATAGACTCACAATTAGGGTTTAACCAAGCAAGATTTGGGAAAAATTGAGGGTAGATCAGAGATATACAAGGAGACACTGTGAACATTCATAGGGTAGGATTTAACCCTCATTAAACTTTGGATATTGAGTACACCTTCACATGAGTTAGGCACACATAAATCCTCTGACTGTTGATCTAATACTAGTAGCTCCTTCCAACTGGGATGAACCCCAGGCTGGGAGTGCATTTTAGGATAGAGCCAGGCTAATACAGCTCATAAGTTGCTGCATCATGACTGTCTTGTTCTTCTAAAATATCCTCTCTGTGCACAAAGATGCTTGTACTGGAGTGACGTCTTTGTCATGAACTGGATGAATGCTTGACACCAAATAGCTCAAATTGCTATAAAGATACAGTTATTATCTGTGAAGTACAGATCCCTCCAAAACTGTGTGGATGGAAAGCTTCTGAAGTATTTCATTACAGTCCTAGACTCTGCATACTGTCTGGGCTGCTTATGTATCTTGCATTTCAAATTCCCTGGATTTTTTCTTACAAATAAACATCTTAAAGGAAGGAGAATTCAATTTACATTTGGTCGGGTTCAAAAGTCACTGTAATTGAATAATAATTTGCCATGAAGTATGGATGTGAGTCCTCATGCTTGCCTCTTGACCTGAAAGGATACGGCTAGTGAAAATGTCTAGCAGATAATTACTGTGAGGCTAACCCTGAGCTTGGCTATTATTCACAGGTCAATCTCCCTAAGATAATTCCCAGGATAATATTACTGAAGAAAACACTCCCCCCGCATAATGCAACACCTGTCTCTGTTTTGAGACTGGGCATGGAGATGGGGGTTGATCTCTACCTGGTTTTTTATCTTTTCATTAAGGTTTCCTGTAGGGCAGGGGATGAAAGCAGCAAAAGAGAGGAGTAAAGGAAAAGTCATTTTGCAACAACAAACCTGTGGTGATTCTATGTTCATTACTTGTCAGGGCTATGACCAACCAGAGAGTGTGTACAGATGAGGAAGACACAAATTCTCAGACTGTGAAACAGGACCAGGTGTTGTGATTGGAGAATGGAAGGGGACTGGTTGCAATACACAAAACATTTGCTAGCCCAAAAACACAAAAAAAAAGGGCCTGTCAGAGCATATAATCCTTTTCTAGGCATAGGATTATGCATCACATCATTAGTAAGAACTCATCTTTTTATGTCTTGACAACACTGTAAAGAGATCAGCGTGCTTCTATTTTGACTGGCAGCAGACCCCGTCTCTTTATGAATTCTACTGCAAATGACCAAGAATTAAAATAAACATGTAGAAAAGTGACCTCAGAAGATCACATAAAATCACTGTTAGGTCTTCTTTCTGTCAATATAGTTCCAGGACTGAGGGGGAAAAGTCGTAGAATTGTAGAATCATTTAAGTTTGGAAAAGACCTCTAAGATGACTGAGTCCAATCCAGCACTGCCATGCCCCCAGTCACCACACCAAGTGTACAGTTTTGTGTATATATGTTACAGCACATATCTATAGGCAGATACGCACCAGGATGCTCCCTGGCCTTCTACAGCACTGCAAGGTATGTGAGCATGGGACAGATCAGGTCATAATCATGAGTGGGGGTGAGCCAAACCTGCTTTATTCCCCTCACAGAAACTTAGGGCAGAAAAAGATCTCTAGAGGTCGTCTAGTTCCTCCCCTTGCCCCAAGGCAGGCTAAACTACAGGGAGGTCATGTCTGACAGATGTTTGTTTAACTTGTTCTCAGAATGATGGAAACTCCACAATAACTGTGGATAATCTGTGCCTGGTTTTAAGTGTCCTCATCATCAAAAATCTTCCCTCCTCAGTGTTAAAAATCCACCCTTGCTATTGGAAGACAAGAAGGAAAGAGCAACAACAAGAAAATGTACAATAGGGGAAAAAAAAAAAACAAACAAAAAACATCTAAGGAAGAAAAAGGGGAACAAAAGAGAAAAACCTAAGGGGTCCATGGGTTGATTTGCATTATTTCAAAATTTTGCAACTGTGAAAGTAGTGCTGAAGGGGAATTCTAGTGGTCCCAGTGCCAGCAGTAAAAATAATAATTAATAATAATTATGCGTCTGGTCAAAGGACAACGGTACAGTAAGGTTACATGATTAGTCTGATCAGCAACATAGAGGACTGATGGGAAAAGGTATGCAAGGGTCTTAATTAATGCCACTTAAAATGCTATTAATAATGTATGATTAACTACTTACATATTAATATCTTTTATTACCTTCTTTTTCTTTGTCATACAGCACAGCAGGCAGAAACATCTCTGGCTATAACAGTATATATGTAAAAGCTGTTGGTAGGTTTATCAACACTGTATTGAGAGACACATGAGTCCTGATGTTCAGATTTTAATTTTTACAGATCTCTTTAATTCTACTTGTGTTAATTATGTCTTTCAGCACTTGGGCTGAAAAAACAGGAAGTATCTTAACTACTTCCTATACTCATTTGTATTTTTTTGTATTGTTTCTTGTTTTGCTTCCAATATTTTTAGAAAATACAGTTGAATGAACTGGTTTATTCTAGAATAGCAACATAGCATGGAACAACTCCAAAAGATATGTTTTAAATTGGAAACACTTGCAAAAGAGGAAACCAGCTATCAGTCTCAAGTTACTACTACTGTAACTGGAAACAACTTTACAACTAGATTTGTATAATTCATATTATTTTGCCAACACTTTGAAGTTACACTTTCTTCCCTCATTTCTTAAGTCAGCAAGAAACAGTTATTAAAGGCACCTTTTTAAAAAAATGAAACTGTCAAGATGTGGCTTTGAAATCTTTGAAAAGACGTCTGTAACGTGTAATGTGCTATAAGCACATCTATTAAATCATGGCTCTTGTGGTTCTAACACAGAAATACCAGAAAAGAATTCTTTTCACATAGGATCAGTAGCTACACAATAATGGGAAACACTTGGACTGAAAGGTAAAAGTTGGCTAAAGTAAGGTCCTTCCCATCTGCTTGTTATCAGCAGTAAAAGGAGCAGAGTAGGTGACCCATAAATATATATATATGTATTTTTTTTTTAACTGACAGACTTTTGTTTGTGACTGTGTGATAATGAAGGGTATTGGTTTAATTTACAGATATTGTCCAGGAACTCAAAATTAAACAGCAGCTCTTAGTAAAGAAAAGAGCAGTGGTGGGAGAAACTGAAATTATTTTCCCATGTTAGAATTAAGAAAAAAGTTGAAAAAAATTAAGTACTCAGAATTTGCCAGGTATTTGCCAAAAAACAGAAGCAGCCTGAAATCAATAGAGAAATTCATCAATTAACTTCCTCTGTCCCAAGTAAATGAAATGCAAAGAAAAGTAAAAGTACTGGAAAAGACATGAAGAGAAAAACTTTGGGTGCACAAAGAAAACCAAGAGGAGAAGACAAACATTGAAGTACACTCTATTTAGTATTGAAAGTCACAAATCAAGGATTGAAAGGTAAAGCTGAATACATTCACACTAGGAAATATTGTGAATTAGATATTAATAGTGAATGCACTTAACCACTTAAGCACAGTTGTGTGATGGGATCTCCGTCTCTTAACTTGCTTGGTACATCTTCAGAAGGTAAGAGTTGTCCATAGAAGTTGCTAGGCTCCAGCTGGGAATGAATGAAATGCCATCACCTCCATTAAATGGGAGGTCAAGGTGGAAGAGCTAATGGTTTCTGTGACCTCAAAAATCTTTGAAATTATGAAACCATCAAATTAGGTTACTGATCTAATTGTCCAGGTCACTTGGAGTTGTGGGGATTTTATACAGGCTTTTAATTTAATATATGACTTACTACAGTTGAGACAGATACGATAATTAACCTTTAGTTATTTTTCAAGACAAACTTCTCTACAAACAAGGGACTTTTGAAGATTGTAAGTGCTGGTTGGCATTAAGCAACTACAATTTGAAAAAAACCCTTCAAAATCCCTTAAAGCCATTCTCTGCACTGCATTCTCTTTTAAATATTTTGTCATCAAGAACATTAGCGAATTGCTAAAGCAATTAAATATTTGTTAATTAGCAATAAAGAAAAATCAACTTATGTAATTATAAGTGAATTAAAAACAATGGAATTAATTATTAATACTAAAGGCTGGCATTCTTCCCAGAGCTGTAAGTTTAATTTTACTTGTCTTTTTAAAGCTAAATTCCTTCTCTGCAATACATCCAGAAAAATTATTGATGCTTGCTTTTCAACCAAGCATTTTGCAGATGAAGGAAATGTGGAGCTTTCCTGCAGCTATATACCTTGTGCCCTAGCACAGTGAATACAGTCATTCAAATTTCTTTAACATTCAGGTTCTAAGACAGATGTTTCTTAACAACAAAGGAAAAACGAAACTAAATCAAAATTTTAAGGACACTCAGAGAGTATAGATATGAGATTATATTCATAAATAATCTATTAAACCATTAGGCCAAACCTTTTGCAAATAAGTTTTTCCACTTAGATAAAAACAAGACCAACCTGTAAAATTAAGACTTAGATATTGAGTTACCCAGGGAAATGGACACATCACCAAACCTTCCAGAATTCAAGAAGCATTTGGACAATGTTATCAGGCACATTGTGTAATTCTTGGGGTTGTCCTGTGCAGGACCAGTGTTGTAGTTCGTTCGGCCCATCAAACAGCCTTTAAAGTCAAACATGTTCCTAATCATCCTATTTTCCATGATTGTCCAGGCAAGTTCCCCTTTGAGAATTGATCTGTCACTGTGAATTGAAGGTGTGATTAGAATAACAAGTATAGAATAACAAGTCTGCTTGGTATTACTCCATGATGGAGTAGCAACTGATTTGTCAATATTCCCTTCTTGTGCTGGTGCTCATTTTAGTGCACATGTAAAACAGAAAGTTAGAGAAGACCAAGAAAATTTCTCTTTCTTTGGAGCAAAGAATCATTACTATAAACCAAGAGTGTCCAGGCTGATGTGTGTGTCTCTGCAACTCAGCCATGAGCCTGAACACCTTTCTCACAGTACTAATGGTATTTTCTCAGGGATCAGTTGCTATCACCAGAGCCTGTACTGCTTCCACCCCTTCCTAAAGGAATGTCTGTGAGCAACTGAAGGAGCACAGTGTTGGCTCCAAGGAGTCATCATGACACAGTGACCAGGAGAAAAGGTCAAAGACATGAACTGCCAGGCTTAACACAGGTTTAAATCAAAAGGAGACTGTTGAACAGAAGGTGAAAGCAGGTATTCCACTGCTTTATCTTGGTGTAATCCGTATACTCATCTACTGCAAAGCAGCTTCTGAACATGGGTAGAAATCCAGCTCCTCTCTTCCCTAAGCCCCCAGAACCATGCTCCCACAGCTCCTACCATCTTCTAACCATCTCTTCATTTCAGCACTGGTCTTGCTCTACTTGCTCTTTCCCTCTTTTGTTCGTCTTCACTCTTACTCCTCTTTTCTGTGCTGTCCCTCCTGCTCAGATGTATTTTTCCATCTTTTATTTTACAAATTAGTATCTCTCAGGTCTGCCTGCATCATTTTTTGATGGCCAGCAGTTCTGTGGATGTGGTGCCTTTTACTTTGTTCTATGCCTATCAGCAGCACTAAGGTATGAAGCTTGAAGAAATAAAACCAAACCTGCTGATAGGCCTGGTCAGGCAGTGGTTTCCTACAATTAAATACTCATTCAGATTCAGGTTTGTCCTGAATCTGGTTTGGAACCAGAAAATCCAAATGCCACTTTGTCCTTTACACAGTTCCATAGTGCTCTCCTAAACACCGGCAGAACAGGCACGTGGCTGTATGTAATTCCATAGCAAAATACATGTTGCCTTGCAATATGCATATTAGTCTCTCTCTAGAGACCACGGTGTTCCAATGTAGCCTGAATATTCATCCTGAATCCTGAAAGAACTATTTTATTTTTTTGGCAAAACAATTATAGAGCTGTGGTTTTAAATAATTATAAAATGGATGTGGAGCTAAAGCTCCCTGATGAGATGACAGGACTGTGTCGTACCATCATTGCCTTTTTTCCTGCATTGTGCAGAACCACTATTTCAGGCTTTAAAAAGCCAAGGCCATACTTCTTTACCTATATACTTTGGTCATTTCTGAGGGCCTATACATGCATTACCTGTATGCTTAAAGTTTTATAGAACTCAGTTTTCAATTAAATTAAACTATAAGTGTCAGAATTATCTGCATCTGATTTCCTTTACAACAGGAGAAGAACAGCAGCAGTGGCATAACGCATACTTATTCTGGTAAGCAATTATTCCCACTGGGAAGAGATATATAGAGTACATATATATATACTCTTATATATATAAGAGTCTTCACTTACAGTTGTATGATGGAAGCAGCACACCTACGAAGGGCAGAGAACCTTCAGCCAAAATGTACTAACCATGGTCTCACCTAGACTTTCCCCAGTCAAACCATGAAAGGATAGTCTATTTATTTTATGATAAAGTCTGAAAATCAGCAGAAATTGGCAGAGTCGCTGTGAACACACAGTGAATACATACTTAATTTCTTATGGGTATTGAAAAGTTGAACATATGAGTGACTAGAGAAGGAAAAAAAAGGTGTTCTAGTTTACACTCTACAACCAAATAATATTCTCTTAATACTTTGTTCAACGTTTGACTCAAGCCAGATTTCTTCCATTGGAAATTTCTGCCTTATCAAGCATCTTGAGCAAAACAGAGATGATGATGTCCACTTAACTATCTTTGCTGATACTTTAAATTGCTGAAATTTTAAAGTCTGTGTTCTTGATTTGTGTATGTTTTTAAAGATCTTCTGAAGGTTTCACACTTGTTCACGTCTCACTCATGAACAAAGAGAACACAAATGTCAGAACTTAAGAACCTACCAGCAAAATATCTGTCCATGCTCTGTTATACAACTCTACACTACCACAGGAACATCCAGGTTTTATGTGTACTGTACTCATCAGTCAGTCTGGCTACCAGTGCATCAATACTCCAGCAAATAGTGTGCCATATATCACCACCAGATCCTGAAAAAAGACACCTGTTCAATACCAGTGTCCCATCTCCTGAGTGAAATGACACATTCAGGGAGTTATTATTATTTCACAAATGTTGTTTATTAATCTGGTGGGCTATAATGTTTGAATTTAAAATGAATCCTTCTACCTCATATAACTATTGATAGAAAATGGTGTCATCAAAGATACTGTTGCACAGGTTGGGAAGAGAATTGTTTCTTGTGCATAATAATTCTTCTGCTAAAGATGCTCAGGCAATCCTTTGACCTACACATGTTTTCACCTATTGTTACACAACCTGCATGAGGTACTTAAGCTGGATCTTTATGAACTCCTGTTTAAGTTGTGTACCAATGATTTGAAAGAACAGCTAAAGCCAGGCGTGAAGCAGTGTGAGGTTATGACAAACCACAGAATCATAGAGTGATATAGGTTGGGGAGGGACCTAGTTCTAGCACCCCTACTATGGGCAGGGATACACTCCACTGCACCACGTTGTTCTAAGTCCTTTTCAACATGGTCTTGAACACTTCCAGGGATGGGGAATGAAGTACTAGAGGTCCTAGATAAGTGCAGTACAACTGATTACAGGAACACTAGCAAACGGAAAATAGCTTAATGCTTCACTCCACAGTGAAATGGAAATGAATGGCAAAGTCAGTAGGAAATATTACTACAGACTTTTATACATGTCCTAAACTTGATTTTTGAAAGTGCTGAGCATATAACTAAACCACTAAAAACTTCAGCTAAAATATTGGGAACTGCTAGAAATATCACCACTATTAAATGGAAAGAGAACATACATTTTCAAATGTTAAGTATACCCTTATTTTGACTCTGACATTGTAGAGAAAATTCAAATTAATTGTCTGATGATTTCAGAGTTTGCAGTATCTGGCATCTATTTTTAAAACTTACTAGTAATAGGGTAAATATGATTTTAAAAAGCCTCCTCTCAATATACTCCAAGATCGTTTTTGCATATGCTTTTGAAGCTTTTCTCACGTTCTTGCCCCTTGCACCTATTAATATAGACTTTGCGATTTATCTATCTTTATCAGCAGAAAAATTGGAGGATTGAAAGAGAAGAGTTCCACAATATCTTAGTTAAGATATCAGTTTGTGTTTTGTTTGTGTCCTTCCAAACAGATGTCAATTAAAAGGAAAAAAAGGGTGGAAAGGGCGGGAAAAAAAACAACAATAGCACAGGATTGATTGAAAAGTGCTATCATACAAGATTTCCCTCAAATATTTTATGAAAAGGATACTGGATTTCATTAAATTCTGTTTTCAAAAGCCATCTCTACTGAAAAGAAAGCATTCAGAGGAATTAACTGTTTCTGTCCTGCCGATCACATACCAAATTCAGAGTTCACCTTCTTGAGGCAGAAGGCCTCCTTCCCTCCTGCCCTATCTGCAACAGGAAGATAAGAAGCAGCTGAAAAGGTCTTGCATCCTTACTATATGCAAAGGATAAAGGTATTTTTACAGGGCTGGGTGCATTTTTAAGAACCAACCTAAAATACATAATTGCTTTATCTGCTGATACACTGAGGATCGTGCTATCTAGCCACACAGGTGTTGAAAAAAAAAACCTCAGAAAACTGCTTTAAAGATCTACTTTGCAAGCTTCACAGTAAATCTTCACTTGATGAAAACTTCCTTAACTATTCTAATAGCAGGAAACTTCAAATCTCTTTTATCAGCTGAAGGCCATCCAAGTGCAGTGGAAGTTGACACAGCAGAAGATTGTGGCTCAGACAATCCTCTGCTACAAACACCATTCACCCCATATTTGAGGATGTTTTACTAAAATATGGTGAACTAGGACTCACACAGCAGGTGTGAACTTGGAGAGGCAGGAGAAGTCCTTTCAAGGGGCATCTCACACAGCCACAGCAGCGGGAGCCATCAGATCAGAGTCAGGGAAGACAATACAGGGTGCAACAGAGCAGTGGCCCAGAGAAGAACTGTTTGACTACCTAGATCCAACTTCAGGAAAACCTGAGAAGAATACATAGTTTAGGAATCCTACTGTTGTAAGGCCTGAAGAGACTGAAATTGCTAATCTGACTCAATGCAGAGCTACCTGTAAGAACAGCATAGATATAATGGCTATTACAGAGCCTTCTTCACAAACTTCAGTCTTGATACACCTGCTGGTGATTTCCTACTTACAATCCTGACTTCTTTTAGTGCACAAACAAGGAGACAAGCAAAAAAATGCTCCCCCCCCCGCCATATCACAGGTAGGAAAAGGAAGCAAGGATAAAAGGATGGAACTGAGTGGAGATGAGAAAGCTGGGAGCACACAGTAGGAGAATTCCAGAGTATGTAAGTGTTGTGTGTATGACCTATCTGTTGGCTGACTGTCTTGCTTCATGTTGAAGCAAATCACAGTGTTTTGGGGAGGAAAATTTAAAAATGGAAGAAGACATCTGGCCCATATCTTGACTCTTCAGGCAGTTTGGATTTGTCTACTGTGTGTATTGCTGTTATGAACAGCCTGAAGACCCCAAAGGATTAAGCTCCTCTTTAACAGGAATATTCTGAAGTGACTGATACCTGTTCCTTTCATTGTTCACATACAGCAAGTGCACTGCTGTTACACACAAAGAAAACCTGTAAGGATAGGATAGTTTCCAGCTAAGAATCTCATCCCACTACTTTACATGGGTATATTTAGTGCAGAAAAACCCGTGCTAAATCCCCACTATAAAAGTGATAACTTGGAGAAAGGGAACATCAGCTAATGCTTAGATGAATCTAAATATGAGTGTCAGCAAATTTATCTGACCTCTTCTCACATTGTTCCAAAGGGGCTGTCAGAGAAGGTGGCCTTGTCCTTCACTCTGGGAAGCAAATAAACAGAAAAACACCCTGAGCCACTCAGACATCCAAAGCTACAGAGATGCCTTTGGATGTTGAATAAATGATCTTTCCAGATTTTCATTTGAACTTTTTGCCTTTGATGGCCTTCCGTCTAAGAATCATAAAATAATTCAGGTTTGACCAGCATCTCTGGATGCTGTAATCAAACCTCCATCTCAAAAGCAGGTCCAGATATATTAGGTGGTTCAAGAACTTGTCCCACTTTTCAAAGTCACCCCGTGTAAACATCACCCAACATCCCTGGTTAACTTGTCCAAACATCTGATTACCTTAGTGTGGAAAAACTTCAAAATATTTGTAGACCATTTTTCCTTTTTCAACCATTTTGCACCTATTATACAATTTGTTTTTCTCAGACTGAAGTCAATAATAGTGACTTCAAACCTGAAGCTAGTACAGTGTCAGTCTTTAAATTACCTTAAAAATATTCAGTTTCTAAAGATGTTTTTGATTTCTAGGTGAGCTCTGTGTCTCACTTCATGTACTGTAGTTCTCCCAAAAGGTTTATGTCTGAGATAAAAATTACTGTGCACATCAGCAAATATGTTTCCTTTTGTCCAGTACTAAAAACAAAATCAGATTTATCTGCCAGTTTTCTGGTATTCTATGCCTTTTCCAAATCCTGATCAATTATCATGCAGCAATGCCAACCAATCATTATAGAAATGATCCATGTCTAATGAAAGAGGTACTGTACTTCTATATTCCACAGTACTGGAAATTAATTTGCATAGTGGAGACTGCAAGGGTCTGAGTGTATCACCTATTCCCATCCTGGACCCATTTTCTGGATAAAGTACATCATTAAGGGAAAAAAAAAAAGATAATAAAACTATGCATCTGCTAAAGAGTATTTTTATTCTATTTATCTCAATGTCCTTTATGGATGTCAGACAATGTCATTAATTTCACTGTATAAATAGGTGGAATAGACTGATATAATCTATCAAACCCTTGCAAATCCAGAGTAGATGTAAGATCATCACAGCTCAGCCCTGTGTTCTTCACACTAGGCCACACCTCTGCCCTCAACTTTTGACTGCTGAGGAGGACCCAAAACTGAAATGTGATCACACTGAGAACAAACCACGTGGGGTACAATGTGTGAAATATGGGTATGGTTGGGTGATTATTTCTGATCACTCCTTGGTCCCTTTTGCATAGCAACAGAGATGAACCCGGGCATGGAGTAACAAGTGCTTTATTTTGTAGTGTGTTAATCTGCAGTCTGGGTAACTTGAAGGATTATCAGAAATGTCAGGGGAAAAAAGCCAGTTTCTTAGCAGAAACCAATAAAACCCATGCTTACTAGCGTTTCTTTCACACCCCTTAACAAGAGGCATCACAACACTTCCCAAAAACTGGCTCAGGGAAGATATTCCTACCTAGACATATTCTAGCTTCTCACCAAAATTCAGCTGGGTCAAGAGGTGGTTGGAGAAGCACCAAAACCAAAAATTATCAAGTACTGCATCTGTTTCTTGTCTCCATGAGCCCCCTAGCTTGTAATAACAGGTCTTTGAACCTCAGGGTCTTTGAGGACATGGTACCAGTAAAGCAATAGCCTTGATTCTGTAGATGCCTTACAGCAGTTCCCTGTGTGTTTACTATGGAAGCTATACATGCCCAGTGTGCAACCCAAGATTAATTTTCTTCCAAAGGCCAAACTTGCATGGAATTCTGTTAATTACAAGCACTGTAGAAATGTCAGCCTTTACCCCTCTGTATACAGCATCCTTTGTCCTTCACACAATGATTTTAAAGTGCTCTGCAGATACATTTGATAGAATAATATGGTATTATTATTGAATCTTTATGTCTCCTGCTGTCCCAGGAGCACTGACCTTGCTTCCCCAATACAGAGGTCTGTCTGCCAGGCTAATCATACTGATATCTGAGTATCTCAGAGGAGATCCTTATGTGGCAACATTTCTGCAGGAGCTCAAAACCAGCCAGACATACTGATACGATCCATGTATTACTCCTGTGCATTTCTGCAAGGTTACAAACCAATTCCAATTTCAAATGTAAATCCCCATCCTAGTGACATGTGGAGAGATGCAAGGTTCAAACAACTCAAATTGTGCTCAGCTGTCAGGGCTCCCTATACAGGTAGCAACGGATGCTATTTCCAAGCAGATAGCAACCACAGGGAACTAAGAGGAATGAATTCCACATCCATTCTTTTCCAGCAGATATGTAGTACTGATAAATGTCCTTGAACTACTGAGTTACTATGGGAATAACCTTTCATTTATGTCCTTCACTTTCATTTGCCAGGACAGTGCATTCACACTGCATCTTTTAGCCATGGACAACCAGATATTAGCACACCCTCCCTTAAGTTGTTTTTTTCCCCTTGATTTGATACGTTGTATAGGCATATCCATAAATATCCATGCACACAGCAGGGTATATGCAATACATCTGACAGGACATGGTTACCCCTAGCACAAAACCACTTTTGAATACAATCTTGGCTTGTTTCCACAGCTGTCAAAAAGTCTAGGTTAGGTTAATAGGTCTCTTAAAATGCACAATTTCTGGTAATCAAGTTTTTATTCTTCCTTTAAGAGTCCTGATACTTATAAGGAAGGCTTTTTCTTTCAGGAATGAGATATTTTCATAGTTTCTGACCAAATTATGATGCAAAAGCTCCTATCTGGAGTTATGCAGATACTTCATGGCAGCATCAGCATCCTTTTACATACCTGCATAGCTGCAAAAATGTCCAACAGTTTCATTTTTCCACTCAGAGGCTTTTTATTTATTTTCCTTCTTGAAACAAAATGCCAGAGCTCTACTATTGCCTCACCACTTTTTATTTGTCCTGAAAAGCTTTGTTTTCTCCCTCTAGTGCAGTGAAGATGCCTAAGCTTCTTTAGTTCCTTTTAGTTCCTTTTACTGCAATACCTCTGTGAAGCTCCAGATGAGCAAGGGCCTTGATATAATGGCACTGTTTTACACCAATCTCTACCAAACCAATCAGCTACAGTCAGAAATCTAACTATTCCCTAAAATACATTTATTTGAATTCAGATCTATCAAGAACAATCTGCCTGTCATTGGTATAATGTGTATGTTCAAAAACTTGCCCAAAGCTGCAAGAATTCAGTGTACTCTCATTACTATATAAACACAATAATTGAAATATGTTTTATAACCTGGACCAGGGGAAGAAAACATATATAAGCTTATGCTAATTGCATAAAACAAAAGGGGAATCACTGCATTCTTGAGACATAAAGTTATACTCTGAGCTCTAAGTAAAAATATTCTCCTAACAAATTTCAAAACCAGAAATGTCATAGGACTCAGCCTTGTCCTCACAAGTCCATTACAGATCTTGTTGACTGGTTTCTGTGCTTCAAGTTGTAGAAGTAACTGAATTGTGCTTCTAAATGGTTATGGCTCGTTGAAATCTTGGCACATGTAGGAACATTTCAAATTTCTTTTGTTCTCTCTGAAATACTTCGGGATGGACACTCATTTGTAAAACTGAGGTACAACAGTCTGCAGCTGACAAGTTCTACTTATTAATTGTTGCACACAAATATTTTTTATGGGAGATAATAGAGTTCTAAAAGGCACCTTATGAAACATTATTAGATGAATGAGAAGCAGTATATCCACATGATACTTTGGTTGCTCTCATTCAACTAAAGTGTTGGTGACAGTCAAGATAAAGTTTGGAAGTCAATACAGAATTTATTTGGTGGGAAAAAAAAGAAGCATTATCTTTACTTGTACTGGGAGTGTGCAGGAGTAAATAGCTGAGTGTTGGTAGGTATTTGGTGAGCTGGAAATTTTGGTAAAACACAGGGAATGTAGGTTCTGTGGTAAGGAATAAATTATGCTAAGTAGTATATGAGCTGCCATGAAATTATATTTAGGTTATTTCTGATACTTCAAATGAACTTCCAGACCAGCACATTAACATTGACAATATCATTTATTCAAGCTTCAGGAACCTGGGATCATTTCTCATCTTGATTCAATCACTTTGGTTAAACCTCTTGCTAACAACACAGTAAAAAAAATTATTTTCCAAGTAATCACTATTTATTAGACAATAAATTTAAAATGACACTGCAAATACAATTTCATGGTTTTTGCTCTTTTCATTTCTTTAAAAAAAAACAAGAATGGAGACAAATAACAGTGCTTAAAATATAGTGAGGACAATCCTGATTTATCAACTTCAATATAAACACACATCAAAGAAAATTATGAATGTCTAAATACCACACCCATGATAAATTAAGAGTTTTACTTCTTTGACTCATCTTTGCAAACAAATCTAAAAAACAATGATAGTATACTTACATATTTCAGATCCTCATCTGTCTAAGAATAGAAAGCACTGAAGTCATGTGTCAGAATATTTCAGGTGGCCTCTTCTCAATTCCCTTTCTGTGATCACCATCCACAAAAATCAGTGCGCCACTGCAATGGTCCAGCCATCCTCACTACAGAAAAGGAGCCAGGTGTTGTGTGTCAGAAAAGACTGGCATGGATTTGTAAAGGTTGTTTGCATGGCAGCTTCAGGATTCTAAGACCCAGATTCCCTCTTTCTACCAGAGTATCTCCATCAGAAGCCAGGCTATCACATCAGACAGTAATTTGTACCTATCTTTAATGTCTGTATTGATATGGATAAATGGGTATCTCTCTCCATATCTACAGGCCAGCCATGTCCATGCTGCCTTCCCATGCTTTGATTTCCCCAGAAAAAGTCACAGCATATTCCAGTATTGTTCCTACCCAAGATACACGTACACACCATGCCACTATCCACTACTGGTGGCTTCACACATTAGATGTGGTCTCAAAGGCTGGATATGGAGTGTATCGAATGTGAGGCACTTCAAGATGAATGGAATGAAATTGCACCTAAGTTAGTATGCACACATGCTTAAACATGGAGAAGGAGGCAGTATGTTTTTCATGAGACAAACCTTCTAACTGTATTTTTTCTTCTTTGTCTGTCTATATTTCATGCTTAATGCTGCTAATAAAGCACATTTCCTTATTTTAAAATATTGCTGAAATACTGCCAGTTTTGCAGATTATATTGTTCTTTTGGAAGAAATTTAGGAGAAGAAATCCTGAAATCCTGACACCTGGATGAGTTCAGCTGTTTCAACATGCATCAACAAAATTACCATCTCATACCCCTACTGCATACTCTTCAAACACTTTAACTTAGTAATGTCCTGGGTACTTTTTTTAGCAGCTTTATACTTAATGGGGGCTTGAAGACAACTCTCAGTTTTAGAGGTACTTGAATCTATATTCACCATGAGACACACTGGGTAATGTCACTGTGTTTAGTGAGAACACTCACTAATATAATATGTGGCACAGCATAGAAAATGAGCCGCTATATGATCTTGCGAAGGGCAAACAGTTTCTGATAGGTCACAATTAGCATGCCCCTCAGTGTTATCAAAAAATAGCTTTAAAAGTTGCCACTGTAGATGCAAGATGCAGCCCAGCTCAGCTGTCCAGTGCAACTAGAGACGCCCTAGTTATTCTGATTGTCCTTCAGCTGCTGTCCAGAAAGACACGGGTTTCCTGCAAATCCTGCATCTTCTCTGTCAGTCTCTTAAATAAGCTTGGGCACCTAAAATGGCTCTGGGCATCTCAAATGTCTCTAAGTTTATCGTAAAACTAAACTTTGCACTAAATCCTAAGTTCATAAAGTTATGTACTGACAACAGGACTCTGTGATCCCCCATCTCACTATAACTACTCCCCATATAAAAGCCCAGAACATCACCCCTTTCCACAAGTACTGCTTCAGGGAATGAGTTGCATAACAAGATGGCAAAAATTTTATGTTGTATGCTACTTATGTACATGTATGTATGCTACACCAGGGCTCACATCTTTTGTTTTCACTTTAATTAATACTGCCTTTCTCGTAAAAGTTAAAGCAGGTGGGATTCCAAAAAGCCATTATGTTTTGTTTGTTAGGAGCCGGTATAAATGTATTCCAGTAGAGATAATGCTGTAAATGTTGATCATGTTACAAGTTGACACACCTACTGTCGCTTAAGGAAGCAAAGGTTTAAATATAAAACTACTATTTTTAACTGAGTTAATATTGGAACTGAAGGAGGAGATGTTCAAGCTGGGGTAAATAGTAGCCTGGCTGATGTAAGTAGCACTATATTGATTTGCAGCAGTGAAGCAACTATGAGAAACAGTAAATCTTTTCTGCACCAAGAGCTCCACAAATGTATTTATAATATTATTTCAATAAGGAAAAGAAAAAGTCACAATAGAAACTTGAGATTATTCAAAGGTATTTCTGAAGATTTATTATTAAATTGGAAATAGGAAAAATAAAAAGAAAAAGAACAAAAATGGCCTGATGTTTAAAACCCACAATTTTAAATACCTTCGTTTATTTCAATAAGGAAAAGAAAAAGTCACAATAGAAAGTTGAGATTATTCAAAGGTATTTCTGAAGTCCTGACAAACTTCTATGAGCAAATAAATGAAAATATAGAGCATGTGTCCTAGCCCAGTAGACTGCTTTGAATCCCTGAGCTAAAATATGCATGTTATATAACTATGTGTTTTGTTTACAATGAGCAGTATATTCCACACATAATTAAAATAAAGAAAATTGTTATTAGGTACCTCTTGATGATAAAAAAGACCCAAACCTCCAAGGTATTAAGTAAAAGCCAGTTTTATACTGCAAGCATTCATTTATGTTTTCTTCTTGAAGTTGTAGTTCGTAAAGTACTGTAAGTTAGATTATTATTAAAAATAAGAGCTAGACCATCAGATTTTATTATTAAATTGGAAAAAGGAAAAATAAAAATAAGAACAAAAATGGCCTGATGTTTAAAACCCACAATTTTAAATACCTTCGTTTATCTTGATTTGTTAAATATTCTAATGTTGGGCATTCTTTCTGGGTGTCTACTCAATAACATTTGGCCTTTGCAATACAATATAAACAAAATTTTAAAAGTCTAAAAAGTTTAACCCAAGAGGAACCTTCCTTCTCCAAAAATCCAATTAAAGGAGCCAAAGCTGTGTTTTCTTTTTAAATTACTTTCTCTCTCTTTAGCTGAGGTGTTTAAAGACTCCATAATGAAGCATAGCACAGAGTACAGCACAGGAGGACTGCGACCATGGGCTTTAGGGAGATTAATGGCTGCAGAGCGGCTCGCTTTTTGTTACATTAACCTGCCCAGAAAAGCAATTCCCTCCACAGTCCCCATACCCAATCCCCATAAGTGGAGACATATGGCAGTTCTGTGATACAGAGAACACACTGTGGTAGTTTTATTGATACTGGGACTGCTTCTTAGCCAGTATAAGTCTTCTCCACTCAGCTATGAATTGATCCCATTGACTCTTAGCAAAAGCACAACAGTCATAAAGGTTAATGCTGCCCTTGCAGTCAGATTCCTTCTCTGAACTGCCCTGTGAAGGTGCCTCTTTCCACTGACTCTAGGGAGACTGGCAGATTAAATTTAGACTGAGAAACTCTTGTGCCTCTGCCGCTTTGGTGGGATCAATCTGTAAAGACATGCTTTTCTCTTAGTACATGATTCTCAGATGTGAGTCTATTGATAGAAAACCACCAGAAGTAGCAATGACAGTGGTGAAAGTTGTTCATGGCCATCACTGTGTTCTCATCTGGTGGAATCTCAGATGAGCAGAGGCTTTTCCTCTCTCCCTCCCTTCCTCTCTCTTCTGCCTGTCCATTATATATATGAGGACAGTAATCATTATGACATTTCAAAACCCATATCCCAACATTTCCATGTTGAATTAACATGAATACTCAGAATTGCAGAGCTGTGGTGCATTTTGGAAGGACCTTGCAAAAGGGGTTTTCAGTTCAGATTCTTGGCTAAAGGACAAAAGGCTTGGCAATGTAGCACAACATTGCACACACACAGACACAGAGAGATTATTTCATAATTTCTGCTTTACTCAGATTTTTCCATCAGCTTCTCTGCTAACCTTGAAACTGCAAGGAATTTCATTCTGTGGCTTGTGTTTCCTCCAAAATAGAATTGCAGGATCTCAGTTCTTCCCTAGAAATTATGTCTCCTGTAGTCATTATTCCCTCCTGGCCTCAAACCACTTCCTGCAATTTCAGAGCCACTGAAAACAGCAGTTTCAAATGATCTATTAACCCATGAAGGCTAACCTAGCCTGGATTCACCAGAGGTCCTTTGATGCATTTTTCTTTTCTCACACTTTTCTTTTTTCCTTTCCCCAAACTTTGAAATAGAACTGAAAAGATTCTTCTTCAGATGAGTTTTGGCCCATTTCACAGACCTTATCCTCTGAATATTGTTTTGTTTTCACCTCCAGTTTTCTGCTGCAGACTACTATATATTAAATCTATCTTTCTTGAAATATTCTGATGACCTGTAAAAGCTGAAATGCTAACTGTCAAACCCCTTGGGTATAGCCACAAATGATTATGTAAGGCTTGAGGGTCAATGCCAGATGAACAGGTGACACACCCATTTATCATCAGCAGGAACAGGCACATTAATTGGCCATGATACCAGTACCATCCTTCAGCATTAACAAAACTCTTCTTGATACTGAACGTACCCCAGAACATCCTTTATTAAATAAGATAAATAATACTGAGGCCAAGGGTCACACTGCTTCATCTGAGATAGCTCAATTATTTACGAATACTTCCCTGACTCAGACTTGGTAACCTGACAGGTTACCAAGCTTGGCAAAGAGAGCTTTTTGGTCTACTAACTAAACATTATTATTCGCCACAGATGTGTCTTTTGTATTAATGAATCAACAACAGAGAAACTAAACCACAATAGTCCTGTAAAGCTTCTGGACTGGGAGAAGAGTGCTTGAACACTGGAACAGTTTATCCAGAAAGGCTGCGGAGACTCCATCCTTGGCAATATCCAAAACCTGACTCAACACATCCCTGGACTATGGTGGCTGACACTGCTTTAAGCGGTGTGTGTGCTGGACTAGGTGATCTCCAAGGTCCCTTCCAGCCCCAGCGTAATTCTCTAGTTCTGAGTCCATGAGATGAAGCCGCAGTCAAAGATTCCCCAGTTTCTGTTCTGGGCTCTGCCATGTACTCACACAGAAGTCAAAATACTCATAATTGGCTACTGCTTCCAACTGTTTAACCATGCAAAGAGGAATATAATACTAGGAGCCCCTCATGCCAATTTTCTCACAGCGAGCATGTGAAGAAGTAACCATTAGCCACCATTTGGTATGGTACCTGCAGAATTCCCAGCAGCTGAGTGAACTCTTCTGTAAAACAACTTGACCCTATTTGGCACAGCTGCTATGCAAATATTCTGTATGATTCCAGGCACACTATTTATGTGTCATCATTGTCATGTGTCATCATGGATAGCACAGAAGCAGTGATAGTTTGATAACTCTGCATGAGAATGGAGAAAGTAAAACATTGATAATTTTACTGGAATACTGACCACATATTACAGGTACTGGAAACAAATTGTTTCTTTCAAGATTGGCTTTCACCTATTATTGAGTTGCCAATAAATGGTTCTGTGACCCATTCCATGGAAGAGCTCGAAAGTAATACCATGCTATTTCATGGGACTGAAAAAGGACCCTCTGGGTCAAGTCCATCTTACCAACACAATTTCTACACTGTGGTCACAGGTTGCTATCTTGCCTGCACTTGATATAGGCAGATTTTTATAACAACACTCATCTCCATATAGCTTGTTAGCTAATTATGTGTTCATCCTACCATAAATGACATTTTCCCCATTCTTGTATCAACTTTTGATCTTGACAAGAAGGAGAATAATTTTTTTCTTTCCCCCCCAAAGGCCTTAGGGAGTTTTCCTCAGAATGATACAGTATTTCCTCACACTTAGAACAGAGCCTTCTGTTTGCAAACAGTACTGGGGAATTTTCAGTGATGACACCATTTAGGCTGGCATGCACACTTTATACCTGCATAGCCAAAGGAACTGGCAGATGGTTGGTGACAAAAGGAGCATCCCATGGAGCTGCAAGAGAACCATCTCAACAGATCCAAGATTTCAGAGTTTGAAAGTTACCATGCAACAGCCCAACCATAGCACAGCTCAGCATTCAGCCAGAAGCAAGGCAGGTGCTTGAAATGTTTGCCAGGATTCACTCATTCAAACGTGTTTAGTCTCCAAGATGAAAATAAATCTGGCAAATGGGTGTGGAATGCTCTTACAAAGATATGTAAGAGCAATCACCTGGTGTAGGACAGAATATACCACCTTGTCTCTGAATTTCTGGTATCTGGAGGACTGACTTATACAAAGTTGTCCCTCCTGGGCCTCCAGCAGAAAGAATTGTCCCTTCGAGCAGGAGAACCAGTGAGAATAAGTGGGAGTAATGAGTAAATTATATTGAATGAAGTAGAGGCTGAAAAAGGAGATGTGCTACCAAGCAGGTCTTGTTTCAGCATGGGTCTCCAGGACCAAAGCATCTGCCATTCCACAGCATTTGGTGGGGACCATTTTACAGGTTGGTTTTTTTAAATATTTTACAGCATTTTACAGGAGAGGGGAGGCTGCTGATGGCTCAGTGCTGCATAAACACTTGTAAGACTGGCTGATGGGACTAGGGAGGAAGAAGTCAAAATTGTTGAGCTCAATATGCTAGACTTGTTGGATTTGGATCAGTGCTGCTCTCTGCTTGACAGCTTCATATTTCATGTCATCCTACCTCTAGTGGACACATCTGGAGTTCTGTTCTTGAACTTTCTGAAGAAAAATGTGGGGTTTTCCTGCATCTTTCCTTCCTGAAGCTAGTGGTAGACTAAGGAGGAAGAATTTATGTATTTGCTTCACACTACTAATTTATTTCTTAACTCTTCTGAAAATTTTCCAGTACCCCAGCTCCTGCTCAAAATTTCCTATGCTGCAGCTACAATATACTGACATGATTCACAGCTCTTGTTAAGGAATAGCAAACCTGTCCCAAATATGTGTAGCTTCTTCCTTCTACAAAAGAAATGAACCATAGTAAAGATCATTGCAGCTAATCTGTCTTCAGATTCAGGAAGATTCTTCTGCACCCCTGCATTTCAGAAGATGACCTTTATCAGATGTAAAGCCTACAAACATTTTCTGACTGTGTAGGGCAAACCACAGATATAGGATTTGATGTACAAATGTAACAGTTCTTCTCCTATCATGCATCAGCCAGTGTAGCACAGATGCAATGTCATAGAAAGTAAAGCATAAAGAAGAGGGAACAAACACAAAAACTAGTTTATAACTTGCCAATGGGAAGAGGAGACCAACTAAAACAATTTGTAGTGAAGGTCCAATGGAATACCACAGAGTTAGTCTCTCTAGAGAAACAAAGGGAAGACAGGAACAGTACTATCTCTCTCTAAATGCAAACACTGATTGGGAGAGGTGGTGCTTCTGCAATCTGCCAAGAAGAGCAAGAGCTTTTTGCTGAATAAGCAACTGGGCTAGCTGGTGTAGAATGCAGTGTGCACACTGATGCCCTAGAGCATCAACTTCATGATCAGGGGACCCTGAGAAATGCTTCAGTTTTCTCATAATGAGTGGATTGAGTGCATTCATCAAAACTGAGATTTCAAGGCTCAAAGTTCAAAAAGCTACCAGAGGTGACATCATTTCCCTGCTTCCTTCTTCTCCTGTCCCTTCCAAAAACAACCATTATATTTTTTTTCTTGCCATTTGACTGAAATCACCTGGGGGTTAATTATCTTTCTGGGATGAAAACCATATGCTATTTCATGTTCTTGCATAAGGTTAAGCTGCGTATGATGAAACTGATCAATTAAATCTTGAGGGAAGAGAAGGGAAGGAAGGGTGGGTGAAGCCTGGCCAGGAGTTAGTGTTCTCATTTACTGACAATGCAATCCAAGGTAACAAACAAATATACAGATTTGCTTGCTCATAAGGAACAGAGCAGAGAAAGTGTTGCCTGTGTCACATAAAATGAAGCTGGGGAACACTAAAGTGAGGAATATTAATGTAAACAAGATGGGGAAAATTACTGCTTATGAGTGGCAAGACTTGGACTATGGAAAGGTCATATTATTTAAAAAGCAATTTTTCTGTGTGTTTGGTTTTGATTGGTTTTGGTTTTGTTTTTTTTTTTTTTTTTAACCTTGCAGCTTGCAGACTGTTTTGAACACAGCAGATATGCTGATGCACATTCATAAAATCCAGCCTGCGGTGTGGGTCTACACCCGTCATTTCACTTCAGTGCAGGAATAGTCCCCTAAAATGTAAGTCCGGTTTTCCAATCCATCTGGCATGTGAGGCTGGTTCCTATCACTGTGTATGGTTTTCCTTCAAGCTAGAATATGGATTTTTTTTGTGCTGGTCTGGTAGGGATAAAAGAAAAGAACAGAAAACAGACATGGAAGTGCTCCACTGAGTCTCATGCTTGTAAAATTCCATGCATACAGAAACTGCATGCGGAAAGAAGATCTACAGTCACATGCAAGTTACTGAAGACAAACAGTACAACTTAAGCTTAGAACTGTTTACAAGTGAATTCCTCATAACTCCTAAACCAAAAATTTCATTGTCTGAATCATTTCTTTGTCAAAGAGAAACATTTCTTTGCCAGTGAGAAAGACTAACTCCAAGAATCATTCAATCCCCAGTCCTGCAGAGTTTAGGTTGTACATGGGTTAACATTTCAGTGCAGTTACACTCCCTCAGCAGCTAGCATTTGAGAAGTGTGTTACTGAAAAGAAATAAGCCCAAACATACACAGATGTCTACTGTTTTGGGTTCAAATAGCCCTTGTGGAGATAGAGTGGTGTATGTATATATGGGTGTGCACGTGTGTGGGCATGCATGGGAAAGCAAAATGAGCTTTATTTTTATTCTGAGTCTCACCTAAACAAAGATCCTAATGTTATCCCTTGGAATGAGGTAAGAAATATGATCATTTGGTTCCAAGACCTGCCTGAAAATACAGTTTTTGTAGCTCTGAATGAGCAGCAGCCTAAGTGAAAGAGATCAGATGAACTGCATTTAGAAGTGATGCAGTGAACTGGTACGAGGGGAAAGTGCTTTTAGTGATCGATATGGAAACAGGGGGCTTTCATCTAACCACAGTGGGGATGGCAAAGAGGAATTTGGGCAATATAATATGGGATAAAAGGGTGGATAGCCTCTTATTTCAACCTAAAGACTTAATGATGCTTATTAAAAGGTTGTTACCTGGTTTCATGGAAGAATTATTGCCCTTTACCTCTTTCCTTAGAGTGAATGACCTGACAGGGAAAACCAAGTTTTCTTAAGTCCTTGGTCCTTGTTATGGAAATGTTCTTCTCATTTTCCTGTGACTTTGCCAAAAGACCAACCCATGCAAAACAGCAATACACAACGCAATTCCCCAGGTAGGATGTTCATATTACAGCACTTGGATCATCAGATATTATGATTCACATAACAATTGTTTACATTAGGGTCTATGTTACCAATAAGTGAGAACTTTGATATAGCAAAGTGTTCTCATGCTTAAAAAAATGCACTGGGCCAAAATCAAGTCTGGAGGAGACACGCTGAAGACAATGAACTTCCAGCAGGTGAGCCAGGCTGCACATTTCTGTTTGGGAAATCTTTCCACCACCACAGCATTTCATTATCGCTGTCATTTTTCTATGAATTATTGCTTTTTTGTCAGATTTACCTCCCCTTCCACTTGAAAACAGTCATCAGAGGAATAGGCCAGCAATAAAACAAAACCTCCTGGAGGTTAATGTTGCAATGACATCAACAAAATCAGGAACTGGTCTACCTCTTCAACTAGGGGACCAAACCACATGGTGCTGGTTCAGCTACAAGAGCTCAATCCGTCTGTATCTGAATACAACAGGCAGCACCGCTTTTCTGACACTGGATAACAACAAACTCACAGTTTGTATTTGAACTCACAGTCACTAGATTTTTTTTTAGGCTACTTAGTGTGTTTCAAGACTTACAGTTCATTAGCAGTGACTAGAAATGAAATGCAGATTAATTCATGTGCCATTAAAAAAATCTATTAATTAGCTTTTAAATTAATTTTAGGAAGTCATGTGTGCTATTTGACTATGAATATACAAGGTGCTAGCCTTTCTACAGCTCTACAGTAAAGAGATATGGCTCAGAGATATGCCCTGGGAGACAGGCAACCAGAGCACCAAAATGCCCCTCTTCTTACCAGAAGAACCCACTCAACTGCATAAACTGGCCTTTTCTGGCAAAAGAACTATCTTCTCACTTTTTGCAGAATAAACTGTAGTTTAGCTAGAGTTATCTAAAATTAAATCAACTGGGCCAAATCTATGAAAAGTCATTATTTCTCCTGCATTCTACCTAAAAATGTTTGTCTTACATGTGAAATGCAACTTCGGAGTTAAGTCTAACCAGTACACAGAGGGAGCCTAGATGTTCATAGAATCATTTAGGTGGAAAAAGACCTCCAAGATCATTGAGTGCAAAATACCTTTCAAACTACAAAATGAAGGAAATGTTTTTAAGTTAAATATTTTGAGACATATATAATGTGTGAGAACATTTCTTTAGAAATTACCATGGAATCAAGCCATAATCAAATGAATGAAATCAAAGAACCTTTCCCCTGTTGCCTTCCTTCAACAGTCATTTATGAATCAGAAAGTAAATGCACAAAGAATCTTAAATCCTAACCAATCACACCAGCAAAACTGTGACACTCCTTCACACTATTAAGTGGCTTAGAAAGCCAGAACAACTGCAACAGGAGATCAAATCCAACTTTACTGGAACAAATTGTGCTTTGAATTATGTTGGTGCAGTGCCACAGAAGTCAACGGGATATGACCTTCACAGCTAATGAAAGAGGTCCACTAAATTTGTCCTAGTCAGCTTGCCTGCAGAACCCCTTTGCACATTCTGTGCACATGTTCCCTCTCTTAGAATAAGTAAAAGATTTTCAGTTAAAATACAAGCTAATGAATTTCAGAAGCATCTTTCTTTACAGTAAATCCTCAAGTAAATAATGACAGTACACTGGAAAGTACAGACCAGATTTACATAAAGACTGACAGAACTTGAATTTAACTCATTGCAGTCTATAACTTTCTTGTGAGGAGAAGGCGAGGCATAAACACTGATCTCTTCTCTCTGGTGACCAGTGACAAGACCTGAGAGAACACCTTGAAGTTGTGTGAGCAGATGTGTAGGTTGGATATAAGATACAGGCTCTTCATCCAGAGGGTAGTGGGGTTCTGGAACAGGGTCTCCAGGGAAGTGGTCACAGCCCCAGCCTGACAGAGCTCAAGAAGTGTTTGCACAGTGCTGTCAGGCACATGGTGTGACTCTTGGGAAGGGCGCTGTGCAGGGCCAGGAGTTGAGCTCAGTGTTCCCTGTGGGCCCCTTCCAACTCAGCTCAGCCAGCATTCTGTGAATCAAAGTCCTTTCACCATGGGATCTCTTTGTACAGGAGCAGATTTACTACAAAGTGTAGGAGGCTGGCAAGCATTTCAGGGCATTGCCCAGTGCACCCTAGTTACTGCTTGTGTGACTGCAAGGGCAATTGTGGAGCACATCCTCATCCTTTGCCTCCTTCCCTTCCAGATCAGATCTAATTCCAGTCCTGCACATTGTAGTAGGGTAAAGAAATTCCTGAGATGCTGACAACTAAAATTTATGATGCGGCAGACATTCACCTGATGATCCTCTCAAATACACACTTCAGAAATGCCTACAGAAATGAGTTTACTTATTCTTAAAGAAACTGATTCCATTGACAAGGGGAAGAAAGGAGGCAGTGAAAATAATGAGAAAATAATAACTATCATTGTCCCTAAGTATTAAAGGAGATTAACAGATTATGAGATAAAAAAGCAAATGAATATTCCATAGTTTAAAGTTCTAACAGCATTAAGGTTCTATTTCCTGTCAACTTATTTTAAGTTAATCATCATTAATTTTTCAGAGCTAAATAGCAAAAGAAATGAGATCCCTCTATTATTTGCCACACACTCTAGTTGTGTAAGGAGTCCAATGTGAATGCAATGTGGTGAAAAAGTCTCATCACAAGATAACTGAAATTATGGCAAGAAAAGACTTACTAATCCATGCCCTTGTCACTTCAATTTCCTCTCTTCTACAGAGCATCTGATGAAGCCTCCTACTCAAAAGGTTTAAAAGTGACTCAGTGGTGTGAAATTTTCTGTTGTTAATTAAATAAATTATTTTTTTAGTGAAACCTCTTAGCAAGTAGTCTTTAAGTACTTTATGCTATACATGCCTGCAGAATCAGAAATACATTATGCATTAGAAAGGCATTTGAGCTGAGTGCAAGTGACAGAGATGATAACTTCTTTTCAATGCAAATAGCTCACTGCTTCCTTCCAATTTTTAACATTGGTGCTGTTTTGTTCAGTAAATGCCACCTTCTTGCGATATTTAACTTAGGCATGTTGAATACTTTTCTAATTGTGTATTTACAGAATTTTGGTGGAAAACAGTCTAAATCAGCAATATCTACCCTGATCTTGATGGTTCTCAAGAAACCATGAAGTCCTAGAATGGCTTAGGTTGGAAGGGACCATAAAGACCAGCTAGTTCCAACCATCCTGCCACCTTTAATTTTAAAAAGGTAACTGTAGAAATGCCAGAACAAGCTAAGTTCTGATCAACTTCTTCTGCCAACATCTCCTTCTATTAGTGTAAATAATTGACCATATACTTGAGCAATTTCTTAGTCATGCTGCAGCAGGAATTTCTTCCTGGTCTGTGGCTCAAATTTTCTTTTGTTTAACATAATCCCATCATGCCTTTCTTTGTCACCTTTGGATAAGAGAAACAATCTTTTCCCTTTATCATCTGAGAGCATGACTTTCTGTTTCTACCAAGCCAGGTTGTTCAGCCCCTTAATGATTTTTGCTGCTGTTCTCGGAATTCCCTTCAATCTGTCAGCATCCATCACTAGTTTCAAGGTGCAATCTCATCACTGCTGTACAGCAAGAAAATCACCTCCCTATGGAGAAAGGAATGACGATGCTGCACGTACAGACCGAAGTCACAACATCCTTTTTTGTAATCCTCTGGCATTGCAGCATGCAGACATATCATTTGCTGTCTGCCAAAATCTCAAGGTCTCCTTTGACATTTCTGCTTTCCAGGTATCTTTGTCTGACTTAATAACTGTGCTTTAGATTATTTCCTTCTCAGATTTATTAACCTACATATTTCTAGGTCAGATCTCATTCTCTAGTTATAGCACAAATATATGCCACGTCCCATTCTCCTTGCACTATTTTTTAATAATTAAACATAGTTTGTTATTTTGAGCCAGAAGTTGGAAGATCCTTATTAAGATTTGGATAGGATTTGATGAGTGTATTTCAGTCCTTTTATCCTTTTATGTCTTGCAATAATTCAGTTGAGTGCTACACCTGTGTTCACTGTTGGGCTACTCATTTTTTTGTCATTATGACTGACTGTAGAGTGCCAAAAGGCAGCCCTGGAGGTCTCTCTTATCCTTGCATGTTATCCAGAAAGAAAAATGCAATCATCTTACTAGTTGTAGAAAATCCACTCCTGAACAAGTCTAAGCCCTTCAACAGTCAAAGGAATTAAAAAATTGACATGTTCAGGCTACAACTAGTTTTATCCCTAAATATGCATCAAAACCAAGTTTAACAAGGTACACCCTAGAAATGTTTGTTTCATTTCAATGGACATGGTGTGAGTTCAATAGACCTGGCTGTAGATCTGTACGCAGCAAAAAACAACTGCAGATCATTGTAGACATCATGATCTTTGACATCATGATTTACTCTTTCATTTTTTTTCTATCTACTAAAATATAAAAGCATAAAAACTTATTTAGATTTTGTTCTTGTTTTTCCACATCATAAATATTTTCATCTGTGTAAGGTAGGAGCTTTTCTGATGATCCATGTTTAACAGTGAGTTTTACCCTGCAGACTTCTTGGCAGTTAAAGTAGTACTTCAGTACTATATTCCTTATCCAGTTTTTGAATAATTGCTCTAAAGATTTTCTTTTTTTTCATTTCAAGGATTGCAACAGATGCCTATTGACGTCTTTCATCCTTTGTAATTTAATCTGAAGTATTCCACTTGCTGCTATTCATTATCAAATTGTATCTCAGTGCTATTACGAAAATGATATTCAGTATTTCAGTATATAGCGGTAACATAAAAAAATAAATGAAGCAGCACAAAAAGTAAACCACCCTTCTCATATATTTGCTACCTTAAAAACTTACATAGGAGGTATTTCTCTCAATGGTATACAGAAGAGTCTTCAAGTGTTTCTCGCATCATTTCACTAAGAAAAGTTCAGATAGTTTACCACAACTATAACTGCAGCAACCAACTGTTCCACATACTTTTAACTTCTTTAATCTATTACAAACCAAAGAGATGAGGGTGAAATTCCAATCATAACCTGGCTTCTCAATCTCTGCCATAACATGGTCCCTGAATCCCATTAAAACTACCAAATATGAAGATACTTGCCCCCCATATGATACTGTACATTAATTTTATTTCAACAAGGGAAATCTCTTTAAGTTTTATTATAGGAATACTTATGATTTTTACTGTTTGTTTAACAACATGGAACATTCCATAAAAATCTGAAACCTTAATTATACTGCTCTGCCTAATCCTCCAGGGAATTCATTGGAAGAGCACATTAAACTTTTTTTTTCTGTTCCTAGAAGGGGTCTTCTGTTATCTGTTGCCACTACCCACACTTTTTAAAGTGAGTAAAATCCAGTGTACTAAGTAGCTTTATAACCCAGTGGGCTCCTGCTTTCTCACTAGTCTCAAAAATTTTTGTTTACAATGTAAACTGCGTATCTTTTTAACACCTGAAATGTTTTTGTAGAAAATAAAACTAGTTATTTGTTGCAGGGATAGCAAACAAATACCTTATTAATATGTGGTGCTAAAATGAACAATGACCATGCAGTAACAATGCCCTATTCAGCAGGTTTATTCCCTCCTCTTTCACCATGTTCCTATTGATTTCAGTGGTAATCTTTATTGTAAAGCTGCCCTTGCAGTTCCAACATGGATGCAAGCAAAACTCCATTCCAGTATGTATCTCCTCAAAGCACCTATTACACTTCAAGTTTATTACGCATCAGTCTGCAGTTTGGGGGTTGAATATCTGCCAATGAGTACATAATTTTAGGAGGAAGATAATCGGGGAAAAAAATTATTCTTTTAAGGCATATCTCGTTCAGAAATGTTGGAAAAAATCCTGTTTGATTGTAGGACACCTTGTTGTATTTGAAAAAAAAGAAATCCTGATATTGGCCAGTGTATGAAACTACAGGAAAATGAGTTTCAAAATGAAGGGTATAGAAGTAAGTGAAAGCAGCAATGTCCATTCTGTGTATTTAACTGTAACTACAAAGCGATTTTAATGACAGACCGTAGCATCTGCATGCAAGTCAGCACATCTCATTGAATTAATTAACAGTATAAAAACTTACAGTATCTCAGGAATGGTGATTTTTTTTTTTACGGAAAGTGACCATTTTGTATGAAATTGAGAGTTTAAAATAGTCTATGTGAGAGCGAATTCAAGAATATCAGCATTAATGGTGTATTTTGGATGATGTGGGCAGTAGTAGAATAGAATCATAGCATCATCAAGGTTTGAAAAGACCTTTAAGCCCTTTAAGTCTAGTCATCACCTTAGTACCACTGCCATGTACACCAGAGAGCCATGTCCCATACATGGACAGACATATCCACATTTTTTTTTAACACTTCCAGGGAGGAAGGTGTCTCCATAGAATGTGGATATTCTGTTAGATATTTTTTCCTAATATTCAATCTAAATCTCCCCTGGCACAGCCTAAGGCCATCTCTTCTTGTCCTGTCACTTGTTACCAGGAGAAGAAAATGACACCCCACTGGCTACAATCTCCTTTCCGGCAGTTGTAGAGAGCAGTAAGGTCCCACCTGAGCCTCCTTTTTCCCAGGCTAAACACCCCCAGTTCCCTCAGCTGCTCCTCATCAGACTTGTGCTCCAGACCTTTCCCCAGCTCTGTTGCCCTTTTCTGGTCACATTCCAGCACCTCAATGTCCTTCTTGTACTCAGGGGCCCAAAACTGAATACAGCACTTAAGTTGTGACCCCACCAGTGCCCAGTACAGGGGGACAATCCCTGCCCTGGTCCTGCTGGCCACACCAGCTGATACAGGCTGGGATACCACTGAGCTTCTTGGCCAGCTGGACACTGCTGGTTCACTCTCAGACCAGTCAGCCAGCCATATGAGAATTTTATTAAAGGGACAAGTTTTTCCAAACTTGGGCTTTTTCTCAAAGATCCACCATCACTGCAGAGCAAAACACTGCCATGTCTCCCAGGACTAAGAAAGACTGGATCCATGAAAACCATACCAGAGAGCATGTCTATAATCTGTTCCTGTGTGACTGAAACTCCAAACGTGTGATGTGTGAGATATCAGGAACAGGCTCCCCAGGGAAGTGGTGGAATTACCATCCCTGAAAGTGTTAGAAAAAATTAGTAGATATGGCCTTTTGCATTGCAGTTTAATGGGGACAGTGGTATTTTGTCAAAGGTTGGATTTGACCATGGTGGAGATCTTTTCCAACCTTAATGACTCTGTGATTCCATCTCATCCCACAGAAAAAAGCAATTTGGATTACATTTCCAATACAAGAAGCTAACAGTTTACAAGTTATTACTTCAGAATAAAACATAAAAGATGGGTATGTTCCAGTGGTTTTTAAAATTAGAATAATTAAACTAATTAGTGCACTTAATGTACTTTCCCATTCCTGGAAGTGTTCAAGAACAGGTTGCACAGGGCAGTTTTAATGAAAGGTGTCCCTGTTCCATGGCTGGAACAAGACAATCAAGACAATCTTTAAGGTCCCTTTTAACACAAAACATTTCACAGTTCTATAATTCTATTTGCACTCTTCCATCAAACAGTAAGGCATTCTCATTATTTGTAGATACTGGTTAAAAAATGCATGTATCTGTAGACAGTATTTCTTCTTCAAGTACAAAATCTAAATATAGTTGATCTTGCATAGTCAAGATTAGCAAAAATTCTAGAAGACTAAAGCTGACAGTAATCTTCATGAGTTGTTCTAGGAACCTTTGAAGCCATCCTTAATTTGGATTAATTTGGATGTTAACTTGCATTGCTTCTCCATATACCACAAGAAAAAAAATATTCTTCCAGGCAATGATTTCTCAGCTTTTATATGATGAGTAGAGAAAAAAAATTCATTATCCCTGAATGAGATGGAAAAGCATAAGTAGTTCTGGAAGGAGCACAGCATCAAGTGAGAATATAAAAGTATGAGACAACAAATAAAGAATACTACAAACAGTTCAAAGTGGACATGAAAGCATAAAAGCAGATTTTGCTTCTGTTTGAATTCATCCACTTTGCAAGCTAAAAGTAGTATTGGATCCAATCTGCATTTTCTTTTCCAAATCTATTTTATAAAAATGAGCAATTTTTTCAATATTTATTGTAAATTTTCTATGACTTCTTTTCAGGCAAATCAAAAATGAAAAAAAAAAAAATTATCCAGCAACACAGATTTTAGCAGATGAAAAAAAAATGGGATGACAAACAAAAAAGCCAATAATATTAATAATTATTTTAGGACACATGATGAAGCAGGCTTGCAAGTGGGTGTCTGTTGCCATTTGAAAACCACAAAAAGTAGGCTGCCAATAGTGGTAACTGAGAGGAAACAAATACACTTGCAACTTCTCGGCACTGAATAGTAACTGGTATACATTGCATTTAAGATCATTTTATCTGACTTTTCATTTAATTGCACTTTGCTTATCACAGAGTGAATTATATTAAATATTAACTATCTTGGTTAGGATGTCAAGGCACACTTTACTGTCTTTTTAGACTACTGAACAGTAGTTCATGTAGGAATTATTTAGGGTTGCTGAAGATAGAAAATTAAATGTGACGGGGTAAAATTAGAAAAGGAAAAAGTATAGGCAGTTAAAGTAGTCATATCCAGAAAACTGTAAACCATTTCTCAGGGAAGAATAGATCTTTCCTTTCTTCAGATTTTTTCAAATAGACTAAAGGATTGACAAAAGCTGTTCAATAATAAATGGTGCTGCACAGAAAGAATAAATCATGGTCTCTGTTGATAGCACACCAGTCTCTTGCCGTAAGCAGTGGCCTGGGAGTCAGAAGCTGTTTTCCCAGCTCTGCCACTGACTTCCTTTGTAATCTTTTTTGGATCACCTCAGCAATTTCACTTCCTCTTGAGTCTTGCAGAGCCTTAAATCTCTCCAAGTGAGGTCTAACTCTAACTGGGGCTTGTCATCCCTGCAATGCAATGTTATTGTCAATTGCTGCAATGCAAATAATAAAGAAATGCTGTATTTTCTAGTAATGCTCACACTCTTCATCTTACATCACAGTCTATTAGCTTTTTTTCCACCCATTCAATTGTGGCAGGATAAAAAGAACCCAGTCACTTACTTGGAAACTTACAAACTTACACTGCTGGAAAACTTAATGTTAAAAAGACTTTACAATCTACATGTGAAACAATCATAGCTCTCCAAAACTCATCCCTAATCCCTCTTCCCTCATTTTACTTTACTCATCCCTCTTTTACTTTATTCCTTTGTCAGCTGCCAGAACCCAACATCTAAAGAGGTCCTACACTTAACACCTCTTTGTCATGACAGGAACAAGACATACCTTTCTCACAGATAGATGTTCTTGTGCTGTTAGTCACCGGGCTGCTTCTATACTTGAGCACTGAGAACCACCTCCAAAAAATGTTTTTCTTTCTATCAATGAAACCAAGATGTCTAGATGATTCTTCTAGGAATGACTATGCTGGGTTGGACCAGTGACTCATCAGTCAAAATGACCAACATGGACTTTTGAGGAAACTGTCCAAGAACAGGTAAGGATATTGAGAGCTATGTCTGCTGAATATTTTCCCAGACCCCATCCATTGTGATTCAGGGAGGTCTTTAGTCAGAAAGAGAGATGCTGTGATTAATCAATTTCAAAGGATGTTTCTCCATGAAGCAGTTCGGATGTTACACAACCAGCTAGATAAGTAACCTGTTGATGTTACTATGAAGCAGCTCAGTCTGTAAACTGTATTTTATTCCAGTAATTTTTATTTTTTACTTCTGGTAGTATTGTACAGTCCCCTCTTTTTTTTTCTGTAGGAGAAGAAAGCCATGGTGATACAATACCTGTCAGCCTGAACACTATTCAGGAGGCTGGTGTATCTGCTTGGGGGAGACTGAATCAAGTAGTCAGATTACTTGCAGGGAAAGCAGCCTAACTGAGAATCATATCCCAGAGATGTTGTGGATGTCCCATCCCTGGAAGTGTTCAAGGCCAGGTTCGATGGGGCTTTGGGTAGCCTGGTCTAGTGGAAGGTGTCCTTGCCCATAGCAGGGATTGGAACCAGACAATGTTTAAGGTCTCTTCCAACCCCAAATATTCTATAATCCTATGAAAATTTAAGCCTGGAGGAGGAATTGAGAGTTAAGTAAAATGAAAATAGTTCCTTTCTACCAAAAAATAACCATACTTTCCAGGTATGGCTTGGAGCCAGGACTCTGTTCCAAGTGCACCTCTGAACTTGGCCTACCACACTTTCCAGGAGGTTGATCGCATTAAACTACTCCTAGTACTTTATTGAGAATTGATAGCTTGTTCTGCTGATCTATAAAGTCTCATTCCATGCATTAGCTGTCTTTTAAATCATGGGCTGGCATCTTTCCCCATTTTCAACTTCTAAAATCTACCCAGTTATCATATAACTACTATTTTCTCTCATACTTCCTTACAATAGGACTTTTTTATGCTTGTTTATTTTGCTGCAGTGGGTTTATTTTGATCACAATGGATCACTGTCACGGCATGAGTAATATCTTCAAAACAGCAATTACAATCCCATCTATCATCAAGAAACTTCTTGGAAAACAGTAGTACACCTCTACTGTCCTTCTGTGGACTTTAAGACCAATTCTCATTGTATTTTCCCCCAAAATTCAGCATCACTTTCCCTCTGATCATAGAAAAAAGCAGTGGGAAAGCCTTCTGGATAATGAGAGAAGGGTTGGATTTTTAGTTACAAGAGCTCTCAAAATTTCATGATGGAGATCACTGCTATCTTCTTACATGCACCTCCTATTGTTATACTGGAAAAGAGAGATAGAATAGGATTTTCTTTAAGGAACTTCTTTTTTTCCTGTATTATATCACATTGAGTTCAATACAAATCAGCAGAAAACACATCCTTGAGTTTACAACAGAAGATGAGCTCTCTATTGTACTCTATTGAATAAGATGCTTCTCAGCTAGTTTTCTCATTTGTAAATATGATCACAGAATCATTAGGGTTGGAAAAGACCTCCAAGATGCCCAACTTCCCACAAATACTTTATACCAACTAAACCACATCATGAAGGTTGAAGCTGATCTTGTGGTCCTGTTGATTTAGAATCCCTTTGGCCAAATTAATGCCTGATAGGATGGACTCTGAGTAGGGCATGTAGGACGTCTTGGTGTTGAAGACCAGTATCTGTTACTGAATACTCCTGGGGGAAGCTGGTGACAGAATTGAGAGGACAAGGCATACTCTGGAGATTGAAAGTAAGAGATGCGAGTAGTGAGGAGGAAAAAAAGTCAGATGCAAAAGGCATTTAAAAAAAAAACAAAAAACAAAAAAAAGAACAAAAAAACAAAACCAAAAAAACCAAAAAAAACCCACAAAAAACCAAACAAACAACAGTTTTAAACTGCCAAAATGACCAATCAGTTCTAGTTCCCAGCTCTGTGAAATAGTTTAAATCCACTTCCCAGTGTCAAAGTTAAAGTGGAATCTGCTCAGTGCTCAGCATTACTTTTCATTAAAGAAAGTGGCTACTGGGAGTACAAGTTGGAAGCAGGCTTTGGAGGAGAAGATGAGCAGGGAGAGGATCAAGGAAATCTCACAGTGAAGGAGTAGGAAAAAGCAGGCTTGATTTTCCTCTCAAAGCAGTTCTACATGTTAAAACTCAGCTGATTTCAGAACAACCTGCCCCACATTTTCAGCAGAGTAAGAACATGAGAACAGCTGTGTTCCCAGGGAATGCATTTTGTTACATCTACCATCCCTGTATTTTTTTATCTGCCTTTTTTTTTAGCCATTTTCATTTCTTGTCATTTCCAGAAAAAAAAGTATTAGTAAATAAATTGTTTCATTAAAAAAAGAAAAGGAATAAAACAAACATTTCCTCAGAGTTCACATTCACATATCTCTTATGATGTTATGATAACTGAATTCTGAATTTGGATTAATATTATATATAGGCGATGGCGTACGGCAACAAGTATGTTTATTAGTATATGTTCCCCCCATATCTTTAATACTTGTCTCAATGTGGTGACTGTCAAATTTCTCATTTTGTCTTATCTAACAAGAAGTTACGTTGTATTTACAGTAGAGAGGTCCAGGGAGTATTTAAATTTTTGAGTTAAATGTTATATGGTCAGACAACCCAGATCAACTAGCTTTTAGGAAAACATTTTGTATGATGCTTGCTGATCAAGCAGCCAAATACTCTACAACATTAAAGGCTGTGTTTACATGTGAAAGCATGAAAATTACTATCAGGCACAAATATATATCAACATTGTGTTGCCCGCCCCTGACAGTTGAGGCTAGGGCCAATACATTACACACAGATGTACATTTTGTAATGCTTTCATTTAAAAGGTTTAAGCTGTTTCCAAGGGGACTGCTCCAGCTCCCAGACAAACGGCCGCTTGACAGCTCTCCTAGTGCTCAAAGCTCTCATGCAATTTTGTTCAATACACAAAGTGCCAGACTGAAGGAAATTGCTGTTCCTCATCTGATGTTAAGTGATTGGCTTTCTATCTTCATTAAATGTGTGCTACTCGATGCCTCAAAGACATTTTACCTTGTCCTGGAATGTGAACTTTAGCAGCTTTTTGAAATACCCAGAAGGGCTCTGTGGAAATAAGAAGGAAAATCCTAAGTCCTGCCTGCCCATGCCCTTACCCCTGTTAAATCGATTAGAGATTGGACAGATCAGATATTGTCTCACTAGATGTGCTGAGCTAGTCTTAAAAGTTGGTTTCAGAATTCAAATGAGATTCTATTCCCAAAGACCCCAATCTCATCTGCAAAGGTGAACTAGGAATGGAGGAAAAAGAGTAAAGAAAGAAGGATTTTCTCTGTGAGGGGAGCATTTATATATGATGGATTACAAAATTAAGGCAGTACCAGACAAACATTAGTGGTGATTGTGACTGTAGATTTCCCTGGCTCACTACAGTGCCAGATGCCCTCCCTCTTCATTAATTCCAATGAGGATCCTGGTACATAGATTCACTAAAAATGGGGTTCAGCCTTCAGAGAAATGAACATCCACTTCTTTATCTCCCCCCTGTTTTGGTAATGAAGAGCTGCCGCACCTCTCAAAGCCTGAAAACACAATTGTGCTGTTGAAAGCCACTATAATGAGATCTCTGTTTGAGAGTCAGGTCTGATCAAATAATAGACCTTCCCTGTTTGTGTTTAAGGATGGGTAAACAATGTCAAAGTGAAACCTAACCAGAAGAAATTGCATGAGCTTCTTACATTTGTGCAGCTGTTTTGTTCCACTGCCATTTAGAGCTTTACTGGTCTATGGCTGGTCTGAGGTCTGATACAAAGCCACTACTTATTTATGAAGAAAGGTGACTATTTACCCTGCTGACAACTCAGACACTAGAGAGAGACTGAAAACTGCAGGAGCATTATGTCCTTTGGACAATATAATCACCCTTGAAAGACTGGGTGGATGGTGGCATTATGGGTTCTCATCCACTCCTTCCCATACTTAGTGAACAGCAAATGCCTGTGTGTAAAAGGGAGAGAACAGCGAAGGCATCATTACTGGGAAAATGTACTTTGGGCAGAATGAGAAATAGCCCTATTATAGTCAAGCATGAGGGGAAAAATTTGCATTGAGAGATCCCAGGAACAGCGGTGCCAGCATTCTATTGAAAATGACCAAGCATCTTCCAGGTGAGGAATCTCATAATACTTTATGACCCACTGGAGGAAATTTACTTTTGCTGGAGGGGCATGGTTTAGTGGTTGACTTAACAGTGCTAGATTACCAGCTGGATTCAATGATCTCTGTGGTGTTTTCCACAGAGTGAGTCTACGATTTTCCACTGAGTCTATGATTCTGTAGATGTTGATATGTAAACATTCTGCTCCACCCCCTGAAAATGTTCCAGTCTGCACAGTCGACAGCAGATGATCAGGAAAATCATAATAAACTCGAAAGCTGTGGATCTTCTCCATCTCAGGCACAAGGTTAATGTTCTCCAGAGGCTTTCCGCACATTTGAAGACCTTTCCAGGTGGTTCCACATGATTTACCAAAATGAGTAACTCAACATCCAGCTAGACCTTAGCACTGGAAGATTTCAGTAGACAGATTCCTCTCACCCTGACTTTGAACACTTAACTGACCCGCTAAATTAGAAGCATTATCCTTTTGTGGAATGGAAATCATTTATTGATAGATAAAGGCGCTTCTGTTCACTGGCTAAAAAGGCAGTCTAGAACAACTAAACTTTTAACATAATTGACAGATACAATTCAAAAATTAAACAGGAAATCTGATTTTTCCCCTTGCAAGACAGGATTCCCCAGGACATCAGCCACTGTGCTTCTGAAACCATCTTGTGTAAGTGTTTAGTACTCCCACCTGAACTACCTCATGCCATAATCATGAAATCAGAAAAGCAGACACAAAAAATCCTGCTTTTTAAAAAGTGAAAATACTCAGAAGTAAAAACAAATGGAATGTTCAGTTCAATAATTTCCCAATTTCACAAAAGAATATGATCCCAAGCAGCCAATAATGATGCTGATGATATTTTGTCAACAGTGGCCCAAGAATTCTTTATGAAGGAACAACTGACTTTTGTCTTTCCCTTCTTTTATTAAGAAATGATAATTCAAATAAATTGCTGATGTGTTTTTATTTAAATTGCAGACCTCTATTAAAATATACATGGAAAAATTATGTTTAGAAATTTGAGAGCTTTCTGTGTTAGGTGATGCAGAGAGACTGGCTACAGGAGAACCTACAAGAGAAAGACTGATGTTTTCCCAATGCATGTTGCACAGGAATAGGGATAAAAAACCAATCTAGTTGGAAACATAACTCCAGTAGCAGTTGTTTGCAGTTATGAATGTACAATCCTATCTTTATATTCCACATGTGGATATAAATTGTCAGCCTTGCTCTGCACTTACCCATATGTCATACCTGTGAAATATTCTGTTATATAAACAAAACCACGTTTCACTTTATGGGCCAGTATTTCCAGCAGATCTGACACCAAAAGGGGTGCTGTGCTACTCTGTTACTATGTCATCCATCAAGAAGCTCAACCAGTGCCTTTCAGCACGCAGAACCGGGAGACAACCCCTTCCACTCTAATTTTAACACAAAGAACAAGGTACACAGACTTTCTCTCCATTTCCCTGCTTTAAATGAGGGAACCAGCCGTTTCTTCCACAGGTCGGCAAATGTTTGTAAAGTTTTCAAACAAGTACATGAAATTTTTTATGAAGAATATAAATATTAATAGTTTAATTCAACAGAGCAATAATCTGTCTTTCTTGAAAACATTATACTATTCTCCATCACTACAGCATCGAAAAAAAAACTGAATTATATAATACTTCATGAGCAACTGAGAGCAGCAGAAAAGTTCTGAGGCTTCTTGGTGCTGCTATGGCTTCTCTCCTTGGTAATAATTCTTAGGTTTTATAAGGGAGAGTTTTCCATTTTTGCTCCTGCTTTGATTTGTGGTTTTGATGGCTGATTGATTTTTCTGTGTAACTGATTTTATTTTCCTGTTATTTGATTTACTGAAGTCAGTGAAGTGAGGGGTAGAGGCCATGTCTGTGATCTGAGCAAACTTCATGTCATGTTGGAAGGATTTTTTTGAGAGTGTGCACTAGACATTTATAAGACCCATGCAACTGTAGTTTTCCATCAGTCAAGACTTTGCACTAGTGTGATTGGTATGACAGAGAGATTGTTACAGCTATCAACAGCAGTGCAAAACCAAAGGATGGAGATGTTATTTATCAACTAAGTTAGACAGACCAGACTGCAGAGCATTCCCCTGGAAACAATGCTTCTTAAACAGGTGTAAAATAGAGTTGAATCTAACCCTTTTTGTTCCCTTGTGCAAAGTTAACTATGCCATGAGGCTGGGAAGATATGCCCAATGTTTTGCCCCATCTGTACTGAGGGAGAAGGGTGACATCTGAGATCATCACAGTTGTGAGGACTTGCCCCAGGGATGATGTTCTCACAGGGGCTGGGCTAAATTCAGCTTCACCTACAGAGGTAATTCAAATACACAAAAACCGTCCCAAAAGCACCAAGGCCAACTGGCACAGAGCAGAGAGTATCTAAGCCAGCAACCTTTCGTAGTCTCCCAAACAACACAGATGCATAAAAAGAGACTGGTGGAAACGAGCCCTGTTTTTTTTTTTTCTAGCTCCTGATCCAGACTGAAGTATTACTTGGGAGAGCACCAGTTGACACCGGCAAACACCGTATCACAGATGCTTCTGACAGTGCAACAGCAGAAATTACTGCATTGTAGTGCCTAGGACTGTTCCCAGACACTGTTTAATTTACTTCTTGGATATAGTCTTCATATTCTCATCTGTGAGACAAGCTCTAACATCTACTGTAGAGGGAGAATTACTCAGTATATGCCCTGACTATGCCAGTGCAGGAAGCCTGGGAATATTACAGTAGTTGCCAAACAGTAATGCACAATGTTTTAATTATTCAAAACCACTCTGCCATTGTCACAGAGAAAAGACAAGGGCTTGGCAGAGAAAAATGAGATAAAACCTCACCATCACCTGCCAAACCAAGAGAGAATTTGGAATCCCCAGGTGTTTCTTTCCAGATGTTGTCCCTGATGATGCTGTTGAGTGGGTTTAACTCTTGAGCCAGAGGATAAACATGAAAGCTAGCGCTCTGTACGTATGCACACCTGCACCTTTTTAGTACAAACAGCACAATTCAAGCAGAGGAGGTTAATGATTTCCCACACAATGTAATCTAGTTTATAGATCTGTATAAATGTTTTATGGCAACACTTGATTATGTGATGTCCCAAATGATTTATCAAAGAAGCTGATGTAAAAGACCAGCAAGAAATGCTGGGGAATTTACTGTCTCGTTCTTTCTGTGGAACAAACAAATACTCAGAGCCCTCAGGAAACTTGAAACCCGTCTGGCACAGAAAAATGCTTGTAATTTGTTTGCATTTGATGACTCTCCTTAGTTGCAGGTAGTAGTGATAAATTCACAATTTGTGACAAGTAAAAAGAGGAGTAGGGAAGGTGCAGTACACATTAAAGTAGTTTAATCACCTTCAGAATACAGTGTCTGCAAAGCACGTTTTCCTCACTGTGCTTTACTGCTCAAACTGGTGAAAAAAAAAAAGAGGAAAAGTAGGCTTCACAGTGGACTTTAAAATGCTGAAATAGCAAAATACCAGGAACAGAATGGCAAGCAAAAAAAAAATGCAGATTATCTGGGAGATGTTTATCATCCAACTTACATTTTTTTGATATTAACTGTGTCCAGAGAAGGGCAATAAAGCTCATAACGGGTCTGGAACACATGTCTTATGAGGAGTGTCTGAATGAGCTGGGGGTGTCTAGTCTGGACAGAAAAAGGCTCAGGAGAGACTTAATTGATAAATTATCAATCTCTACAACAACCTGAAAGGAGTCTGTAGTCTGGTGGGCGTTGGTGTCCTCACTCTTAGGCAACCAGGGATAGGACAAGGGGAAAGTCCTCAAGCTGTACCAGGGGAGGTTTTTGTCAGATATTAGGAAAAATTTCTTCATTGAAAGTGTAGCTAAGCACTGGAAGAGGCTCCCCAAGGAAGTGGTGGAGTCATACCATCCCTGGAAGTGTGAAAAAAGAGCAGACATGACACTTTGCAAGATGATTTCATGGGCATGATGGTATTCAGTCAAAGGCTGAACTTGATGATCTTGGAGGTCTTTTTAAACCCTGAGGATCCTACAGTCACAAGAGACTGGTAATTAGAACTATCCCCCCTACCCAAGTTACCAAAACTGTGAGCTGTGTCTGTGGGAGACGAGCTCCCACAATCTCCTAATGAACTTCTACAGAGAAAATCACAAAATGGTCTGGGGATCAGAATGTTGCTCTTTTAAGCATTTCAGCAACTTTGTGATGATTCCCTGATCTGTTTATTTTCTGCATGCTTAGACAAGACAGACAAGTCAGAGATTCAGCATGGATTGTAAGCACTTACATGAAGCATCTAAATGAGAAGTGCAGGGGTCCAGGCAACTCAGAGAGAAATGCAGCTCATATGGTGATGAAAGCTCCTTCTTTTTAACCTGCAGTATCCATAAAACAGGCTTTTTATGCATAAACAATGAGCTGTAAGTACCGAGAATAAAGAAACAGCTTATGATTGTTCCTGAGGAAATTTTCTGTTCTGACAGTGCATGTGCTGGTTGCATTCTTTTACTAAGCTAAGAGAGTCACTAATAAAAGGATGGTATATTCTCCCCTGGCCAATTCCAGAATTCCAGCGCATACTCTTGGGAATATCTGCAATTGAAGAAGCAAATGAATGAGCACAAAAGAAACAGAGTAATGCCTGGGATCTGACCTTTTATGTCAAACATTATTATAAGTGAGTAAGAGGGAATAGATGTAATTCTACAAGAATCAGAAACAGGTTTTGGCAAAGGATTTGCAAAAAAGGCTGAAAACCTGACTGCTGTGTGAGGCAACTGAGCTAGAAGATGCATCAGTTTATCTCTCAGTCATTGCAAGATGATAATCTATTTATGGCTTAAAAGGCCAAAGATGGCATACGTGTTAGCATGTCACTGAACACAATTCTCGTGCATAAGGTGCTCAGAACAGAGAGGATTTTATCTGAGTCAGCAAAATTATATTAAGAGAGTAGCTTTGTAAAATTGGTCATCAGAAAGTTCCTCTGGATAAATTAAAGAGTGTCAAAAGCATGAGCACTGTGATTGTTCCCACTGTAGCTGATGCTGTCCCTGGAAGATTTTCGATTCAGCACTTAAAAATGATTCTGAGGAATATTTAGCTTGTATTGGCAAGAGAACATCCTAAGAGGGTGTGTGCAAATGTTCAACTCAGTCTGAAGGAAAAGAGAGTTTAGAGATAAATGCTTAAATTTTACAAGTTATCTGAAGTAACACCTTTAAGTATGTCCTTTGATTTAAGTAACATGAGAGAAAAGCTAAAAACAAATAATACTTCAAGAGGAAGTGCCATGGTCATTATTAATGCCTGAGAGATAAAGAAAGGCACATTCACTGGAATGTGGCCAACATCATAAATTTTAGGCCAAGAACAGAAGAAAAATAAAAGATGGCACAATCAACAGTAACTTGCAAAGTTAAACTTTTAAATATCCAGAGTTAAGAAAATGAAGCCTGCCTAAGTTGTTACTTGTGCAAAGTAAGGAGACAATGCTTGCCTCTCTCTTTATTGCCTCTCGACTTCCATCAAGTAGCTTATATGGACAACAGAATCCCAGAGGCAGAGGTCTGTAGGCATCACAGAATGGTTTGGGTTGCAAGGGACCTCTAAACTTTACCTAGTCCAACCCCTCTGCTATGGACAGGGACACCTTCCACCAGACCAGGTCGCTCAAAGCTCCATTTAACCTGGGCAGTAATGTTTCCAGGGATGGGCCATCCACCACCTTTCTGGGTAACCTGTGACAGTGTTTCTCTGCATTTATTGTAAACTTCTTCCTTATATCTTGTTTGAATCTACACTCTTTTAGTTAAAAACCATTACCTCTTGTCTTATTGCTACAAGCCTTACTAAAAATCTGTCCCCATCTTTTTTGTAAGTTCCTTCTAAATACTGAAAGGTTAGAATAGTCTTCCTGAAGCATTCTGTTCTCCAGGCTGGACAACCTCAATTCTCTTAGCCTTTCCTCACAGAAAAGGTGCTGCAGCCCTCCAATAACTTTTGCGACTCTCCGCACAGCTTGCTCCAATAGGTCCATATCTTTCCTAAATTAATAACATTTCCACATATTTACAGCTGATGCAGTACTCCACTTCTGACTGTGAACTGTTGATCGCAATAGTTCTTGGCCAGGCATAATGGATCTGTAGGAGAACTGGAAAAAACTTTTTAAGTGACCAAAAATGTGCCGTATCATTCCTTAATCAGAAAATATTTGATCAGAAGCTACTCAAAGAAATATATTTCATAAGCTGTTAAATAGTTGGTTGGAAACCGCAGCCCAAAATGGCTATTTTAAAAACAGAATCCCAAAGCCCTCTTTGAATCTATGTGCTTTTGTATATGTTTATGTACACATACACTATATGTATACTTGTATATATAGCTATAAATAAATAGTAGGAAAAGACTACTTCACTAATATGATGAACGATACTCAGTGTTTACAAAAGACAAGAATCTATGGCTCAGGCTTGGAATCAAGCCATACTGGTTCAGTGTAAATTAGTAGTTGCATGCCAGGAGAGAGCTTGTCCGCTAAGATGTTTGAAGTGTTTTGTCTGGATTAATTAATGCTAATGGTTAAGAGAATAATAATCTACTGGCTTCCAAGAGGGAGTCAGGCAGTCTTCCCTGTTCAATGGAGTGTTAGAAGATTTGAAATACTGGAGGCACCAGAGGCTACTAAGGAGATTTATACAAGTCAGTTCTTGATATTCCCACTCCTCGAAATTTGTTATTAGAAGGTTTCCTGGAGCTCAAGTGGATACTATGGATTCCTAATGGACTTTTATTCTTTTGTAATTTCTATGACTTAAAGGTTCTTCAAAAAACCTATGTGTTTCATACTTTCTTTTATAACTTTCACTTCTTTATGCATTATACATATATTTGAGGTTTAGTTGTCATTTTCTGTTTTGATCACTTTTGTACAGAATCAGTAATTTCAAGTCCTTGCCTAAAGTATCACTATATAACAACCATTTTCATTCTCCTAATATATTTAAATTTTTCATTTCAAAACAGCACTGGATGTGTTCAGTAAAATACTAAATCCATTTTGTTTTCTTTTTTGTTTGACAGCTAACCCTTTGCTTAGACTTCTGGCTCTTGGAAACGGACCTGAAGATCAAAGAGGATCTGAGAAAAGGAACCATTCATTAACTCAAGAATTTAAAAAATTTGTGCCACAGAAAAAAGCAAGCATATTATGAAAGAGGACTCAAAAATATTAGAGTGATATTATTAATAAAGATTCTACCATTCTGTTCTTGTGGCTTCTTCATACTAATAAATACTTATTTTCTACTGAAAAAAATTTTACAATTATTTTTTACATAAATATTGTAGGGAATATTTATACTCACTATTTAAAAGAAGACTAAAAACACCCTAATAACAAGGAACTTGTCACTGTAAGGATTGGAAAACTGGTGACTAAATGAATTAGAAAGTGAAGAGTTACACAGCATTGCTATATAAATGCTCCTCAAGGATTTCTTTTTGTTGTTGTTATTTACTGAAAATAGTCTTTCGTAACTAGAAGTAATCATTAAAGATTTAGATATATATAAGTCTAATAAGAAAAAGGAAGTATTTGTATTTCTTATATTTCCAAAATAGTACTGCTCTTCCTATTATGTGACAATGATAAAGTTCCTTTAAGTATTTCTTAAAGTTTTGTTCTTGAGGATTGATCCTCTTTGTGACAACAACTCAACACAGCTCTGCATCTTTCACCTGAGAAGTATGAGATAGGTGTAGAGAATATTTCTTGGCATGAAACTTTATGTTTTTTAAAGTTCCCTGTATCTTAAATTTATTTACTTTGAGCAGCTGGTGCAGTAGATTCATAAACCACTCCTGTAACTTTTTTGGATGAAAATTTTATGCCTCTTCAAGGACACACACAAGTCATGTACTGACTTGACAGGGGAGACTGTCAGATTCCTAATAGTATTTTCAGTTCCTTCAGTTTTATCCTCTGAGAAACAGTCTTTGTTACCCAAGAGTGGCTACTGAGTACATGTTTTGACTGGAACCGACCCAGGCACTGCTCTTTTCACTGATGCTAACTGGTTTAGATATCAGCCTACACTTTCAGAAGCAGGGTCTGAAAACATAATCTAAAAATGACTCTGGCAATCACAAATACTCATCATTTAAAGCCAGAAGAGAATGTGAGATCATTTTGTGTTATTGCATGTATGTCACAAGTTATTACATTTAAGCATTACACCTTATTAATTTCAAAAATTCAGTTTGACTATACTGTGTTGGTCCAGGTTCATCCTGTATAACTTAAGACACCCAGTGAAATGCCCATCTTGGATGCTTTGTGGACAAGAATCTATAGAAATCTATAGAAAAAAATAACCCCTCAGGAGGTCAACCAGACCAGGATATGTGCTGTACTGTGAAGAACTCCTCTTCATGTACACAAAGATGGTCTTGAACTTCTAAAAAAAAGGCCTGAGAGTTTTATGACTATGTCTATGACCCTGTGGCTACTCACATGGCAAAAGCCAAAGAATATCAGGGAAATTAGGGAATAAACAGAGAACAGAAATAAAAGTACTATTATATCATTGAATAAAGTCCCAGTGTGTCCAATTCTTGCATATAAAATACAGATGGACAAACAGCATAAATTTCTTGACAAAAAGATGTGAAAACCAGAAATTTTAAGGATGCAGAAGTATAGGTAAGCTTGCGGATTAGGAACAACTACATACATTGAGGTTCTTCAGCTTGCCAGAGGCAGCCGAGAGAGACTATGACTGAGAAACAGTCTGGATGTTTTCATGGCTCTTCAATACAAGAGCTAGCTAACAGCAAACAAAGCCAGGTGGCCAACTGAGCCAAAAGGAAGGGACCTGTGTCCCAGGGTCAAACCACGAGAACACAGCCGTGCTGCACAGCATGTAGTTACATGGTGAAACTCACAAGTCTGATAAAATGAAATAAGCAGCATTTGTTGTCTAACATGTTTTTAAACAAATCTTACAATTTAACTACCGTGCTTCTTAAATAGGAAACCCATTGCTTATTTGAACAGTGTAGGAGTTATAAATGACCAAAAAAAATTAGAGAAAAAAATCATTGATTTGCAGCTTTTGTAGCTCAGGAACAGACACTGTGTACACACAGAATAGTAGCTCAGGAGTGATGACTCCTGTTGGGTAAAGCAACACCTGTCTGAGAAAAAACATCTGGACTGCTGCAGCATTCAGTGAGGAGTAAAATTTATCTTGAAGATTTTCCCTGTGGACCAGCAAAAATGCAGTTTTTACACAGAATTGTTTTATAGCGTTTCAATAGAATTCTATCAGAAATTTTAAGGGTACTGCAAATTTGCTATCACAGATATTCTTTTAGGGAGTTTTGCCATTAGCATGACATCAACAATATTCAAAACACTTCCAAAAAGCCATTTGAGAACCAGACCACACCTTGTGTTTGAGAACAATACTGAGAGACCTTATCACTTATTCAGTATCCAAGGGTTTGGATTCTATCTCAGATATTCTCAGCTACACTTGGGTCACAATGAAATGCTACAGAAAGCTGTTATTCCATCTTCACAGATGTTCAAGCACCAGCCTGGCTGATACAGCTCATAAATTCAGAGTAGGGGGTGGCTGGAAAATGCTGCTTTCAGCTGTCCAATATGAATGTCACAATGAATAGGCATATGGTTAAAAAAATCACAGACTGTTCTAACCTGTGCCTGCAACTGAATGCAGGAGTAAATACGCCTTTCTGTTTTTCAAGAACTATTTGTGTAACAGAAGTCATATGCTGGAATTGTAGCAGTGATAACTGATTTCATGTAAGTAAATTCTGCCTGATACAAAGAAAACAGTTGCTCCATGGTTAGGAAATACAACCGTTGTGAATTCAATCAACATGTTTTAAACATTTAGTAACATTAAAAAGAAAGTGGCTAGCTTTAGGGTATATGAAGTATTGCAACCCCATAAAGTTTAAGCACTGGCAGGGAAAAAGAATAATTGTTAAAGCAACCAGCTCAGCAGCTGGTTTAGTTGTGTTCATCAGCTAGTGGTGATGAGCATGATGCTACCCTGCATCCTTGCAGCTGCAAGAAGAGACGGCTATAACATAACGGTACTGGAAGTACAGAATGATCAAAATGAAGAGAGACTGGATATCAGGAAAGTTTTTTTCACTGAAACGGTGGTCAAGCAATGGAACAGGCTGCTCAGGGAAGTCATGGAAACATGACAAACATGATGATATGGAACATGGTTTATGGACATGGTTTAGTGGTGGACTTGGCAGTGCTGGGTTAATGGTTGGATTTGGTGATCTTAGAAGTTTCCAAGCCTCAGGATTCTATGATTCTCTGATCCTGATACATGGTCCAATTTTTTCTGCACAGCATTGCATCAGTAACAAAAGGTGATACCCCTCTGTAATAATTCTGCATCTTTCTGCAAGTTAACTTGGTGAATGAGCAGCTCTCCTCTTTTCATCATCAGATGATGAGCGCTGCCTAACTAAGGAGTTTATGTTTTCAGACTGACCATGTACCTGCTGAGATCAAACAGCAGAGTCACCTTTCAGATCTAACATCACATATCCAGACACAACCCTCCTATGACAAAAATTACTCGTGCCTCTCATGATGAGGGATTTGCATTCATCCAGCAGGAGGTGAAAGAAGACACCTTCTCATCATGTGCTAATGTTTCTGATCCAGCAGCCCATGGGGAACCCTCCAGCTCCACACTCCACAAATGCCCACCAAGACCTAAGCTGTACATTTATGAACCTACACTATCCAGCACAGAGGACAGTTTCACATCCTTCTCAATGTGTAAAACTGAGGCCAAAGTCCACACAGCAATTACTCTAAATCCCTCTCTCATGTGTTGTGGCTACTATGGTCTCAGCAGTGAGCAACTGAGATTACTGCTTAAGGCCGAGATCCCAACTCATCCTATTCACTGAATAAAGAAAAAAAAACCACGACACACAAATTAAACATGGACAGTAAGCTCTCTTATCTCATTGCAGTGAGTAAAGTTTAAATGATTTTAAATGACTTCTTGATTTGTGAGCAAGTATTAGCATATTCCCGTTTAAGTTATAAAAGAAAAAAAACCCAAATCAAAACTAAATCCAACGCTAGCCACACAGCCCTTAAAAGTTGCTTTATATGGCTTAACTTCAAGTCTAAAAAACTCAGCATATTTGGAAAAATATAATAAATTCAATATACACTCTACTCAAATGTCATAGAATCACAGAACGGATTGGGGTGGAAGGGACATTAAAGAACATCAAGTTCCAACCTCATAGTCATGGACAGGGACACCTTCCACTAGACCAGGCTGCCCAAAGCCCCATCCAACCTGACCTTAACACTTCCATGGATGGGGCTGCCACTTCACTGGACAGCCTTTGCCACTGCCTCATCATCCTCCCAGTAAAGAATTTCTTTCTCATATCTAATCTAAACCTATCTTCCTTAAGCTTAAAACCATTACCTCTCCTACTGTCACACCATGCCTATGTCAAAGGACCCTCTCCAGGCTCTTCTGACGCCCCTTTATGTACTGGAATGTCGTACGAGGTCTCTGTGGAGCCTTCTTTTCTCCAGGCTGAACAGCCTCAACTGTCTTTGTTTATATATAATAGACTCCAGTGGTTAAACTAGAGACACACAGGAAATTAGCTGCATGCAATGTCTCAGACACAGGGACAATATTCTCACCTACCTATAAACAGCAATTTAAATGCCCAGACACATAAAGAAATGTTTTTTCTTAATCCTATTAAAATTCACCCATTACTAGGAACACATTCTGTTAAATGCATGGTTTGCCCTAAGTGTCATGCTACTGCATTTTACCTGGAATACTTAATTGTTTCCCAAGAATAGCAAATGGTTAACAGCTCTTCGTACAGGAACTGTGGAATGGTTTCTGTAAATTTCACTGTCTTCACTGCTTGCATTTACAATTGAAAAACTGACTTTGAAGGGAAAAAAATAGGGGAAAAAAAAGGAAAATACAAAATACATGCACAGGAGAAGCAGATAAGCATTATACATCCTGGAAGGCAAATGTGGAACTAGTGCTACAAAGAAGAAGCTGTCTGCTGCAAGAGAGTGCAAAGTACCTCAGAGGTGTCAAAATACAAGGTAGAGAGATAGAGCTTCCTCAGGTTAATGGTCTGATAATATCACTGCTGAGACCTGGAAAGCCATTGCCTTAACATCCATTTCTGGCAATGTTGATATAAACTCCACAGGGGTGGGGCTAGGGGCAAATTCTGGGGCTTCGCCTGCCAGGCTGATGAAAGAAGGAAAATCTATTTCAGTGCTTAAAAGACAGAGTGGATTTTGGTGCAGGAGGTCAGACAGATACATGGGTAAGTTGCTGTATAGGAGTAGTCTCAAAAAGGACTACTGAAATGAAAACCAGATAAGCGCCTGGAACAAGATCCTACAGTCTATTAATGCCCTGGGATAGTGTAAGAGAGACACATGGGAACTCAGACATAACGAAAGTGGTGGGGTTTGCAGTGTTGACAACAAATATGTTTGTTCTATGGTAGGTGAACAAAACGCTCTTGCAGGCTGATATGGGAAGAAAAGCCTGTTTGTGGTGAATACAATGGGGAACTTGTTCATGCCAATGCCAACGAACCCATCACTTGAAAGCTGAAGTCGCTGTTTTGACCCTGTTCACTCCATGTTATTGAGTCAACCCAAATGGGCATTTAATCCCCTCAGGACTAAGAAAATCCATCTCTCTCCCCTCTTGTGAAAAAGGAAAACAGATTTCTCTGGGTGTATTTCCAGCAGACTTAGGCCCAGCAGGTGCTGGATGTGTGCAACATTCTGCTTGTGGCTGGCTGCATTTTGTAAGTGCTGCTATCAGTGTGAACAAGAAAGCTGCTCCACACATGGTCCTCCACCAGTGTTTTCTTCATTTCAGACTAAATCTGTAGCTAGAAATGGAGTTTACAAGTTTTTTAACATGATTTGGGATGCAGTCATTTCTATAGAGCCTTCTGGTACAAAAAGCCTTGCAGGTCATAGGGCACAATGAAACACCAAGATCAAGAAGCAAAATTAATCAAAAATTATCATCTCAAATAAGAAGAAAAATGAGCTCTCTACTCTGATTCTCAGTAAACAATCTGCCTCCATGAAAATTTCAGGTGAACATTCTGAGAAGAGGACAAGAATGGGCTCTTAATCTGGTGAGACCCCAAACCAGCACAGAGATCAACAGCAAAAGCATGAGAAATACCTAGCTGAAATCACTCCTTGGGCTGACAATTATATACAGGATGTAGTTTGCTGCTGGAGCTGGGCTTTCCTGGGTTACAAGGACAGGAAAGACATTTTGGATTGAGACAGTGTTCTAGGACAAGTATCCAAGGTCCTATTCCAATTTTACTACCAGCATAATATGGGCTCCCTTTGATATCATATGAGCATCCTCAGTTCTCTATCTCTGAGAAAACAGGAAGTGAGTTCAGAGTTAGATAATTCTCTGGATTAAATAATTTAGGTTTCTAGAAGGAAAGGTCATCTTCTAAGTGTTATTTTAAAATTAATAAAACAGCACAGGTATTCAAAAAGTGGCAACAAGCAATAACCCTATCCAGGTACCTTATGTTTTTTAAACATTGCAGCAAAGGAATTCATGTATTTCAAGGATGGAAAGGATTTGATCTCCCAATAACAAACTGGAATCCTACCACAATATCCTGAAAATCTTGTTCTAAATCTGATAGTACTCCACATCTAAGACCTTTGCACGTTGCACCCAGTCCATATGTCACATTCAAACCCCGTGAGATAACATCACGTCCAAACAGTCTTTCCAGTCTGGTCTGTAAAAAGTATCCCCTATAATAACAAGGTGCTAAGCATTTCATCAAATATTTCTGGGCAGGCAGATCTGCCAGAACCTTGCTTCACCATGGGAGTCCTCTGTCTTGAATGATGTCAGGAGGACATTGCACAGAGTCAATCAGTAATAATACACTAAATATTTATTATCTTGTGGTCATCATCCTTAATGAACAATCCAGATGAAGATGGGGGTCAAAGACAGGATGAAAAGTAAGGGATATCAGTTTCAGGGCAGCAGAAAACAGAACAGGCAAGGAGGTCAGAACAAGGGTACATAGTTCTATAGGTGCATGGGTGATGGGCTCAGAATGGAAAATTAAGGATGTCACATAGCTATGAAAGAACAAGGGAGCTAGAAGAATAAACTTCCAGAGCAAGACAGCTGCTGAATGAAGCCATCTCAGAAGGTGTACTAGTGGCAGCGTTTGGAAATAAAAAGTGGTAGTAGCGCCTCTGAATTTACATTGCGGGAAAATGAGAGACAGATGTAGGGGTAGAAATAGGAGGAGGAGAGAGGAAGAAAACAAGAGACCTTGAAGACAGAAAGATGTGGGAATAAATTTTAAGCAAATGTGCAAACAGTAATGGATAATAATAGCACTCAGATATTATGTAAGATCTTGTGTGTTTGCTGAGAGAACAACAAACTTCAGGCTCAGTAAAAGAAGATGGGCGGGTTTATGACAGGAACATTTGTGTACAAAGCAACAGCAGGCTTTTTCAGCACAGGCTAGATTTGCATCCTATACACAGACATCACAGAACAACAGAATGGTTGGTATTGAAGAGTTATTAAAGATCATTCCATCCCAGCCCTCCTGCCTCTAGACCAGGCTGCTCAGGTCCCCATCGAACCTGACCTTGAACACTTTCAGGAGTGGAGCAGGCATAATTTCCATGGGAAATCTGTGCCAGTGCCTCACCACACTCATAGTGAATAATTTCTTCCTAATATCTAATCTGAACCTACCTTCTTTCTGTTTAAAGTGATTATTCCTTACCCTATAAGTACAAAAGAATACATCTCAAAATAATGCCTGTCTGGGAATACCAAACAATCACACGCTTTAGATTGTGAAAGCTCTGGAAGAAACAAGCCCAGGTACAAGTGCAGCATCTGCTTACATCAGTGCTGGCACTCTTCTCACAAGTACTGAGAAAGGACCAGAGCTCCAAAGATGCTGCCTCAGGTAGAGTACATCAAGGACACAGCATTATCCATTCTTGTCTTATTGCCCAGAAACACACTCATCTTTCATAATCAGCAAGACAGCAGCAAAACTGTCTGGCATAGCACCATGTTTTCATTTTTCTTCATTTAATTGTGCTCTGTCCCACAGCACGGATCAACAAGCAAACAACAACATGCAAAAAAGAAACCAAGAGCTCCTCAGCAGGTCTGACTGGGGAGATTTACTTCTTGAGAGCTGGGCACAGAGCCAGATCCACCTGATTCTGGGACTTGCTAAGGGACATGGAGGCAGTGCTGGGTTTTGTAAATAACTCCCAGAGAAGAGGCCAGAAAACTAAAATCTGAAAGAAATAATCTTTCAATTTCACATTGCTGGACATAAAACTCCACTGGAGAAACTGATTCAACTCTGAGCTGGCATTGCACAACACTTCAACTTCCACCAGAGCTTCCACAAACAGAAATTTACAAGAACAAAGCAAGGCCAGATTTCCTTTTCTCCCGACCAGGCAAAGGAATTCTGTGCCTTAACTGAAATGGTTTTACTGACACATCCTCTCTTAATTCTCACTCATTCCTGCCCTCCATCTCTCCCTGCATCTCTTCTCCCACGCCCCCCAAACCAGATTATTTCCTTGAACAGCGCAACATTTCAATCCAATCTTAATCTGATTCCCCAGGTGTAGAGTCCCCTTCTCCTTTTCTCCTTGGCACTATCCCATAGCCTGTACTATCTCTACAGCCGAGACCGAACCTGTTCTCCTGCCTCTCGGCGCCGGCTTGGCCCGTTCCTTACTGAGGCACGGACTCCTCACACTGTGAAGAACTGGGGAAGAGTGACTTGTTCCACCACCGGCTCCCTCGATAAGATCTGAAGAGCCATGAGGATCCGCGGAGGACGGGCCATGAGGGTCGCAGAGGACGGGCCATGAGGGCCCACGGAGGACGGGCCATGAAGGCCCACGGAGGATGGGCCATGAGGGCCTGCGGAGGACGGGCCATGAGGGTCGCAGAGGACGGGCCATGAGGGCCTGCGGAGGACAGGCCATGAGGGTGAGGGTCTATGAGGGTCGGAGGACGGGCCACGAGGGTCGCAGAGGACGGGCCAGGAGGCCCCGCAGCGAGGGCGGCCGCTCGAGCTGCCGCGCCGCCATCGCGGGTGAGCGCCCCTCGGCGCGGAGCTGCGCGTGCCGCAGAGCGCTCGCGCGCACCGACGGACGCGCACGTGCCGGCCGGGTGGTTGCCATGGTGCCCAGGCTGGCGTGAAAGTGCCGCGTCACTGCCGTAAAGCGCCGCTCAGCCCCTGAACGCCGGGAAGGAGAGGGCTCCTCGCGGGATGCCGCAGATTCTCGGTGGTGATTCCCTTTCTTGCTTTCCGTAACTCTTCGCTTTTCCCTATTTTTTTGTGCTATTCCTTGCTCTTTTCTTTGATAGCGAGTAAGAGTGAATTATCGTTTTGACTGCCAACGTTCGACCTCCTTTGTGTCTGATCGCTCGGGCTTCGATCCATCCTCCCTCACCCTCCCCCTGTATTCGCACCTTAGGACATAAATCCAGATCGAGACGCAGACACCTGCAAGATGCGGGGGAAAAACTCTGCTCTGTGGTTAAACTCACGCTTTTGTCAAGACAGCAGGAAGGAGAAAAAATGGTGTGTCTTTGTCACGTATTTCTCCAGAAGCCGTGGTAATCCTCCAGTAAAACCATTTGGCAACAGATGCGACTCTGCCACCGCCAGGAAGATTCTAGGGGCTGGACCACAGTGCCATTTCTATTTACAAGAGGCAATGGAGACAGCCAGGAGCAATGACGTGGTTCACAGATACATCGTCCTGAGATAAGAAACCCGAGGACCACAGTTGAGTAATGTGCAGCCTGCCTGTTGCACTAGTCTTCCATGAATATCAGGAACCTTAAAAAGGTTTAAAGTATGGTTAGCACCATATGAAATACTGATTGGATGTTTCCCGGTGAAGTGAGTGGCTTCACCAAGATCATGGAGCAGTGACAAAACCCTGGAATAGACAACACCATGAAGGAAAGCCTCCCACTCAAACATTGCAACTGGCATCAACTAATGCTGTTGTTCACAACATACATGTGAGACACAAGGGATACTTGGAGATCTTCTTGCTCATTCTACAACATATACAGAATTATCTAAAGACATGGGATGCAATGCAATTGCTTTATTGAAATTGTTTTATTTCATTAGATTTAGATGAGGCATTCATTCCTCAGGCTGAGAATGGAGAATGGGGAATGAGGAAAATGTGCCTGCCTTACTGAAGAAGCTTGAGTAAGAAGAAAGCAAATTGGAGGTTCAGAAAAAGCACAAACGTGTTGCTTTTATCTAACATAGCAAATCCCATTTACTGCTCTCCAGTTTTATCCAACTACCTACTGACTCTTCTGACTATGTCTGTTGCTGGTGTTATGCTTCCTGTGAAGATTTTTATCCTATCTGCCCTTCAGACTAGATTCCTGCATTGTACTCATCTTAGGTCTAAACTCAAAATTTGTCCAGAAACTTCATCTGTACCTGAAGCCTAATGATCACCTTCCTTTGCAATATTTTATATATCTGTCAAGATAAACTGTTGTTGGGTTTTGATGCATATTTCATGTTGCTTAGAATTATGGTCTGTGCTACAGTGACAAACAAGATCACTTGCCTAATTTTACTATTGCTCAAAAGTTATGATCTGCTGATAACATCTAGATTTATGTATTAAAAGGCAGGGCACTCTCATATGAGCAAGTCTCAATTTTAACAAAAAATTATTTTTCTGTGCAACAAGTCCTTGCTATCTATCAGAGTCTACTTCAGGATCTGCCAGTGTATTTAGACATACTCTGTAGTTTGGCACTGTAGGGGATCAAAACGCTATTTCAGGATTGCTGACACTTTGTCAATGTAAGTGATTTCAGAAGGTAGCTTTGTTCTATATTTTTGATAGACTAAAGATGAATTTTTTCAAAAATGAGCAGCAAGAGACACATGGTGAATGGGGACTTGATAACTGTGAAAAAAGCAGCATCAGCAAGTAACTGGGTCCCCAGCTTTCTAGGGACTTCTGGTATGAAATCTGGCTTCTTGCCTCTTCCCTTCAACTTGTTCTTCTGAAGAGTGATAAAATTGTGCTACTAATTCCTGACACGAGGAAGATAGAAGGTCTGTCCAGACGAGATGGCAGTGCTGCAGCAGATATGTCTGATGCTCTTGTTAAGGAGAAGCCTAGCAGAAAACTTTCATGTGATTTTTGCCTGCTAGAAAAACAGAGCAAAGATGACTCCATCTATTTTGCAACTTCATCATGGCAAGACATGATTTCTTGAAAAACCCCAAGAAAACAACAGTTGGTTTAAAAAGGATTTGTATAAGAACAGAGATTCTGTGAGGAATACACAGGAGTTAATGCCTTGGTTCACATGGAATGAGTAAGGAACAAAAGGCAAAACAAGAAATTGAGGATGTGTCCTATGTCATTTTTGGTCCTTCTGTTGGAGACTTTTTCATGTCATAAATAAGCAATGGTTTGGGTTGGTAGGGACATTAAAGATCATCTAGTTTCAACCTCCCCCCCAACCATGGGCAGTGATACCACCTATTAGATCATGTTCCCTAGAGCCTTATCCAAACTGGCCTTGAACACTTCCAGGAATAGGGCATCCACATTTTCTCTGGGCCAGTATTTCACCACTCTCACAGTAAATAATTTATTCCTAATTCCTAATCTAAACCTGCTCTCTTTCAGGTTAAAGCCATTCTCCCTTGTCCTATCCCTACATGCCCTTGTCAAAAGTCCCTCTCCAGCTCTCCTGTAGCACCTTTAGGCACTGGAAGGCCTGGAGCCTTCTCTTTTACAGGCTGCTCTGCCCTGAATCTCTCAGTCTGTCTTCACAGAAGAGTTGCTCCAGCCCTCTGATCATCTTTGTGGCCTCTGAACCTGCTCTAGCAGCTCCATGTCCTTCTTGTGCTGAGGGCTCCAGACCTCAATGCTGTACTCCAAGTGAAAGTACAGTATTCATTTAGCTGTCCTTTTTTCATGTCAGACTTGGCAGTTATAGCTGAGCTAAGTAAATTCTTATTCTGTCCATAGATTTCTCATGTAATGAGGCAGGATGCTGTCAAGACAGGTGCTGAGTTTCACCCATAGGATGAAGACACTACAGAGGTACATGGTACATTTATAGCCAGCAGCATCTGTAAGACAGGTTCCAGGCGGGGTTGGGCAGGTGCAGGATGACAGTCATCATAACCAGCATACCATCAGTCAGCTCCCTATCCCACTTAATGTTTTCCAGCTGATGGCTCCATGGGTCGTCATTTTAAAAACAAGTGGAAGACCCTCATCAAACCAGCCCCTTGTGCCCTCCTATCCAGGGTTATCTAGAAAAAACTACTGACCTCCAGCAAGCAACTTAGGCCTAATGCTCTGATATTAAACTGGCAGGTACGTATTAAAAACACTCATTTAATCTGAGGTGAATGGGAGGCCAGGTAAGGTCAAAGAGTGCCTGCTTGACTTAGATCAGAAAGTTATTCTGTTAATTTTTTTGGTTGATCCTGACTCTTTCCCTGCAAATGACAACACTATTATTAATGTTAATTAGCCAAGACCCAGTAATGGAACCATTGTGGAAGGAACAGCTTTGATGTGTGCAAGTAACATCTAATATGTGGTGTAATAGTGCTCTGTTACTACTCAATAAAATATATTTCCAGTGATTAAATACAGGAACTGGAACTTCAGTCCCATTAAGTTAATGGCAGAACTCCCAGTAACTAGAATGGGATGAATGGTGGTCACTTTTTTAAAAATCCACTAATTTCACTGATTTTTACATTTGATAAGCCAAAGGAAATGTCAGTGTGCCACTGTCAAAGACCTTATTTACTCTTTTCTACAATTCTTGTCTTCTCTGTCCTCAGCTTTAAGAATCAGGTCTCTGTCTTTCTCACTCCATCTTACCATCATTGAGCCATGCTGTTCAACAAGCATGTACCATGTTACTTGAGCAACACAAACTGTTTCAGATTCTTAGATTGGGTCAGAAATTGCACCTGCCTCTTTAATGTTATACTGTTCAAATATAATAAATAAATTAAGCTAATATTTATTAGGTCCAGAATAGGACCATGCAGTCATGCTTTTATATCCCTTTAAATAAATCTCTTCATCTTAACTTCAATAATTTTAAGAGAGACGCCTTCTATTTCTAACCAAACGTTGTTTCTTTTTTAAAGATAATTCAAAGCTGTATATTAAAAGTTCAAAATATCCACTCTTGTGACTGGAAAAAAGGCCTAATTAGAAGAAATTTTTGGGTAAAAACACCTCCACAGGTCCCTTTACTTTACTTACATAGCCATTCTATGACTATAAAATATTTGGAAATCCCAGTTGAGTGTTTCTGCACAAGTGCATGTCAATGTTCTGCTGGATGCACAAGGTATGTAATCCAGATGGGATGCCCCTACCATTCCTTTTATACAACCCACTCACATGTTAACAGTAAGTCTAGTGCATGTGGTAGATACTAGAGCTTGACAGCTTCTCTGTTTTCATATCCACCAGGTATGACCACCAAGCCTGAAATGTGTAGGGTGGGTTGAGTTTCCATATGTGCAGGCCTAAGTTAGCCTGCACAGACTAAAAATACCTTAGAGAGAAAGTTCAGCCTTGAGTAAACTTTCACATTAGTCAGCAGAGCTCTAAACACAGCCACAGCTTTTGTTCTGTCTATATAAATCTTGCCTGAGACTTTCTGTTGCATAGTGCATAAATATTGTTGTGCTTCTATTCCCTGTCCGCATTGATCCACACTGGCCTTTACAACTTCATCTTGGGTGACCCTGCTGTCAGAGGTAAGACCTTTCTGTTAAAGAGCTGAAGACCCAGAGTGTAAAGCAAAGTTTACTATGTTGTGGCTGTCACCGTGGTCTGCCCAAGTACCCTTGGTGAATTGCTCCCAGCTCAGGTAGGGGTTTTCTTACCTGAGAGGTCCCAACAGAACTGGAATCACTTCATACAGACTTCTTTTAATCTTCCTTCCTAGATCAATTCATACAAATCCTTTATCTTGCCTGCAAGAAGATAATTGGCTTGCAAATTTATTTTTTTTTTTAAAGGGCATTTCATCTAATATATCTTAATTGCCATAGCATTTAAAGAAGATACATGATTCCCTTAATTCAAAAGGCTAATGAATAATCTTTAACCATACAAAAATGTCATGTCCTATGGTGGTAAGCAGCCCAAAAACCCAGGAGAAATTAGTAGGCATATGCTGGCTTGCTCTTTCCATAGTGTGAAAAAAATGCACAAGCCTGCTCCTGGCTCCTGACTGCACATGCCAGTCCGAACTTTGGAGAAGTAATCACTTTCTCCCCAATACATTCCTCTCTCTTTGTCCTTTCATTGCAGATTCCAGATGGGTTTGGTAGCCAGTAATTACTTTTATGACTAGAACTCAGTGCAATGCAATGCATCAGGTTAATGTTAATGGCATTTTGTACAGACACTCATAATGTTCTCTAACTTCTGTCCTATGCCAATGTAATTGTATTTCCTTTATACTAACCAAACAGTGATCTATTTTTTTTTTTTTTTTGACAGCAGATATGTGGGAAGGAACAATTCACATTTTTCCAGGCTCCTCGCTCTCCTTCACTATGTTTATTAAATCTGTATGTGTTAGTTTTATTTCTTATTGCCAATGAATTTTTCTTCTAATTACAGCAATCTGATTTCAGTTTATTTAAATGCTGATTTATGTTTATGCTATCCCCTGGTATCAATTTCATTCCAACTAGATCCCAGTGTAACTTAATTACTTGTAGTCTTGTCATTCCAAACTAATGCTAATTAAAACAGTTTTATTACTGGAAGGTATTAAAGATTAACCCCTCCACTCTTCTATAGGAAAGAAAGTAAAGTGAAGGTGAGGAAAAAGAAAGTTTACAAAACCAGAGGAAAGAGTATATAGGAATGTCCACTATATCTGTTTTGTTTGATCACACAGTGTGCTGTAGTTGCCTAAGGTTCACAGCCTGGTTTTATTGTCTGGTCTGGTGATCTTTTCCTGTTCTCACCCCTGTTGTTTCCATTTCATCTTCTTTAACCTTGTCTGGGTGCAAGAGTTGCAGAAGATGAAGGTGCACACCTACTGGTGGCCAGCCTCACCTCTCTTCCCCATGTCCCTCTTCCTCCCCCTCCTTTTCAGTTGTATCTCACCTTCTTTACCTCCTCCTCCTCATCACATATCCCACTCTTTGCCATTCTCTCCAATCACCCACTTGTTCACATTTGAGAAAAACAGTGTTTTAATCCAACCATCCTCCTTGTAGGCTTAGCATGGATGGAGATCTCTGTCAGTGCATTGTTCAGTGCTCTTCTATTGTGTCCAGCAGAAGATGAAGCTGAAGCACTGACCAGCCTAAGCATTTAATAGCAAGTGCTTTGTAACCAAAGAGAGATCATTCCTCATGAAGATGTGTTGGGGTGAGTTTGAGTTAGATGTTAGGAAAAGTTTCTTCACCTAGTGAGTAGCAGGGCACAGGTACTGGAACAGGCTACCAGGGAAGCAGTCACAACATCAAGCCTGGTGTTCAGGAGTTCAAGAAGCATTTGGAAAATGCTTTCAGGCACTGTTTGCTTTTTGGGGCTGTCCTGTGTAGGGCCAGGAGCTGGACTCAATGATCCTTGTGGGTCCCTTCCAGGATATTCTATGAGGGGTTTTGGGTTTTTTTCTATGTGGATTTGAGACTATATATTGCTCAGACAATACTGTGCAATAACAGATTATACTGCTACGAGTCTTCAAGCAAACTAGAGGAGTTAGTAGGCTGGTAAAGCACCAGCTGAGTGCAATTATCTCCTGTGCAGAGCTTGTAAACTTTACCTGCCTCTTCAATGCTTCCCATAAATCCCCGACTGCAGCATACCACTGTGCCTTCCCAAAATCCCTTCCCATCTCAGACACAGCTTTATTTTCCTCTACCTTATTCTTAAGTTCACATTTGCAGAAATGGTAATAAACTAACTCAGTTATTTTAAGAAAATCCCCAAGTCCTTACTCTTTAATACTAAAATAACTCCACAAATATCTTTACAGGCTTACATATGCACATGTATGCAAATGGCCACAGTATTGTATTCAGGTGTTTGGCTTTCCAGCACAGTTTTTTGGTTGGTTGCCAGGTAACTGGAACACTTCTGATACACATGTGCAGAAGACATACTTAATTGTTTTTCACGTGTACCCAAATTAGGAGCCAGCAAAGGCTACTGTTATTTCTGCTGATGAGAAAGTGACATCTGTGGGAACACAGAAAGCTACTGAGTGTGTCTGTCTGGGGCTAATGATTTATAAAACTTGCCGACAGACAGATGTGAGCAAACACTTCTGACAAACAACATGATTATAAATTAGCTTCTTCTTTATATAGGAGGTAGGCTAAAAACACACAGCAAGGATAAGTAATGGGTGCAGGAGACACGTTATTTATTTTCTGCATCCAATGAAGCACAGCAATTGTACTCTTGTTCTGTGGACTGGTTTCCTGTTGGAGTCTGGGAGTAGGGGAGAAAGAGCAGAAGAATGAGGATGATCTCTACAAAATGGGAAGCATATTGGACTACACCAGAAAAAGATGAAAATATGATCTCTCTGAGCTCTCTATCTGAATTTGTGGGTTTTAGCTGAAGTGGATAGGTCTGATTAAGTGCTGTTTTCCTTAACGAAATTCACTCCTACACAGACCAAGCAACTTAATTTCGGGATTTGTGCTTTAGAGGAGAAGAGACTGTGAACTTCATTGCATTGCTTTGATAAGTAAATAAAGTTGTGCAATTCCTTTGAATTGTCTCTTAAGTCAATGAACAACAGAACTGGTTTCCTCAGGAGAAGAAGGGAGGGTGTGAAGGGAGGGGTGAGCCTAACAGACAGCTGAAGTCCTCTGGGGTGTTTTGTGAATGCTGAGACTACTCTCTAAAATAACAAAGTTCTTTCCTCAATGTCCCAGAAGAAGATTACAGGAAAAAAAAAATAGAATCCTACCTCTTCATACCTACATGAAAGAAAAAGGAGTTCCACATACTATTGTCTTGATGAGAATTTCACTTCATTTTCACATATATAAGCAGGAGGCAATAAGAAATAGAATTTAAATTAATTTGGCTCAAAGTAGTTGAAAATTTTAAAAGTATTAAACATGAAAACAGATCACAGAAATTCACAACAAAGATCATGTTATCTGAAGACATTGGTAAAGCTAGTGGAGAAATTTAAATTACAGGTAAATAGGAATTTTCTTATCATCCCTTAAGCTCCCAGCATCCCTATCTGCCCCTGTCTGGGTTCTACTGATCTCATTACCAAGCACAAGGCAGCAACAACAGGGACTAGTAGAGAGGAGTATGCTGTGTATGCCTGCATTTTATACAGAGGGAAAACTTGCCATCCATCATCACAGTTCCAGAGGGAGAGGCAGTGCTGAATCTTTCCTCTACAATGCTTTCCACCACAACGCAAAGAAATCTCAGTGAGAGAGAGAGAGAGAGCACACAAGTGCTAAGTGCACCAGCAAAAGGGTAGAAATGTGAAAAAAAAAAAAAAAAGCCCTCAGAAAAGTCATTACTCATCAGTGTTCAGATTTACAGCCTTCAAGGTCTGGGAGGGTGGGAGCTCAGCACAGGCAGCAGCAGCAGTCAGGGCTGCTCCTCAGCCAAGGCATGACCTTCCCTGACTGCCCAGCCCTGGGTATGCAGATGATGGGAGAAGGGCAGGGAAGGTTCGGGCAGCTCAGTTCTTGGGGCACTGCCCTTATACAGCTGCCTTGGACAATTCAAAGCAGCGACACTCAGCATCGCATCTGTGAAGGGCAGTGAGCAGCCAGCAGCAATTCTGGCAGCCAGGGAGGGATTTTTCAGGATGAAAGCTGAGTGCAATCAAGGCAAAGCAATCCCCAGACCTGTGGCTTCTGGGAACAGGCAGATACAGAGGCAGACCCTTGCAGGCAGAGGCTTGCTGGATTCATGAGGGTTCACAGTGTTTACCCTGCTGAGGGTCTGTGGTGCAGTGAGGTGTAGTGCTGAGGGTCCTGTTACACTCATTGGCATCCAGCAGAACCTGGTATGAAGAAGACAAAATACAAGCAAATTGAGGTTCCAAAGCTCATGCAGACTCTCCAATCTAGGCTGAAATCTTGGCAGACAGGACATGCCAGTGGGACACAGGACTTGAGTATTCCTGGGAAGATGATGGTAATTATTCCTGTCATTAAGAACAGCAGGAAATGAGTCTTTCAGAGTTTTGAGAGCAGCTTGTCTCACATACAGGCACACACACACATACACACACAGGCACAAGCCAAGGCAGGCTTTAGGAGAAAAGGTTGTTGCTCAGTGTAAAGGAAACTAAGTCAATATTATCTTTTAATAACAAATCCAAAAGGAAGCAAGCTGTCCCAAAGAATGAGCCAACAGAAAACAGGATTCACAGGAATATGACAGATAAAGGGGCCTCAGTTGAACAAATTAGCATGTGCAAATATTTGGGCTGATGAGCTTGATGGAGATTTAAATTGTAGAGACCACATTAATAATTGATGTCCCAAACTGGAGTTGTATAAAAAAAGACTATTTCCAAACCCAGGACTTGCTTTTCCTGGCTTGTTTTTTTTCACTTAGTAGAAAATATTTTTCCTTCATGCTGTGAGAAGCAACCTTTTTTCCATCCCTGTGCTTGCTCTCACTTTTCTGACGACTGCTCTGAGTTTAATAAGACGCTGTCATACATGTACAGTTAAAGCTTGGGGTTGTGTTTCTGTTTTCTCTTGTTCTTGCACAACACAATTCCAGTGGTGTCGGTTTTACACGGCATGATGTGTCTCCTCACAGGAACAGTGCAAGGCAAAACCAAGTGCTTATGAAGCACTGGAGCATCCCCATCCTACTGTGGGACATATGTGCAAGGAGATCTCCTGTAGTCCCTCTTCATCTTAAACCCATCCAGGTTTTTCCAAAGTGCTCCCTAAATAAACAGAGCAGGAAGAACTATGTTTTATATGCATAGAAATTGCACAAGTTACCTTTTCTTTTTTTTTTTTTCTATAGAATCATAAAAAGACTTGGGTTGGAAGGTATCTTAGAGATCATCCAGTTCCAACGTCCCTGCTGTTGGCATGAATGCCACCCACTCAATCAGATTGTCCCATCCAACCTGGCCTTGAACATTTAATATGTTTTCATCTTCTGTGCTTTTGTTTGTATAATAGAACTGATGCTAGGATCATCTGAATGGGAGGCAAATTATGCACCCAAGGAGAAAAGGAGAGACTGAGAGAAACTAGTTCTGCTTTGATTTGTTTCTTGATCCCAAGAAAAGAGAAGATGAATAGCAATCCCTGTTCTTATATGGCCACCTTGGTCATTCTTTTTACTGCCACAAAAGCAAGGAAAAAAAATAATGCAGGAAATTCCTGTGCTCCAGTGTGTGGCTAACTCACAACTTTCAGGAGTGAATTACCCTGCTAATGTCATGGTGTCTGCTACATCAGTTAGAGCAAGGCAGCAAGGCTCTTGCTTTTGTACTTATTATGCTTATCTCAATTGCTATTCACAGTCTGAAGCCTCACTTCCCTGCCATTTTATACTGATCACTGTGCTAGACTGAGGAAAAGCTTATGACCATATGGTAGCATTTGGCTGCTCACCCATTCTCAGAATTTCACCCAGTTCTCATTGACTTTCAATGGCATCTGGATGACTAATTGCCACAGGCATCTCTCAAAGCCCCAGCTACAGTACCCCAAAGTATGCAGGCTACTGTAAAGTCTAACCACACAAAACAACAGGTTCCTGCCTCCAGGCTCTTGCACCTGCTGTTAGATGTTTATCATTATGTGGTAAAGATAAGTCAAGCAAGGCAGAGTGGTTATGGCAAGTCTTAGGTAACAAGGTGTAGCTGGAAGATTAAGAAAGAGCTGGGCTAGTCCAATGAATATTATCATTCCCCCTTACAGTGACCATCACCAGAGGTAGCAGAAAAGGTGCTGAGCAGCCTGTGCCTTGAGCTGCGGGATTTATCTCATGCTCTGACACTCTGTCCATGGAGCCTCTGCCAGGTCATTTAACCCCTGTGCCATTTTTCTCTATTAGGTCACAAAGTGTTGAGAACAGGATAGTGATAAGAACAGTCTTCCAGGATCCATGTGCAAAGGAGTTTGTCTTGGAGACTCTGGCATTGGTTGGAATCTGACCTGGAAAAACTCTGGGAAAAATAATAGCAGCAAGTATTTCTGTGCCCTCAAAAGGATTGTGTGGACCCATCTGCACTGTGTGAGCTGATGGTACCCACGTAACTGACCTGAAAGTGGCTGCACTTGGTTTTGTCAAGTTTTTTTTGCTTCACAGCCCCTCAGTTTCTGCAAGGCAAAGGAAATCTTTTTGAACAAGATGATTCAGAACAGAGGAAAACAGCATGTTATGTAAACAGCTATGTGAGGCAGTAAAAAAATAAAAAAGAAACTTCCTCTATCCTAAACCAACAGCAAGACCATTGCAGAGGTCAGAATGGCCAGGGCTGTAAAAAGCTTCTAAAAATGTATGTGCTGCTGTTGAATTGCTTTGCCCTTGTCTCCAGAGCTTCTCAGGGAATTGTATTCAATCTCTACTTTTATGAAGAGGAGCCCAATGAAAATTTGGTCTGCAGCATTTCTGGCTGTAGTTGGAAAGGTTGCTCAGGATGTCTTTAAAGATTTAAAAGGAATTTAGCTTCAGTGTTTTTGTGTGTGATTATTGTTGGGTTTTTTTTCAAACCACAGAACTGCTGAGAGGTTTTATACCTTTTCTGTTTTCTCCCTTCAAAGATTACGGATAGACTCATCACCTAATTATTTTGTTTCCATCTTGTAAACAAGTTCTGGGGAATAAGATAGCAAAGAACATATTTCTGCTTGTATCTTACAACATGCCTGCACTGAAAGAAACCATAAGTAACAAAATTTCATTTCAATTTCCTGTCACAGGGCACTCTGTGAAATGGGAAATAGAAGAGAGGAGATGCTGTTAGACACAGTCTACAGAACTACAGTGTAGTTCTACCCTGCTCTGAAGGGCTGCTAAACAGAAAATTTCGGTTTCAATCAACCTTTATTGACATATTTAGTAATATTATTAAATTATTCAAATAGAAAAAGAACAAAAACTTCCCATGAAAATATACATGGATGTTATTTAAGCAGTCCTTGCCTGGAATATAAGAAAGCCAGGTTTCTCACTTCTAGAAATCTGAAAAATAAATTGACTATGAAGCAAAAAAAAAGGTTCTTTAATTGTTTGTTCATTTATTTCATCTTTCTTTTCCAAGTTCACTCAATACCAAAGAAGGTAAACATTTAAACTGGCATTTTTACAGTTAGGTTTTAAAAATTCTTGCTTGTAGAATAATTATAGTTGGCTCTGCTCCTTCAAAAACAGCTGGAATGATGGCCTATCTGCCTGTGTGTTCAGAATATAATATATAACATGTAATATACCATGTATAGTATGTTATATACATCATCAATTGAATAAATAAAAAATAAAATATTAAATAAAACAACAAACACCTGCAATATTTTCCCCATTCATTTCATAGTCTGGAAGCCATCTCATGAGCTTGAGAGAACCTCTGTTGAGATCATGGGTTGAATACATATATTCATAAGTTAAATAGTGCTACTCCTCAAATACATTGTTGCTGGACTGTCTAAAGAGATTGATGATAACACCCTGTGGTTATCAGTGCAAAGATAGGAACATTCTGAATTTTAGAAAATGCTTCCCATAATCAAATGTTAACTAAAGCATTACCATAGACAAAGGTACAGTTTCTACTATGTCAGGTTGTAAATATCAAGAAACTGGCGGATATAAATAAAACCTCCCTCATTCGACCTGAAGTCTGAGGACAAGAGGGGTATTATCACCACCACGTGCTTCCTGAGATCTGCAAAACCAGAAAATGCATGAGTGACACAAATCAAGGCAAGTCTATGAACCACTATTTAATATTTTGGTTTTCCTTAGTAAATATTCTCCCTTAAATGTCTGACTTCCAATAGGAAAATGCAAATGGTAGTGTTTGCCCTTGATACTTTAGACTTGGATCAAAAGTGCCTGAGTTCTGATTTTGCAAGAAAGAAATGGTCATCCTGATTTCAAAGGAAATCTCTTGATATAGGGGCATCTTTAAGGTCTTAAAGATACCCATGGGATTCCAGCACACATTTAATCATGTGCCTTTGCATTATTTCTGAAGTGGGCCCAACAGCACAATTGAAGCTTTCAGAAAGTCTCCAGTCCTTACAGACCTCAGGCTGTGCTTTCCCATTATCTCACCATTTTTTCTTGAGATTTTGGCAGCGATCTGTGTGTTATTGCTGGCTTTGAGCAGGAAGAGAGATCACCATTTTGGAAATGCTATGAGTTTGCAGTGTTCAGCTGTGCTCATGATTTCTGATCTCCCAGTTTTCCCTCCCTACAGAGGATGTGGAGGCTCATGGGGAGCCTCCCCTCTGAAATCTTCTACAAGCATCTCCACCTCTGTGGAACTGAAATCCACACAACAGCCAACCACCTTTGCCTTTTCTTTATATAAAGGCTATAGAATTTAATGGATTTCTGAATAAATGGTGTTCCTGTAGCTTTTCCTCCAACAATTTCTTTTTGCTTATAAATTTTAAGCTCAGATTCAATTTCATGAAGTGCACAGATGAGCTGCTGGACTCTAATGAAGGCTGAGCATGGAAATATAATTCCATGCTTTTACTGGTCATTTCACCCAAAGGTGATGTCTTTCAAGGCTGAAAGGAATTAATCAAAGGAAAAGGTGATGGGGGAAGTCAGCTTCTTCTCGCTGCTTGTTGCCATTCAGGAAGAAGCGAAATGAGCTGTCAGAGCTCAAAGGGAGTGTGAGAATGAGACATGTCTGTAGTTCACTGTGCACCTTCTCCCCAGAGCCTCAGGAGGACATTTTGATGGTGCAATCATCAGAAAGATGAATTCTCTGGTGCTCTGAACACACTGCCAAAAGGCAAATCCCTCCCTTTGCTGCCAAACCCTTATGTGAGTGGTGTTCATGCAATGACAAATCTTACAGAACCCCAGGTATGCAAAGGTTAACCAACCTCCAACATATTTCTCACTGGTGCTGGATAATCTCCTGTCCCATGGCAGGGTCTGAGTGTAGCACAGGACCTTCCTTGACAATAGCACTTTAATTAATAATGAATTTATTTCCATAAAGGCCACCAACCTATGCTAACCCAGATCCCAAGGCTGCAATTTATACTGTCCTTGCTGCCCTGGAGACTCTCTCCTTGGCTCCTCAAGGTAAGCTTCCTTGATTGTTTACCATCCCTTGTTCACCAGCAGCGAGCTTCAATGATAAAATAAAATTAATAAAATCAGAATCACAGAATGGTTCAGGTTGGAAGAGACCTTAAAGATCATCTCTTTCCAACCTCCCTGCCATGGACAGGGACCCTTTTAGCAGTAGAAATGTTAAGGGTAAATGTGATCACTTGTAAATGTACTAAAGGAGTGTTTCAGAGTAAGGCATGCTTCACTCCCAAAGAATCAAGAAAGATTATATTTATGCTTTAAAATCAAGGGAAATAAGAATAGCAGGTTAAAATGGAATATAAGGTAGAAAAGCTAGAAGGAATTATTTTTTCTTCCCCAGGAAATCACTACTTGAAAATTTCACGGACAACACAGCCACTTGAATTATGAACAAAGCAGACTGGTTTAATGCAGTGAAATTGCCCTCTCCTCAGCTTTCTTTTAATCTTTTGTGGCCCTACAAGGAGCCTTAGAAGAGGCAGCCCTGTGACATGATAATCCAGCCTCCTCCAGTAGCTGAGCTTAATCAGTCAGTAAGACCTGAAGCCACTATGTTGCATTTTCAAGCCGGAGTCTCAAATTCCCTTTTTCATGGCTAAACACTTGTTGGTTTTACATCCACTGAATTAAAACATGGAAAAACCCCCAACAAAACCAACACTAACCACAAACAACTTAAATCCACATTGCTAATTGTTCCTTAATTGCTAACCTGAAGGTCCGTAGCAGTCCTGATGTCACTCAAGTTATTTTATAAATGCATGTTGATTTTGAAATTGCAATGGTGCTGAATTAGCAAATTGATTAAGAATGGCAGCAGAGTTTTCTGTGTCAGGGGGCCCTACATTATGAATGATAAGGTTTCCCATCTGTATAACTCCTGGGATTGCAAAACATTTACCAAAAATTAATTTCTCATCACTCAGAACACCCTAGGAAGTAATCAGATGTTTGTGTTTCACAGAAATTAAAACCACAGCCTTAACAAACCCAATGGCTTCTGTGTATCCTGCTGCAAGGTGCACTGCAGCATTAAGACCAAGACAGCTGATTTTAATGGAAGTCTATAGACACATATTTTTCCATGGGGTTGTGTCTTGTAATTAGCTATTGGTGTGTCTAGAAATAAGCAGACTCCAGATGGAGTTACACTTTTCAGCTCTATCCTGAGATTCTACACTTTTCTCTTCCAAGTGGGAGATCTTCCCGAGACCCCTGGCTTAGATTGTTCAGAGGGTCACCTTCACTGCAGGACCAAACAAGCTTTGGGACTCTTGTTTGACTGAGAAGGGACAGATTGACAGAAAGAGAAAGAGAATAATGGAGTCATTTCAGTTAGAAAAGATTTCTTAGATCATGAAGTCCAACAATTAACCTCACACTGCCAAGTCCACCAGTAAACTATGTCCCTGAGTGCCACATTACTCATGCAAAAACAGTTAGAGTATATGAACATAATTTCTGAAAAAAGAAGCCTAAAGCCAGATTTTTTGCTTTTTATCTGTGCATTGCATAAATCTTGGGAGTTCTTATTTTTCTATTTTTTTTCTGGTGCAACCAGTTAGACTTTAAAGACTCTGGTCCTTGGCAGAGAACTCAAGAGATTGGGAAAACCTGTGACTGGTTAGACTTCCCTGCAACAGCAGGGATTTAATGTATTTCTCCCTTGCTGTACAGAGCTTTCAAAATAACTGAAATAAGCTTTAAACACTTCTGCTTTTTTTCTTAATCAAATGGTACTAAAGAAATCAGGACAAAGCATGCACAGTTAGAAACTGATTTTCCTTTAATGAATAAAAAAATAAACAATTTGAGAGTGCACCTTCAAAGAACCAGCTTGACATTACTTGAAATGATATTGCAGAGAGTAGAACCAAATTCTGGCATTAGTTTTTTATATTCAGTGAATATTTGGTCATCTTCTTGTTCATGCCTTATAAAGATGAAGGAGCTCTGGTGGCACAAAGCCAGACATATGCACTAAAAAAGCATCTAAGCAGCCAATGTTATTATTTAATCATCTACTATTAGTGAATATCATTCCACTGTTGAGGTATACTTTTGGTCAGCCAGATACAGATGGAAAAATAGTTTCCATATGTTAAGGGCTGACCTGAAGCTCCTCAGAATGAGATCATCATTATTAGAAAAAATTATTTTTCAAAAGGGTTGTCAAGCACTGGAACAGGCTGCCCAGAGAAGCGGTGGAGTCACCATCTCTGGAGATTTTAAAAAGATGGTTGGGTGTGGCCTTTTAGGACATGGTTTAGTGGTAGACTTGGAAGTGTCAAGTTAATAGTTGGACTTGATGGTCTGAGGTTTTCTCCAACCTAAACATTTTGTGATTATATGATTCTAAGATGTTTACAGGGTTAAAAGTCTCCTCTGGAGAAGCCAACAGCTGATGAATATATTAGCTTAACTCCATTACCCTCCTGACTGTGCAAAAAGGAGCTATACCAGCATGCCCAAAATGGGCATCAATTACTCCTCCTTCTCATGCTGCTAAATATTCAGGTCCTGTTGGTGCATCTCCTCCTGTTTGTCTCTGGGTCTCTTGCAGGTTAGCAAGGAAATCAGATGCAGATCACATAGGTGATTCCTCAGTGGGAGGACAGAGCTGTGGCTGCCAAGGAGGAGGCAGGCTGCCTTTGTGTTTCTCAGAGTCACTTAGCCATACATCTCCCTTTGACTTTCAAATGGAAGATATGTAGATGCAAGTAAGAGTTGTGGAAATGTACTTTCCACAGTTATGGAAAATGAGCCTTTCACTGTATCATTAGTTTTTTGTTTCCACATGACAGAAACTCATGATTTATTTTGAATACTTAAGCTGTGGCAGTGCAAGTTTGGTTGGGTTTTTTTTTGTTTTTTTGGTGACTATGAAATGAGCAACCCCAACAGTTTGGCATGGGAGCATAAAGAAGGTAACATAGCTGAAGAATATTGTGAAGTGGTCCATTTTGCATAGCAATTAATCTAATTGCAGCATGTGTAGTCTCCTTAAAGTAAAGGAATATGGAGGTGGTCACCTAGGTTGTGTTCCTCCATGCTGGACAAATCAATTAGTCTATATGCATCATCTTTAAAGTAGAAATAACACTTTCACATGGAAGTTTTAAGCCTTTTTCAAGGCTTGAGGAGTGCCCTTATATTTTTGGATTCAGTATAACATACTATCTAGGCCATATACAGATGCCAGCAAACTTGAGACTCTTACAGTCGCTTCCCTCACACCATCCCACTAAACATCTTTTATTGCCACTTACGTCTGTGGTTTAAGACTGGGCTACATGGGACACAGTCAGTAAGATTTTCTGTCCTCATGTTAACACCAAAGAAAACTAGAAATTAACTTCACTATGCAAGGCTACATCCAGTTTCAAACTGAAACTGAGTGCAGCAGTATCTTTTTCTTTTTTTTTTAATCTCCTGAAAATCTTATGCAATCCTGAACATTTAGATTTAGCAGACTTCCTCACTTGATGGTTTGATTTATCTTGCTCCAGCCAGCAAAGCAGTTGAGCTACTTAGTAATTCTGCTGAAATTATTGCTGAAAAGCATAGGCAGGTGTGTCTCTCTGAATCATGTTCTTATCACAAGAAATTCAGGGTCTACCAGATGATCTGACCAAAGAGCTAAGAGAGATCATTTCTCTTAACTAAGCTTTTCTCAGAGGGAAATGGCTATTAGCATATTTTACCAGAAGTATCAGGCTTTCATTAGTTACTAGGAAGCATAATGGTATCTGCCTATGTATTATCCTTCCATAAGTACTTATCTATACATTATTTTAATATTCAGGGCACTTTGTTGAAGCCTCTACACTTGTGCAGAACTAGAAATTAATGACCTCATCCTCTTCTCAACTAAGAGACATAAATCATGAACAGTTTCACCAAAACCAGTGAAATGTGAGTGATGTAAAACTGGTGGGGAAAGACAAGAGGGCCCTGATTCTCATAGTTCTGTCTTTAAAACACTCAGTCCAAGGGCCTTTGCCATACAGCCCATCTCCACTACAGACTGAATTCCAACAGGAATATGACACAGAGTATTTACAAAGAGTGGGGCTAAAGTGTTTTTTGGTTGTTTGGTTGTTTGTTTTTAATGGAGCAGAGATAAATACTAGTACACTGGCACAGGCTGCCCAGGGAAGTGGTTTATTCACCAGCCTTGGAGAGGTTTAAAAGACACATAGATGTGATGCTTAGGTTTAGTGGTGGGATGACATATTTAGTGTTAGGTTAATTGTCAGACTGGATGATCTTAGAGGTCTTTTGCAGCCCAAATGATTTGATGGTTTCAAATGCAGCACATAACACAATGTTCCCCAATAGGCCTCTGTTAATCAGAGAATAAAGGATGATCAGCTGCTTCATGAGTGGGACAGCTTGAAAACAGAAGTGTGCCAAATAATTTGCTACACTCACTCTCCAAGTTTACAGAAGAATTTGGGTTGAGTTTATGTTTTGTCAAGAACTCAGTAGAGCTAAAACTTTGGAAAAACAGGTGGGTGAAACAGTTTGCAAAGAGAACAGACAATTTTCTAACAATCTGAACCATTATCTAACGTGTGTGTTTGAAAGACTTGGGACAGACTATAAAAAGAGAGTGCAATTACAGAAGAGGAATGAAATGAATACAGTTTGTTTGTTAGGAGGATCCTTCTTTCTTCCTGAAGCCTTTGCAAAAAACATAATTTGTGCTGGCATTGACCTGCTTTTTGGGGGAATCTTATATTTCTTTACTTCACAGGTTCCCAGAGGCTTTTGTGCGGCCTTAATATTGGTAATGACTGAGTCTCTTTCCCTAATAAGATATAATGGAGGTGAAAAAGAATTTCTATGGCTTCTGCAAGGAACAAGCACTGTGTTCAGACCCTGAAAATTCAGCTGTTTGTTATTCTCCTGCAGCCATCGGAAAAATTGAAAGTGTGTATGTGAGAAGCTGAACAGGTGGAGGGGATGAAGGCCTGGGAGAAATGAATGCACAGTCTCTATTCCCACATAAGCCTGAGTCTCAATGTGTTTATTGCCCTTGCTATCAATAAAAAGCTTTACAAAACTCTTTTTTTCCAGAACGTCTGCACTAATTTTTTTCATTTCTTTCTTCTCTCTCTCTTTTTTTTTTTTTTTTTTCCTAACCCCTGCCAAGCTTCTTTCTTAAGGATATATCAAGAACTTATTCACAGGAAATTTGTTTCAGAAAAAGTAAAATGCAGGCATGTTGGCAGCTATTTCGGTTACCTAGAAGCAAAGGTGCTGAAAATGCAGGAAGGAAGGGGAGGAACCAGTTTTTAAGCTAGGAAATACCAGAAACTTAAAGGTTTGCAGGCACATAACCAAACTGGTGAGGAAGATAAACCAGTGCTCACAATCTGGTTTTGTAGGTGCAGTCTGAGGGTTTCATCCCTGTGATCTCCAATTGCTCTTCATCCTTTCTTTCAGTCTTTATTCTCCCTTCCCTTGATGATGACAAACAGGGGCACAAAGAAATGGGGAGGAACAGAGTGAAGTGTTTCTTTCCAGCAGCCACTCGAATTTCAAGCAGAATACTGAAAGAACCAGTACAAAGGAACAGAGCTGTTGTTTTTTCCCCCTGCTTGCTCCTTGTTAAGCTTCACAGCTCAACAGGTGCCCTACTTTGAAAGAGAAAAGGCAACAAAAACATCCACTCACTTTTCTAACTTGATAATTAACCTTTTTGCTTTCCCTGTCTACATTTCTCTCTTCCAGCTCTCTCTTTCCTAATATTGCCTTTTGTGAGACAAGATGGTGGAAAATGAGACAAAATGGCAGAGGGATGAACTACCAGTAACTGGGAATCTTTTCAAGCAAAACATGTTCAGAGCATATGCAAAGGTGCTGCCTCTCTTCTTAGATCATTCCCTTGGCAGCAGGATGTGATAGGCAAAATCTAACCAATATTCAGAGATTTTCAGCTGCAGATCTCAAGAACTGGCAAGGTTTTCATCGTTGTTTTCCAAATGGGAAAGAAAGAGACAGAGAATTCGAGAACATATGGTGATAGAATAATGAATGGGTAAACAGACTCCTTCTGGGCTCTGTTCTTCATTAAACCCAAAGGAAATTAACAATCTTAGCTTCAGCATTATAATAATAGATACTGACCATGATTTCATCATCAGAAAGTAGCCACTGCAAAGGTGTTCAGCCTCCTTCTCTCAAAGCTGACGAACAGAAGTGAAGTTTGAAAGACATAAATCAAAACTCAGCACTATGTTTTGCCATTTTGCTAAACAATGTGTTCCCACACTCCTGTTGAGCTAAGATCAAAAAAATCATGGAATAGAGAGGTCAAAATTCAGTTTTACCACCAAAAGCATCTCTTATCTGCAGATGTCCCATTCACTAAGAAGCTGCAATTCTGAAAATGTATCTATACAGATGATAATAGATACAAGAATCTTCATGTTTACTGGGATATTCTTCTGACCCTGAGGCCATTCAGAATCGCATTAATCTTAACTTTGGAAATATATTTCGTGTTTAATTTAGCTAAGAACAAAATAAGGAGCAGTATCACAGCAAGTATTTGGTTACCTCCTCATCTGTTTACCATGTGGGGACACATGGAAGAAGATCTGCTGCTGAAAGTGATACTTCCCTTTATTACACTGGTTGCCAGCACCCCTGAAGTTTAAAAAAATTAAAAAATTGAAAAAGTAATTAAAGCATGCTAGGCCTAATTACTTTCCAGCTTGCTTCAACAGTGTTTTGGTGGGGAGAAATCATAGTACTTCAAACTCCCATGTCTGCTTAGGAACTGAAGTCCCCCAGCCTTCTGCTGAGTAGAAAGCAGGAATTCTCTCTTCTTAACTGGACAGCCTCCTGCTTTCATCATGAAACTTGACATTTTCCATAGCCAGCTCCACATGAAACTCCTTCCACAAGGTACTATTTGAGATCCAGGGATCTGAAGAGGAAAATACAAGTTTATATTCTCAGCATACTAAGAATGTTATGAATTGGATGCTGCTTGTTGGAGAATGCTGAGGATATTTAAACTTAGAGGGTGAATACTCAGAAATAAACAAGACTGTTGGAAAGCAGAGGATGGTTCATACTGAATAGTTCTTGTAACTACTCCAAAGTTGGCTATTTTAGCGGTATAAATGTTGATACAGAAGAGCCCTTGAAACATCATAATTCTAATATTAATACTAATACTAATATTAATATTAATACTAATACACATACACCCAAAACCCAGAAGAAAATATCTGACAAAGAGTGGAAGAAAATGCAAAATCCAAAAGGGAAAAAAAGTAATGGCAAGAAAAATGAGAGAAAATTGATGTAAAAAGCAAATAAAGTAAGTAGTAGCAATCATGCATTGTAGGGCAAAGGTCTGCTACATTGTTCAGGGAGCAATTTTCCAAAAAAAACCCAAAACAAATAAAAAAAAACCCGAAACAACCAAAAATACAACAAAACCCAACCAGACTTAAGCCAGGGGGAAAAAAGTTTTTGGAATAAGGGGAAAATGAATATTTTAGAAGTAATTTTTTCCAATTTCTCAGCACCCCAGCTGCATCTGGAATACAGCATCCAGCTGGGCCCCCAACAAAAGAAGGCTGTTGACAAACTTCAGGGAGTCCAACATAGGGCACCAAGGTGACCAGGAGGTTGGAGGAGGTTGGAGCACATGATGTACAAGGAAAGGCTGAGAGAGCTGGGTTTGTTCAGCCCTGGATACTCAGCAGGGATTTCATAGCTGCCTTACAGCCCTTCTGAGCAAGTTTTTTAAGAAGACAGAGCCAAATTGTGATGCATGATGGGGAAGGATCCATGTGGATTAAAGGGGAAAAAATCCAATGTGAGATATTTGAGACCAGATAAATTGTGGGATCTCCATCCTTTGAGATTTTAAAGGCCCAGCTGGAGGAATCCCTAAATAATCTGTTCTCAATTCAGTATTGACCCAGCTGTGAGCAGGAGCATGGGCTGGAGACCTTCTGAGGTCCCTTCCAACCTACATGATCCTCTAATTATAGGAAAGCTTCAGCAGAAACATTTTAGATAAAGCAGTCTGAGAGATGTAAGAGCAAAAAGCAGAGTGAAAAGCTGTAGTTATTGAAATATAGAGCAATCTAGATATAGGCCAAAATATTTGACATTTAAAATGAAATTTTGGAAAAGAAACTGGAAAAGATGCAAAAAAGAAACAAGCTAGGATGAAGGATGTCAGACTATAGTCAGAATCATACTCTGTGAATTTTTTTTGTAGGGTAAAGAATAGTGTAAGGTGAAAAGTGGGCTAGGTCAGACCATGTTTTCTCTTTGCTTCTCCCTTTTGAATAACTGTGGAGGGATAGATTTAGCAGAATGTCAGTCAGTGCTTTCCTTTGTACCCTACACAAGTAATTCTAGTTTATATTTGATTTTGACCCAAGTTAGCACACTTTACACATCTGTTTTAATGGGAATAGCTTATGCAGATGAAACCTTTGTCTTGTCATCCTTCTTATCATCAAGAGCATATATATACTACATTGATGCACATTGGCTCTTGTGTCTTCAGGCCTATCATTGCTCTTCTTTTTACATGAAGTGGATAATAGGAGAAGCTGACCGATGAACCAGAATATGAAGTTGAGATATTTGGATGGGTCGTAATAAAGTTTGGCCAGCACTTACTTTAGTGGATTCCATAGCTACTAGAGGTGTAAAATAAACTTTTTTTTTTTAATAACAGGCAAAAATTATTGTTCACTTTGTACTGGGGCACATTCTGATTTCTTTTTCACGTGCTTGCACTTGACTCCTCATCAAGTTTTGCTGCTTCTTGGGAAGCATTTGTAGGCATCCCTGAGGGTAAAGGGAGCTGTGGTTTGATTCTGCTGAGGCCAAGATTTTAAGAAATTGTCGTATGTTTGACATTTAGAAAGAAAATACAGCTCATATACATCACCAAATGGTAGCAACTGTACAAAATTACATTGCTATGATACTTCCTTTTGCATTGACTTCTATGTGTGCAGTGATTTAGGGATGTCCTGAAGTTTCATTCCTTGGAACAGAAACTCAATCATTAAATTTGATGCCAAGCCTATTTTGCAAGACTTTTCATTACAGCTGCTTTGCTACACAACTAAGAAGTGCAATTGGGAACAAAAGATGGTACTTCCTGCTCTTTGCTGCCAACTCCTCAGACCTCACCATGGATCCTTTTCCATCTTGGCCCTGCTTTTATTTCCCATTTGTCAGTTACAATGTGTACGTTAGAAAAATTGCCCTCACAGAGAGAGCTAGTGAACTTTTAAAGGAATTCATTGACAGGCTTGAATAAAAATCCCTAAGTTCACATGCCTGAGTTCTGTGCAGCTGATTTGATCATTCCAAGACCAGCGATGCCCTGATGATGATTTTGAGGCATGTTCTTGGATGAAGAATTACATGCTTCTGTAATTCTAAAAAATTAAGAACTTCTTGCCTTTCCAAGTAATTCTAATTTTTGTGTAGACTTACATGAAATAAAGTATTTTTCCAGAGGAAATAGGGGTGCCTGTTGTAAATGCTAAAAAATTCCCACACAATCACTGACAGACTTCCAATAATGTATTATGAGCACATGGGCCACAGGGAAATACAGCGTGGCATTCACATTCCTACCCCCAGTCTGTAAGTCTTTATCTACATGGCTTTGCAGGACTATGTGATGAAGAGTCTGCTCTAAGGGACATGCTGTTCCACTGAATTTAAGGTTATCCTCCCAAGTGATGATGGAAGTAATTGCCACTGTGTACTCAGGGACAAGTGGTCAGAGACTGGAAGTATCAGGTATCAGGATATTTGTACAATGACCAAGTAGCTCTCATACTAAGACAGAAGATGCCCTGTGGAGAACTTGCTATACTAAGGCTTATATTCACTATATTTTTGATACTTTTATTTCAAGATCTCTCCACAAGATAGAGTCTTGAGGCCATCTGCTTTTTTGAGACTCTTTTATCCTAGCAATTTCTAGGGATCCAAGTAACCTGGAAAGGAACATTGAGTCTTAAATGCAGTGGAGAAAAAAGTTTCCTGTGATTGCCTCCACTTACACTTCATTGCAGCTAGTTACTATAGAGTCTTAGCTATTCTACAGGCTCCAAATTTTTGCCCAAATGTGGATAGTGCTGACAGATTGCCGGAAGCCAGATAGTGACAGAAAAAGCAGGACAGAGCATTCTCTGCTTCTAAGATGTACAGGGGTGATTTGCTGGAGACACTGAATTTCAGTACCCCACTTGACAGCCACCTTCATCTTATACTTGTGAAGTTGAATAAAGTGGAAATGTTGCCTCCTGGGGTACATAGTCTACATGATTTGCTCAAACACCACTGAAAGCTCCAGGGCCCAAAATTTCTTCTGATGGGCTGGACAGAGCGTGCAGCCACTGCTGCTGTTCTGATCCAGACCTGACACTAGGAAACATTTGCTGTTACAGAATCAAAACCAGCCACAGCTAGAATTTCTGAGAAGGCCAAAAGAAAAATGTCACAAGAAAAGGAGAGAGGGGAATTAAAATTAACTCAGCTGCTTCATTTAGCATTTGATATTCCAAGGGATCAAGAGGAATTATATGAGAAAAATGCACAGAAGACATACTGTGCATTGCTGTTCATTATCAAATTAGCACATTTTATATCATGTTTCAGCATTCTTTCAGGCTTTGCTTTGTAATACATGTGATTAGAAGAGAAGTAATATTAGCAATTTTTAATGACTACTTAAAAGCAAAAATTAAAAATGCACTTTTGCAATATTTTTAAAGAATAATTAATTAAGCAGAGGGAGGTATACTAGAGACACAAAACTCCACAGCCATGAAAACACAGTACAAAATTTCCAGGCCTCTGCCTTTATTTGCACGCAAAAGTCATTGTTCTCCAAACAAAAGAAGCCATGGGGTGAGTGTTTTATGTTTCATTGAGTCTTTATAAATTTCCATCAC